>JAUDYJ010000001.1:113230694-113912123 GCA_030761175.1 Masticophis lateralis
AAAAATCACCAGACAGGAGAATTAAGGAGGAAGTGCTTCTTAATATATATTTAGTTTGAGAATTTATTTTCATTACTAGAGATGGACCTGAAATTTGAGCATAAATCTTGTCATATATATACTAATACTGTTCTCCAGGTTTTCTTGAATTAGTCACTTTAAAAGGGGAAATACTTTAAAAAGCAATAAAGATTTATGAACCTGCAAGTCATTGTTCATCATGCTAAAATGTATTACAGATTCTTTTCTAATTTCTGTACAGACCTGATATATAGTGCCTTGATTCCTACAGGAAGATGAAATGTAAAGGTCAAATGTTATTTTTTGATTCTGCCTATAATTACCTTGACAGTATTGTGAATTTTAGAAGTGGCTTCCTCTCTAGTAATCTCTTCTGATCTAGCATTTGCTTTCAGGTACCAGTAATGTATGAAACATTAATTATCGACCTGTAAAACTATTAACAAAATAACCTAAGTAAATTTTGAACTGTGTTCTTGGGTTTTATTGCTGAAATCAAGAGTCTGTTCCATAGTATTCCTGTTTAAAAAGAGTAATATTAATAAAAATTTCCTATATGAATATAAGATGTATAACTGCATTGTAGTCATTAGATTTATTCAAAGTTCAGCACTTCTGTTTGAGAATGTTATTAATTTTCTAGTTGGAATCTATGATACTAAAGAAATGTTTTTATGTAGGAATCTACTATGTTAATATGTCCCATTTAATTTTTTAAAAATAACATAGGGTCAGTGTTCAAAGGAACTAATTTTTTAATAATCAAGATACCACTACTCTCTAAAAATGTTAGAGGTTTGTGCCATCTTAAGGACCAAATTCCCATTGTACAAACGTTTGTATGGTCAGTTACATGGTGAATTATAATACATTTTGTTACTTTTCAAACCTTAAGTTTAAATGCTATAAAACAGAAGCATGGTACTGCAGAAGTTTACTGCAGAAATTCAATATACAGTAATTGCTAATTTGGAAACAGCTGCTTTACTATTCTATTAGGGCTTTATAGTTAAAGTTTTAGCTTATAGTACATAGTTGAAAGTTGAAAATTTTATTAATAGGGTTTAAGAATAAAACTTTCACAATCATGCTTTTTTAATCTGTTTCGTAAATTTTTCAGATATCTTTAATTATCTCTAACTTGTTCATTATCCTAATCCAATAGTTAGAAAGTACTTTATTCTTTGTAGTTGTGTTTGCTAAAAACACTAACCTCTTAAACTTAAATTTCTGGAGTCACCCAACATACCTAGTAAACTAATATAAACATCATATGACCTTAATTTGCACAAGAGTAAAATTCAGTATGGTTGGCCTGTTTGTGGTTCAATGTGAGTACTGCTTTTGAGTTATACTCTGGCAATGGAGAGCATTTGAACGTGTGTCATAACACGCAGAAACATTTTTAACAATAATTAAAGCAATTACACTGTTGCAAAGCTGACGGGGATGAAAATGGCTTCCAGCTATCCCCACAGGCCTGTACGTGTGCAATTGCTTTGCTTTCAGGACAGCCAGGTACAGCTTACAAACAGCCATCTGTGCCTTGCAAAAACACTGCTGCTCTAATAATTCAAAAAGAGATTCTTTGCTGATCATGCATTTGAAATAACACAGCGCTAGTTTATAGCTTTGCCATCTTTTTGTGATACATAAGGACGGGTCTTTAGCTTGTCCAACTCGATGAATGCTCACTAAAGTCCAAACCTCAGCACGATCAAGAGCCACGTGTACTAGAGAATATTCATAACATTTGGAAAATGTGTAAATGTTATTTTCCAATAACATTTGGAAAATGTGTAAGGTTCATGAAGGATGGATCCAGATATATTTATTTTCAACTGAGTAAATTAAGATTTTTTTAAAAAAATATATGCAATAGCTGTTGGGTTTTTTGTTTCATAATATTAATAAAAATAAAAAGTAAAAAGTGTATGTATTTGGGGTTTTTTGCTTGCATTTTTATTCAATAAAAAAGAGGTTAAAAACTAAAAATTTCAGTAAATATTTTAGGTTACATCCTTTCAGCAAGAATTAATTTTTTAAAAAGTGTCTTCATTGCATTATATTGTCGCAGATACAGTGAAATTGATGCTTTATTTTAATATATTTCTTCCATTTAGGTAAAAAGCAATTGCATGTATTTTTGGTATTTAATATTTTCAGGTGTTTATTTTCTTTTGAAATTTAGCTCATGGGAGTTGAAGAAAGAAAATGGGCTTATAGTCAGAAGACTTGCTGTTCAATTTAAGAAAAAGAAATGTACGGCTCCAACAATTCAGTGCTTTGAAGAATTGATTAATATAGATCAGCTAGGGGTGACTGGAATGACTAATGGCTTGAATTTATTCAATATAGGTATAATCTGTAAATACCTATCTTGTATATTTTTCTTTTTTCAGCTATTTCTCTTTCGTGATTTATAATTTTGTGTAGTTCTTGTTTCCTTACTTAGCTTATTGAAAAGCCCCAAAACTTCAATAAGAGATATGAATATATTTGATTAGGAAATTGAATTTTGGTATAATTTATCTGTAGACAAAAACATTCTTTTTCTAACAAAATTATCAGAATGACACAGAACAAACATAGTTTCATCTACACATCTAGTCTCATTTTACTTTCCTTGCCCAAAGCACTTAAACTTCAGTTCTGAAATAAATATGTTCTTTTGTGTTTATGGCAAAACCCTTGTTTACCTCTCTTTCATGGTAGAAAGAATGTGGCTCACGCAGTTATTTCTGCCTTGGGGTAAAAATAATGCTGTTATTTATGTTCTTATGTTGTAGTGGTACGTGTGGGCGGAGGGGGGGTGACAGCAGATCATCGAGTGAAGGTTTTGGATTTTGCTTTGCCAGAAAAATACCTTGGAAAGGAAGAAATCGGGAATAAGCTCAAAGTTAAACAATCATGTCCTTAGATGCCTACAACTTTTATGCTGTTGGGAGCATATAATGCTGACATTAGAAGGACCACTATAATAATTTTTCATTTTTTTTTCATCTTGGCTTGTTCTACATGCAATCCTTGTTGGACTCATTGCCAAATAACAGTTCTTTCAACTGTAATCATTTGTATTGCTGACCTTTCTCCTTTTCCATTGGAGGTGCTGTGACCTATTTTCAAGACACCACTGTTCCTATGTTCAACAGCTCTGCAATTATTCTTTTCCAGGCCAGAAAAGCAATTTATAAAAAAGCTGACATAACTATTTCAGTGGTTTTGAATATTTATCTTGCCAGGGGCAAGTTTGTAGTGGACAAAAATGGCAACAGACTTTCTCTGCATTTTATGTAGTACTGAACATTGCAACTGAACCAGACACACTTGATAGAATGGCCCATTTCAGTCATAAAGTTCACTGGGGGATTTTTAGAGCTAGTTGCTATTGTCCAGTCTGCTGTGCATGATGTAAAAACTGTGAGATTGAAAACATGAAATGTTATTCTGAGATTCACAAAACAATAATAGCATAATACATTATTATTCATATTATTCTCTCTAAAGGAGAGCAAGGCTGTCAAATTCCCGGTCCATGGGAAACGAGGCAATATAAACTCAAATCTTTGGTATGGCTATAATGCTGCTGGTAAAAAGAAATGCCTCAAAAATCTAGAATTGTGTTTTTATCAGGGAATGAGATGGTAGGCTTTGTTGGCATTTTGAGGCTCTTTAACTGTTTGACAAGCAAAAACATGTAGCAAACCTCAATTATATAGCAAAAGCAGTTGGAAAAAAATAACTGATCCAGGGTTTGTCTGCTATAAATTAAAGGCTATTATAAGAGAATATTAAACAGCTGCTGCCTAGACTTGCTCTTGAAAATTGTAAGCAGGAACGTTGGATGACTCAGTCTCATGTGATGTGCAGAGAGAGGTGATGTAATGAGTGTGAAATACACATGACTCCCAGGAGAGCAACATACACACACACACAAACACACAGACAAACACAGACAAACACACACGGTACGGCCAATGTTTCTTTTATTCTTCATTGTGGACAAAAGGACAATAATGCCAACATTATGCCTACACCTTTCTTCGTTGTTAATCAATTCAAATTCTAACTTCCTATATTCACATAATAAAAGGGAGATAATGCGGATTTATGATGAAAATGATTGGCTCAAAATGGAATGGAAATACGTGATTTTCACCACCCCCTGTTCAATGTTGTTTTGTCCCACACTCTTCAATAGTAGCTATCTTTGAAAGCAACAAAGTCTTTCCATTTTTAATATTGATGAACCACGTGAATGCTCTATTTTGTGGGAGGGAACTAAATGTTCTTTGGATTTAAGGATAGATTTTTCTGAACAAATGTACATGAAATATTGATGGGCTCTGACGTAGATTAGATCTATGTAAAGCACTTAGTGGTGAAAAAAAAATAACACATTTTCTATTGGAGACCACATAGTGGTACCACTGAATATGTTCTGCTCAGTTTGTAACTGAGAATTGAGAATTAAGGATTGGATTGAGAAGCATCAGTTACTTCTGGATCTGTACATGTTTCTTTTGACTCATTCTCTGATAAGAAAATTTCACAGTAAAACGTTCAAAATCGGTTCGCTAAAAGTGGGTAGAAAGAACACAAATGACATTTCTCATACCCTCTTGAAATTTCTGAAAGTCTGCTTTTTATTGTGGTCTTTGTGAATCAGCTCTTGGATGACTGACTATGTGAAAACCACTTTAGGGCTGGTAGATTATAAATTATATATTGTATATGATTTAGTTTAAGATTTGTATTCTGATTTAACCCCGTGCTCAAGGTAGCTTATGAAGAATTGTTTCTCAGTTGGGCTGAGAAATAGTGACTGGCTAGAGTCATCCAATATGTTTCCATGGCTGTGGTCCTAGTCCAATATCTCAATCAATGCACATGTATATCAATGCCCGTGTACACTTCCCTCCTTCCTTCCTATTATTCTATTTTTGATGATCTTCTGACAAATAGTTTTACAAGTTTTGTCTTGTTTGAAAAACTTACAAAAACTTTATTTTAACCAAAATAATAACTCAGGCAGCATTATCTCTCAGCCTTTGTCTTGTATTTACCTTTTAATCTTACTTTCTCACCCAGAATTCACCTTTCTTGATGAAAATAGTTATATAATTGTTCTGTTATTCTCAATATATTCATATTCAGTGCTATGGTATCCTATACATATGTAAATAAATGTTTAAGGTGCTATGTCAAGAACATAACAAGATTATGAAACACTAAGAAAATCCACTATTAGTAAGAGGTCAGTGTCATACGTGGCATTTTATTTGTACAGGGTTTTTTTTTTTTGAATTTTGAAGTTTTTGCTGAACAAGGGAGTGGGAAGTATTTGAAGCAATTGTACATTAACAGCCGGGAGTTTCCTGTTTGCCTTAACATAAACGAGAAGTGACACTGCATTGCATGTGGATGATTACTGGCATTTACATAGTCCTGGGAATTGGTTACAACATTCATGTGTTAGCAAAAGAGGGAGGCATTTTCTCTTGGCTTTACAGAAAATATGTGATAAGGCTCCAGAACACTATTTGCCTTGAAACGAGCTTTGTTCAGAGCATATCCAGCCACAATTTGCTTTTTTTTAAAGAAATAGGCAGGAAGATCCTGGATCAAAGTGACCTAGTTTCTGTCTCCAGCCAAAACACTATGGAACTTCTGTATTGGGACTTATTTGCTTTGGTGAATTTGGGAAACTTTAAGTGAGAACATTTTCAAATTGAACTGTAATGGTCATGACACACAATAGATGAAAAATAATCAGGAAGGCAAATTTTGTTTAGCCATAGAAACTGACACCTTTGAAATGTTTTCTTTCACTAGGAGGAAATTCAAATGTTATTGTCCCTGGGTTTTTGTTTTCCACATTGATACCATTCCACTGTTTTGTTGTTACATTGAGTAACTGGGAAAATGGGGCAATTACAATTTGATTCCCCATTATATGAGTGGTCTTCTTTATAAGTGATCAAATTAATGGAGTGAATGTTGTTGGATTGCATTGAGACACTTTTTTTGCCACAGGTTATGTGCACTCATATTTATTCCATTCTTTTACCTGAAATCGACAATCTTCTTCCCATAACTGCATCTTGTGTTTCCAAAGTCTATTCTTTTGTAAATAGTTTTAAATTATTTTATTGGTATGTAAGTTAAAAAGCACATCTCCTCAACCACTGTACTCTGCCAACAATATCTTTTGTTTTGATATCTTCCCATAAAATCATTTTCCCTTTGTGAGCAGTAACAGGTGGTGTCAGATCTGCATTAATTGGCTCTTTAATCCCTGCTCCTTGGTGAGACCCATATGCCACCACTCTGCTATTATTTCTCTAAAGAGCAGAATTTGCTGGTAGTTTTATACGAATTTCATAACAACAGAGAACTGATCAGCTGGAAGTACCCTATGGCAGGGGTCAAGTCTGTGGATTGGCACCAATCCGCAGCATACCAGCAACCAGTTCACGCAAACAAGGGGAGCCCCATCCACGGGATGCAGGCAGCACGTGAAACCATGCCCCCTCCGGTCCACGGAAAAACTTTTCTCCACGGAACCAGTCCCTGGTGCCCAAAAGGTTGGGGGTTGCTGCTCTATGGGTTTTAACTCCATGTCTGAAATAGTAGAATGAGACAACCAACAATTCCTCTGTTGCTTCCCCAGAGAAAATAGTGGAATCTAGAAATATGAAAAAAAATGCAGAAACCTGAACAAAACTGATGCTTCTGACTCCATGATTCCTTCATTATTCCAATCTGGGCTTTTGAAAACTCAGGTTATGACAGTATAAGTAGAAGGAGAAGTCTGTTAATGACAGACCTATGTAGTTAGAGGTTACTATATTGCTTAAATTGGCTTTTTTTTAAAAAAACAAAACAAAACCAGCTAATGATGTGCTGAATAGGAGGAGCAGGAGAACCAGAAGAATCTACCAATTACGTGATTTATTAGGCGCTGCATAACAAAATCAGCAAGCATTATTCAGCAGTGGGTCAAGGCAGATGCAGTGTGGATAGGGTTCAGCAGTTGGAACAGGAAATTCATGGTGATACAGTTTTCTGCTGATTGAAGGATGGGTGGTTAACACTTCCACTCAGTAGGCAGGAAAAACCAAAATATAAGAAGGGGAAAACATATACGATTGAAGGAGGGTACTTTAGTAAAATAATTACCTAAACACTTCCATGAAATTTTGCTTAACAAACTAGCAAACAATGCTTGTATGTCCACGAGAGATGTCCAAGTGGCCACTGTGGTTAGAAGGGTCTTTGGGGGAACTTTGTCTTGTGCGCCTGAATTGGCAGACCCTGCTGAGAGTCACAGTCATTCATGCCCTAGTCACCTTCAGATTGAACTACTGCAATGTACTCTATGTGGAGCTGCCTCTGAAGAGTATCTGAAAGCTTTAGCTGGTACAGAATGTAGCAGCATGGGTAGTTATGTGCACTCCTAGAAAAGAGCATGTTACAATTTTGCCCAACAAGCTGCATTGGTTGCCAGTTTGCTTCTGAGTCCAATTCAAAGTGCTAGTCTTGTTCTATAAAGCCCTTCATGGAATGGGACTAGATATCTGAAAGACTGCCTCTCCTTGGTTACATTAGCCTGCCCCATCACATGTCACAGAGAAGGCATGATGTGGATACCATCAGCTAAGGACTTATATTTGGTGGGTCCTAGAAGATATGCCTTCCATCCTCTGGTGTTTACCTTATGGAACATTCTCCCCCACCCCTGAAATTATATTAGCTACATCCTTTTTGACCTTCAGGAAGCACCTGGTTCTGTTATCAGACCTGAGGTTTTAAGGGCCCCTGGTGGTTTGAGACATGTTTGGCTCTCCACCTGGCATTTCCCTCGGTGCGGCTCAGTAGTGGGTTTCAAATCCCGTCACTACCGGTTCACTTCCAGGAGTGCGAAGAAGTGCGTGCATTCTTTGCGCGCACATAGAAGGTTCTGTGCATTCGCAGAGCATTTTTTATAACATCTGGGTGGGTGGGCGGAGCCTCCTGCCACCACCGCTACAGGTTCGCCCAAACTGGGGCAAACCAGTAGCAACCCACCACCTCTAGTGCTGCTGTTGTGTAAGCTGGATCACTGGTTCCTAAACCTGATTCCGGTGGAAGCTGTTGTCAACTCGATAGACTACCAAATGAGTTTCCTGGCCTGGCTTTGTGTCCATCTGGTTTTCCATCACTGTCTGTTGATACTTGCCGTGCCCACTGGATGTTGGTACTGCCACCTGAACTGATGCTGGTGCAGGGGAAGCTGGAGTATGAGATAGAGATAGACAGCATTGTGGATTCCTGTATCTGCCGCGGACATCTGCAATATTTAGTAGACTGGAAAGGCTATGGCCCTGAGGACATCTGTGGGAGGATGCTGAGGCCATACATGCCCCAGATTAGTCTGCTGGTTCCATCAGCGGTACCTGCAGAAACCTGGTCTGTGAGGCCCTGGAGGGGACAGATCCTGCCGGGGGTGGGTGGGATAGTGACATGGATGCTCCTCTGGCCTCCTCTCCACAATTGCTAAGTGAGTTTTGCCCCATTTTATGACCCTTTTGCTACAGCTGTTAAGCAAATCACTGCGATTGCAGTGTGGTTGGATCTGGCTTTCCCCACTTGCTTGTCAGAAGCTGGCTAGAAAGGTTAAAAGTGGTGACCACATGACCCCTCAGACAGTGCAACTGATATAATTACACACCAGTTGCAAAATGGTTGTAAGTATGAAAAAAGGTCATAAAGTCACTTTTTTCAGTGCCCTTGTATCTTCAAATGGTCACTAAATGAATAATTGTATGTCAAGGACTACATGTAGAAGGACTTGATTAGGTAAAGAACATAATTTTACTCAAGATGGATTACTTTACAATTAACTTGACAACAATATGGAAAGTGGGTCCTGTTCCCTTCTTTTAAATTTTTTAAATATTGTGGGCTAATTAACAGCCTAGGACTGTGATGGTGAACCTATGGCATGTTTGCCACAGGTGGCAAGCGGAGCCCTCTCTGTGGGCACGCAAACCGTCACCCAGTTCAGCGCCACTAGCGCTTCCAAACTGCCGGCCAGCTGATTTTCGGGTCTGCCCTGCAAGTGGGAGACCTACCTTTCTCCTCACTTTCTGCTGCCTGTGCCTTCCCAGATCTCCGGTGATTCCCCTCCCAGCCCTGTTTTGGGAGATGAGGCATTTTTGCCCGCTCCCAGCCATTTTGGAGGCTTCCCCCCCACTTCCCAGCTGTTTTGTGAGCCAACGGTTTCCCCCCATAGTGCTGTTTTAGGATGTGAGGCCAAAAGGGGGGGGGTTGTGTGTGCATGCTTGGGGCGAGGGGGGTCGTGTGTGCATGCGGGGGGACCACACGCATGTGCAGGGGGCAGGGCATGTGGGAGGGGCATTGCATTATGGGTGTGGGTACATGTGTGTGTGCAATAGCGCGCTCACGCCGCTTTTGGCACCCGAGGAAAAAAAGGTTAGCCGTCACTGGCCTAGGATTTTCCTGGTGGTTTTTCCTTCCAAGTATTAATCAGGTCAGACCTCACTTAGCTTCTCCTGGTATATGTCGGTCTTACTGACTGGTGTGTGATTAGATAAGGAGCACAAATGCAGCAGTGGCTTCACATCAGTATTAGGAGTTTGGTAGAGATTTGCCATCATGGTAGATTCCGAAACTTGGGAAATAGTCTCATTTTATTAAAGAGGGAGAAGGGACAATGGTTTCAATATAAAGCTAAGATTGTAATAGGAATCACTTGGTACTGTACTGGCTCTTAATTCTCTGCAAACTCTAGATTTAAAACATCAGAATATGCCCATATTTTGCTGTCCTGATAGCTAAATAATAATAGTTTCTGATAGGCTTTAATTTGGATTAAGATGGATTGGGAGATGGTAATGGTGATCTTAATGACTTAAGAGCCTGGATAGCTCAACAGACTAATGCATTGTAATTTAATTCTAGCTGTCTGCAATTAGTAAGTTCGAATCTCACCAGGCTCAAGGTTGACTCAGCCTTCCATCCTTTCTAAGGTAGGTAAATTGAGGACCAATTTGTGGGGGACAATAAGATGACTTTGTAAAAATATACAAAAGTATGAAGGCTATTGCTTAATGCATTGTAAGCCGCCCTGAGTGTCCGGAGAAGGGCGGCATATAAATCAAATTAAAAAAAACAATGGCTCAAATATAATTATTGCTTCAGTATTTTTCATCTCAGAGCATGTGAAAACAGCTTGGAAACTATTAAAATGGAAGCAAAGTATAACAGGATTAAACAGGTCCCAAACCAAGAAAGCAAAAGCCAGACTAAGACCAAGGTTACACATAGAATGTACATAAGAAGCATCGGGCTCAGCAGCCAGTCCAAGTAGTGATTTCTTCTTTTCCCAGAAAAATTTCCCAGCCCAGGGTAAAACAACAACAACAACAATCAACTGCTGACTTTGCAATGACAAAGTTGAAATTGTTTCACATTTAATATATGACTGCAGCAAAATCGCACAAACTGATTATTACAAAGCTAGACATGACTGAGTTGCTAAATTAATCCACTGGTCATTATGTAAAAAATACAACTTACCTGTATCCAAAAAGTCATGGGAACATACAGTAGAAAAAGTTCTCAAAAATGAGAAGGTGGAGATGTTGTGGGACTTTCAAATACAGAAGGATTGTCATTTGGAACACAACACGCCAGATATCACAATTGTCGAAAACTGACGCATACAATTTCATGATATCGCTATACCAGGAGATGCCAGAGTTGAAGAAAAAGAACTAGAAAAAATCATGAAATATTGTGACCTGGCCATCGACACTATGTGATTATGGATGAAACATGTAACTGTGATACCCATTGTCATCGGGGCACTTGGTACCATGTCCAAGAATTTTATAGAACACATCAAGAAATTGCAACTTTCTTCAATAACACCAATGGAACTGCAAAAAACTGTGTTACTCGGAACATTGCACATTTTAAGAAGATACTTGGTTCATACCTAGAATGCTGGCAGCTACCCGTATCAACCATCAGCACCAGTCAATGATATTTGTGATACATTTTTAAATGTTCAGTTCAGTTTTCTGAGTTTCATGTTTAATTAATAAAAAAGTTAACAACAAGAACAACAACAATAACAAAACATGTCAAAATTAAAAGTGAAGATTAAAATTAAGACTACGTGCAGTATTGCATACCAGTAGTTCAGGGCAGAAAATAAAGGGCTGTTGCTGAATGGTTAAGTTCAAATACTATATTTGTCTTGTAATTTGGTGGAGCAAGAGCCATAGTGCAATTTACCAAGCACAAAAATATCTCCCGTTCTATTCATTCACCACTGCACCACTTTTTCACTTCAATTGTACATATTTCCACAGACATCTCCCTGCTTTCTTCAGTGGCACTAATTTTTCTATGGCATTTTTCTTGTTAGTTAATCGTCTGATTCCACCAAACACATCCACAGGAATTTGTATTTACATTTCTATCAGTATTGAAAAATAGATACAATTCTGAGCAGCATTCATTCAGCCATTCAGTTTTCTTTGCTTTTCCTTTGTGAGGTCATGCCTCATAATAGTGCTGACAGGTGCATGACCTCACAAAGGAGAAGTAAATAAAACTTTTTAGTGGGCTGAATGAAAGCTATTCACTCAAGAATTTTGTCTCTGTGTGCGTGCAGTGTACTGCTCCTTACTCAGGATTGGTTTTCTTTTTATTTAACTGCATTTACATAGCTTAGGTTTGATTTACTTTACAGTATTTTTTTTGTTTATTTGTTTCTTTATCATAGTTAGTTTAGTTAGGTTTAGTCTAGTCTAGTCTAGTTTGGTTTAGACTTTAAATTCATCATGGAGATGTTCCTATACTATGCAGAGAAAGCCCTCTTTGAGGTAAGAGATTCTCTATTTTATTTATTTACTTACTTGTCAACTTGCATGTCTGACTCCAGGATGTAGGATTCAAAGAGGTAACATGACAGGTAGCATGACATAAATAATAATAATGATGATGAAGTAAAACAGGAATTGAAGGAATCTAGGAACAAGCAAAAATTGTTTTAGGATAACTTGGGAACCTGAATATTTTAAAAATATTTGTACATCTTCTTTCAGGCCCTTTATTGGTGAACTGTGTTAATAGCTTTAGTTTAAACACATCTACAGAACAGCTAAGAAGGCTGGGAAACATGACTCTGAGACCTTGCTTGCGGCACACAGAGAAATATACAGTCATGGGGCTGGTTGGAGCCCTCAAATCCCTTTTCCTTATTAATTTTTAACATTGCTGGCCTCTTTTAAATTTTACATAGGTGCTTCTGTTTCATTTGTACAGCGCCTATAGTCCCTCTGGGAGGGAGATGGTCAATTTTTAAATATGATAAGTAAACAAATAAGTAGTGAGTGTTCTATTTTGATGATACACTTAACTGCATTTGTCATTACTGGTAGTCACGGTTAAGGGCCATATGGATGAAGCACCCAGCAGAAAATAGTTAGTGAACATTGTCGCTTCACTATTCCATGTCCCCTTTTAGCACTGGAGAAGGTTCAGCGTGCCCTTCATCCCTTTTTCAATTCATCAACTGGATGGCCGAAAGTAATGGGGCAGGGAGAGAGAGAGCCCCCCTCACCCCCCCGCCCGGCTTCCTACTGTTTTGGGCTGTGACAGGTGGAGACAATCTGCTGCAATGCATGAATGCTGTCCCCTCCACCATATACCTGCTCCCATGACAAACAATCCATTTGTTTACATCACTGACCACTGTACAAAAGGATACAAGCCCCTCTGCCCAAACAAAACAACTGAGGGGGGTGGGGGAGAAAGCAACATTTAGAAAAGCAGCCTCTCAGTCCTTAAGAATTGACCATGGATTGGAAAAGGGCCTTTGAATTGGGAAGGAAAATGGCAGAAACAAATATTAGCATGTCATACCATGGGGTTGATCCCATGGCCACTGCCATGCAGTACTCAGTACATCTATTGCCTGCATGGAGTCAAGAAACAAATGAGATAGTCTCTTATGTGCTTATGAGCACATTATATCAATTGTATCATGTGTAGGCTAGACATTTATTTATTTATTTATTTATTTATTTATTTATTTATTTATTTATTTATTTATTTAATTTCTATACCGCCCTTCTCCCAAAGGACTCAGGGCGGTGAAAGATTAAGATTTCATATACATATAATATATATATATATATATATATATATATATATATATATATATATATATATATATATATTATAAAAAGTAAATAATAAATTGAGTCAACTTGGTGTATCTACTAAGACCTTGGCATAGAATTTAGTTTATGCTAGCCCTGCTTGTTGAAACAGAAAGGTCTTCAGGGCACGTCGGAAAGTGCGAAGATCTGGGATTATTCGTATTCCAGGTGGTATTTTGTTCCAAAGCATAGGTGCCCCCACAGAGAAGGCTCTCTCCCTTGGAACTACTAGACGACATTGTTTTAATGATGGTACTATGAGTAGGCCTACTCTGTGAAACCGTATTGGTTGGTGGGAGGTTATCGGTTGCAGCAGGTGGTCTCGCAAGTACTCAGGTCCTAAACCATGGAGCACTTTAAAGGTAAGAACCAACACCTTGAAGCGCACTTGGAAGGCCACCGGAAGCCAGTGCAGCTCACGTAGAAGAGGTGTTACATGCAAGCACCATGTTGCTCCCATAATTACTCGCGCAGCTGCATTCTGGACCAGTTGGAGCTTCCGGGTGCATTTCAAGGGGAGCCCCATATAGAGAGCATTGCAGTAGTCAAGTCGGGAAATGACGAGGACTTGAGTGACTGTGCGTAATGAGTCCCGGTCTAGAAAGGGACGCAATTGGCGAATCAGGCGAACCTGATAGAAAGCTCCTCTGACCACAGCTGTTATATGATCTTCTAAAGACAGTCGTGCATCTAGGAGGATGCCTAAATTGCGAGCTTTCTCTGCGGGGGTCAATGACTCATCCTCAATAGTTAGTGATGGGACTAACTGGCTGTACCGGGACGCCGGTAGCCACAGCCACTCAGTCTTAGAAGGGTTGAGTCGAAGCCTGTTTCTCCCCATCCAGACCCGTATGGCCTCAAGGCACTGGGACATCACTTCAAGGGCATCATTGGGGTGGTTTGTGGTGGAGATGTACAGCTGAGTGTCATCAGTGTACAGATGACATCACACCCCAAAACCACGGATGATCTCCCCCAAAGGCTTCACATAAATGTTGAACAGGAGAGGCGATAAGACCAACCCTTGTGGCACCCCGCAAGTAAGGGGCCTCGAGGTCAATCTTTGTCCACCTGTCAATACTGACTGCCACCTGTCAGAGAGGTAGGACAAGAACCACTGTAATACAGTGCCTCCCACTCCCAGCCCCTCCAACCGGTGCAGCATGATACCATGATTAATGGTATCAAAAACCACTGAGAGATCCAATAGGACCAGGATAGAGGAACATCCCTTATCCTGAGCCCTCCAGAGATCATCAACCAACACGACCAATGTTGTTTCCGTGCTGTATCCAGGCCTGAAGCCGGACTGGAACGAGTCTAGATAGACAGCTTCATCCAGATACTGTGGGATCTGTCGTGCCACCACACTTTCGACAACCTTTGCTAAAAAGCGAAGGTTGGAGACTGGACGGTAGTTTGCTAAAACAGCCGGATCCAGAGAGGGCTTCTTAAGGAGGGGTCTCACCATTGCCTCTTTCAAGGCAGGAGGTAAGAATCCCTCGCTCAGAGAAGCGTTAATAATTCTCTGGAGCCATCTATGTGTAACCTCCCGGGTAGCCAGCACTAGCCAGGAAGGGCACGGGTCCAATAAACATGTGGTCGCATTCAGCTTCCCCAGTAACCTGTCCATGTCCTCAGGAGTCACAGTATCAAACTCACCCCAGATAATGTTCTCAAGATCTGCCCTCATCATTTCAACCGAATTAACCCAGTTAGAGTCCAAGCCTTCCTGAATCTGAGCGATTTTATCGTGCAGATATTGTGCAAAATCCTCAGCTCGTCCTTGCAGAAGGTCTTCCCAGGCTCTCAGCTGGAGTAGAGAGTGGGTAACCCTAAACAAGGTAGCTGGGCGATTATCTGCTGATGCAATAAGAGCGGAAAAATAGTTACATTTTGCCGCTTTTATCGCCACTAAGTAGGTCTTAATGTAAGATCTCACTAGTGTTCGGTTGGATTCAGAATGGCTGGTCCTCCAACTGCTCTCTAGGCGTCTTTTCCGGCGTTTCATCCCCCTCAGCTTATCAGAGAACCAAGGAGCTGGGTAGGTTCGACGCCGGGTCAGAGGCTGCAAAGGCACGACCCGATCTAAAGCGCCAGTGGCCATCCTATCCCAGGATGCCACTAGGTCTTCAGTCGAGTCATGAGCCAAGATCTCAGGAAATGGCCCAAGCTTCATTCGGAACCTATCAGGATCCATCAGGCGCCTGGGGCGGAACCATTTAATTGATTCCGCCTCCCTGCGGTGGGTTGTAGTGGTCAGAAGGTCAAGCCTAAGGAGAGAATGGTCTGACCATGACAAGGGTTCGATGACTATATCCCCTATATCTAGACCATTCAGCCACTGGTCAGAGATAAAGATCAAATCCAGAGTGTGTCCCCCCCATGTGAGTAGGGCCATTAACTAATTGGGTCAGGTCCATGGCTGTCATGGAAGCCATAAACTCCCGAGCCCCTTCAGACGTTTCACCAATGGATGGCAGGTTGAAATCTCCCATAACCATAGCTTAGGAGTCTCAACTGCCACCTCGGCTATTATGTTGAGGAGCTCAGGCAGGGCTGCTGATACGTGGCAGGGAGCCAGGTACGCAATCAACAGGCCCATCTGTAACCCATAACCCCACTTCACGAGGAGGGACTCACATCCGGTTGTCTGAGGGACAGTGACTTCCCTAGGATCAAGACCTTCCTTTAGGTGTGGAGGAACCTCCGTCACACCTCCACCCCTGCCTCGAGTTCTTGGCTGATGGAATGCGCAGAAACCTGGTGGGCACATTTCTACGAGGGGGACCCCCCCTTCATTGCCCAACCAGGTCTCTGTAATACCTGCCAGGTCTGCTTTCCCCTCTTGAATTAGGTCACAAATGAGGGGGGTTTTGTTAGCCACAGACCTGGCGTTGCATAACATCAGCCTAAGACTCGGGCTCAGAGACCTTGAGCAACCCAAGGAACGAGAAGAGCTTTGGAGGTCGGAGCACGCCACCGCTTGAAGATAGTGGGTGCGTACCCCCCCTGACATGATGTGGCCTCCTGCTCCCACCATATCTGCCCCTCCCAACCAAAACCTTGATGGAACAGCCCATTTCCATGCCAGTATTAAGTCTGCCTATTCCCAGTTCTGAGTTTCCTGTGATGTAATTATGTGTTGACTTTGGCTTCACTTTTGGAAAATTATTTACTAATCCCTTCCTCTGTGGATTGCTCTCCAAATCCACATGATCCACCCTGTTTATGCCCACCCCCCTTTCAGAAGCCATTAAAATCTTGGTTAGAAAATTAGATAAGAAAGCCCTTAATCCCCTCTTAGCACCGTGCCACCTCTCGGGATTCCAAAATCCGTCATCAAGGTAGGCCCTTGATAATGTGGAGGGCCAAATTTGCGAGAGGGGGGAGTCTTGCAATGCCAAGAGTTTGGTCGCCAAATACATCTATTAAGTCAGATGGGTATAGCATTTGGGTCTGGTCCAATAGTCTGATGTAAGAGTCTTGAGGCAGTCGAGTAATAAATTCAGTGTGGGTAAGAAACTGGTCTCCCTTGCCCTCTCACGGCAGGGGGAAGGAGTTTAGTGCAATCTCAGGATGGACAGAGGATAAAAATCTAGTCATCCTCTCATGGCGGCTCGTTCTGAATGAGATGGTCGTAATAAGTTTGTTGTTCTGTCTGCTCAATGATGTCAGTAATTCAAAACTCCCTCAGCATCCACATTAGTAGCTGCCCAGACAATGTATGACAAGAGGGTGGCTCAGTTGGAAATAAAGCCAAACAGTGAAGGTAAATGATAATAGCTCCATGGGAGGGTGGCGGGGGGGGGGGGTAGATGTATATAAAGAGGGAAGATTGTCTAGGTGGTGAAAGTATAGTCTGGAGGCAGCGAGGTCAGTGTCAAAATCAAGGTAGTAATGTTTAAGCTGGAGGCGGCTAGGTTAGGGACTAGCCGAGGCAGAGAATTGAGAAAGGTGGGGGAGGCCTCCAAGGTGACCAGGTAGATAGTCTTTTGTCAACCTCTGGCCTCTCCTACTCTCAGCATATTGAATAGTCCTTTGCATATATTGCCAGGCTCCAGACTTTAAATTATAATGATGTCTTCCAATTTCAGCAAGGGTCTAAACACCTTGCGTGATTCAGGGCACTCAAGGCACTCCAGGGGTTAATAGTTTTTAGATTCCCTCTGATGATGTTGCAAGCTGTCACTGGCCTTAGCTCAGGCCTCTCAAAGAGGCAGTCATTCAGGTTCAGGTTTCCCTGAACTCGAAGAGGTAGTCATTCAGCTTCAGGTTTCCCGGCAAGTCCCCAAACCAATTTGGAGCCCCCAGGGTGTCTAGGGCTCGACAGGGACTGCCATGGTGCTGTTCGTCGCCGCCGCCCGCCGCCATTGTCGTTCCAACTGCTGTTGCTTTAAGAATGGAGGAACTGATGTAACTGCCATTAACGGAACTGCTAGAGTTAGCCTCCCATGATGCCTTCACATGCCAATATCTGCCCAGCTCCGATGATCCAAAGGGTGAGAGAAACCTCGTTGAGCTGGGAAAAGACTCCCCTAGTTAGTGCTGGGGCTGAAGGGAGTTAAATCAGCTCCGGTGGACCTCCAAACGACCCAAAGATGCCCCATCATCAGACAGAGATTAGGCAAGAGCTGCCATCTTGGCGCATAGACATGTTCTCTATCTGCTTCTTTGGCAATTTTTAAAAATGGAAATTGTTGAAAAAGTGGTGGGACTCAAGACTTAGGCAGAAAGGTCATTGGTTGCTTCTGGTGAATGAGTGTTGTGGTTCGCCAGCAGCCTGTGGAGCTGGCAGCGGAGTCGGACAGCGATGAGGCTGAGGAAGAACATGGGATGGTCCTGGAGGCTGGGGAAGGCCCAGATGAGGGCTCTGCGTCAACCGGGGCAACCCACCACTAACTTTAACATCAGAGCAACTAAAGGCAACTTCAGCTGTCCCTGCAGCTGGCTAGAGGCAACATTCAAGTAATGTCATGAGGATTGTTGCTTAACAGTGGTTAGTGAGGGTCTTTAGGCTATTTAAAAAAAACAGATACAATCTGCTGATTTTGCAGCCTAAGGAAATCTGTGAACCAATAAAAAACAAAACAAAACCCCAACCCTCAAGCAAATTCAGTTTCGGCTCCCATGATAGCATCCTGATTTAATTTTACAGAAAATAGTCTATTATATGCTGCTACTGTAGAGGCAGAGCAGGTAAAAATGAACCCTTTTCACTAATGTATATCCAAATATAAAGATCTACAAACAGAAATAGAAGGACTGTGGCAAAAGCAACAAAGGTAATACCAACAGTCATAGGAGCCTTGGGTGTAATCTCAAAACAACTTGAATACCACTTGAACACTCTCTCAGCTTTGACAAATTTACCATCAGTCAATTGGAAAAGGCAGCTTTAGTCAGAACAGCTTCGATCCTGTGGCGATATCTGTAACACCATCAAACATCCAGATCTGCCTATCCCAGATCATGGAAAAGACTCGAGAGGTAGACAAAGGTGCCAAATCCAATCTAAACATCTGGCAGATTGTGCGACGAATAATAACAACAATAATAATAGGTGAAGCAAACTGTGGAAGAGGAAAAACACGGCTTAAATGACTACATAAAAAAAACAATAATATTGAAAGCAGAATATCGAAAAGAAAAATTGAGCATCATGTTTCTAACTGGAAAAAGAAGCCTACGCACAGCAATACCTGAAGCACATTGAAGAAAAAGCAGCTACAATGCTAACATGAAGCTGGTTGAGATCAGGGGTGCTGAAGAAAGAAATTGAATGATTCATTGCCCAAGAACAATCCTTGCATACCAATTCCATGAAAGCAAAAATTCAACATGACAGTAACAGCAGCAAATGCCACTTATGTAAGGAGAAAGATGAAACAATGGATCACCTTATCAGTGGCTGTAGCAAAATCTCACAAACTGATTATGTACAACATCATGATTGGGTTTATGGAATATCCACTTAATGGATATTCATAAATATCCATAAAATACAGGAGTTTTTGACCTCTCTCTGGCCATCTGAGGGCTGCCTAGATTTTGCAATCTGAATATTGTATCTCTTTACTGTATATGAAGAACTTGGAAGAAGCAAGCATGTCTCTTGCCCTCCCCTACCCCATCCACTTCTCATCCAAGATAAGTTTGTTTTATTCCTACCAAGTACTTCAGGAGTACTTTGCTCCTATTCCCACCAAGAGGTTGTTCTTGGAGTGTTTAACTGGTGCAGAATGCAGGACATGGACAGTTATATGTTCTTCTAGAATAGCACATGCTAAATCTATGTCATGTGCTTCATTGGTTGCCATTTTGCTTCCGGGTCCAAATCAAGATGCTGGTTTTAATCTTTAAAGACCTTCATGGCATGAGGTGAGATTATCTGAAGGACTGTCTGCCTCTCCCCGATTGTATCTGCCTATTCCATCAGATTTGTCAGAAAGGGCATGTTATTGGTCCTATTTGATAGAAAGCTACATTTGGTGAGTCCCAGGAAGCAGGCTTTCTCTGTATAGCACCCACTGTATGGGACATTTCCCCCCCGCCCACATGTTCCCAAAATGAGGTAACTCCACTCCTGTTAATGTTCATGAAGTCTTTCAAGTTCTTCAATGTTCATGAAATCTTTCAAGTTCTTCAATGTTCATGAAGTCTTTCAAAGTTTAGAGTAATATTCAGTGGTGAAATCCAATTTTTTTTTACTACCGGTTCTGTGGGCATGGTGTGGCTTGGTGGGCGTGGCAGGGGAAGGATATTGCAAAATCTCCATTTCCAGCCCACTCTGGGGCCAGCCAGAGGTAGTATTTGCCGGTTCTATGAACTGCTCAAAATTTCCGCTACGGGTTCTCCAGAATCTGTCAGAACCTGCTGGATTTCACCCCTGGTAATATTACTTTGTATAACAGTTAGCTTCACAAAATAATTTTACATAAAACATTCTACTTCTTAGCAGTTTATGCAAAGCTGATATACTGTAGTTCAAAAAATAATTTGTTTTTCTTTCTGGAAAGTATATCCTCTTGAATAACATGCCTTCTTATCAGAGTCAAGTCCTATTGTGTTATTATAAACCAGCAATTGGTTCTGTGCTTGCTGTTTTAATGTGGGCAATCTAATGGGCAAACCTATTGCATCCACATGATGCATGTTTTTTAAAGTCTTAGTTATGGATTATTTCTATTTGAAATTATGTGCATTAACACTTTTTTCTTTTAATGCTTTATTTTTAATTAGCTACTTACCAATTTAGAAAGATAATAAATATTTAAGTTAAAATATCAATAGAAAAAGAATACAATACTTTACAATATTACCTTACACCCATCTACTCAAAAGTAAAGCCTGATTACTTTAATAAGGCACAGAAAGTGTTTAATATAACATATATCCAACAAGGTGCATACTGAACTGCATGTTACAAGAATACACAAGAGAGCACAAGAAGAGTATGAATATTGCCAAAAGCCTGCAAATAAATATAGGAAAAAAGCAAATCACAATTGCATGTTTTCATATTCATGACTGCTTATTCATAAGAAGATAAATCATAATAATCTTCAAGTTAATGTATTTAAAAATTAAAATTATCCTTTTGACAGGACATAGAATGATTTTTAATTATCATATTTCGTAGTTGCCAAGTGATAACAGTCCAGGAGGATGCACATTTGTTTGTTTAAATAACTGCCTTATTGCACAATACATTGTAAAAATTAAATAATAAGATATTAGAGCAGTTGATGTCTGATTCTTAATATCTCACTTTCAGTTTTGCAATGTTTTTGGTGTGTAAATAGATGGTATTATATTGCCACCTAGTGATCTGTAGCTCAGATGTAAATACTCAAATTTTTTTTTCATTTTTTTCACCAAAAATCTTTAGCATGCATTCTGTTCTTGCTGATAAAAAATAGAGGCCTACTGAGATCTTAAAATGCTGCTAATAAAATGTATCGTGCTTATTGACAATAAGCATGACAATATTGGTGGTTTTATAAATCACCCATACATTTGAAGTAGCTTTTGCTTTAATTTCTGAAAGGATAGGTATCATATTTACTGATAATTATTATCCAAACATTTCTGTTGATTGTTCCCCCACCCCCAAGGAATAATGCCTACTTACTTATTCATTTTGTAGAAAGTCAGCACCCACCCATCCTCCTAGAGAATGAAATATTTTGGGGAATATTAGAAAGGCAGGATAGAATATTTCCCCTAAAGGAGAAATTGGGAAAATAAATCTTAAGGGAGGCAGAAACCAGCCCATCTCCCTGCCCCAAGCAGAAACTGAGGAGCCCAGCTTTTGAAAATGCAGATTTGGTAATCCATTCAGAAAGACTGGGTCAGACAGAAACTTCAGATAAGCAACAAGCCAAAGGTTGACAAGATTAGTTCAGACAAACACCTAGGATTTGCATTTCCCTGTTTGCCTATAGAGCCAGCCACAACCCCTAGATGACCCCATAGAAATTAAAAAGGTATAAAAATCCATCCTACTCTCAACTCCATTTTGTCAGCTGCCCCAGAATCACAAACCTTGGTGGTTTTGTTCATCAATAAAGCTTCCTTTCCAATCAGCCTCCATTTTATTCCTGGCTTGGAACTGAACCAGATGGATTTTTCTTCCAACAATTTTAAAAACCAAAACACTAACCTGTTACTTTTATGCTGTGGGGGAAAAAAACCTGTATAAGAGTTATTTGTTTACCAAACTACTGAATTTTCCTAGCTTCCTTATTTATATTGTTTTATTATAAAGCACTAGTACATTATACTATTGGATACAGTGATATTTATGGAGTGCCGCCTACAGATTATTAACCCTGATGATTTAGATAGCTTACACCTTTAAAGATAAATGAAAATTTAGAAATTATTAACTGTGATTTCTAAAACGTTAATGTTGTTCAGCATAAGGCTGCTTAAATTTTACATTTAAAGCTGAGTGTGGCATTATAATAAACTGCAAAATACATTAAATTGTTCACATTTTAGGCTTAATTCTTAACACTAAGATTGCCAGGGTACTGTTTCTTATTATTTATGCATGTCAGAAAGAAGACAATAAAAAACGAACACCTTTTCTACTTTTCCCTGTCTTGCGCTTCTAACAGTTTGCGGTGTTTCTAAGCATTAGTTTATTGCTAAACTAATGCTAAATTATTTTATTGCTAATGTGTGTGCAGCATTGATTATTTTAGTACAATTGAATTGTACAGCAAGCATTTTACAGGATGAACAGGAAATCTTTACTGAAGGCAGCAGCATGGGCAAAAATGAAGTCATAACATTCCCAGCAAAGAAACAGTATGAAGAAGTAGGATCAGTCGGCAAACATAATGGTCAGAACAGCTGTGGGCAGCCAAGAAAGAGGTGAAATAAACAGAACTGCTTGTTGTGTGGATAGAAACAACAGCTGTAGGAGATTGAGAGAGCCAGGGAGCTAAGCTGATTATCCTTGAGGCCAGCAATGCCATTCAAAACTGATCTGACTCCTGTCTGAGAAATGACATTTGAGCAGTAGGGCTTCTGTAACCGGTTGGTAAAAACTCAACACGCCCACATTTTAAGTTTTTGTGTTTCTTCCTGGCATTTTTGCTGCTCAGATTCGGTGCAGGCATCAACAAGGACATTATGAACAATAACCTCAATTAATACAACTGAGTTGTACTAAGATGGTCTCGGCTTTTATAAACATTTTTTTTAGAATGAAATCCTTGATCCCACTCACTTCCGAGGAAGCGTCATCCCCATCAGAAATGCATTTTATTTTAATTGAATATATAATCGCACTTTCATCTCTTTCCTCAATCACCTGCCCTGCCAAAGCTTCATTAACGTGGCTTTATTCTTGTGTGAAAGTTATGATGGAATTTAGAGACTCCGGGCTACCCTTCGTTTTCGCGGTTTTTACAGCAATGTTAAAAAAAAATTAAAATTTATATCTGTACACCGCCCAGAATTGCTCTAAAAGAGAGATGGGAAGTCTCTAAATACAATAGATAAATCAAATAATAATAATAAAAAAATGAATGCAGATTCCTGTGCAAGACCGATTTACAGTGCGTGATTACTACTACAATGGAAATCCTTAAGCCAAGCCAGAAGTGAAAACGCATCTACTACTCTACTTCTTACTATCTCTACAGGGAAAAAAAAAAATTGACGTACCATAGAGACTCACCGCCCCGCCCTTCTTGAATTGGCAGAACGGCAGCAACATAAAAGAACCCGGAACCGGTTACAATAGGTCGCGGGGCATTGTGGGTTGTCGGCGTTACTTGCAGGCGAAGCGGCTGTTGTCGGGGTCTCCCTCCCCCCCACAACCGAGTCCTGTTCCCCTCTAACGGCGAGCGCTTGCGATAGCGGCGGCTGCGGCTGTTGCATTCGGCCCGCCCATGTCCTTCAACAAAATCCCACCGCGGTGGCTGAACTGCCCGAGGCGCGGACAACCCGTGGCAGGTAAACTGTGGCGGGACGGAGGACAGGGTGCCGGGCTTTGAGAAGAGAGCCTGTCGCGTATCCCGCCATGTGGTACTTCAGTCTCTCCTGCGCATGGGGAGGCTGAGCAGCCTTTGGTCCAGGTCGTATTGAGGGTCTTCTTGGCTCTGTTGGACCAGCAGGTTTATTAATACAGGTAGTCCTCTACTTACGACCACAGTGGAGCCCAAGCTTTCTGTTGTTAAGCGAGGCGCTTGTTAAATGACTTTTGCCCCATTTTATGACCGTTCTTGCCACAGTGGCTAAGTGAATCCCTGTGGTTGATAAGTTGGTAACCCGGTTTTTAAGTGAATCTGGCTTCCCCACTGATTTTGCTTATCAAAAGGTTGCAAAAGGGGATCATCAGGTGACTTGAGACACAGCTATCGTTATAAGTATGAACCAGTTTCCGAGCATCTAAATTTTGATCACATGAACATGGGGATGCTACAAAGGTCGTAATTGAAAAACTGACTTTTTTCAGTGCCGGTATAACTTTGAATGGTCACTAAATGAACCATCGTAAATCGAGGACTACTTGTATAGGAAAATCATTGATCAGGAGCTGAGACTGATTTTAGAGGTAGGGGGCAGAGAGAAGTTTTCTCTTCAGCTGTTCTGATAGTATTTCTATGAAAAGGAAGAAAATGCAGATCTTTCTCTTAACAACTCTCTCTACATGGGGTTGCCCTTGAGGTGTACCTGGAGGCTCCAGCTGGTCCAGAATGTGGCCGCGCGGGTGGTTACGGGAGCTCCCCGTTACTCCTGTGTAACACCTCTCCTATGCGAGCTGCACTGGCTACCAGTGGTCCTCCGGATCCGCTTCAAGGTGCTGGTACTTACCTTTAAAGCCCTACATGGGTTAGGTCCAAGGTATTTGCAGGACCATCTCCTACCCGCCTCCCACCATCCTGTCCCCTCACACAGGGCTGCCCTCCTCAGGGTACCGTCAGCCAGACAATGTTGGCTGGCGACATCCAGGGGTAGAGTGTTCTCTGTAGGTGCCCCTGTCCTCTGGAATCAGTTACCCACCGAGCTTCGAACGGCGCCTGATCTCCGATCCTTCCGTCGGAACTTAAAGACTTGGCTGTTTCAACAAATGGGTTGACCCTGATCCTTGGGTTTTATTATTTTGATTGTTCATTGTCTTAACTGGGTTTTAATTATTTTACCTTTTATTTTATTTTTATTTTTTTATTGAAAAAGTTTTACAATACAATTACCTTTTATTATTGTATGTTTTTAACTTGCGTTCGCTGCCCTGAGTCCTTAGGGAGAAGGGCGGCACATACATTTTTGGTAAAAAACAAAAAACACCATTCTCACTCCAAAAGAAAGAAAGAAAAAACTCCTTTTTTGTAATGTATGAATACATTTAACTACTAATTCACTGAACCCACTATAACTAACAGAAACACAAATAACTCCCAAGCAGCCTGATAGGAGCAAACCAGTGGATTACCAGTTTTAGATTAGGTATACCTGCCCAATTAAAGGCCTAGTTTAATTATGCTCCCAAATCAAGCCGTTCTCCTGACGGCCCTGAGTCCGTCAGAAGAAGGGCGGTATATAAATCTAATAAACTAAACTAAACTAAACTAAACTAAACTAAAAGCTTGAGCCATGCTGCACAAATAGCAGGGACAGCTTTTTGGTTGTTTTAGGAAAAAGGGAGGGGAGTTGGAGAGATTATTTGCAACACTTAATTGTGCTAGTTAATTTACCGGTAATCCTTTAAAGTAAAACATGATTATAAGTAGTCCAATAGAGCTTCAGTTAAGTAAGGAAAGTTAATGCTGGGCCAGTTTCTTGGCAATTGAAAAGGCAAATATTTGCAGCCATAGTTTGTCTAAGAGAAATTGTTTCAGCCTAGGCACCTCTTGTTTTCTAAATTTATCACAGTTTATTGATTGTTGTTATATCTGAGGGTTGCTGACCAGAGATTTTTTTTTAGAATGAGTCAGATACCCCTAGGGAGAGATCAGAAGAACTTCTTAAGCATTGCAGTAAGGACATATTCTAGATTTGTCCTGAGTTGGAATCTGGCTGAAGTAGGATATTTGTTATCTGAGAAAATTTTGAGCCTGTGAATCTCAAGGAAGTGGATAAGATTCTAATAATTGTCAGTGCAGTAATCACTGGGGCAGACTAGTGGTGAAATTCAAATTTTTTACTACCGGTTCTGTGGGCATGGCTTGGTGGGCGTGGCAGGGGAAGGATACTGCAAAATCTCCATTTCCAGCCCACTCCAGGGGAAGGATACTACAAAATCCCCATTGCCTCCCCACTTCTGGGGGAAGGATATTGCAAAATCTCCATTCCCCCCCCCCTCTCGGAACTACTCAAAATTTTTGCTACCTGTTTTCCAGAACCTGTCAGAACCTGCTGGATTTCACTCCTGGGGCAGACCCGTGTCTTAGCTTAACCAGCAGGTTCTGACAAGTTCAGCCCAGTGCATTCTTGAGTGAGGGGACAATACCTCCTGCCTTGAAGAAGGCAATGGTGCCTCCCTTCCTCAAGAAGCTATCTCTGGATCCAATAGTATTGAAAAATTTCTAATTAATCTTTAACCTTAGCTTTGGGGTATGTTTGTGGAGAAGTGATGGGGTGCAGCTCTAAAGGGCCTTGGAGGAAAGCACATTATTTAATTGTCTTTCAGGCAAGGTTTAGACATGGTTATAGCACGAAAACAACATTGAGAATGTATACTCTGGTGGAATTGGGGTAGCAGTGGGGCAACTCCCTGATTATTCTTGATCTTTCAGTGGATTTCGATACCATTATTTATGGTATTTAAAGAATACCGTATTAGGCATTAGAAGATAGGGAATGGAGACATTACATTGCAATGTTTTTCTTCCTTTCTCAGTCTAATCTAAAACCAGTTCCAGTTGATGTTGGTGGAGAAAGATTGAAACTGAGATCCTTGCTTTGTGTGGTTCTTTGGGTCTCAGCTTTCTTCTCACTCATGTTTAACATCTATGTGAGCCTAGTGAGTGATACCATCCAATGACATGGGTTGATATCAATATTTGCATGTATGATAGTTCTGTATCTCAATGTGAGAGTGAGCAAGTGGTGCTGTTGAGGTTCTGTTTTATGGCCTGTAAGATGTTAGTCTAGTTGAGAGAAACAAGCTTAAACTGAATTGTAGCAAGACCAAGTGGCAGTGCATTCAAAAATCCATTATTTTTGGTGGCTTTCTAACTCTATAGAGGGCATTTCCCTAGACAAAGTCAATACAGAATTTGAGGTCCTTGTGGACTCTTAGTTGATCAAATAATAAATTGTAACCATAGCTGAGAGAACCATTGCATAGATCTGCTTGTGCATCAGTTGCATCCTTTTCTGGAGTAGAAAGCTTTTCTTATTGTCACTTATTTTTTTCACCTCTTCTTTGAATTCTGGTAATGGACTTTATATGGGATACCCTTGAAGACCACTTGGAAGCTACAGCTCATCCAGATTGTATTGGCATGAATAGTTTTCAGTGTATCTTGGTTCACACATATGATACCCCTTCTTTGTGAGCTGCACTAGCTGGACAACCCTCAGTTGGCTTCCAATTGCAATTCAAGGTGCATCTGTAAAGTCTTTTCAGTATATGTGGCACCTTGCTCAATAGTAATAACTGTGAGAGGGATCTTGGAGTCCTAGTGGACAATCATTTAAATATGAACCAGCAGTGTGCTGCAGCTGCCAAAAAAGCCAACACAGTTCTAGACTGCATAAACAGAGGGATAGAATCAAGATCACATGAAGTGCTAATACCACTTTATAATGCCTTGGTAAAGCCACATTTGGAATACTGCATCCAATTTTGGTCGCCATGATGTAAAAAGATATTGAGACTCTAGAAAGAGTGCAGAGAAGAGCAACGAAGATGATTAGGGGACTGGAGGCTAAAACATGAAGAACGGTTGCAGGAATTGGGTATGTCTACTTTGGTGAAAAGAGGCCTCGGGTGACATGATAGCAGTGTTTTGATATCTCAGAGGCTGCAACGAAGAAGAAGGAATCACACTATTCTCCAAAGCATCTGAGGGACAAGAAGCAATGGGTGGAAACTAATCAAGGAGAGAAGCAACTTAGAACTAAGGAGAAATTTCCTGACAGAATTAATCAGTGGAGCAATTTGCCTTCAGAAGTTGTAAATGCTCCAACGCTGGAAGTTTTAATGAAGAAATTGGATAACCATTTGTCTGAAATGCTATAGGGTTTCCTGCCTAAGCAGGGGGTTGGACTAGAAGACCTTCAAGGTCCCTTCCAACTCCTTTATTGGTATTCTGTTATCATTTTGATGCTGTTATTCTATTCTAATTATAGGAACATTTGTTTCCAATAATTTCTGCCAAACCTATAAAATCTGGATCTCTGGAGCTCAGTCAGAGTGACCATCAGGTTCTTGGTGATCACCTCTCTTACAAAGGCCCTTCTCCCTCAATTGCTTAATTTGACTGAGTGATCAGCTTTTGGAAGAGTTCTGTGTCAAATGTCTTCCATTTGAGGATTATGGAGACCACTCTGTTCCTATGAACCTTCAATTTATTGTAGCCTTCCCAAGATTTGCAATAATGCTGTCTGTGAGCTCTGCAGGCAGTTCCTTTGATCTTATGACCTTATGGCAGGATCAAACTTGCGGCCCGGATGTGTCACGTACGTCATGTGCGTACGCCCATCCCCATTTTAGCAAAGGGGGAGAAAAAGTCATGATGTGTCATGTGGCGACAATGTGACACCGCGAGTTTGACACCTCTGCCTTATGGCTTTTGCTCTGCTACAGTACTCATTGTCAGCTGTGAGGCCTTCTATAGAGAGGTGTGTGCCTTTCTAAATCATGTCCAATCAGTTTAATTTACCACAGGTGGGCTCCAATCAAGGGGTAGAAACATGGCAGCAATGATGAAGAGAAATGGGAGGCACCTGAGCTAAATTTCAAGTGTTGTTGTAAAGGGTCTGAATACTTACACCAATGTGATACTTCAGTTTTTTCTTTTTAATAAATTCACAGGCATTTCTAAAATTCTGTTTTCATGAGGTACTGAGTGTAGATTACTGAGAAAAAAAATGGATTTCAACAACTGTAGAATCAGCCTGCAGCAAAATTGACAAAAGTGAAGGGATTGTGAATATTTTCTGAATGCACTGTATATTGAATACTGGAGTAACTTTGATTATAATGAAGTAACACATAAAACCCCCAAAGCTATTGGTTCAAAACTAGTATTTAAAATGTATTCAGTTGGAGTAAATTGCAGCAGTAGAACACTTGCAAAGTTATTGTAATGACGACAGTCATATTTTGGACTAACTAAAGTTAATTTATTTTCAGAGACACAAGTTGAATGCTGTGTTGTAATCAAATTGAGACATTATTCTACCTTGTTGACAATTAGGCCGATAGTTAAATCTGATGAAGCACTTTATTTTCCATGGCTATAATCTGATAATTCTAGCTAGACCAGATCCAGGAATTTCCTTGTATTCTTTTATTTCAGAAGTAGTTAATATTATTTGCATGTTTTTTGTCCCTGAGCAACTCCATGTTATCTGGATTGAATTTTGGTCTATTCATCCTCATATAATTTATTTTAAATATATATGAAATTAGATATTAATATGATATGGCTAATAAGGGGTTTAATTAACACAGTTTCTGTAGAAATGCTTTTGGAGTATTCTCAATGAATGGGAAGTTATTTAATAAAGCTTTTCAGGTACTGGATTTTACAGTTCAGCACTTAATTTTGTTATAAATGATATTGAGTTCTATCATAAACTATAGTTCTTTGTCGTAATGAAGAATGTTAATCATGATTCAAACAAACAAACAGACGTTTTTATGAGGTTTCATGTTTGTTACATGCATTTTTTAAAATTATTGCCAAACAGGAATATTTTTACCTCTGAAGACAATGCTAGGACCAAAATATGATGATAAAGTTGCTGAAGAGTATCGTTTCCATCCCTCTATGTTATCCAACTATTTAAAGAGTCTCAAGGTAAAGAATATATTTGAATTTTTCTTTGCTAAATAATAAAGGGTTTTTTACTACTTTATTAATATATTTTTTCTGAGTATGCTAACTTTAGAAATATCTTACCAATATATTTATTATGGGTGGAATACATGTCTGTCTGTCTGTCTGTCTGTCTGTCTGTCTCTCTCTCTCTCTCTCTCTCTCTCTCTCTCTCTCTCTATCTATCTCACTAGCAAATGATTCTGAGTGGCTTACAACGTTATAAATAATAAAAGGAAACAACTAACACATCAAATAATTAAAACATTGAACAACAAAGTTCAAACGTTTAAGTGAACAGCAAAGTGAATAAATACAATACTTACTTTCCATGTTATCTAGGAGAACTAACAGAATGTAATTTTTCTGTCCTACTACTATTTTGTGTGTACCTCTCCCCAAAATTTGTTTCAGAGAATTCTCCTAATACTGAAGCAGGAGGGGAAACCATACTTTCTATTTTGGCCATCAGAGTCAAATATTGGACTCTATCCTTTCTCTTGTAAATTCTGCATATGAGGATTTCAGTGAGGGGATATACAATTGGGATGGATACAGACAGCCATGTTATTTCCATGGTGTATGTATAACATAAAAAAACTTATTTCTGAATATTAACTATTAGAGTTATGCATGTTTATCATAAACTGGTTATCACATTTAAAGCCGTTTATGGCACAGGGCCAGGTTATTTGCAGGACTACCTTTCCCTAAGGATATCTGCCTGTCCTCCCAAATCAAATAGGGTGGGTATGCTCTTAGTCACCCAATGAGGGCTACTGTTGACCAGGAATCTAATGTTTTTATTGACAGTTCTGAGGAAGTATATGTGCCATTGTCACCAGTGACTCTACAAGCCTTCAAGTCCCTGGAAAGTTCCTTGGGAAACACTCAATGTTCCTAGGAGAACATCCAATGTCCTTGGAAGACCTCCAAGGGTGGTGGATGACTATTTCTGTACTTCTTTCTCTTATCTAAAGTGTGTCAGCTTGTCTGGGTGAAGTGTGCCAGTGCTTCTGGGTGGAGAAGTGGACAATGTAACAAGCATATAAATATGAATATCAAAATACATTCAAGGTTCCCTCTTGCTAAGCCCCCCCCCCGTCTTTATTCAGCTGACTAAACATGTAATAAAGCTTATCAAGGTAAATACCTGGACTCTCTTTCTTTATACCAAGCCACACCTGAAACCAGCAAAACACTAAGAAGTATGACTTTTCTATGGCGGCCCCTGCCCTATGGAACTCTCTGCCCCGTGAGGCTTCTACTCTCCCAGCCTTCCAAAAACTGCCAAAGACCTGGCTTTTCTCCCAGGCACTGGGATAAGATTGGACAATTGCATGTTAGGAATTGCTTTGGCACCAGGTCTTTGTTGTTTTTAATATTTTAATCTGCTTAATTTTATAGTTTTAATATGATTGTATAAGTTGTTTTAACTTTTAGTTGAGAGCTGCTGAGAGTTGGTTAGAAGATTGGCAGCTATACACACGTTTTAAATAAATAAACTACCTAAAATTGTGTTCACCGTATGTTTAACTTCACATATCCATATTAAACTCTAATTTTATTACTTTCAGGTTAAAATGGGTCTGTTAATAGACTTGACAAACACCAGTAGGTTCTATGACAGAAGTGATGTAGAAAAAGATGGCATCACTTATGTAAAGCTTCAGTGTAAAGGGTAAGCTGATAAGATTCCTGAATATTGTTTTATGGAGGAAAATTCTTGCCTTTACTTGATTCTTCTCTTCTTGGTAGGCATGGAGAGTGTCCCACGCCTGAAAACACAGAAACATTCATTCGTATATGTGAACAGTTTCGCAGTAAGAATCCAACAGATCTTATAGGTATGTATATTAACCTGCTGTGTGACTATTTTCCATCTGTCTTGATTGTTTTTCCATGTAATATACTAACGCTCCATTTGCCACTTTCTATTGTAGTTGCGCATAAACGTTTAACGATTTAATAATCCAGCCAACTTCGAATCACGACAGCAAGCAATAGAACAAAAAAACCCACCCCAAAATAGAGTGAAATACCAGAACGTTGGAAATAAAAATTCCTGATGATGTTTGTAAAAAGGGGCAAGCCTGAATGACTGTCATGAACTTTATTTAGTTTTCCATTCATCTAGATAAATCCCACAGTAGATTGCTATCACCAATGTTTTGCTGAATATGGAAGCATCAAGATGAAATCTAAGCTGAAATCCAAATAATTTAATCAGAAAGTTAAGTCATAGAGGTGATCATGTTGTCCAGAAGCAATTAGGACAACAGGTATAGAAGAAGCATACATGAAGGCGGTGGTGGGGGAAGTATTAGAAAGAGGCACTGTCTCCACCCTGACCCTTGGAAGAAGAGGGAGGGAAGGAAGACTTGCTAGATTCTGTTACTGTAACCCATCTTAATATAGTGTAGTTTTAGTTGTCCTATAGACAACTAAACAACTATATAGTTTATTCATCTGTCTGTCTCATAGGGCTGACACACACACACACACACACACACACACACACACACACACACACACACACCAACTTTGAGATTGCAGATATTTTTCATCACTTGATTATACTGGACATCTACAAGAACTAAAGTTAACAGATGTGTAATGGTCTGGAATAAATGTTAATATGGAAATGCCTCACTGGATTTGCACACACTTTTCTAATATTAATTTCCTTCTTTAACTTATGACATTAATTACAGTGCAGTGCTGAAGATGGACATTGCTAAGCAGTGTGGTCCCATGGTTTTTTTTTTACTTACAACCACATTACTTAACAGAGTTTCCGGTCCCAATTAGCATTGTTAAACAAGAACTGCATGCCTTTTTAGTTATGTACCACACAATTTCTATACATGATTATGTACAAATGACAAGCTTGAAGAGACGCCAAAATGATTGTACCAGTTGCCTATTAAATTCTTAATATAATTACCCGTACACAATAAAGTTTATTCTTAATATTTGAACATGCCATTCAGTGCATTCTAATCTGCATTCTAATTTCGATTGTAAAGTCTTGACCAGACATGTTAACTATTTTAGGGAAACTGTTTTTCATACATATCAACAATTGAATGTATGTACCCTGTTTCCCCCAAAATAAGACATCCCCTGATAATAAGCCCAATCGGGCTTTTGAGCGCATGGCAAGAAGGCCAAGCGCTTATTTCAGGGTTCAAAAAAATGTAAGACAGGGTCTTATTTTCGGGGAAACATGGTATATCTCGTCTTTATTTTTTATAAGTAATTCAAGACAGTGAACATACCAAGTACTGCTTCCTTCTCCTATTCTCCTTGCAATAACAACCCTGTGAGATGGGGCTGAAAAAGCATGACTGGCCCAAAGCTACCCAGTTCACTTTCATGTCTAAGGCGGGACTAGAATTCACTGTCTCCCATTTTTTTGCTTGGCACGTTAACTGTTAGACTAGTCTCTCTCTATATAAAAATATATAGAGTCTCTCTGTCTCTCGCTATATAAAAATATATAGAAAATATATATATATATAGAAATATAAAAAATATATCTCTGTCTCTCTCTCTATAAAAATATATAGTCTCTCTGTCTCTCTAAATATAAAATATATAATATTTTATATTTGCTTGTGTGTAAATTAAGATTCAAAATACATATCAGAACAAAATCATTCATTTTTACTTTCATTATACAGCTTTATTAGTCTCTACTATTAGCCAAAACACAAGCTGCAGAAATAAAGGATTTTAAAAAAATCTGTGGAAGCAGCAAGATTAAGGGAATGTGCTCCTCAGAGTTTCTTTTTCAATTGTCTCCATTTTGAATTGTTAAATGTATTTGTTAAATTCCAAATGATGACTACATTTGAATATAAGTAAACTATTTACTTATATAAAAAGAAAACATACTCTTTTTACTTTTTCAGGAAAAACCTAGGTTAAACTTTATATTGATTTTTTTATTTAGTCTTCTGTGTGTATTGCTTTATAATTAGCATATACATTGTATTAAAATAACTAATGAATACTAATAAAAATTGACACAGAAGCATCAATAATCTGTGAATGATTCAAGCTCTAGTAACGATAGTCAAGGAACAGAGGAAAAATAGCACTATAATTAAATGTAAAGAAGCTAATGACAAGCCCAGCAACCAGTGCTAAAATAGAAAATATTGAAATGATGGATAGTTTCTGACTTTCAGGATTGACTAGCAATGTATGTGAAGGAACAAGAAATCAAGAAGTACGCTGTTGACTAGCATTTAGTGTGGGGTAGCACTAAAAGCCTTGGAAAGTGTATATGGATATCCTCTATACAAACAAAGATTGGCATCAGGCAAACAACAGTTCTTGTGGAAGTAAAAGATGAGGAAACCAGATACCATGAGATCCTTTTCAACTTTGTTGTTAGAGAAGACTGTTGAAAATAGCATTCATAATCCAAAAAACAAATGGAGTGGATCATAGGACAGTCCAGAGCTCTCACCCAAATGACTAGGTTCAAATTATCAAAATGTGGACATATTATGTGAAGGCCTAGCTCTCTGGGAAAAGTGGAAAGAAAGAAGATGACCAACAGCAAGGCAGATGGATTCAATTACTGGGTGCACATTGAAAGGCCTGCAGGGCCAGGTTGGGAACAGCAACTTCAAGACACATAATCAAATTGAATTGAGCTAATTTAGACAGATTTGGAGATTCAGAACTGATGAAAAGTCTTAAATTATTCCAATATTGAAACGTATTGAAATCCATGAAAGACGGTGCTCCTGAGCAAACTTATTTGTTCTAATGAGTTGCTGTCCAGAATAATTGCAACAGATATTTAATGACTATTTCATTTCAACAGCCTCGTTTGAATTTTAAAACATGTGAACTGGATACTTCTATGTAATTTTTAAGAATTGCTTTTTTTCTTGGCCACTAGATGGAGACATTATCACAGAAATAAGGCAGAGATGTTTTTGGTATTTTTTTTTTTAGTGCTACTGGTTTATTGCTTTAATTGAATGCAGTCTTTTATAACAGTTGCTGATTGCTGATGTGCAGTCAGTTTTAAGCCATATTAAAATAGAAGCTAGTGAGTGAAAAATCCTATGAGAATAGGAGAGTCCCGAGCCCCATTTATTCCAGAAATAAGGCCTTGGTTTTTGGCAATAAGAGTTAGGTGAAGCAGTAGCCTCATTTCAGCAATTGATATTAAGATAAAAGCATGTGCTCTTTTGATACCAGAATAGCTGCTGAATGTACTTCCCATAATCTGCCTGATGCTCTTTTTTTGTGCTATATAGGCAACAAAATTCAATTGTGAGTATTGTTAACTACGTGTTCTATGAAGATTTTTTTTGCCTTACGTTGCAACAGTAGCATTTTTGTGCCCCCCCCCCCCCATAAGTTGGACTATACAACTTGTTGATGACTAGTCTATTTAAGTGCCATGCATCATGAAACATTCAGTAATCAGGTTCGGTCATAAAATCAAAACTGACAGTAAACTATAAAAGGTAGAGGCAAGAAGAAGCTAATGGGCCAGGAAAGAATTTTCCTCTCCAGATCCTCATGAGAAAGAAAGTGGTGGTGGATGAGAACCAGAAAGTACAGGATAGGTTAGAAAGGACAGTTTAACAGGGTGTGGACTTATGCTCTGATGATGTTCAAAGAAATACCTTGATATATTTTTGATTTTACATAAGTGCATTTTTCCCCTTTCCTGGTTTTGGTTGTTAAATTTGTTCAGTGTGTCTATGGTTCAATCAGATATTTAAAGCCATTGATACAATTATTTATATGCAGGGTTTTGGGATGAATGGAATATTATGTGACTTTGTCAGAAGCTTGTTTAGAGAAGTATGCATTCATTCAAAGGAATGACAACTCAGCAAATGTACTATATTGTATTGAAAAAACAGACTATTGTCCTGGCTTTCCCTCCTAAATGTGTATTAAGCAAAATATACTGAAGATTCCCCCCCCCCTCAATTCTGATAGGAACATTCTTAAGATGTATTCAGAAACATACAGAATATTTATTTTCTTCACGTCAGTAGCTATTGATATTTGCTGACACTTTAGAGCTAGAGAATGATGATTGAAAACTGGTTGGAAAAATGCCTTCCATGTTCATAGGTTGCTCTTTTGCCCTCAATCCCTAGTTTTGTTTTGAATGTGCAAAGCAAAGAACTGAAGTGTTTGCTTATTCGAGGAACTGTTTATGTAGCCGGCCCTGTTCATGCTCCAATTTCCTCTTGCAGAGAAGGAAGAAGTAAATGGTATGAGAAGAGAATGAATTATCATATACTAGCTGAGGACTAATTCCCTTGCAAAGAAAGTAATTATGGCAAACAAATGTTCCTGATGCTTTTACGTGAGCTTGGTAATTGCAGTTATATTTTTTCTTCAATTTTGTCTTCTAGGTGTTCATTGTACACATGGTTTCAATCGTACTGGATTTCTTATCTGTGCCTTTCTGGTTGAAAAGTTGGATTGGAGGTAATTTTTTATAAAAAATGTTTGGGTGATATAGCAATAATAGCAAAATTACATTATTGTACATATGTCATCAACATAATTAATTAAGGATACTTTTTGCTACATCTTGCTAGTGGGGTATATAAATGAAAGTGGCTATAAAACTTAATAAAAGTAAGGAGACTCAGTGGATTTACTCTGCTAGTCATTGCTGACTATAAGGGGCAGTGCTCATCTCTTTTTCAAGGGCATTGAGCCAGAGCTGTTCATGGTCATGTGGCCAACATGACATCAAGGAGTGCTGTTATTTTCCCATGGAAGTAGTACTTATTTATCTACTCGCATTTGCATGGTTTTGAACTGCTGGTTGGCAGGAGCTGGGGTGAGGACACTATCTTACCCTGTCGTGTGGCGTTTGGGTTTTGAATCTGGGCATCTGGCTTTTCAGCTGACAAGACTGATGTCTTAACTATTGAGCCGCCGCCCTACCCCATAAAATGGAATATTTTGTGTTATATAGTATTTATCAACTTTCCAGTATATCATCAAGGAGGCAAAATAAGTTTATTAAGTATTCTTTGATGGATTTTATTATTGCCAGATAGAAATATTTAGATTAATTTGTTTCAAGACTGATCTGGATTTTTAGAAAAAGTTTGACCTGTTTCAGATGTTTTGAAGGTAATTTTGATTTGATGTCTGTTTTTGGTCTGAAATTTGGAAAACAAATATCACCTTTTTCCTTAGTCTACCATTATCATTGCTGTTATCATTTGTGTGCTACAAAGCTTGATCAGATTCATAGTGGCTTACAACTTTTTTTTTTTCCCAACAATTTTATGAATTTCATGAACTATAAACATTGTTGTATAACAGGAGAGTGAGTGACAGTATAATAAACAATAAGTAATAAAACTTAACACCGAGTTCTCTTTCCTTTTTAGAAATGCTGCTGTTAGGGAAATACATGTTTAATAGAAAAGCAGATCTGTCAAAATACATGTTTCTACTTTCTCTTCTCTCCAGTCTATACAGGTAGTTCTTGACTTAAGACCACAATTGAGCCCAGTGTTTTTGTTGCTAAGTGAGACATTTAAGTGAATTTCACCCCATTTTCTTGCCACAGTTGTTAAGTAAATCACTGCAATTGTTAAATTGGTAACATGGTGGTTAACTGAATCTGGCTTCCCCCTTGACTTTGCTTGTCGGAAGTTCAAAAAGTGATTACGTGATACAGGGACACTGCAACTATCACAAATATGAGTCAGTTGTCATCTGTCTGAATTTTGATCACATGACCATGGGGATGCTGAATGGTCATAAGTGTGAAAAATGGTCATAAGCCACTGTTTTCAGTGCCGTTGTAACTTCGGTCATTAAATGAACTGTTGTAAGTCCATGATTACCTGTAGTTTTATACATGTAGCATTTTTTCCCTTCTTTTCTGGAGTGGCCTTAGTTGCTATCCTTCGTTGCCTAGCAAAGTTCTGGAAAAACAGATCAACAAGAGTCCAGTGGTAGAGCTGAGCAGATGTCAGACCTGTCCATTTCATTCAATGAAAAAAAATTAATAGTCATTTTGCTTTTATTCCCATAATTTGAACTTTGGTCCAATCTAACATATCCTGCAGATTTTAGAAAATATTTTTTTGTAACCGCTCTCCCCCCCACCAGCATAAGGTTAAAAGAAAGTAAAACAACGAAAAGCACATTTAAACAACCCTCAGCCCACAATGATATAGATATGATTTTAAGCAAAATGCAAACATTTTACATATCTACAAAAAGTATTCAAGAGCCAGTTGGATGTAGTGGTGAATGCTTCAGACTAGGAATCGGGAGACCTGGCGTTCTAGTCCTGCCCCAGGCACAAAGCCAGCTGCCTGACCTTCCTTTGAAAGGAGTGCATTGCAATGTGTGGGATGTGTAAGAAGTACTTTTTCTTTGAATCATTAAATCAGCCAGATCTTTTTCTGGGCTTGTGCAGCTGCTGCTTGTGGCATATTAAATATTAATGTGCTTTATTTTGGCATAATGGACTGGAGGATATTCCATCAGAAATTTGAAGTATAATACTAAATTGGCAGGCATATAATAGGAGGGGAAGGAAGGGTGAAAATTGACATTACATGAGAAGGAAGGGGGACTGTTTTTAACAGTGGCTGCATGACAGATTGTAGAAGGAAGCAAGGCCAGTTATGCATGTGCATATACTTTCATAACTGCATCATTAGCATGATAAAAGATGTGGCTGCTTTAAAGATGCAAAGAGAGATGCTTATTATGCCCTCATGCTTGAAAATAACCTCTTCTAAAGAATAGCTGACATTAACAGACCCTCTGCTGAGCAAATTGGTTATTCCAGGGTGACCAGTTTCTGTAAAAAGGGTAATCTTATACATACCCAGGGATAAATCTACTTTATTCAAGAGCTAATCGCAATCTGTGCTCTATATGTGATATAGAAAGGTGAAAGATTTGAAAATACTTTTTTTAAAAAATCGTCTTGAGATGATGGTATGTGGTATTAGCAGTGTGGCTTGGGTATACAGTTGTATACACTGAAATAGTGTTCAATTGTTGTCCTTGATACGATTTAAAATTTCAAGATCGTTGAGATATGTTTTTACATTTTATTCAGATAATTTGAAGATTATATCCAGGAAAAGTTAGGATTTTAGGAATACGGTTTCTTCGTCATATGCTCAGGTGAATTGGAAGGTTCTTGAAGAACTTATATTGCTTCTCTCCATTAATTAAACGTTGAACGCTACATGCCAGCAGTAACTATTTTTTATATTGGTAATCACCTTTAAAGCGCTCCATGGCTTAGGACCAGGGTACTTATGGGACCGCCTTCTGCCACCAATTGCCTCCCACCGGCCGGTTCGCTCCCACAGAGAGGGCCTCCTCAGGGTGCTGCCAGCCAGACAATGCCGGCTGGCGACCCCCAGGGGGAGAGCGTTCTCTGTGGTAGCTCCCACCCTCTGGAACGATCTTCCTCCAGATCTGAGAACAATTGCTGACCTCCGGACTTTTCGTCGGGCTCTGAAGATTTATCTCTTCCAACTTGCCGGACTTGCCTGATCCCTTCTACTTTTTAAAATTTTTTAGAGTTTTATTCTGTTTTATACTCTCAGCCTAATTTATATTGGTTTTAGTACGTTTTTAACTTTTTTGTATTGGTTTTTAATTGGCTGTTCACCGCCCTGAGTCCGGTAGGAGAAGGGCGGTATAGAAATCTAATAAATAAATAATAAATAAATAAATATTCTTAAATTTTTCAAACTTCAGTGGTATCTAGACACATATTAATAATATTTTACTGTAGCTCCTGTAATAGTTGCAGTTTGTATTTAATTACATTCCTTTTTTTTTTTTTTGGCATTCACAAGGCATGCCATTTCTCAAAAAAATGTCATTGCTTAGTGCTGAAGATGGTCATCTTCTGTAATATGGAATCACAGTCAAGTGGAGAGGTATCCCGTCTTTAGCAGAAAATGAGAAAGTGACATCCTGCCCCACTGTTTTAGGAAGCTCTTCAGTGGGCGTAATTTTTGGGTGTTTGGGTTCTGTAGAGATCATCAGATTCCATTTTTTGTATGTATGTCTTTCACTGTAGTAAATCCTTCCTGCCTAATATTCTGTCATGATTTTAAGTGTTCAGAGGTGTCCTGTGGCTTTGCTTTGGTGAACATTTCACTGGATTTTATGCTTACTATATTTAGAATTAAAGTTTTCTAGTTTTACCATTTAGCTATCAATGTGCCTTTTATGCCACTGAGGAGAGATGCTTCTCCTGATCAGAAAACTGTTTTATTGTGCTGTTGTTACACATTTTACTTGCATTATTTATATGCTGCCAGATTTTAACTTTATGTTCCTAAAGCTCTCCAGATTACAACCTGAAAATACTAAATACAGTTATTTTGTATGTACTGTAGGTACAATATATTGGTTGGGACCATTTTGAATTGAGTAGCATATGAGATATGATAGTTAAATGAATAAATTAATAATTATGGTTCTTGTTTTTTTCTGCTCACCTTTCGCTGACAATCTAGCAGATTTAAAGTATTTTCTAAAAATGACGGAAAGGATGGAATCAAGGGGAGAATCTCCTCAAGATAATAATTTAACAGAATCGTCACATTTTAAAAAGTCTCCTTTGTTACAGCTCTGTTTCAAATAGACATTTAGTGTTTATTTGCATTGATGAGAATACATTTCCTACAGAATATTCTATTACCATTTATTTCTTAGGCATGTGAATATAATAGAAATACAGATGCAAAATGCTGATACGGATTTTATAGCTTGTTTAAGAAAAAGAGCATCATACCAATAATTGTTTGGGGAACTTTGTTGTATTTTCTTCTTTAGCAACTACTTTGCTTTTTTTCCAAAGCAATTGTATTCCATGAAAATGAAAGGCTGTTTCTTTTGTAATTAAAACATAGTATATATCTGCAATTACTTTTATAATTTTGCTCCCTTATTTCCACCAGAAGTATACGATATTAAAAAAAATACTTAAGTATGTTAAGACTGAAACCCATGGTAATTTCCTAATATATTTTGGTTTCTCTTGACAGTTTCATATTTTCTTGACACATTATGAAAGATCCATTACTCTTGCAGGATATATTGGGAACCCAAGATTTAGTAATTACTAGTTAGGAATTATATTTACTTTAAAATATTTTAAAATTTAAAATATTTGGAACTTTTAAATATTTCCCTGTTTTTAGGCAAGCATACTATCAAAGTGACTTTCCTAGATAGTCTTATACTTGGGTTTATCTATATAAAAAATAAGGAAAAAAGAATTGTGAAGGAGGATAGAAAAAAAAACAAGCTTGGTTTTCCTGTGTTTACCATTAAGAGTAAAGTCTCCTTTGAGCTGAGCTTAACTCCTGGTAAATTCATGGAGTTTTCTGAGCAGTGATACAGAAGTGGTTTGCCATGCCCTTCTTCCCAGATTTTGCTTTTTGCTTTTATTTTCCAGTTTAGTCAACAAGCCTTCGGATTTCTTGGTTCTTATCTGAACACAAACCTGGTTTATTTGTGCTTAGTTTTTCCTGATCAGCCAAGGTTATCCACCTATATGGTTCTTTAAATGTTATGGTTGTCTGTTTTTTTCCACTGATGAACCTTCAGGGAGGATCAAAGGGAGCTACTTCTTGACAGAAGAAACAATTATTTTGTTTCTGTTGTTCTGCATAGCCAGTGATAATTCATGATCTGTGCTTATCATTGAATTGCTCTGTGATCTCAGTGAAATTCTTAACTTTCTGTGGTTTGGGAGAAGTTTTGAAATACAGTTTTTTGTATCATTGTACAGATGTACTGTAAGTTCTTTGTGCTATAGACCTCTTTGAGTTTCTGGTGAAATGTATGGACCCTTTCTCAGTAAAATGTATTTAAATGCATACAATTAAATTAAATAGATATATATTGTATTGTATAGGGGGTCCCCGGAAGCCCTACTAAGCGAGTATATACAAAAGTATAAAGGCTATTGCTTAACGCATTGTAAGCCGCCCTGAATCTCCGGAGAAGAGCGGCATATAAATTGAAATAATAATAATAATAATAATAATAATAATAATAATAATAATAATAATAATAATAATAATAATAATAATAATAATGGGTTTTTGCCTGTATATATTATTGAATGAAAAGCTAAATTTTAGTTAAAGGTTAGTCAAAGTAAAATAATATTTTTTGCTATCCAGGTTCATGGGTCCCATGAAATCTGTTCACGGCCCTCAGGAAAGCCTCGGTTAAGAACCCTCTCAATATAGCCTTGGCAGTATAATAAGAACTGCTGTGAGATTTTATGGGAGCCAGTTGGGAATATTTGATGTTGACTCCGTCCTCTTGGTTTTTTGGAGCTACAGTATTTCTGAATTTTTCTTTTCATGCCTACATTGTCTCACACAATGTCACTTTTTTTTTTTTGCAGTATTGAAGCTTCTGTGGCTACGTTTACTCAAGCCAGACCGCCTGGTATCTACAAAGGTGACTATTTGAAAGAACTCTTCCGTCGTTACGGTGATGTGGCTGATATGCCAGCACCACCTCCTTTACCAGAATGGTGCTTTGAGGAAGATGAGGAAGACGGGGAGGAAGATAACTGCAAACTGGGAACTCCAGAATCAGAAGCTTGCTCGTCAACTTCCTTTTCTGGCAGAAGAAAAAAAGAACACTTAAAGCTGGTAATGATGAACTAGAGCATAATATAGCATGTCCTTGAACTTGTTTTAAATATGTTATTGTAATTACTTTTTTAAAATATGTGCCTTCAAGTCAGAATTGATTCCTGGCAACTGCCCGGTCTAGTCCCTGCAGTTTTCTTAATATAATTGTTAAGGCACCAGGTTGGAAATCAAAACACTGAATTCTAGTACTGCTTTAGACATTAAGTCGTCTAGATAACTTTGAGCCAGTCACTCTTTCTTGATCCTAGAAAGAATACATTGGCAAGCCAGTTATGAAAATGTTGTCAACGTTAATAGAGCATGCTAAATTTAAACTATTCAGAACCTGATAAATCACCCACAATTTCATAACCTTAGCATCCCAATTTCCCCATTGTACATGCTGTGTTGAAACCACAGAGTTGCTGCTGAAATATAGAGTTAAAACAAGAAGTACCTCTCCTTTACAGAGTGCTGGTAGAATACCGAAAGTGCAATTAACATACAAGATGGCTATGTTGTTTAAGGTACCAAATTTGTATTAACCGCACATTCTCTTAATCTAGCATTAATTTCATGCTTGGTAGACCCAATATGAGAGATAAGATGGGATCTCATTTTGATAGAAGAAAAAAAAGTTAAAAGTTTTGAGTCCTTTGGTTTTCAGCTCTAATAGTTTAGAGTGTAGTATTTTTCTGATAGTGTTAGAGAAGAAATCCCTGATCGGTAAGACACTTGAAGTTGCATACTGAATTTGGGGTCCAGGATTGGAAGGCATCTAGTGAAATATTAATTTAGTTAATAAAATATACTGCCAAACTACTCTGGGTAACTTCCAGTAAAGTACCATAATATGAAAAGAAAACTATAAGGCACATCCAGAACAACAACAACAACAAAAACCAATATACCAAAGAAAAAGGACTTAACAAGTCTACCCCCAAGCCTGGAAAAGCAGCCAAATTCTCAGAGTTTTGGAATATCATAAAAATATTTCAAAATTTACGATGTTCTAAATAACTGTTTTGGTTGTTTGTCCGTCTTCGCTTTCCATATTCAATGTGTTTTTTTTCCCTTTTCACTTACTTTATCAGCCATAAATACTTCTATTCTAAAAGTTATAATAAATAAATAAAAGGCTTGCACCCATGTTAAATTAATACAAATTTTTGATTACATTTATAATTCTGCTGCTACTGTTATTTAATATTGCACAATTAAAAACTAATGGTTTTAGTTACAGACATAATGCTTTTACGTTTTGTTAAAAAGAAGGAATACAGCAACTGATAAAGAATTCTGAATGATAATGGAAAAATTGTTTTTTTAAAAAATGAATTAACTCTTAAAAGAATTAAGAATGAACATAATCGTATTAGGTCATAATTGGCATTCTAATGGTTTTTATGTGATCTATTTTTGAAAGAGCTTTGAGCTTTTAGTTAAGCTGAGTGGAACTTTCTAGCTAGCCAAGATATTAAAATTCTGTGTTTATTAAATTAGTATATTATAAACTTCATATAATTTTGTATGTTTTATGTGATTTGTCAAGCAATAATATGAATATTAATAAATCTTTTTTTTCTGATTTTCTGCTAGCCCTAAAAGATAGAATCTAAGGTCCCATCATTAACCAGAGGAAGAAGAGTAAGGTTTTAGATAATTCTGCAATCCTGATGTTTTGGAGAGTACCTTAGCTATTTGTACTGTGGTGATAATGAAGGTGGGGTGCAGTTGTGTTGAGGAATGTAAGGACATTGGATTCTGCAAGTTCTACCAGCAAAGGCTTTTTATTAACAAAGCATAATTTAATCTTACCTGGGGAGAAGAGAGGGCTTTCGCTCTGCCTCTGTCTACCTCTAGGTCTACATCTCTGCTTCTGCCTCTGCTTACATCTCTACCTGTCTCCTGTCTCTGTCTACATACACACATTTGATGACCCCATGACACATTGGACTGATTCCTCAATGCCTGACTCATTCTTACCAGATTCCCCAATGCCTTCAACAGTGACAGAGCTTCTAATGTACTGCCTTCACTGCAAATGTTTTTAAAAATCCAGATACATATTTAGAGATGTATCTGCCTTGAAAATAGCCCATGTTGAACTGTATAGCAGAGTCAAACAGCAAGTGTTGATCAGAAGAAATATTTTATGGCATTTTGTATTATGCCACAAAATATTTCATAAAATGTGCCAGTTTTCAATGCTTACAAGAGTCATGGGTTCCAGATTTTGGACACATTCTATGAGTTAGCCTGTTTAAGGTATTTTGATTCAAAAATTGTTGTCCTATGATGTGCTGTTTTGCCCAGTTAAAGGCTACACGTGGACAAACCGAAAAGTGTTAGTAGTATATAGATGAGTAAATGTGCATTGGGGAATGCAACCAGGAAATGTAATATAAGATGCTATTCAGTAACAAATACGACTTTGACTTTCAGTGATAGGTAGTTCTACTTCACAGATTCTTAATATTTAACACTGGTGGATATTTAGTTCTTACGATAGCTACCACAACTGTAGAAAACTACAGTATTACTGCAAACAAAGCATATTGTACATAACTATTTGGTTTGAGTGACTTGATGACCCACAAGAGTATTTTTTTTAACCCCACCCCCACCCCCCGGCAGTATTTTTGTGCTGTGATTTTGATTCATTAGCTTTGTGTCCATTCTCAGAACAGAAGTCAAAAAAGACCCAGCTGGACAGAAATTACTGGATTATCCATTAAAAAAGAAGGCTAATGGTCAAATAAGCATATTGATAATTTTAATTCAAAGGTGAAAAGATTTGAAAACAACAAAATAGTTTGGTAGATTCATTTTATTTATTTATTTGTTTGTTTGTTTGTTTGTTTGTTAGTTGGATTTATATGCCGCCCTTCTCCGGAGACTCAGGGCGGTTTACAATGCATTAAGCAATAGCCTTCATAATTTTGTGTATACCTGCTTAGTAGGGCTTTACAGTAGGCCTGTAAAGAGTTTAAAAGATTTAGCTACTTTATGCATTTCTGGGGAGGAGCATTCTGGAAATTAGGCAGCCTAATGATGAAAAAGCATATTACATCTATGTCTTTATTTGTAATTAGTGATCAACAAAATTATATACAGATAATAATACAAGGCTTTGTCATGTATACATCATCTGTTGCCTCATTTTCAAGGTGGCTACTCAATATTTGGCTGTTATATAGGTAATGGAATGTTTTGTATTTGTAAAATGAACATTGACATAAATCTCATGTGCTTTGCCTGGATATTGGCATAGGAGGGGCAAAATATAACTTTTACAGAGATCCTGGAAAACATAGTATAATAGAATATGCTGTATTGTTTCAATTTCCCCAGATTCACATGGGCAAGTGCGCTCAGCTAATGGGGTTTTACAGTATCTACCTTGCAAAAATGCAGAAGGCAGAACGTTGTGCCTAGCCTTAAAAATTCTTTTCTCAATCTGGGGAAGGTAAGTGTACTTAGATCCCAAGTTTCCAAGTCGATTTTGCAGCCCACTATCTCTTATTCTGAGATCCTGTTAACTTTGTTTTGGTGTTCCGTATTGCTTAGTTTTTGAAGAAAAATCTTTTAAATCTTTTCATAACCAATGGATAACAAATAATTCTACCACAATTCCGTAACACATTATGTTGATTCAGGTTGTTGTTTTTGACACTCATGGAGTGGTCATCAGCTAGAACTAAGGATAATAAATATGTGAGGAAAAATGGCTCTTAAACTGATCATTTGCTTCCAAATTCTCATTTTGCTGTGAGACATTCCAGTCACAAGTCAACAGTGGTACATTATGAGGATCTCACAAATTTTGTTGGCACTTTTTCTTTTGTTTTGTTTGCATAAATTGTCACTTGGGTGGATGCTGTATTAAATTTGGACCTCAACATGTTTTGAAGCAGCTATGATTTATTCTCTTCCGTTTAGTAAAAAAGAAACTTGTAATGGCCATTAAGGTTTTAATACCATTTGGATAGCACATTTTAAGTGTGCTTTCTGGAATTAAATATTGATCTAAAAATATTTAAAAGTATGATCATGATCTTTTCTACTGTCTTCAATGAGCCCTCCTTGTAGTATTGCTTTTGTTTTTTGGCCTATACCCAAATTTTTGGAAATCGCTGACCAAACATTGTACTCCACTTTTTAGTCCAGTGGAAACAGGCGAGATGAAGGCTGCACCGTTCTTGTACAAGAAGGCAGGAATATTACCTCCTGCAATTTGATGTCTAGATTATTTAAAGCAGGGGTCTCCAAGGAAGAGCCTTGGTGGTGCGGCGAACTAAAGTGCTGTTAAGTAGCACTTAGCTGCCAGCTGCCTGCAATTACTGCGAGTTCAAATCTCACCAGGCTCAAGTTTGACTTAGCCCTCCATCCTTCCGAGGTAGGTAAAATGAGGACCCGGATTGTGGGGGCAATAAGCTGACTTTGTACAAAAAAGAACACCGCTGGGGGGGGGGAGGGCGAAAGCCCTACTAAGCAGGTATTTACAAAAGTATGAAGGCTATTGCTTAACGCATTGTAAGCAGCCCTGAGCCTCTGGAGAAGGGCAGCATATAAATCGTACCAATAAATAAAATAAATAAATAAAACCTTGGCAACTTTAAAACTTATGGACTTCAACTGAGTTGACTTCAACTGAGTTGCCAACCTTGGCAACTCTTAAAGTTGCCAAGGTTGGAGACCCCTAATTTAAAGTGTTTGCCATGGAACTAATATATAATTAAATAGGGCAGGGGCCTCATTCCTTTCTCTATTTATCATTTTTAGAGTAGCTGTTGTGGATTGCGTCTCATTCTTAAAGATGTTAAACTTCTGAATTGGGAAGAAAGTAATCATATAAATTGATGCACTTTAAGGTTTTCTAATAAGATGGTGCTGGATTCAAATTCAGAGGCAAATTTGAAATCAAGAAAAGCCAGATATAGAAGATAGAAGATAAATAGAAGATAGCATTCTTTATTGGCCAAGTTTGATAGGACGCACACAAGGAATTTGTCTCTGATGCGCAAGCTCTCAATGTGCATACAAGCAACAAGAGATAATCATAATCATAAAATACAGTATGACACTCTGTTCTAAATCTTGTTTGTTCATTTTCAGTTGTACAACTAAGGTCCATCCAGTATTGGAAATTTTAGTTTATGTATTTATCTTATAATTTTATAATTTGTTTACTATATTTAAAAGCCTAATAGGTCTCTTGTTATCTTTTGGTGTATTGATACTAATATTGACTCCCCCCCCCCAAATAAATAAAAATCTTTAGTGATTTTTCCTGTTTTGTCAGTGAAAATGAATGAGATCAGACTTGATTTGTCCCAAAGAAACATGAAAAACAATATAAGGTATATTTTGAATGTTGTTGGTAATATTAATCAGCCAAATAAGAGAGCTGGTATGTTTGTTCTTGATGCAAAGATAACTTTTGACAGTTTGGAAAGGCCTTTAACCTTTAAAGAAACAAAGAGGATGTTTTCTGAGACATTTTCTTAATAATGATTAGAAATATCCTATTTGTTCCATTATCTTCAAACAAATACAATAGTTTGAAAGGAATGACAGAAACAGGGTGGACTCTTACGAGACCTAATAAAATTTGAAAAGTTTGTAACAAAACTTCAAAATGTCCGCTGGGCTTATTGTGTGTTTATTTTGTTATGATTCAAAACTAAACGAATTAAATAATGTACCATTAAATAGATATAGAATTTAAATAGAACGATTGATAATGAAACCATGTGAATAACTATGGAAGGTCATGATTAAATTTATGCTGGTATTACACTCAGAATTGGTACAAGATGATTTTTTGTTGCTGTATTATACTATTGTTGATAATAGTAATTCAGATAATTCAGATTCAGAATCTGCTGTAAATACAATAATAGGGATGGATCATTTTTTTTAGACTTGATGGCAATGTCATAAAGCTCAGCAATCCTGGAAGATGATTCATCCTAGAATGAGCCAAATTTTAAATATATTTTCCACCAGCTATTTTTCTATATTATAAAGCATTAATATTTCTACAAAGCATACACAGTTGCTGTTGTATATGATAACAACTGATTTGATACTTTATCCTTCTTACTAGAAATTACACGTAATTGCTTTTTTTTTTAGAACAATAGCAAACTAGCTGTGGGAATATGCATTATTGTCAAAAAAATAACTGTAGTTAAAAATACTGAATTTAATTTAATCTGGAAACCATTTATAGAGTACGACTCAGTTCATGAACTTACTCCACACCTAAAGTTTATGTATTTCTTAATGTTAGGCTTTAAAATGTCATATTTTGTATGATTCATTATAATTATGAGATGCTTTCTCTGACTAATAATAAATTAAGATAACCTTTATATGCAGTACTATTCTAATGTCACATGGAAAAATTCTTGTTTAATTTTTTTTAGCTTGTAAATTTTTTATTTCATTTTTCTCTTTTTCTTTGTTTTGGTTTCAAATCTGTTAAATAAAAAGTTTTTTAAAAGGTTAACAAACAAATTAACAAAGGGACCCATCAGTCTAAGCTCATTTTCATTATTTCAGGTAGGACAAATTGACTATCTGCTTCCTTCTATATGCTTAAAAACTCTTACCAGTTTAACCACCTCTGTGAAGGAAACTGAGAGCCTACTGGACAGTTATTCATAACTGGATAATCCATATTCATTTCATGTCAGGATCTGCCTACAAGTTTTTGAAATGTTCCTTCCATGCCTGTCTAAAATGCCTAGGATTTTTATTGGCTGAGCTCTCTGGGGACTTAAGATAATATGCAGTGATTTGGCAGAAGAAAAAAATATTTCATTTCCTTGATTGACTGAATCAAAAATTTCCAGGCTTTCTGGGTGTTCTTGCTCATTATTTTCTTCTTTGAAAATATTTGTTTTCAAAGATTTAACAGCTCTTGAAGTAAGGCCTTTGGGAAATTGTGTTTGTGAGTTACAGATGCAGTGCTGAATTTCATTTGGAGCCACATACTATTTTTTATCAAACCATTATGATCACAAGTAAGTAGTGAAGAGTAGCAGCACAGACAGCAACTTTTCCCCTGTTCATCTCAATGGTTGACCAGGTCTAATCTGTACTGAAAATCATAATTAGAACTCTGAACCTAGCTCAGTAGCCAATTAGCAGCCATGGCAGTTGCTTCACTGTGTTGCTACATTTTGCATGGACTGCAGCTTTTAAACCCTATTCAAGTTCCCCACTAAAGTTCATTACAATAATGCAATTAGTCATGAACAATAATAGCCAGCTCTGTTTATCTAGCAAAAAGGGAGGTTTCTATACTAGATAAAGCTGCTTTCAGCATTTAATGACATTGATCCCAAATAAGCCTAACTCTAGCCTGTTTCCCCCCCTTAAGATAGTGCAATCCCTTTTGAAATAAAGTATACCTACATAGCAAGTTCTCTGTTTCCCTGAAAATAAGACATCGTCTGATAATAAGCCCAATTGGGCTTTTGAGTGCATGTGCTAAAATAAGCATCCCCCTGAAAATAAGCCCTCCCCGAAAATATTTAAATGCAGAGCTGGAAATCAGGTAAGATGGCAAGACGAGCCCCATCTTGCTCCACACGCCCCAAAATAATAAGATCACCCCCAAAATAAAGCTAAGCCCTTATTTTGAGGTTCAAAAAAATATAAGACAGGGTCTTATTTTTGGGGAAACACGGTAGAGACAGCTGTCTGTCTATAAGGCCTGTATCCTGACAAGAACTAGCATCAGTTTATTATTAATCCTTATTACTGTATCTAGATGCTGGTTCAGAATACATGTATCCTTTCCAGATTCATATGTTACAGAGAACTAGATTGATGACTGCCCCCAGCAATTTCATGTAGTTGTTAAATAGTATTGGGAGTAGAAGAATACCTTGTATCCTGTAGCAAAATTGTCAAGGAGGCTGCATGGTCATTTAGTGCTGTTCTCTGAGGCCTTCCCTGCAAGTAGCAAAAAAAAACTGGTAAGAGAACTAATAGATCAAGTAGGCTCAACAGAGTCATCCTATATGTCTTTTTGGCAGAAGCCATCAATCACAGCTACTGTGGCTGATTCTTGAAACAAGAACTCAGTCTTAAAAGGGTCAAGATGATATGGTATCCTCTGAAAAGTCTGCAAGTGTCTAGTCACCATCCTCTTAAGTTCTTGTTTCAAAAAGAAATAGTCATGAGTATATAGTAATTGCTGACATCGAGATCCAAAAAGGGCTTTGGCAGCTGTCTTATTTTTATGGATGCTGTTCCGTTTGTGCAGATTTAGCCTGGAGATAAAAATTGTTACGATAACCAGGTCCAGGTTTTTTATAGCTATAGGCTTCTTGGGTGGAAATGCCATGAGATAATGTAGACAGAACTATAGCTAGGAGTGATTTTAAATGTTTTAATAACTCTGTTTTTGGAGAAAGTTGCCCATTATACTTACATAAGTTGACTTTATTTATATGAGCCAAATATATGGCTAGGTTCAGGTTGGCACATAATATGGAGATACTTTTTGATGTTGTAATGGAGTAGGAATTGTGGGAGTGCAACACTCCTGGTTCTTCTTGATCTTTTAGCAGCTTTTAGTACCATTGATTATGGTATACGTCTGGACTGACTGCATGGAGCGATGGATCTCCTTTCTCCATGGCCAGTCCAGTTGATGTTGGTTGGAAAAGAGAGGTTGAGTCTGATGGCTGTAATTTGTGTGGAGTTTCAAGCCTTGATGAACAGTTAAACTTCCTGTTTAACATCTACATGAAGTTTCTGAATCAGATCATTTGGTATATCAGAAATGTGCCAGTACCTCTCAAGTTATTTCATCTTGACTCTAGGGCTAGGCAAACCCAAATAATAATGTTAAAGCCATATGCAGTGCCTGGAAGAAGTTGAATGTTTGAATGGGAAGGAAGAAGTTTAGGATTAATCTGACAAGCTTGAATGGCTGTGGGTCCTTAGGCCACCTGGTGCTCCAGATCTTTTATCTTTGACTCAGAAAGGAATCATCCTATTTCATTTGGGTCTGCTGCGCAATCTAGGATATTTTTGGACTCACAGCTCCTGTTTGAAAGACAGTGTGGCAGAATGCCTTTCAAAAGATGAATGATTTTGTGTACCAGTTTCACCCTTTCTTGGACCGATAAGTCATTCTTATGATCACTCATGATGTTTGTCATCTCATGGAAGGATTATTGCAATGTGCTTTTTGTGGGGCTGCTCTTGTAAACTGTTCAAAAAAGCTATAGCTGGTTTAGAAAGCAGCAGCATGAGCAGTAATGTACATGCCCTTTTAGCCCCCATGTTTTGTGCAATGCATTGGTTACCAGTTGACTTCTGGGTGCAATTAAATGTGCTGCTTGTCCTATTGATTAACAATACCATCTAGCAGGACTCGGGAAACAGGAGCTTCTCTATTATTATGCCTGTCCTCTGAAACAGTATCCCCTGGAGATTTGTGCGATTAGTTTACCAGACTATAAAAGAGAATTAAAAACATGTCTCTTTCCCTAGAAGAATGTGGATTAGTATGGTTGTGTATGTTACATGCACATCCAGGTTAGTCTTATGGTCATTCAGTTATACACATGGCCTGTTGGGCCTGCACATCTCATAGTGCTCTCCTGCTTGCTACCTGGGTTTAGAATATATGAAACAACGCAACTCTGATTAACAGCCAGGAAATATTTACGAACATATACAAATAAACTGAACAGTGGGGTTCATAGTGTTCTCATGGAATACATGGAGATTTGACTAATTCAAAATTTCAGCTAAGCTTCACTGGATTCTCCTGTCTCTCATACATTTGATTATCTGGTAACCAATGCATTTCTGGCTGTCCATATACTGGCCAGATAGATGGAATCCACAAAGTTTGCATCCGGAACAACTGCAACAAGGACAAGTTTTAGGAGACCTTTTAAAGTCCTTGGTTTGTTGATTCATGAGTTCTGGTGGGATTATGGGGTTGATGGGATTAGGAGTTTTTTCTGTGTGCTCAGTGCCAACCTGCAGGCTCCTTTGGTAATATTTCTCCTTAACAATTTGATTCTTATCTATCCCTTGAAAGGTGTTTTGGCTTTTATCCTCCCTGCACCCATGCCACCTCTATTTTTAGAAGATGGCAATTTCAAGTTAGTTTCACATTTTCACACAGTTCAGTCTCAGGTTCCCACATGTGGGACTTTTCTGGTAGGAGATACAATTCGTTAGTTGTTCTTTCTGGGTAATACTACATTAGGTTTTATTGGTGACTTTATAGTTCTTGTATAAGTCAGGCTTCCCAGAGCTGTTGCGCCACATACATATTTTATTAATAAATGATAAGTGAATTTTCAAGCATGCTAGCCAGCCCTGTAATTAGTGGTTGCTTTTGTGATTGGTGGCTAAATGTTGAAACTAGATGATAAATAAATTGTCCGGTTTTGGCTGCTGCTGCCGGTTTTGTTTCCAAAGCACAACTCTTCCACAAGACTTGATGCACCACTGTTGGGTCATTTACTGCTCAGTATTCCACTCCTATCCAACCTGTTGTGAATGTCTATCTTACCGACATCAAAAAACCCCACCCCTTCATCCAGCCTGACTCAGCACTCCATTCGCACAATTCCACAGGACTGAAATTGAGATCCAGAGGATAACACACACCAACCCCTATCTCCCTGTAGGGCTGTTTTTGGAAATGCTTAGCCCCCATCTCCACTTTCTACTTGATGCTGGGAATGTGCAATTTTAGTAGTGACATGTTGCTTTAAACCCTGAGCAACCTGGGTTGGAAGATGCATAGCTAGGGCAGAGCAGTTTTCATTAACATATCCATCTGCTTCCGGAGAGCTGGCTGCAGAATGAGCCATGTTTGCTTCCATTCTGCATTGCATCTACACAGCACAGCCCACAGACTACAACTAGCCCCCATACCACTTTGGTAGGAAAATCCTCTCCCTCCTATGGAGCTGCCCTTATGCTGACATGGCATCATATACCTAATCCCAGCTTGAGTGCTATATGCCTAGACTCATGGGCCAGAGATAGCCTTGCTGCTCACTTGATTTGTTGTTAATTTCTTTCTTTCTTTTTTTAAATTTAAGATTGGGTTTTTCCTATTTTCTGTTTCTGTTATTTTTCTATTAAGATTCTTTCATGTTATCAACTTTTCATCCCGTGATATATGCTGAAAACCAAAACCAAATTAACCAAAACAAGAAATTCTAGCTAGAAATACTGATTTCAGTTCTTCTTCTTGTGCCATATCCGTCATCGGACGTTGGCGATCATGTTGACAATCCTATTTTTGTCAACAGCCGCATGAAAAAGTGCTGCTGAATTTTTTCTAAACCAGTCCCTTAGGTTTTGAAGCCATGATGTTCTTCTTTTGCCTGGACCTCATTTGCCTTCAGTGTTTCCCTAGAGGATTAAGTGAAGGATGCCGTATTTTTCTGGGTGTCGCATCACATGTCCAAAATATTCTAACTTTCGCTTTTTATTGGCTTTGATTATTTCTCTTTGCTTTCCCCGGCGACTTATCACCTCCTCATTTGTGATTTTGTTAAGCCAGTTTATACGTAACAGTTGTGAAATTTCACATTTCAAATGCTTCTAGTTTCTTCAAGTGGTTTTCTGTCAGAGACCAACTCTCTACTCCAAAGAGCAGGATAGAAAAGATATAACATCTGACAAGCGTGACTGCAGAATGCTGTTCGAGCTTTCTCTATCCTTGTCTTTACTTCATTGATCATGTCCCAGCTTTCATGTAAATTAAATTTCAGTTACATAACTTTTTTGCATCCTGTTCTGTATCAAGGCTTACTAGCCATTCCATATCTTTACAGAAATCAATCCACAGTTGTCATCAAGTGGTTATTCAACAGAAATATGCAATAAGTGACATTTGTTTGCCTTAATCATGTTTTATGAAGAAGGTTGAGTTTTGAGTTAAGAAGGTTTTCTTATTTTCCTTCCCCAAAACTAAGCTGCGTTTTATACTCCGGAGCGTCTTGTACTCTGAAAAATACGGTATATTGGGGCTTGTAAACCATGGTTTGTTACTTAAGGTTACTCAGTTGTGATTCAACAGATAATTTGTTGAACCCAGCCTACCTGTAGCAAAGGTTATCTAGTGCTTACATTAATTTCTGAGTTTAATTACAATGCTTTATCTCCTTTAAACAAAAAACATCAAAGTATCAGATTAATCTGAGGGGTTTCATTTATTCCGGTTAGCAAGAGAAACTCCACTCTAAATAACTTGCTCAAGCACGTAAGTATGCTAAATGGTAAATAGGGAGAGAGCTACCTTTGTCATGACACATTCTGTCTCAGATTATAAAATGGCTTCCTTCCCTTATGTCTTTTAAATATTTTGACAAATTTATGGTTTGGCTACATCTTAAATCAGAGTTCCTTATTTCGCCTGGCTCTGTGCTTGTTGATTAAATGCCATGCTTAGTGGCTTCATTTTTTAATGTCTGATTTAATGTGCGACAGTTTCATCTCAATGAGGCCCACTTCAACAAGATTCATACAAGATGGAAAGTAAAATGGCTGAATAAATAGAAGCTAAGATAACTTATCCCATTATAGTTATTGAATGAATGAATGAGGCTGCTCAGCTTGAACATAGTCGCTCTGATAGTGTATAATAAGTCAAAATCCAAGAAAAATAAATATAATTAAAATCTATATTCCATATAAAAACCCTGTACAGTAGTTTTATATACTTATAACATGTTCAAGGCTTAAAGTTGTCATTTACTAAGGTTTATACTAAGTGTAACTTTTGAATTTCTAGGTCAATGCTATTTGAATTAAAACATTGCTCATAGTAGATAATTCAAACTTCATGTGAATACAGGTAGTTCTTGACTTATAACCAGTTGCTTAGAGATCATTTTAAGTCACTTTAAACCTCCCAAAATGGACTTAACCTGGTTTTGAAATTCCAGTGTCGAACCCCTTCCCTGTGTAATCATGTGTCCATATTTTGGGCAATCAGCTCACAATTATGTGGTTATGTAACCTTGATTTATGATGTTCTGTGGCACACTTGTGGTTACTTTTGTGGTAAACTAGTGGGTGGTTGGCAAAGAAACCATCCATAACGAACAATCTGTTTGTTTAAACAATCACACAGGTCACTTAACAATTACCCTAAGAAAAGGTAAAAATGGGTCCAGTCACATTTTATGACTGTCTCATTTTCAGACTATAATTACCAGGCTCAATTACAGTTGTAAATAAAGGACTACCTGTAATTTAACCAACTTTTAATTTTTTTTATTATTGTCTGAAGGTGATAAGGTTGGTAATCAATCCATTTCTAGACAGAAATGGAACTGAGCATTTCTATTATTGAAGCTCAGGCTGACAGAATCTCATGGCTGATTTAATTTTGAGATTAAGACGATGTATGTTGTCTTCTAATTAGCTACACATTGTTTCTCTAATTCCCATTTAATTATTTCCATTATTCCAGTTCTTTTTAATTCTTCAAATTCGGATCTTTTTTTCTCTTTTGCATTTAGAAATCTTCTGAGAAAGAAATTTTCTATTACTTTGAGCAGACAACTTTCCCTGTGACTTCAGATTGTTGCTTCTGATCCTAGACATCCATTTTGAGCCATAAGAATTAGTAGCTATTACAGTCTATGGTTATGTTTAGTGACCATGGTATGATAATGACTTCTATAGATTATGCATTGTAATTTGGTAGCAGATTAAGTTTTGATTAAATCATTATTCTGCATTACAAGTGAAGGGATGGCAGGTATTTTTTATGTTTTTTAATTTCTTTCTTGTATTGTAACTTTGCAAGCTGAGCAGCCTGGTGGCCCAGAAGTGGAACTCTCTTGCCTCACAATCAGGAGGCTGTGAGTTCGATCCTAGGTAGCAGCAGATATTTCTCTCTCTGGGTGCAAAGAGAAAATATCTGCTGTGAACTCAGTGTAGGCATCAGGAAGGGCATCTGGCCAGTAAATACTCAGCTCCATTCGGTCACCTCAATTCCACTTCAATGCAAGGAATTATAAGGTTGTTAAAGGAAAAAAAATTAAGTTTGTAAGCTGGATGGGTTCAATTAAAGTGATGGATGCATCATTCATAGATCTGGAGATTAGGTTAGGGCAGATACTCATGGAGAAAATCTACATGGTGGCTAAGAATTGACACTGATTTGATGGCACATAATCTAATAAATCAATTTTGAATTTAAAATTAAATTAACTGAAAGTTGAAATCTTAATAAAATTTGAAACATTCTGAGTGTTGCTGATAGTATTCTAAAATTATTTTGTTTTCTTTTACATTTTAGGGTGCTGTGTTTTTGGAAGGAATATCAGTTAAACGTGTAACTCAAGTCACAACTCAACCACGGTTAGGAGAAATCCAACTTAAATGCCAACAATTTTGTGGCTGGAAAGGGTATGTGACTATAATTTTTAAAATGTAGTTTGAATGTTCTGTAACACATTTTCTCCATCATGGCACCAAGATGAATGTCTACTTGTTTTGTTTGGGGATGTTGTGAATGGTGCCAGTTGCTTGGCCAACAGGAGGAACAGAATGAGTAGCAGCAGCACTAACAATGGCGCAGATAGCTGGCAAAAAAACAGTGGATTGAGTAGCTTGAGACTGGTATGCTTTTCTCGATATAGAAAAGTAGAACTGTTGGGCAGTGGTCTCTCCATTTCAATGGTTGTGGTGCTTAGTAGTGCAGTAGATCAGTTGTTTTACTTCAGTTGACAAGGGGCTCAGAATAAACTCCAGAGGACTTGGCTCTTGCCCACCTTCTTGGGAATGTTGCTATAGAAAATTTTAAAGATAGACTTGGCTGGGCTGGTACAGGATGAGGAAGCGGCAGTGGCTGCGAGATCCTGACTACTGGAGTCCCTAGTAGAGCTGATGGCCTAGGCATCAGGCAGTTTGTGGCACCAGGAGCAGGAGAAGGCAGAAGAGCTGTGGGGAAATTGCTGTGTGTCTTGCAACTGCTGTTCCAATGACTACGTGGTAAAGCAACCATTTTGCTGGATTCTCTTGCATACCAGGAAAGACTTGGGGTGGAGGCCACTGGTACTTACATTTGAGATTTTATATGAGCCAGGAGGTTTTTTTGCTTGGTTTTGGTTTGAGTGATTGTTTGGTGTGGATGGATCCTTTTTGGTCCCCTTGTGTGAGAAACAGTATGTATTAGAGGGGTCTGTGGCCCATTCTTTTTGGGTGTGTGCATGACTTCTCCACTCCCAGGTGACAGCAAGAATGAGGTGGGGAGATGGGGTATAAGATGGGGTTTTGGATGATGGAAGAGTTGGATTGAAGGAATGTTGCGTGAGGCATTAGATGCAACATTGGGTAGAATCTTTGAGTGTCTGTACAACTGTACCCTGGGCAAGGTAAGTGATGTGTTCTGGTATAGTTTGAGTGCCTGGATGCTAGAAGAGTCTAGAAGGGGATTAAGTGACTTTGGCTCAACTCTGATAATACAGAATAGCAATTTCAATTTTTATATCTCCAAGATCTGGTGATTTGATTCTGAATGGGGTTCAATTTCCCTGGACTGAACTGGAGCCCAATTTTAGAGCCCTCCAGGACTCATGGCTTCTGTTCGATTGTACAGATTTGTCTTGTGTGCTAATTGTGCCTTTCCTGGACCAGGAGACCTTGCTTAGAGGTCATGCCTTAGGAACCTCCCAGCTGAAGTATTGCAACGTGTTTTATATGGAGTTGCCCTTGAAAAACACTTGGAAGTTGCAACTGGTTCAGAATGCAGCAGTATACACAATATTGGATACCACTAGGTTTGTTCATGTGTCACCCTTATTGTGCAAGCTGCACTGTCTTCCAGTTTTCTGGGTGCAATCCAAGGTCCTGGTTAGTTTCTTTAAAGCCTGTCATGGTATGTATGGAACCTGGTTATTTGTAAGTCTACCTTTCTCTGAGAATATCTGTTGTTCTCCATAGATCAGAAAGAATGTGCATGCTCTAGGTCCTGTCCCTGATATTTTGTCATCTAACGGGACTTTAAAAGCATGCTTTCTCCATAGCTGCCTCTACCTTGTAGAACATCGTTCTTCTGGAAATTTGACAGGCCTTCTAGCCGTTTGGAAGGCTGTTAACATTTGGCTTTTTATTGAGGTGCTGGGATTTTATGGGTAGCAGGCATGGAAGGAGGGTAGCTGAGCCTGCCGCAGGCACCACAAGGGAAACAATTCTGCTGGTTTTGTTTATTGTTTGCATGATTTATTTATTTATTCATTTCAGAATTGTTCTAAGCTGCCCAGAGTTAACTTAAGATGAATGGCCATATAAATCTCATAAATAAATAAATACAGCTAAACAAAGTGGTGCCCTTTTGATTATCTGGACTTTAGCTCTCATAAATCTGTTAGTTAGCATGGGTAATATTTAAGGATTATGGGACTTGCTTAGGCCTGATTGTAAATGAGGACCTGTATATTACATCATTAGGGTTTTTTTAAGGAACTGGCATGACTGAAATAATGAAATAAGAAGCATCTTCAGTTAAGATCAAATGAGCTTCTTATGAAGTGATTGATTCAAATGTGGTGATATAGCAGGATCAGGACCATATGTTCATTAAGTTGCAGTTCAGAATTTATAACTCAAGCCTATACATAAGAATCTAGTCAACTAATGGTCAGCACTATATTGACAGTAGATAAGAGGCAATGGAATTCAAGGGGGGTCTGGACTTGTGGTAATGTAACAACTCTAAGCTGATGACACACTTAACTTTGCCTCCTTCCCCTCTGTCTGCTCTTCTACATGATGCTGGTATAAAAAACATTGCTAGAGGGACAGCATTTTCACAAACCTGTACAGCATTAAAATTGTGTTTTTAAAATTCCATTGATACATCTATAATTTACTCACTGAAATTAATTCTGAGAATTTTTCAGTAATATTGAATCAACTGTGATTGACCGAGAAGAATCCACATTTTTTTCAGTGAGTGAGTGAATGAATGAGTGTAAGAACTATACTGTTCATATTATTAAACAGGTACTACTTAAATAAGAATGATATAACTTATATGTCTATTTGGATATATTTGTTTTGATTCTCAGTATATAATGCACCAAGTCCTTCGTGCATACTACCATATTAGTCTTCTCAATACCAATAAACATAGTACTTCCCCCAAGTTATCTGGAAATATTTCTGAAATATATTACCGTGTTTCCCCAAAAATAAGACCTTGTCTTATATTTTTTTGAACCCTGAAATAAGCGCTTGGCCTTATTGCCATGCACTCAAAAGCCCGATTGGGCTTATTATCAGTAGATGTCTTATTTTGGGGAAAACAGGGTATATAGTTAATTTAATTTAATTTTTTTTAGATTTACCATATTTTAATTTTAATTTTATATCATTTTGCTTTCTTTATTGATATACATGCCTCCTCAAAGTCTTTTCAGTTAGAATAGAATTCTTTATTGGCCAAGTGTGATTGGACACACAAGGAATTTGTCTTGTTGCATATGCTCTTGGAGTACATAAAAGAAAAGATACATTCATCAAAAATCATAAAGTACAACACTTAATGATAGTCATAGGGAAGCAGTCAATATAAATCTTAAGGATACCAGTAGCAAGGTTACAGTCATACAGTCATAAGTGGGAGGAGATGGGCTACATATAGTCCAATTGTTGCTGTCTTTGAATCTCTGAAATCTATAGCAGCCTGACCCTATCTAGAATGATATAAAACAAAACAAACAAATCCAAAACCCACTTGGCTTTTAACTATATGTAAAACATAAATGCCAGAAGCACTACTCCAAAAATGTCATTGTTTCTAAAATATTTATTTCTTCCATTAAAAAATCTGAAAGCAAGTCAATTCATTGGAAAAACAGAGGAAAGTTTCAGGCTTTTTAAAGGAATTGACAATTCATTTTTCTACACTGGTGTGTGACAGCTATCTAACAATCTCTAATATCATTTTCAAGTAATTCTTGTCAATCCTTGACCCTCAACTATCAACTCCTACATTTTAATGTTATAATTGCAGTATTAAAATGACGATAAAAGGGTATGGGGTTAAATAGTGTGCAGTGTTCTAAATAATCTTCATAACAAAAGCTACTTTAATTTAGAAATTGTCGGAAGATCCAGCAATGGATTAAATGGAGTGCGAAGAAGATTTTGTCTACTTTATTAAAAATATTCCTACCTTCAAACTCATAGTAAAATTGATATTCATGAAAGGCTGATTAGAAATGGTTGGTACTGGGTACTATTTAAGATCCTTTTTCACTTCCTCTCATTAGGACTGGATTCCCTGGGGCACAGCCTATTTCCATGGATGAACAGAATATTAAATTGTTAGAGCAAAAGCCATATAAAGTAAGTTGGAAAGCAGATGGAACTCGGTAAGTTGAAGTTCTTTGTGAATCAAAGGAGTTATTTCAGTAATTCTAATACATTAGGTTTGTTTTCTTTTTTAAATCTATTGGTACAGTTTTATATAGCATTACAATTTAATAAATTAGTTTAAACTAAGGTTGCAAAATCTTCAGTTTGAATATTTTTAGTTTGCTTCTTTATGTGTTACACCAGTACTTTTCATCTTTCATTTTAATTTGCATGTTTTGTCTTACCATGAAGGTTTTTTATTGTATAAATGCTATGGTGCTTATTAAGGTCTGTCTCCAAATAAAAATGGGATCCTTTTGCTTTTAACACATACCAATGAATTATTTATAGTACTAACATGGGATATTAAATGCTGCAACACCCAATTAACCTTATTCACTAATGTGATAGGGGAAGAACAACATAAGATCAGTTGGGTGCTGGTTGTTTTGGTCAGTGTGCAGGTGGGTACTTATCTAATGCCTTCGATTAACCAAAATTAAGAGCAGAAGTACATGAAAGCTGACCTGTTAAGAAAATAAGCAGCTGTAGTCAGGATGATTTAAAGAAGATTACATCCAACTGTGAATAACATAATATATACTGACAAAGGCTGAATATTTCATTTGTACATTTTCCCCAACAGACAGGGAATACAAAAAGTCAGGTCCCATAGGCCGATCACAATATGTTTTATTCATTTTATTAATGATTTTTTTTAGAGAAAATGTTCAAAGGCACAACAAATGAGTAAGAAAATGCTTAGGAAAAAATGGCAATGAATTCATATTATATTATTATATAATTTATATAATAAATTACCTATGGGGTCTTACTTTTATATAATAATAGTCTTTAAGCAGAAGTTTTGTATTTTGTATTAAAATCTGTGATTTTGATGAAACTGTAGAGTAAGTAATGCTGCTTTATGTATGCAGCTTGCCTTAATCTGCTTTTCTGAGAAGTAGGATTGCCATTTGATAAATGTGCTAAGCTCCTTTCCATATTTTCCCTCTAATTCTGAGATTGTTAAATTTCAGATATTTTGAATTGATTGTTGGAAATTTTTGATATGGTTATAGCCATACTTTTTTTTTTTGAGTTTGCTTTTACATTTAATAACTTGGTATAAAGATAATTATTGGGACTGTCTGAGAAACACTAAAAAAAGTTTGTTTTGTCTTGCCTATTGGTATTAGTATTTTTTCTGATATCATATTGATAGTGTAAAGGTTTTAAAAATAGACAAATTGCTAAGTTTCCAAGTTAGCATAATTGGAATGCATCTTGTACAAATTAGAATTAAAAATGAAACTCTGTTGTTAGAGTAGGAACAGAAATAGTTGTATGCTACATCCTCCAAGATGTATGGAGAAGGAGAACTTGAAGGTGAACCAACATCTGGGATTGTCGCCTGGGACCCAGGAGGTATACCTTCTCTGTTGTGACACCTCCAGAACTTAATTTGGGTGCTATCTTGATGATATTGCACAAGTTGTTAAAAGTCTGTCTAGTTTCCTAAGCCCTAGGATAGGATATTTGGGGAACCCTGAGTGATTGGTTGATAGTTTTTGCAAATACTTAATCTAAGTATTCTTTCTTTCTTTTTCCTATTTAAATATAAGCTGCCCAGAGTCATTTTGGAGTCAGGCGGCTTCTAAATTTAATAGTTCAGGGAGCTATAGTTTTACAAACATAATAACTTTGGAAGAAGTAGGTTATCAAAATTGAAATTATACAAGAAAGGTAATTATCACAGGAAGGAGAGGTTTGTTCTCTATATGTGGTGCTCTTGGTTTTTATAATAAAAAGTATAATTAGCCCAGGTGGTTAGTGGCTTTCTCCAGTCCCTAGATACATACCTCATTAATAATGTTTGTAGCAGATGTTTTTTCTAATGAGTAGAGTTGAATGTTCAGGCCTGAATGGCATAGCAAAGGTAATGAGACACTCATCTTTAGGAGAATAAAGCTACAGATAATTTTAAAAAGATGCTGGTAGTCTGCGAAATAAATGGCAGTTATGAGAAGGCAGTCGTACATTTTATGTATAGAAATGTGCAAACTGCCCAAAACCGATTATGTGAAATCCAATTGTTAGGAAATGTAATAATTTTGCTTTTGAGGCTTACTTGTAATTTCCTGAAATTATTAAAAGAGACACACAGAGGCAATGTTCCTTTAGCTTGAGGAAATTGTTTTGTTTTGTTTTGGAAAATAATTGTTGCATTTTAATAACATGTGCATAGTTAGCTGTAACAAGCCAAATGTGAACGTGCTAGCTCAGTCTGCTTTTCCGTGCAACATCTGTTGTTACATTTGAACCTGATTAACTTCTAACTTGCATAAATAATATTTTGATGATTGGGGGTTTCTATTGGTTTAAGTAATAATTCAGCATAAAATCACAGTGGTTGCATTTCTCAAAAGCACAGAGATGCTTATAGGCAAAACCAGTAAATAAAACAGTTTTTTTCCCCTCAGGTCAAAAATATTGCTGGGATGTAGTACTGTAGGTAAAATGAAATATCTCTTTGAAGTGATGTTCATAAAATCACTTCCCGATAGTTTATAAAATTACTACATCCTCATTTTTTCCTCTTTTTAATGCAATATTTTAATGCAGGAATGAGAAGAATTTAGGTTTATGAGATCTCATTTATACTAGAACTTAAGGTGATTCTGAACATGTGTTCAGTACCAACATGGAAAATATTGTTCTAGAACCCCAAGGAGAAAAATATCGTATTATTTAAATAAAAAGATGAAACATCAATTTAGTTAATTCTGAAAATAGCTGTTGGTTTATAATACAAATATATCTAGGTAAATATATATGTATATCGTGGTGTCTAAAAAGTAGCAAGAATAGAAAAATTTAAAGTCTCATAACCACTGGAAAGTTGGCAATTGCATTATAATTTCAGGTTAGATAGACAAAATCCACTGAAAATAGCTCTCAATACTTGTCCAAATATGATAGTCCTAATAGCGTCCTTGTTGTCCATGTAACATGGGGTAGAGGCAGGGGTGAAATGCTCCCGGTTCGGACCGGCTCGGGCGAGTAGGTAGCGATAGCGGGGGGCAGTTCGGAGAACCGGTAGCAAAAATCCCTGCCCCCGCCCACCATGTCCGCTGAACCGCGCGATCATCAGAGCCTTTTTTTTTCTTTTAAATGGCTCTGACAGTCCAAGCTCTGACAATCCCAGCTGAGTTGCCTGCTGATCAGGCAACTCAGCTGGGATCGTCAGAACCGTTTGAAAGCATTTTTTTAAACATGGTTTTACATGTAAAAAATGGTTTTAAAAGTTAAAAAAAAAAAGGCCATGCCCACCCAGTCACATTACCCCCCCCAAGCCACGCCCACAGAACCGGCAGTAACAAATTTTAGATTTCACCCCTGGGCAGAGGTTATGGTAAGAAAAATGTTTTTCTTTATAAAAAAGAAAGCCCAAAGAAAGATAATATTTAGTATATTATGAGTTCAATACTACATACAAATTAATATATAAAGTATTAACAGTTATTTATGCTTGAGCAACAGGGTAACTTAGTGGTAAAGACACTTGCCTCCCACTTGGAAGGTTGAGAATGCAATCCTAGGTAGAGGCAGATGTCTCTTTCCTAGGGCATCCAGCCAGTAAGTGCTACGCTCCATCCAGTCACCCCCACTCTACTCCGAATTAATGGATTACAAGGTTGTAAAAAAGGAGGTTTTTTTATGCTCATGGCAAGTTGAATTTCTGAAATGCCTAAATTTCTAATAGAGTTTTAGTTTTTTCTCATTTACAATTTTGAAATCACCAAACCTATAAAAATATATACTGTAGATTGATTTAGTAATGATTAAGGATGCTTAAATTACCTGTCTTAAATTACCTGTCTATAAAAGCAGTAAGATAATGTTATAGTAAACAATGTTAAGTAAAATATTTTTAATGTTGAATGAATACTGGAGTTTTCTACAGGTAGTTTTTAAAAGAGCTTCATGAATGTTCATTAAGGTATATTCCATTGTTCATCAAGTTACAAATGGGATATTTGAGCGTACTGTATGTCTGTAAAGATGATTTGCTATTGACTTTCTTGGCAAGTATTTAGCTTTGAAGTTCAAGTTGTCTGCTATTCCTTTGGTTCAAATAATTCATGCACACCATGTTTCCCTGAAAATAAGACCCTGTTTTATATTTTTTTTGAACCCTGAAATAAGTGCTTGACCTTATTTTTGGGGAGGTCTTATTATTTTGGGGCTCCTCTTGCCATCTTACCTGATTTCCAGCTCTGTGCCCCTAACCAGACGAAATGGCAGGGATCGGCTGCGCATGTACTTAAATATTTTCGGGGAGGGTTTACTTTCAGGGGAGGGCTTATTTTCAGGGAAACACGGTACATGCAAGTAACTGGACACATTTTCTTTTCTGCATTACAGAGATTTGTTCCAATGATGTTATATCTTAAGCATACATATATATATTCATTTTGTTCCAGCCTTGACAAGTGCAATTTTTAGCAAGCTGTAGGCAGGTCTGAGCATGAAGATTTATGCTTTAACATTCATTGTGTTCTTGCTTGCTTAAAGAGTGTGCAATGTGTAATTTTCAATTATACATATCTGTTTTGCCTAATGTCATTTCAAATGTAGTATGAAATTACATGAACAATAGATGATCCTAAAAACCAATAGTTCAAACTCAGCTTGAGTTGAAAATAGTAGTTTCCCTTTCTTTTTGAAAAAAATAGTTTGTTAAGAGGGGTAAGATTCAATAACTATAGAGTAAACATTATGAAGGAAATAGAATTTCAATTGATATTACATTCTTTTTTCCCCTTAGGTATATGATGTTAATTGATGGTAAGAATGAAGTTTATATGATTGACAGAGATAACTCTGTGTTTCATGTGTCTAATCTGGAGTTTCCATTTCGTAAAGATCCACGTGTGCATTTAGAAAATACTCTTTTGGATGGGGTAAGAGGTTTTTTTTGCAGAATCATGCTTTCCTTAAATTCAGTATTGGATTTTGTAGTGATTATTGTAATGGTAAAGCGCAGATACTACCACTTACTCTGCCCTGCTACTACTACTTAGTAGGGCAGACTCCTAGGGTTCACAAAATAAATTGCTATTTACCAAACATGTGTCCTTGGGATTGGTTTCTTATAGCCACGCTATAATAATATTATTATTTTATTGTTTTTATTCCCAAGTTCCAGAGTTGGACCTTATCAGAGAACCATTAAAAGTGAGAAATTTTAATAGAAATAGCTCCTTGTTTTTTCTGGTAACGTCATTCCACAGAATATGACTTTATTTTAACCTAAGTTTGCAGTGATCTTTGGTGAAATAGCAAATAAATGCATCGATCAACACTTGTTTTGTTTTTAAGAAATGTTATTAAAAGTTTTACAAAATGCACAAACTAATAAGGAGTTAAAGGAGAAAAGAAAGAAAAAACAGCAGAAAGAGCAGAAAAAAGAAGCTTCCAGTTTCTTCTGTAGCAATAGCACTTAGACTTAGCACTTAGCACTTAGGCTTATATACTGTCCCATAGCACTTTACAGCACTCTCTGACTGGGGTACAGAGTCAGCATATTGCTCCCAACAATTTGGGTCATCATTTCACTGATCTCAGAAGGATAGAAGGCTGAATCAACCTTAAACTGGCCAGTATTGAACTCCTGGCAGTCAGCAGAGTTAGCCTGCAATACTGCGTTCTAGCCACTGCGCCACCATGGCTCCTAGCAAATAGAAATACCTTTACAAAATTAATTCTTGCTGTGTGATTACAAAGAAAAGAAAAAACGCTCTTTTTCTATTATACAGTTTTTTTCTAATCATCACAACCACAAACTATAAGTGCAATCCCCCTCATTTCATGTGAAAAATCTGCATGGGTTTACCAGTCAACTATCAGTGTTGATGTTTTTTCTCTAATTGAAGAAGTTAATTTAGCCATCTTGGCATGTTCCATGCAGAATCTGGTTTCAGTTGTATTTTAACCTTTAGAATCTTCTGAATTAGTGTGTGCATTTGTATCCAAAATGTTTTGGGTTTTTTACATTTGCACCAAATGTGATAAAATGTTTCTTCATGCTCACATTTCCAACGTATTTGAAGTAACTTTATAGATTCTAGAAAATTGGTCTGGTGACAAGTATCAGCAGTACATCATTTTATAAAAATCCCGTTACAAAGCAAGTTTTCTTTATGCCACAAGTTGTGATAGATCATTAGTAGTGAAATGTGTCACTGTCATGTTAGTCACCAATTGAAAGATTGAAATTTGTCCTTGGCCAGAGATCCTACTATATTTATTTTATCATGGAATTTTACAAAAATACCCTGCTGTTAAAACAACATGTGTCTACACATTATTACTTGAGTGAATTTAATTCTTGAGTATGTTTATATATTTGACCTATATTCTGCCTTTTGTCCAGGAGCTCAGGGCAATTTTCATGGGCATTTTCCTTCATTTTGTCCCTACAGTAACCACAACGATATTCATGGTGGCTGGTAGAGAAAGAAATGAATCATGTTATATCTTTTAAAATCTTTAATCACCATCACTTTATATAGTTTCACACTAGGGTTTATTTAAACTGACAGGCAGTAATAAGATCCCTTACTCAACCCATAACTTTCAATCCAACGTTGTGCAATATCTTTTTCAAATTTGCTACCTTTTCCCAGGACCAATGACTTCAATGCAGTGTGAGAGGTTTTTCTTTCAAAAGTAGACTGTTTCTTCATCTAAACCTAGAAGATTAAAAAAAAAACACCAGACATTTAAGAATAAATCAGGAGGCATATTAGCCATTGCAGCACAAGTCTCAACAAGAGTCATAGGCTTCTTAGGTTTAATATTGGCCTGAATAAAAGCTGCTTTTATTTAGTGCATTGAAAACCATATTCAAGGTCAGGAATAGTTCTAATAAAATATGAAGTACTTGTTAAAGATAATCGCTTTGCAACTAAATGTATTAGTTCTTCAGAATTCTTTATTGGGTGTTCAGAGCATTACCCGACTATCCCATAGTTATTTTTTGTTTCCTTAGCAACACAACAGGGACAATAGGAATCTTCATAGAGACTATTATTGTTCTCACCTATTGTTTTCTTTCAAAGTTACAGACACACACAGATATAGTACTCAGAACTTGTTTACTGTAGTTGAAGTAAATAACAACAGACTGAAATGTAATTCAAATGCCTACCAGCGAGTGCATGCCTGAAAGGTGTCATTAGAGTCCAATAAGCAATAGCCTAGTCCAATTACTTTCCAGGAGTCACAGAAAGCCAAATCAGGTAGTCAGCTGGTCAAGGGATCACAAACAAGAAACAGGAAGAAGCTGTTCCTGAGCTGGGCAGCCAGATGGTAGGTCTCCAACAAAGACTGCAAGGGAGCTATCTAAATCTGTCTGCAGACAGCTGTCTGCAATTACTCATGCTTCACCTTTTGCTTAGTGAAGAGCGTCATCAAGGGTTGTTGCTCTGCTTGACTCAGTACGCATCTAGGACTTGGGGTGTGTGTGCAAAGTTACCTGTCTGCTCTAGTGGAACAGGGCATGTCTGTGGCTGTTCAGCCTCAGTTGAATCCTGGCTTACTGATTCCTGGGGCTGACAATCTTGAAGCACAGACAGGAGCAACATCATCAGATTCAAGGTCAGAGTCAGATGCTGCATCATGGCTCATAATAGTTATTGCCTTCAGCAGAGTAATGTTGCAGTTCCTGGATTTGATTAATTTAATATTAATGAAAGGTAGAATGTGCTATTCAGATGAATGTACCGCTATAGCTTTGCCTTAGAATGACAATATCTGGGTATAATCTTTATGGATTCCCAGTTTCAGTTATTTTCTACTAGGGGTTATGAACAGGAGTTCTAAATGGATCTGCTTTACAAAAAATATTGCTAAAATGTTGATATTGTAAATTGTATCCTTGAAGATAAAAAGAAATGATAAAATTCTAAGAAAGCTGCTACATCATTCCATTTTATTTCCACTCATCTCTTTCAGTTGCCTGCTTGATTTTGACAAAAGACAAAAATAAATCAACCATGTTGAAAACTGTGTCCAATATAAATAATGTTTTAACTAAAATCAGTTGTGGAAATCTGCATAAAATAATGTTTAATTAAAATCAATTGTTGAACTGTTGCCAAAGCTGTTGAGTGAATATTAAAATATTGTTTTGCTTTTCTTTTTAAGGAAATGATAATTGACAAGGTAAATGGTCAAGTTGTTCCTCGGTACTTGATATATGACATAATAAAATTCAATGTAAGTATGTTATATTTTGATTAGCCCAATTGTCTATGTAACTTGTAGGTTTTAGAAGGGAGGAATGTTTTTAATAAATGTAGATAAATCAAAGGTGCCATTGGAAAAATCAGAATAATGCACATAATTACATCAGTCAAATGATATAAAACTTATAATAGATTGCTGTATTTGTGATAATATAGAATGCACTTTCAAATATGTTTACAGCGGTTTTAATGATAGAACTAATCTGAGTTCTAAAGTTTTTCTAAAAGTTCTTGAAGAATTATGTTAAGACAAACTGATGTTTTTTTAAAAAAAGAAGTGAGGAGATGTACAAAACAGATGAAGAACTGCAGGTGTACCTTCATTTTTTAGGTAGATAGACTATTTAGAGTTGCCTGCTAAGTGGCTATAGAAATCAAATAAATAAGTAAGTAAATAAATTTATTTAGGGAACTTGGGAAGTACAATTACCTTTTGCCTTATTGAACAGAGAGAACAGTAGATTTTCTGAATGAACTTCCAGTTATAGATTTAGCATGCCCAGAATAGAAGGAAAGGCAAAACTTGTGTTATGTCCCTAAAGTGTGCTCTTCCTTCTATTATTTTTTTTATTTTTTATTTTGAGTCCATTATTCTCTCTGCCTCTCGTTACTATTTCGTCAATACAGTATTCTGTTTTTAATTCAGTAAATTATTTTTTATAACTTGTTTGCTTCTTTGCTGAAACAGCTTTTCTTATCAGCAAAGATTCTATGTTAGAGAATACATTCTTATTCAATAAAGCTATTAATAAGATATTCTAGAAGTTGTTGGATTGAAGATGCAAAAGATTGTTTGATTCAGTAAGCAAGAAAGGAAGGTCTGTGGTGCAGGACACATTTTATTAGTAAGCAAAATATACTACATGTGGTTGCAATCAGTAATGTCTGAGTCAAAATATTTTAGCTTACATTGAATTCAATGGGAACCTCTAATGGGACTTTACTAGGCAGTGTTGTGCTTCCAACTGAAGGACAAGTTCAGCCTATATGTTATCAGCAGAAGCAGAAGCAGGATTTTATTGGAAAAGGGCCATTAACAGCAAAATTAACAGCATTTATAGCCAAGCTGTAAAGATTTGTTAAAGTCAATAAACTGTCTTTATGCTAGATATAAAGGTTTAGTTGCAAAAATAAAAGGTTAATGATATTTGATTTGGCAAGAAGTTACATAGGCAGAAAGCCAGTTTGTTCTAGAGATTTAAGGTATCAAGCTAGAAACCGGGAGACTGAGTTGTAGCCATGCCTTGGAGACAAAGCCAGTGGTGTGACTTTGAACCAGTCATTCACTCTCAGCCCTAGGAAGCAAGCAAGGGCAACCCACTTCTGAAAAAGCTGCCAAGAAAACTGCAAGGACTTATCCAGGCATTCACCAGGAATCTATAATGACTTGAAGGTGTGCATGCATATTTGTGCATGCGCGCACACACGTTACATACTTAAGTAATGGCTATTAGCCTGTCATCTTTTTCTTTGACATTTATATAAGGTGGAGTTTTAAAACATAAGCTTTTCTCATTATGTCTAAACTTGGGGCAACTCTGGTTCATGTGTTTTATTTTGGAGGTCAGGTTAGTCGATTTATAGTGGCTTGAAAAATGAACCATTCGCTCAAGTGGAATTGTACCTAAATGAATGGATCTTCTTTCTTTGTTTAAAGACTAAGAGATTTAAGATGCTAGGAGAGTAAAGCACTAAGATAGGAAACATTTAATGCAAAAAAAAATGTGTTGACAATACCAGCAATAAAGTTGAGTCCAGGCTAATTATTATCCTGCTGTGCTATTCTTGCAAAGAATGAAATCCTCACAGTCTCTTCCTGATAATAGGCCAAACTGTTTGCTATCCTCACAAGGCAGCTTATATGAATGGACTAAGCTGTCTTCCCCCTTGTTCTTCCTAGAAGATAAAAAGTGCTATTGCTGATGACTTTTGGTTCTCTAACTGACAACAGAAAGCAGCTTTCTCTTCCTAATAATGGAAAAATGAGATTAAAAGCTAGTCAAAACAACTGGTCCAAAAATTTTTGGTGGTTGGGGAGTACAACTACTTAGATAGTTCCTTAATGTTCTGAAAGGAGAAATAAAATGTACTGTTCAAAATGAGGATAGTTATTTTTTTCTTAGACAAGGTCTGTCTAAATGCAAATTGGATTCTTCGGATGTTAAATAATGGGAAGAGATGTAATTTTCTTTACAGGAGGTCAGACAAATTAATACGGGGCATTCTGGCCTTAGAATCAAAGTCTGAGTTGATAATTTAGTCAGTATCTGATAAATTAATTTACCCATTTCCTATTCATATCATTTCTACAATAGGTGTCAGAGAATTCAATTGGTTCCTTCATCTTAAAAAAAGCTTCAAAAATTTGAAACCCAAATTTGGTTATTCTTCAAAAGTCATACTTTGAATCACACTGGAATAGTACACAAGCAATATTTACGCAGTTGTTGTAACATTTAAGAATACTTTTATCTAGAGTTGTATATCCAAGTCACTTAAGATAGATATATCATCATTCCATTATGTCTTACAAGGAAGGTCCTTAAAGTCAGCTCTAAGGTATTGGTTTAAGCATTGTTAGGCTGCAGACTTGAGATTCACAATTTACATCATCTGAAATGAGATAGTTCCTTGTAAAGTAGTATATAGTGACATTAACTATCTATTCCTCGTATGTGTGTGTGTATTTGTTTGTGTGTGTGTGTGTGTTTGTGTGTATTTTCAGGAAATAGCTAAGATTTCTGATCTGGGTTTTCTGGATTGTGTTCACTCTTTATCTTTTTTTATTTTTCTGTACATGTTAATAGTACAGCGTGTTTGATTTTGGCATTCATTCGTACAGCAAACAATTATGAATATTCAGAATGTTTTTTAAAGAATGTTCTTGGAATCTGTAAAATTTTGATTTCTTGTTTTATATCCTGTAATACTTTGGGCCAATTGGTGTTTATTTGTAGCAGATCAGAGCCACCTTGTGGTCTCTTTAATACCTTTCGTTGTTTTCCCCTTCCTTCCTTCCTTCCTTCCTTCCTTCCTTCCTTCCTTCCTTCCTTCCTTCCCTCCTTCCCTCCCTCCCTCCCTCCCTCCCTCCCTCCCTCCCTCCCTCGTTTGGCACTTGAATTTTAAAAATACCAATTTAAAAGTGGTTAGGTATTAGAAATTTGAAATACTTAAATGAAAAGATTTCCTGGAAACATTACTATTTAAGAGTAGGCTTTCTTTTCCTAGATCAGTGAGGGGGCTGCTAAGAATAGCAAAAGCTGTAGAAAATAAAAGAAATGGGCAGGAGTTACAGATAATTGCAAGCTATACAAAAAAGTGTGAATGCTTTTGAGAATGAGTTTATTTGGGAGGGGAGATTTGCCTAGTGACTTTCAGCTATGTTTCTAACATTTAAATAGGACATCTCTCATTTTCCTTTCATCCTTGCTCTAGTTACCTTTCCCCTTTCCCTACTTCCATCCAGTTTTGTTCCTTTGTGTTTCTACCCCTTTCAGCTATCGTTCCTGTTGTCCATCTTCATTCAGTATTTTTCCTATTTGATGCTTGAAAGAAGAGGGCGGAGAATGTGTGCATGTATGTTTTTATGTGTGATAGAGAATTATGGGTTTATTTAGAGGGGGTTCAATTTATTTTCTTATTTTTATTTATTTTATTTACAGTTAATCATATTTTAGAGGCACATAATTTAAATTAATAGTAATTAATTCATTTTATTTTTATCCCAACCATGGAGCTTTTTGACGCTTTTATGGCAGATGTAGACTGTACTTACACACATGCAGTCACACAAATATGTCATGTGCATATATTCATTGGGGAGAGGAAGGACTAGTTTTAGTTAAAAGTTGGCAATCTAGTAGGAAAGCTAGGTTTTTACAGGACTTTTGTTATACTAAGTTTCCTGGCCACATGTTTTGAGGGAAGGGTAGAACTCATAAAATTGGATTTGCCTTTGTTCTGGGGAAATACAGTAGATACCTTTTTTTTATAAATTGATAGGTTTCTGTGCTGATGATTGATCAGTGGTTCTGGCAGCTCTTCTCAACCACGATTGCAGCTTGGTCTGATGATGGCATACTTGAGTTGCTTCTCTGCCCTGCTTACATTGCTCCTGTCTGGTCTTTATACATATCTGGTCTACCCCATACAGTGTCCAGTTTGTGTTCTTATAACTACTGAGACTTTCCCACTAGTAGGACTCTAAATATTTTATTTCTTATGCTTCGGTATTATTTTGTTGCTAGTAAAGTATTACTAATCATTTCAAATGAACTGTGAAATTGAGCAAATACTTTAATTGAAAAGTTTTTGCGCCTCACATTTAAATTTAAGCTAAAATCTAATATGCTGTGAAAAATGATACACTATGAAACCTCAATTTAATGGATTCCCCCCAGCACACTTTAGTTGCAGCGTATCAAATTTCTATTTACATGAGGCGGATGAGGTAAATTAATTTTTCTGTAATCTTATGACATCTGTGGTGATTGATTATGCCATGATGTAAATGACCATGACAATGTACTAGCATCTTGAATAGATAACTTGAGAATAATGGACAGTCTCTTTACACATATGGTCCATTATTAGGAAATAGGTTACTATTACTTTGTACAAAACTTACTCTTAGACAAAACTTACCATGATAGTTTATAAATAATGATTTAGAATTGAATGTGGTCTGAATTTTTTATTTCATTTGGATTTACAGATAATTTATGCATTTAGCATTGGCGCAAAATTTTCTATTTTTTCAGTGACTATATGAGAGATATTGACTCTTCTGTATATACAATATAATGTACTATGAGTATACGAGGTTTGGGTCAAGAAATTACTTTCTGTTCCTTAATCAGTTTGACCATAAAGTGACTGATCCTCTTGATGAACAACCAGTGACCTCTGGGCCATATGTGACAGTCAAACATGTGGTAGTTGAAAATTGTCAGGAAATGTATAAAACATATACTGTAAATTTTAAGTAGATTTCAAAAGAAGAAGAAATCTCTAGCCCCTTTCCAACAAAGCCAAGAAAATAATGGCTGCTCCCCAATGGTGAAATGTAAAATTAGTTACTACTGGTTCTGTGGGCGGGGCTTGGTGGAGGGGGGGTTAATGTGACTGGGTGGGCATGGCCAATTTTTAAAAACCTTTAAAAGCATTTTTTCTATGCTTTTTCTATTTTCACTTCGGCCGAAGAGGTTGTAAAAAAAATGCTTTTAAAACCTTCTGACGATCCCAGCTAAGTTGCTTGATTGGTAGAGGCTTTTTTTCTTTTAAAAGCATTTTTTCTACAACCTCTTTGGCCGAAGAGGTTGTTAAAAAATGCTTTTAAAAGCCTCTGCGGATCAGGCAACTCAGCTCGGATCGTCAGAGGCTTTTAAAAGCATTTTTTTTACAACCTCTTCGGCCGAAGAGGTTGTAGAAAAAATGCTTTAAAAAAAAAGGCTCTGATGATTGCGCGCCTCAACTGGGCGTGGGGGGAGGGACAGGAATTTTTGCTACCGGTTCTCCGAACCACCCACCTTCTTTGCTACCGGATCGGGTGATCTGGTCTGAACCGGGAGCATTTCACCCCTGCTACTCCTACATAAATTCTGTGACTTGTTTGCTCTGTATCATTATCCTTCTGGTAAACCAAGGAAACACTAAATGTGGCTCTCAACTGCAACAGGTGGCTTACTTTATCTTGAATTGTTTATTCAAATTTTCAGTGAAAGATTCTATCAGAATGATGTGGGAAGCACCATTGTTAATTAATTAAATTTATATGCTGCCCATCATCTCTGTTGCAGCAACTCTAGGCAGTTTACAGGATGATAAAAATAAAATACAACACAATTAAAATTAAGAAAGATTATCTAAAGATTAAAAACCAAAGGACTGGTGACTTGGGGATGGGGATCTTCGCTCTAGTCCATCTGTCATCTCAGCATAGAACCATTATTGGGGCCCCAGGCCAGCTGGCAGAAGCAGGTTTTAAGGCTCTTTCATTAAGGCAGGAGTGAGGGAGCCAGCCTCACCTCTGGGGAGAGAATATTCCAAAGGGCGAGACCACAGAAGGAAAGGTTCTTGTCTTGGATTCCACCATCTGAAATACATTGGCAGAAGGATCCAAAGTAGGCTTCTTCCACTGGAGTGAGTGGAATGAGCCATTCCCATTGGGCAAGACAGCTCCTCTGATTATGCCATTTCTGTTGAATAATTTCTCTCCATGTTTTTCTTTGTACTCTGAAATTACACTGAAAAATTGTTGAGGTTTACCTTTCCAAAATCCATAGGGATTCCCCTTCAACAAGAGTTGTGCGTGTAAAGCAGAGGTCCCCAAACGTGGCAGCTTTAAGCTAGCTGGCTGGACAATTCTGGGAGTTGAAGTTCACAAGTCTTAAAGCTGCCAAGAGTGAAGACCTCTGATGTAAAGCCTTAAGAAATACATACATAAATACATTCAGTTTCACCATTCCATGGATCCGCATAGACTTCTTTAAAATTCTAGTATCAAAATGACTGCTTTCAGTTCTTTGGTAAAAATTAAAATATTTTGATTAGACTAACCATTTTTACTTTTGAGTTATTAAAATATTCTCAAGTGGAGTCTATCTGATGATTTAACTTTCTGCTATATGAATATGTGTTTGTGTGTGTATAGCCAGATTCTATATTTGAATGAACATGAAACCACACACACACATACACACACACACACCCCGGCAGACAGACACATACACAGAGACGCACGCATATACACAAAACCCTTCTTACATACTTTACCTTATAATATTTATAGCCCTCAATTTAATTAGCTGTGGTATTTGTAGAAATCCATTATTTTTAAGGTCAGCATTAAGAAATTAAAGTGAAATATGATATTAAATAGATTTTAATGTGTTGCATCATTAATATGTCATACATTGGCAAGAAATATATTTAGAGTACTTGCTTTGGATAATCTTATGTTATTTTATTAAGTGTTATTTTTATGATGTATTCTGTCCCCTGCCCTCAGTGTGCCCACACTGCCCACACTGCCCTCAGTGTGGAAGGGATTGCCACTCTCAAATTGGCCTTTTTAGTCACACTAGATGCTGTTTTAGGACCTCTTTCCAGAGCACGATACCATAGTCTCTTGAGACTGAAGGATGCCAATGATGAATGATTTTTATGACCATATATTTAAGATAATAGTTTAAAGTCAAAGTTTACATATCAGTCTTAATAAAGGAACTTCTATACTGAGACATAAAACTTTTTAGTGTTGTTTTAAGTAGGAATGTGTGTCTTCCATTGGTTTGAAAGGAAGCGATTTAGGGAAATGCAGGAGTATAGTTGGGACTGGCACTTCTAATGAGTGGTTTTAAAAAGGATTTAAGTAATAAGGAAGGCATGTTCTACTTTAGGGGAAAATGATGTAATTTTTTGAAGGAAAAGTTATTCATTGTCAAATTTGGTCTGACTGTTACATTTGCTGTTTTTTGTTGGAATTTCTGGGGCAAGGTCAATCGTTGTACTCCATGCTTGTTGTAGTAGACCATCCCTGCAAACCATAAGGATAATTAGAGCCCTTTCTCTCTATACATTTTGCTGCCCTCTGAATTCTTATAGTTTTATTGGCATCATCTAAGGTTTGTTGAGATCAATAAATGCACTGGTGTAAATGGAGGAGTAGAGAACGCTTATATTGTTAGTTTCCAATACATCTCTGATTCAATCGACATTAGCTTTTTTTTTTTGATCCACTGTAATAAATAGACCATGCTGGTGGATAATGCATTATCCACCAGCATGTTACACCTTACTGGGAGAGTGAACGCCTTTTTAATTGTTGGTGTTCATGCAGTAAAAGGAATATTATAGATGGGTGATGGGGAAAAAATGAAGTGGAGAATTTGATGGGACAACAAGCTTATATAAGGAAAGTGGAGGGAATGTGGAATACTGTTGAGAGAGGCTCAAGAGGCTCCAGAGCAAGAGAGGGGCTAACATGAACTGAATGTACATACTTAAGAAATACTAAAAAGAGAAGTTGAGTAATGAAAATGGAATACAGAGAAATATGAAGGAAAAGATCAGATAATTGAAATCCTGCTATGGAGACGTAGGAATATATACTGGGCACAAAAAAGAAAGAAGACTATTAATAAAATAAGTTAGATTTGTCCATAGTTTGAAGTGTCCTCTTAAATCAATAAATGTAAAACTTTCAGAATGATTTGAACTCCAAAAGAAAAGGAGATGTCTTGTTTCCCTTCCAGTCATTATTTTCATTTCTAACCTTATTGCTAGAGCAAAATTATGACAATGTTAGAAAGTCATTCTTGAGTTAAACACACCTAAGTGAACATTTTCTTGCATATTATCTCATTTTTATAAATTGTATATTAATGGACTTCTGATATTTTAATTTGGCAGGCACAACCAGTTGGAGAATGTGATTTTAATATTCGTCTGTCATGTATAGAAAAAGAGATTATACTCCCACGGCATGATAAAATGAAGAATGGTCAAATTGACAAAGCACAAGAACCTTTTAGTGTTCGTAACAAACCATTTTTTGACATCCAGATTGCAAAAAAGGTAAAAATACTCTTGATATCTGCTGAATAGTAATTTTCTTAGCACATAATGCTTCAAGCCTTATAAGAATTTACTAAATTTAAACATTTTATTCAAAGTATGTGTGTGTGTGTTTGTGTATGTATATGTGTATGTACATGTGTATAGAAGTAGCTTTCCAATGGATTCCAGCTTCTAATTATGTTTTCTCAGAAAAGTGAAGGACAAAATCAGGCATGCAACTAAGTCAAGATTTGATCTCTTAATGAATAACATTGCCAGTTATTTTCTGAGAAAATGTTTCTTTGCTCAAATTCTCAAGGAAAAAGCAAGGGGCCAAGAATAAAGTCACACATAGCAGAGTGTGAAGGAGGACATCTAAAATGTCCTCCTTCAGCTGTCTGTCTGCAGCTTTGCAAAACTCTTGTCTAGGTTGGGAAATAGCAAAAATAAGTATTATTTCATAAATAACACCGATAAGTCTCCTTAGTAGCTTGATTATAGGGAAAGAATCAGGCCTGAAAAGATCAAACACAGGCCTCTTATGTATTAGAGATATGGTCTCTGCTGACCTAATGACCCCGTTAATCAAGAGGCATGCCATACCAATGTACTGCTTCACTTGCTTTTGATCTTTGTTTATATATAAAAAAATCCATAGTGGTATCTGCTGATTTGCATTTGTTCTTATTTATTTGTTTCCATTATAACATACAAAAAAGGAATTACTGTTTTATTGATACTTGTAAGTTCATTATAAAACATAACTTCTTATTATATCATTCACTAAATGTCAGTCTGGAAAACTCATCAACGTGGGCACATAGCTCTGCTTTATCATTTCAGCCGGTAAAATGCTTGAATGAATAAGAGAGTTTTTCAGCCTGAAACTAAACTCATTAGACAAGCAATAAACCTTTCAGTTAATGGAATCACGAAGTCTTAATACACAAAATTTGAATGTTTTGTGATCTGTAACAAGTATTTCGTTTTTCATTCCCCCCCCGCCCCCTTCTGTGTTAGTAACAGCAATGTACCTATGCCAAAGCGTCCTTTATAGTCTGTACAACAATACATTTTCAGTGGTCATTAGATTTCCAGATGTTTCAGGAAAAATGTAGTCCTGTCCTATAATAGTATATGTTAAACTTAATTAATATATGAGAAACTTTAATAGGTAATAATTTCTAACACTAAATACTTTCAGGTTGGGCCTGCACTAAATGTATTAAGTATATTGCCATGGCAAATAGTTATGCCTTGGCAAAGTGCTTTTGTTACATTTTATTTAGTCAGACATATATTATCCAGAATTCTATCCTTTATGCAATTTTTATTAGAGAGTTCTGAAGTGTGGTCTTCCTTTTTTTTGCTCAGTATTTTGGGCTTCTGCAAACTTTGAATTTTGCTGATGCCAACTGCTGATGCAGATGTGTTGTTTAGCTAAATAAGCTTGTGTTTTCTTCTGAACTTCAGAAACAGATAAGTTCAGAGTAAGCAACAATGATCAATGGCATTTTAATACTGAATCTTTTGGTAGAGTCTGTTTAATCAAAGTGCATTGTACAATTGATCTTTCTGTCTTTCTCATGGAAATAGTGCCTGATCATGAGCCACATAATTAATAGTGAGAAAGTTGAATTTTGTGCTTGGATTTAAAAATTGCCATTATATTATTATTCTTTAGCAAGCATTAGTCACTTTCTTATTATTTATTATTGCAACTGCAGATTTCCATCTTGCTGCACATTTACAAATCCATCTAGGAAGAATATATTAGGTTAGCTTATAAGGCTAACAGAAGAAATAGAGTAAGGGACATAGGATTTGAGGAAGCGGCAGTGGTTTGCCTTTCAAGCAAATTGGATCTGCCTTCTGTTCCCACAATATTTTCTGAAGTTCTGCTCATCTCTAGAAAGTGATCACATTTGATATTGAACTGTTTTCCATCCTCTTAGCAGAGTAGGGAGAGTTTTGAAATAGTGATATTTCAGACTTGAAATTAATAATTGGTAGAGGATGGATCAGTTCTTTGCCATTGTAAAATGAAAATGTGCTAGGCATTGAAGAGAACAAAAAATACATTAGAAGAGACAAGAAGAAATATGTGGGCATTGAACTCATCCACTTCTATAGCTAGAGAGAGGAACTGTTGACACCATCTGGAGCTATTACTTTGCCAAAATCAGGACCCCCCCACTCCTTCCTTTGTTTTATTTTCAGTTTTGTTTTTATTCTCTAGTCCATCAGTAAGTTTGAATCACCTATATCAGCCCCGTATTTTCAGCCAGAATTGGCATAGCATTCTTTTCTCTGCCTTTTCCTAACTCCATCTGTTTATTTCCATTTCCCCCCTATACTTGTCTTCTATCTTCTCACTGTTCGTCTCTTCTCCCTATGCCTTCTCTGTTTTGCGGTGTCATTTCTGCTATCTCCATTTTCTTGGGGAAAAAATACCTAGTAATATCCATTTTTTTCCTTTTATAAATGTGATCACTGTTATCTTCTTTGCTGTGTTATTTCACTATTTTGTTTTCTTCTGTGCGGTGTAAGAACTTGTTTCTTAATTTCATGTCATGCTATGAAACACGATCCTGATTGAATCACGATTAACACTCATCAAGAGTGACGCTTCCAGTTCCAAATCAAAATAAAATACACTAAAACTGAGAGGTTTCCAAGCTGATGAACTGCACATAGAGTTTTTTAAAAAATATTACTGGGATCTGCCCCCACTGCTGTTTCTTTCTAGTTGCCCTCCAGCTGCTCCTGTTTCTCTCTCACACTGTTCCTTCATTTCCTTTTTTAACAGCTGTCCACACCACTCCTCCATTTGTGACTTGAACAATAAACTACACAGTCACAATTTACTAACTGCTGGGATTTGCTTTTTTGGAATACTGCAGATAAGGTTGCTATATCTGTCAGTTCTTTGGGCTGAAAATAAGCACTGAGAGTTGCTTATATGGTTTCACTGATGAGTATCTGAAGCTAAACAGACACCATTATACCCCGTTTCTTTCATTTTTGAGGTAACCATTTCAAGGGGGTGGGAGTGGGGAACATTTAAATCTGTTTGTGTGACATCCTAGTAATTCAGTTTAGACAGCAGGGCAGCATTACTTATTCAATAAGTCAATAGTGATCTCAAGATCAATTGGGATATTTAAAATTTTAAGCCAGTGTAACAATCAACCTATAAGGTAGCTTTTTTATTTGTTTCCAATATTCAAATAACCATTTGGCTTATGTTTTGAATGAGTGACTGAACTAGTTTAATTTGCAGATCAAATCCATGAAGCGCCCCTTGCAAAAATATTTTTTAGTATTTAATAATCAGCTGCTCGAAGAATTGTCACAAATCATAGCAAAACCCTGTATTGCATACCTTCATTTTCCAAATCTATTTTGCTTCTATTTTTTCTCCTTTCCATAGCTTACTGTTGTGTTAATTTACCATTTATGGCAGTACTGACACAAGCTTGACTGACGATCAAATTTGTTATTAACGGTTTGTGTGCAACATGTAATGAAATCTATCTTGGAAGGGAAAGGGACTTAACATAGAGTGTCAGTGTAAGAAGATGTTTGAGCCTCAGCATTGTAGATGATGATTTGCAAGTTGGCTTAATTGTTTTACCTTGCTTTACAGTCCTCATTGAATGCCATGCCTATCTCCTCAGCATTAACATATATATTAGGGCTTATTATTTACAACATATATGGAGAGGCAAATCATGTTCATGTAGGGTACATTTCCAAAGGAGAAGAAATGTTATTTTCATGGCTCAGGTACTATTTCACAATTTGCTCTCAATCTTAACCTGTATCAATTGATGCTATTTCGCAGATTAGCATATTAAATAGCTTTTGTCTTAAAATTTTAGGATATGATATCTCGCTCTCATTTTTCTCATTAATGAAGTGAGAAAAGTGGAAAATGTTTAGCATTGCTTGTTCTGTCTCTTTGGAAGGTAGAAAATGTAATTTGGGGGATGAGGGAGAGAGGGGGATAATTATCCCCTGAAAGGGTAATTAGTCTACATATAACAGAAGAAAAGAATATGTGGTGCAGTAATTAGTTACTTGAACTGAACTATTGAGGAAAAAGGGCTAAATAAAACACTACTTTTCATATGCTCTAATAACAAAAGAAGATGAGTCAGAACAAAGCCCATCTAGTTTACTAATTTGGTTTGAAAATCTCACATTTTTTTTCAGTGCTCGCTGTGGCTTGGATTAGGCGGCCCTTCCTTTTGCCAGTCATGGCTGGCTCTCTTTCCCTTTTGAATGCACCCTGAGTAACTGTGACTATATGGCTGCGCTGGTTAGCAGTGGGAAAGGGGAACTTGCTGTTTATCTTGTGGACTTTAAAGAGCAGCAGCAGCAGCACATGCAACAAGAATGAAAAAAATGCACTTTGCAAAAATGCAAAAAAAAGATCATTTCTAAAATATGCTCTACCTTTCTCCTAAATGTACTGAGGTACCTGTACATACTAAATGTACTAATGTGTATGTATAGTTGAATTAAGCATTGAAATATGTTGAGTGTAGCTTCGAGGTTATTATTTTGAGTGTATTAAATATGACGAAGCTGGTTTTCAGTTTTTGTCTGGGTTCAAATATGACTTGTGAATTCAATCCTTATTGTCAAGATTGAAGCTGAAGCTGAAGCTGTGTAATTTAAACAGTGTTACAAAGAATCCAGAGCTGCTTGTTACTTTAATTGCATCCTGTATTTACTGACTGGAACTAAGACCCATTGAAATTATTGGGGTTTTATTTTTAAATAGATACTTTTGAAAATATTACAGGGAAAAAAAATCATTATTTGGAAAAAAAAAGCCTCTATAATGTTAAATCCACATTAACAGGTAAATCCTATTAACAAGAAATTCTTGCTTAACAAACTATTCATTCAGTGACCATTCAAAGTTACAATGATCCTGAACAAATGGTAGTTACAGCCAGTCTTCAAAGTTGTGACTGTTGCACTGTTCCCCCATGGTCACAGAATCAAAATCTGGACTCTTGGAAGTCTGACTGCATTTATGACTGCAGCGTGAGCTTCAGCTCCATCTGTCCGTCCGTCCGTCCGTCCGTCCAGCCAGCCAGCCATTTCCTCTCATCTTTTGCCTTTTGTCCACTTTACATTCTGCTGCCTACTCCTTCCCCTCTGTCTTTTTCTTCCTGCTGTGCATGAGACACATTTGACTGAGGCAGCTGTTGCCTTTTGGGAGGCTCTTATGTGACTACTCCAAGGTTACTTTGGAGAGGCCACACTGCAAAGATCCTCCATGGATGGTGAGGACAGTTAGGGTAGGTGGCAGAGTGCAGGGAGGACAAAAGAGCAGAGATGAGAGGCTGGTGGGAGGAGTTGAAGCAGAGACTAGCACAATAGGGCATAAGAAGCATGACGGCCTCACTTAATGACTGCAACTGAGACTACCAGAACTGCTGTCGCTAAGCAGTGTGGTTCTGTAATATTTTACTTAACAACAGCATAGTTTAGCAATGGAGATTCCAATTCTAATTAGGTATGTTAAGTGAAGACTAACTACTAATAGGTTTTTGAGACAGAGGCTGGAGTATCCATAGGTGGTGATGTATTGGGCATAGAGTATTTTACCTTGGGTTCAAATTTAATGAGCCATGGGCATTACTGTTCTGTTTCCAATTTTGTGACTTGAATTTAGGATTAATTGCTGATTGTAAAGTGTAGCACATTATAATTGCCTGGCAGTTATAAGATATGGATGATTAGCAATATTGTTTTAAGGCCATGTTATATGAGCATTACTACAAATGAAATAAAGTACATGATGAGCAGCTTTTAAAGTTAGCAATTACTACTAAATACTATTAGCCTAATTGCCCTGGACAGCTATGAAAACATACCATAGTAACCTAGAGCAACTCAGAGTTAGCAGTGCTCTGACTTTTATTCCCTTATGTAACAGATGGCACACACTGTGAAAGACTGTCAAGCTCCTGGGCTAGCAAAACATTAGTAATAAACCTTGTCATATGTTAAACTTGACCTGACATTAATCAGGCTTGGAATGCTACAAATGAATCATGGATAGTAATTAGTGAGCTGATGCTATTAGCAAGCAGTAATATCATTTTTTCTTTTCTTTTTGGAAAAAAAACCAATTACGTTGTTAATTTATAGTTGGTGATAATAATATCTCTAGAGTTCTGCACAGTGAATTTCCCTCCTCTTCATTAGCTAGTCTGATTTATTATATTAAAAGCGTAACCAGATAAAGAAATGGTTTTAGAGTGGTGTGCAATCTATACAGGTGGTTACTTTGGCTAGAAAGGCCTTTGCATAGTTTCATCTAATATGGCAATTGCCTACTTTTCTAGCTTGGAAAGTACTTCAGGCAGCCACTAATGTCCTAGCCACTTCATTGTGTGATTATTGTAATTCACTTTACATATGGCTGTCTTTGAAGCCCACTCAGAAGCTTCAATTGGTCCAGAATTTAGTTTTGCGGACAATAATAGACATGTCTTTATATGCCTAAGTGACACCAGTATGCTTCTCAGAGAAAAGGAAGGAGCTGGTTAGGACCTATAAAACCCTATGTGGCATTGGGCCTGGTTACATGAGGGAAAACCTATCTCCTGTGGAATCAGCCTGGCTCGTTCAGTCTGACAGAGCTGGTCATTCTGGGTCTTTCAATTAAACAATGTCATATTTGAGCTCCAAAAGCAGACAGACCCACCCCTTCTCTGTCACATTGCTTGTCCTCTGAAATAAGATTCTCCAAGGTGGCATCCACTCTCTAGGCTTTCTGGAAAGCCTTAAAGACCTTGGGTTAGGGTGATTGGGGCTCCTACCAGATTGCTTGTGAGTGTGATTGTATAGATCTTCCATCAGTTCTTATTTATTTCTTTTATTTCTTCATTTTCGTAATATTACAGTTTGTTTTTATTCTGTTGGTTTTATTGTGTGCCACTCAGAATTGAGTGATGCCTCTTTTTTTTTACCCCTATACAATTAGTTATAATCTTGTTTATTTCCCTCCAGGCAAATATTTACATGCATCACTATGAGACTGAAGATTACTTTTATATGTATTAAAAAAGTCACCTCAAATTGGCTATCCAAACATTACATAGGTTTCTGTGCTTTATGTTTAGTGGTAGCTGAATCTAAAAGTAGCCATTTTAAAAATATTCCTGTTGAAATTTGTGAGAATTTATTCACGGGTAAACTAATTTCAAACGATTTGTCTAAAGTATGAATAAGATTGAATTTAGCTCTTAGATTGTGCTAGACATATTTTCACTGTTCCAAACAATTTTTTTCTCTTGGGTCTTAATATATACTAATGATGGAACTCCTATCTTCCATCTGCTCTTATATATCAGGAAGAGGTCTTGCTTTGCATCCTGTTCTCCACATAGTAGTACTACTATGACCCAAAACAGGTCTTTTTTCCATAGTAGTACAATGGTATGCAAAATCACTTTTGATTTTCCCCTCTGTCAATCAATTTTATCAGACTAATTAGAGAGTTTTGTTTTTATTATGAGATACATTTTGGAATACATTAGCCTAGTCATGAATAGTAGAATGTGGTATGTCTGTATATCAAATTCCCGCACACACACACACACACATACACATACACATGCTTATTACATTCTTCCTTGGCCGATATAAAATTATTGCAGATACGGCCTTTCTCAATATAATTCAGAATGGAATTTGTTTTGATTATACTCAGTTTTATTTTTTCATTATAAAAACAGTATTTTATTTAAAATCCTTAGCTCTGGAGTAGTAAATTGCATTTGATTATATGCACTAGCAAATGAAAAGTAAAAATAAAACCTGTGAAATTAGCAACATATTACTACTATCTTCAACAGCTATTTTAATATATTTCGCTCTGTAATATTATGTGTATTTTGTATTTGTTGATTATATTAGTATTAGTATCTGTCCCCCATATATATGATATACTTGGCTATCCTTTTTTGCAATTATAAATAGTTCATGTTGCATTATCCAAATTGTACAAAAAAATCTATTAGTATAACAGCATTCTCATTCTTGTGCCTGCCATAAATTCATTTACTGGTAATTAAAACTTCCATTATAGTTAACATTTAATACATTTTAATCAGATTTTAATCAGATTTAATGTTTACTCTAATACTATGGTCTGAAGAAGAATGGATATTTGAACTTACTTTTATTCTTTTTAAGCAGTGTGCTGCCTTTCATACTAATATTTAGGCAGAATAACACAGTAGATAGTAGTTTTAACAAAAAAAAGGGATTTTATTTGGTTTAAATTTATAGCAGATTTTTTATGCTAAGTACATACTAGTAGATTTCATCTTCTACCATTCCCAAGACTTCCTCATTCATATGTGATAACCCAACGAGTAGAAGAACTTGATGTTTACCTTCAAAAATATTAAGGGATTTATAACAACTTCAGATATAAATTCATTGGCTTTTATAAGGTAATGGAAAAAGTTAAGAAAAAAAATAACGGGAAAAAGTGGTCCTATAAAGACTATTCAAAAAAGAAACAAGCCTGCAAAAGGGAGATCTTATTGGCATAATGATGAACATGGTTATATTAATATATACCTAAAGGTGTATTGCATTCCTTAGCGAGAGCCAGTTTGGTCCAGTGGTTAAGGCCCCGGGCTAGAAACCAGGAAATTGAGTTTCTAGCCTGGAGAACAAAAGCCTGCTCTCTCTCAGTTGCTGTCTCTCAGACCACAATGTCAGACTTAAGCAACAGGTTGGTCGGTCAATTCCTGTTGCCACCAAATGGATCAGTATTTGGTTGATCTGATAAAAGCAGATTCTATACTAGAAAAACACTAGGAACAATAACAAAAATTTTTATTGTAAAATGCTTACGGTATTTCCCCTCTCTTCTGGCAGTTTTCACTTTTGACTCCCTAGAGTTTAGTTCTATGTCTTAACCTGGATAAACTCTGGCTAATCTAATCTCATGGTCATGTTTGAGGAATGGGTGGATCAAGCCTCAGACCCCTAACTTAGTTGGATTATTTTTTTCTTTTCTGCAGTTGAACTGCTGCTAATTCAAATAGAATGAGTAAAACGTAATATGGCCACATGTAAAATGACTCCCATACTCATACTTGGAAGCATTTAAAACGATGCTGACTAGTAATGCTTAGAACTACTGTTGGTATGAATTAGAAATTAGTGTGGGAGAAGCAAGGATAAAAAATGGGCACAATAAGGGCAAGGACTATTACATCTCAACTGGCCTCATGTCTTCTGCAATGAAGATTTCAATTCATGAACATGAAAACATGTGTTTACTGTTTTATTGCAGTGTTTATCTCCTAATACCATCTGCTTTTTAAACGATTAATTAATAGACATTAGAAGCTAATTCTTTCCAATAAATGCTGTGTATAATCTTGAGGAGAGTTATATAATATATAAATACCATACCTAAATAAGCATAGATGTTTAGATATTTTTCTTCTCTATGCCAGAATTGTTTTACTTCTTAATTGTAATTGCCAATAATCATTTGGTGCTTCTTGCAGCTTCTTGAGGGAAATTTTGCAAGAGAAGTCTCTCATGAAGTGGATGGACTAATTTTTCAGCCTGTAGGAGTAAGTTGCATGAATTTGATTGTTACTGTATTAAAATAATGTGATAAATTTTAAAAGTAATCAATTTATGCTACAGAAGAATTCTGTCAAAGTTTCGGTTTCATCCTCCTAAATTGCTACCAAAAACATTCTACTGTGTTTCTCCAAAAAGAAGGCCTGGTCTTATTTTCTTTTGACCTCTGAAAAAACTGCTAGGCCTTCTTTTTGGAGGGTTCTAATTATTGACTCACCTCATGGTGATGGCATCAACAGCCCTGCCCAGCAGGAGCCCGCTGCTGGCCCACTTTTTATGCGGCCACTTGCCACCACTCGTTTGCATCATCCCGGCATCCGTTTCACCTTCAGATGCCTGCCAGAAGGCCCTCTGCAGCTGATAATAGAGCTCCGAATCGATCCAGAGATGTTATCGGCTGCAGATGCTTTCCAACAGGCATGTGAAGGCAAAACGGAGGCCAGGGCGATGCGTGCGAGTGGCGGCAAACAGCCGCAGAAGAAGGCAAGGCAGGTGTCAGAGTGTGCGAAGCCTGGTAAGTAGGGCAGCTCCACCCCCTCCATCCCTACTGAAATTTGTTTTTTACCTGTATGCCTCACCCCAACCCCTGCACCCCGGGGTGGGCGGGGTCTTAATTAGGGCTAATTTTGTGGGTGGGGATAGGACTTCTTTTCAAGGTGGGTCGTCTTTTTGGAGAAACAGTACTTAAAATGGAATATTTTTGATAGTAACTTTTTCCTTGTTTCTGAAAAAAAATAGCATGCCCTATTAATATGAAATATTTAAGATGACATGTTTTTATTACCTCTCAGTTTATAAATCATAAATATATAAATATAAATCATATTCTTAAATGTTTAGAAGATTCAGTTGTTTCAGAATAAATATCTTAGAATACTATGAAACTCCACAAATTGTTTTGTGGCACTTTAAAGATTAACCAATTTTCTTTAGTTGATATCAACTAAAGATACCAAGATGTCATCTATCACAATTCATTTCACTAGATGCATGAAATACAATTCTGAGAACAGGGTGGGGAAAAAGAACAAAATCTATGTGTTTATGTATGCATGTGTACACACACACACACACACCACAACTATTCACTAAGACATTCTTCAATTTTGAGAATGCTAAGGCATTCTTCTATAGTGCTTAACATAATTATGTTCTATAGTAAGGACAATTCATTTTTGTCCTGTTAATTTTTCAGAAATGGTACTGATTTGGTACCAAATGGTACTGACAACTGTTGCACAATGCAATTGACCTTTGTAATGTTCTATTATATTTACCTTAAGATCAGGAATGACTGGTGGGTGGGATACCTCACTAAACAACTGCCTTGGACAGCAAACATTCAAAGTTGTTTTTTACCTATGTGCCTCGCCCCACCCCTGGCACCATATTTGTAAATATGCCCATATTTACAAACTTGGAAATAACTTTGCAACCAATGTCCATTTACGTCCTTTCACAGTATCCCTGTCATGTGTCATGAGTCATGTGTTTGCCTCCCTCAGTCTTGTGTTTGCCATTAAAGTCAATTAGTACCCATTGTTCTGTGCCTGATCCATTTTTCTCTGCTCCCACCAAAGCAGAAAGATTACTTAACCAAACAATATCTTCCTGAGCTGCTTTTCTCCACATCAGTGCAGTGCTTCTCCTAAAGGTTCTAAGTTCTATCTAAGTTAACAAGCTCAGTTCTATGACTTTAATTAGTCTCCATGCATCTCTTTCACACCTTCGGATTTTGTTTGCCTCCTAAGGAGTTCCTGCAAAAGGCATATTGACAACCGGCACATTGCTTTTGATGTATATTCACCACTGTGTGCCTACTTGTGCTCTTGTAATCCTTTCCTCTCCAATCAATGTAAATATAAACATTAATTCACTTCTTGCTAATTATTCCAGCACCATGGTGAACATTAAACGAGCAGGGAGTGAAAAAAGGAAAAATGAAGTCAATTTGTAACCAGATTCATAATCCTTTTATTTTCCACTTAGTGATCATGTCGCTTAGTGACTGAGTTGCTGGTCCCAATTATGGTTGCTAAATGAGAACTATCTGTTCTGCATTGAATGACTATATGTAAATATTGGTTAATGCATTATTTTTGATTTGTGAAAATCCTGCTGCAGATAGAGATATATAGTATTTTATTAACAAGAAACAAACATTTGTTAACAAGAAACATGACATACCTATTAACCTTTTCAGTTGTTTTTTCCCAAATACTAAGAAAGCAGACAAGTAATTCTATAGAATAAAAAGAAAAAAATAATATGACCTTCCTTGCTTCAAATTACAGAATTTTCAGAAAGTTTGTTACTTTCTGAATAATTCATTACTCATATAAATATATGATATTTTTCTTAAATTATACACTCATCATAGAATTAATTACAATTCAACAGGTTAATGTCAATTTATTACCTCAAAAGATTTGTTACAGTGCTAATTTAGTAATTCAAAAGAAACATCCTAAGGCTCTAGGGGTTACTTTTAGTTGATATCTCTCCACTTATAAAATACTATTTTATTGATAGATTGGTTACAGATATGATTTATGTTGATCTCTCCTTGCACATCTGACAATTTTATTCTGTTCCAAAGAGATGGAAACACATGAAAACTACCTATGATAGCAAATTGCCCATCTTCTGGGAAAGAAATGGTGAACTGAAGAAAGTTCTGCTAAAATTGGAGCTGATTACCATAGTGGAATGAAGAGCCAGAGAGTAATTTGTTTTGTAATTCTTCTCCAGACAAGGAGAGAATTTGAGATTGCCCACAAATTCTGCAGATAGTTGCTCTTCATGAGGAGACAACAAGATAGTAGTCTCCAGTAGATTTATAGCTCTGGGAGATAAAGGAAAGCCATTTTCATTCAAACCGCAGTCAGTGCCCTTCAAAAGGACACTGGGCTCCCGTATTTCCTTTTCTAATCAATTTCCAAAATCATACCTGTAACCAATCTATCAATGAAGAGGTCTTTTATAAGCAGAGTGATGCTACTTAAATGGAACCTTTAGAGTCTTAGATTTTCTTTGGAGCACTAGAAACTACTTGGTGAGTTTCTTCAAACCTTAGTGAGATAAGTTTTAAATATAATTGTAATTCCCCCCCCCCCCCCAATAAAATAAACAACAAAAGAGCAATTAGAATGTTGATTTTGGAAAGTTACAAATGGATTAAGGGTCCAGATGGATGTGAAGGAAGATTTTGATGTTAATTATAAGAATCCTTCCTAAGAGAAAATGCTACTGTTTTGAACTGTTAAAACAACTATAATAGACTTTTGAAGGCTAGACCCTAAGGGGAACCAGAAGAGACTAAAGATTACAAGTGAAGAAGAGCACTGAAAAATTTGACTTACTCATACAGAATGGAGCAAAATTTTATTTATTTTATTATTTTATTTTATTTTATTTTATTTTATTTTATTTTATTTTATTTTATTTTATTTTATTTTATTTTATTTTATTATTTTATTTTATTTTATTTTATTTTATTATTATTTTATTTTATTTTATTTTATTTTATTTTATTTTATTATTTTATTTTATTTTATTTTATTTTATTTTATTTTATTTTATTTTATTTATTTTATTTATTTTATTTTATTTTAGATAATTTATATATCCACCTAGTTGCTCATAGCAACTCTAGTCGGCTTACAGACAATAAAAACATAGTATAGAAAAAATAAAAATAATACAAGTAAAAAATAATAAAATAATAATAACATTTGGTTGCTTTTCAAGGACAGACCCATGTAGAGCACATTGCAATAATCAAGATTTATATTTTAATTTTGAAGATACCGAAATATATATTTGAACAATGGACCCAGAAGCAATTTTAAGAGTACCTGCCTCTTAAAGACTATGTTTAACAGATGTTATGGAAAAGGAACAAGTTTTTCTGGACAAGACAGATTGATGTGAAAGTGGATTTAAACATGATAAAATCCAAGAATGATTTGAGAAAAGATTCTATATGTCACACAAGAAAAACCAACCGATAGCTTAATAATTAAAAGGATGTGCAAATAATAAACCAAAAATGTGACCTGGATAATTTTTTTTAATATCAGATTTACCAAAGGGACTTTGAAGAATCTTATGAGAAGAACAGAGAAAAATTTAAAATAAATAAATGTTTAGAACATGGTTTGAAGAGACTAAGGAACTATATTGTTAAAAGTAAAAGGAGGGGTTGGTTTATTTGATTAAGGTTAAAATAAATATGTTGTTATCTCTGGTAATCTTTAATGGACTTTTCCTGACACTAGGCAGGACTGAAATGATGATCCTTTATGGATTTTATAGATAAGAGATGTGATATGAAAAGAAGAGATCATTAGCTGTAATTCAAGAGCAGGTGACAAGTTACAAAAATTGTTTATACCTGTGATTTAGGAGGAAATCATTTCTTTTTCTTTACCATATTCTTATTTTCCTTTCTTTTCTATTTATATATTTTTTTCTTTTCTGCTCTATTTTTTTTTTTTTTTGTATGATTCAATTCATATCAGTGATTTATAATTTAGTGACTGGTTTTGCTCATTGTTTCAAAAATTTCACTGAGAGACTCAGTAGGATGGAGAGAGAAATATTATATCTACTGAGGATAATATATAAAATATATACTAATATTTTATGCGGTTGTGTTCAAACTGTAAATGTTTAATAAGGATGCATAATTATTAATGACTTCTTTATAAATCTTGGAGTAATATACTGGGTTAATACTAGATTTTTAGTCGTAAAGTAGCACCATTCTTAAGGTTGTGAATAAACGTTCTCATCAAATACGGGAGTGAGCATTTTAGGTTTTTTTTATTCAAATGGATATTCACCAAATATTCTCTATTTTTTAAATTGTATTAGTATAGTCAAATGATAATGTAAAATGATTAGGGAAAAACAATTCAATTAATTCCTTGAAAATTTGGTGGGATAGCTTTTCAGCATACCATCAACATTTGATCTTTCAACATAAGCTGTAAGCAGTTTCAGTGAATTTGATTTTTCCCTAGCATAGACGTGAGCAAATTATTTCTTCGTACATATAGAACTAGATTAAAACTAAGTAAACTCTGTTGAGCATCCAAGACCAGTGTTTATACATAACTTTCTCATATAGGTTAATCTTTGATCATTTCATATTAGTGACAATTTCTTTTTGAAAGTATAAACTAACTAATGCTGCAGAAAATGAACAGTTTAATTTTTTTAATGCATCTTCTTGTTCTACATCACAGATGAAACTAAAAAATGGCAGTAAATTTTTAAAATAAAATTTTGAACATAAAATTATTCATTCTCCGAGGAAATAAAATTACTATCCGGTAAAGGCATAAAATTATCTTTATGTTACAGATATTTTATAATACCTTTAACTCTCGGGGGACTGGAATTCATAATGGTCTATTACTTTTATATGCCATTCTAGTTGGAATAGGTGACATTCCTTACTATGTAACATTGTTAGAAATACACTTCAGATCATGCTGTTTAATAATCTGTTAAATAGTTTCAAATACTATGTTTTGTATTGTACCATACAAGCAATTTTCTCTAAACCATTTTGTAGGATATAATTGCTGAACAATATTTCTTGGTGCTTCATGATTTTTAAGAAAAACTATTATGTGAACCTGCACAAGAATTTTCAATAAAGCTAATTGAAACTCTGCATGCAAGCTAAGACTTGGCTCTGCTCACCATAATTAGAAATAGATTTCCTAGAATCAGAATAATTTAATATAGATATCATGGTAATACTTGCTGCCTGCAATCAGTAGCACTGGGTGCTCTTTTCCCAACAAATATATCTATGAAAATCTTGAGGAAAAAAAAAGAGAAGGTAATCAAATGCCTATATTGCAAATGAGACACTTGAAGTTTTTGCATTGTAAGCAGAAGTGGACAATCATAAATATTCCCACGGATTTATAAATTTATTGCTAATTAGATTGGATAAGCAATTCTAGCACATAAATAAATGAATACACAAAATCCTATCTTTGCTATTAGTTAAATAATTGCTAATTACAAATAAAACATCAAGAATGATTGCATTCATCAAAAAGTTATACTTAAAAAAAAAGAATAATACCTATAAAAATTCATATTACAGCTTCCCAACCTATCTTGAATCATGACATTGTAATATAGTTTTTAGTTACTGTTTGATGTATTTATAACCTGCTTAAATATTTTATTTTTTATTTAAAAACGCTCAAAGATACTTTATTAGTATTGTCTTGTTGTGGAAAAGTACATCTATAAATGTCATTTATTTCCCCAAAAATACTACTCTGTGCTTAAAAACTGCTGCTAATTAAGTAATACATTTTTACTTTTTTTTTTGCTTTATAATTGTCTCAGTAGCACTCAGCCATAAATGGCTCTTTGCTTATGGGCTTGAAAATCTTATTCTTTTTCTAGAAGAGTTTGAGCTGTAGTGGGATGGTTCCGCTAAAAGCAGAGTTAATTATTATGGCAGAAAGAAGGGCTAAAGAGCAGACTGGCCATTTGTAATTCTAACAAGGAGAGATTTGAGATCACTCACAAGTGCTCTAGAAAGTTGCTCCTCATGAAGAGGTGGTCAGCGGTCTCTGATCAATTTAGAGTTCTGGTTGACAAGGGAATGCCCATCTTGCTCAAACTGTGTTAGAGCCTTCAAAAGAATACTGGCTTTATGTACTTCCTTTTATAAACACTTTTGAAAATTAATTGTTAACTGCCTTCCAGCTTTTATAAACCTTTTATAAACAAAGGGCAATTAAAACGTTCATTTTGGAAAGAGACTAATGGTGCATTTGAAGTAAGATGTTGACATTAATTGTAAGAAAAAACATAATAGACTTAGAAGGTTGTATCCTAGAGGCAACCAGAAGGAACTAAAGATTACAAGTAAAGAAGAACACTTAAAAAATTGACTGACTGACTGACTTATTTATTTATTGGTTCGATTTATATGCCACCCTTCTCTGGAGACTCAGGGCAGCTTACAATGTGTTAAGCAATAGCCTTCATACTTTTGTATATACCTGCTTAGTAGGGCTTTTGGCCTCCCCCCACAAGCGGTATTCTTTTTTATACAAAGTCAGCTTATTGCCCTCACAATCTGGGTCCTCATTTTAGCTACCTCGGAAGGATGAAAGGCTGAGTCAACCTTGAGCCTGGTGAGATTTGAACTCGCAGTAATTGCAGGCAGCTGGCAGCTAAGTGCTACTTTAACAGCACTTTAGTCCGTTGCACCACCAAGACTTTCTTATAGAGAATGGAGCAAAATACTTTAATTTTGGAGATACTGAAGGATGTATTTGAACAATGGACCCAGAAGTCAGTTTAAGAGTGCCTGCCTCTATAGAAAGACTATGTTTAAAAGATGTTATGGAAGAGAACAAGTTTTTCTGGACAAAACATAGTGATGTGAATGTGGATTTAAAAATGACAGAATACAAGAATAATTTGGAAAAAGCTTCTATACAACAAACAAGAGAAACCAATTGATGTCTTAATAATTAAAAGGATTGGCAAATAATAAAGGAAAAGAGTGACCAGGATAGCTTTTTTATATTGGATTTACAAAAGGGACTTTGAAGAATTTTTGAGAAAGGACAAAGAAAAAAACGAAAAGAAATGAATTTTTAGAACATGATTTGAAGGGATTAAGGAACTATATTGTTAATAGTAAAAGGAAGGCTTGGTTTATTTGATCAAGATTAAATAAATATGTTGTTATCTCTGATAATCTTTTGCTGACACCAGGCAGGACTGAAATGATGATCCCTCATGGATTTGTTTATAGATAAGAGATGGGATATGGAAAGAAGAGATCATTTGTTGTAATTTATGAACAAGTGACAAGCTATTGAAATTGTTAATTGTAATGAAAGGTGAATAATTTCTTTATATATTTCTTTCACTTTTGTTCATTGTTACTTTTCTATTTTTCTATTTTTTTATTATTTTGCATTTTATTTTGTATTCATTTTTATCTTTTTAATTGCAATTTTTAGTAAATTTACTATAAAAGGAGTTTGACCTGTAAACTACACTTTATGAAATCAAATTCACCATCTTTGCTTAATATGTAGTAAAACTGAAATGCTAATGCAGCACAGTAGACCAATTGGCTCCTGCTCCTAAGGTAGGTATGGATGCCTACCTTAATCTTCAATCTTTATTTCAAAATTGTGATATGTACATGTAAGTTTTAGAAACTGGAAATATTGCTTGAAGTAGATGCCAATGCAAGCATTACTATAGAGAGCACTAACTGCAGAAAATGCTTTCAGCAAACATATGTATAACTTTGAAACCACACCCCTTAATCTTAGATAAAGGGTAGAACATTGCTTGTATGCTGATCTTGTGCTACTGCAAATTCTCAGTGGTTTGAGGTATTGGATAACATTAAGCAATTTCGTACAGTTGCCTCCCCCTCCTCAATACTTGGTATCAGAATCTCAGAAGAATGTCAATAATTGTCAAATTCTGTATTTTTAAACTGCCCATTTCTATGTGCCCAAATTCTAAAAATTCTGAGATACTTCTTGGAAATGATTAATAGTGTTCTTCCCTGCAATTTTCACTTTGGGTTAAGCATTTTTCCACTATTGTGTATGTCTTTGCTCTCAAGGAGCATCTTATCATCATAAGTGAGACAAGTGCCAGAATAACAACATTAGTCAGAGAACATTATTCTCTCTCAGCTGAGACTGCTTTGATTAATAGGCAGCTGGTTTATCATCTGTAGTATCTAAAGTCATTGTAACCTTTTTTTACATGTTATCAGTGTACTTCTTGTGTGGGCGGGTAACGCTATTTCAGTAAATGAGTACTGAGAACAAAGCAAAGGTGTTGCTTGGCCCATCCCCATGGAAATCTGGACATATCTTGACAGGCCTTTGGCATTTTAAAAAACATGGAGAAGGCAAGCAACAATGATTGGATCTCTTCAGTCCCAATTTGAGATCAAAATTAAATCTCAGGGCGTCACTTCTCATGACTTCTGCAGCCACAAAATAACTGTCAATTTTACTTAAAGTGGAGATGTATTGCGAGTAAAGGTAACTTAAAAGTTATAATATGTGGCTTTTCTTTTCTTGGCTAACTTAAATTAATTCAGGTCTCTGGGGCCAAAAGATTATATCACAGGATAGCTGAGGGAATAGTGGGTATGATCACAAAATAGTTCTCAGTAATTTTTGAGAAGGACTGTAGGTCTGGAAAAATCCCAGAAGATTGGAAGAGAGAGGAAGGATGTTCCAGATAAGTAGCATTATATCACATGCGTTGGATTGACATTTTCCAGTAAACAGGAGCCAGTATGGTTATTACAGATAAATTGCACCAAAGTAATTGTATCTTTGATGCAGTTATTAGCTTAGTAGATAAGGGGAATACCTTATATATAGTATATCATGGCACAATCAAAGCCTTCATCAAAGTTGTCATATTTTCCTCAATAGAATGATAAAATATGGGCTAGATTATCTTATTCTGGATGGATTCAGTTGACTCAATAACTGTACTCAAAGGATGTTCAGTAAAGCCTGCATGGGTAGAAGGATCTACAGGAGTGTTACAGGACTAAACTCTGCGGCCCTGTGCTACTCAACATATTTATCAGTGACTTGAATAAGGAAGGCCAGTTTGCAGAAGACACAAAGTTTGGAAGTTTTGTTTAATTTACAGGGAAGACATTCAAAAAGATCAAGACAAACATGAGTAGATAAACGTGAATTGACTAATATGAAATTCAATAGAAAAAAATGTGAAATACCACTGGACAGTTAAAATGAAACACACAAGTTTAGGATAGGGGATATCTGGCATGACAATAATACATATGAAAAGGCTCCATGTGTCAGTCACCAACATAAGGCAACAGTGTGAAGCAGATGCTAAAAAAAGCAAACGAATATTTTGGGCTGCATTAACATAACATACCGTGGGGGAATGTCCCAGTGTTCTTTGCCATGGTCATATTCCATTTGAAGTACTGTGTCTAGTTTGAAAAAAAAAAGTGAAATTGGAACAACTTCAGAGAAGGTCTCCTACGATGATGAGAGATCTATGAGAGATCCTCAAGGCCTATGAGGATGGGATAAAAGAGCCAGATATGTTTAGCCTATAGAGGAGATAAGAGATAAACAAGGGAGATATAAGGGAAAGACTCTCCAAATTTCTCAAGGGTGCCACACTGAAGATAAAATAGACTTACTCTCTATTGCTCAGGGGGCAGAAGCAGAATCAGTGGTTAAAAACAACACAGAAGTAAGTTACGTGTTTGGAGGACTTTATTGATTATGCATTGTTTGCCAGCAAAACTGGTGGCTACATGTGGTGATGAGCTCTCTTACAAGAGATCATCGAGCAGAAGCTGAGCAATCATATGCCAGAGATGCTGGATTCTATTCAAAGCAAGGGGATGGATTAGATGACTTCTAACTTCCTTACAACTCTATGAATCCATGATTATAAAGACTGTTAAAATGAGCTCTCAAATTTGCTCTAAATTCAGGAAAACCTACCAACCTACCAGATGGACTTTTCTTCTAAGAGTCCCTTAGGTAGTTCTGTATTCATGGATAGCACCACTGAAATATTTTTAGAGAATGAGAAGCTTTGGCTCAGAGCAGCAGTTATCTCTTGTGTGTGTGAGTGAAAAGGAATGTTGCAAGAGATTGGTGACCAGTTTTCCATGATGTAACATTTTAAGTCATTCTTGATGAGATTATTTTCTGAATATTTCCCTCATTTTTAAATGAGCAAAATGTTTCTTAGAAATAAATTATTTTTGTAGCAGGATAACTGCTTTAACATACATTAGATAAATAGAGAGAGAGAGAGAGAGAGAGACAGACAGACAGACAGACAAAGAAAATTTTATTCTTTCATCTTATATAATCAGAAGCAAATATTTTTAACTACATTGGTAATCATGCCTCTCTGTGCCTGCTTCCTTCCTCTAAAAATTAAATTAATTACTTGTGAAATTGGCTACTTGTCATGCCAAGGTAGCTGATTGCCCTTTTGTAAGGAACATGGTGTATGTTTTCTACAACAGTTCTGACCCTTACAGCTGCATTTTCTGGCCATGAATAGATATCCATTAAAAATACTTTCCATAGCAAATTTTCTCAGAAATGTTATTCTAAATCAGTTTTATGTTAACTACAGTACCCATTTTCTTGTTAGATAGACTTGAATTACATTTTTTAAAGGCTAGACATTTTTGGTTCAAGTAAGTGAGCAATCACACACACAAACAAAAAACTTGCACAATGTTGTCAGGAATCATACAGGTGGGAATGATAATTCAGTAAAATCCAGGCATGTTTAGTGGCTAGCACATATAAGAAACATGCAGGTATCTCTGGGTAACTAGCATAACTTGAGAGTCAATATCTATTTGACCCAAATAGTATTGCTATTTACTTGTTTATAGTTGGAAGTTCAAACCCTGGTTGGAACACTTGGGAAAAAGGCTGAGAAGAATTCCTGTAGCTCAAAGATTGCAGATTTTTAACTGACACTTATATGATCTTTTTGTCTTTTCATAGTCTATTATAGGTGGGAAGTAAGCTACTTCTCATCTAGTGATTTTGTCCTAAAATACCACAAATCCCCAAACATATGTACTGGGCACAGTCCGCAAAGATCACCCAGACACATTTTTTATAGCCCAATAAAACATATCCATATCATTTTCTATTTCCCAATGGTATGGTATGTTACAGCAACATTAATAAGGAACAGTTTCTGTACTCTTGCTAGGGGGTGCAACCCTGCCAACATGCAGACATTTGGAGACTATTCCAAGGTCATGTGTAAGTAGTAGTATCTATTAATAAAATGGTAAATAAATTAAACTTGTTGAATGATGTTAAAGAAAATACCGTGCAGTTTATAGAAACAATATATCAGTGGATTTTTGTAGACTGCCTATTCTTTGTTCATGTGCATTGTTATATTTTTACAATGCCTATTTATTGAATGCTTCAGGCATGGGAGAAATTAACATGTGAATAATAATGTATAGACCATGCATCAGGCTTTGTAACAGACATTTTAAGTTATATTGCCTAGTGAAATTTTGAAGTCAAAATCCATGAGCAAAATTTGGTGGTATTATGCTTGATTTGGAGGTGACATGTACTACAAGAATTGAATTTGTTGAGGTATTAATGTTGTTTTTACACCTGTGCATTTGGAAAAATGAATGACATGAATCTGATGCATCCTATTTCTCTTATATATACTGCACATGGGATTAAGACTTAACCTACTTATGTCATTTATTATCATTTTGAGAATACTGTGTAAAATAACCTCATTGAGTATTGTAATTTCTTACTCCACCCTTTTTTAGGTTTAAGTTATACAAAGTTAAAAGAGTTACTTGCAATTAAATCTGCAACATCCTATGAGATCTTAACTTTTAAATTACATGTTATTAAATTGAATTGCTTTTTCAGTAATTAAATGACTGACAGAACTGAGAGCCAATTTATTATGTATAGCTTAGACTAAAATAAACCAACTTTTATCTCTGTAGGAAACTGTACTTTAATTGTATGTTAGTTTTACCATATGTTTAAATAATATATAATCTTCAAACTTTATAGTATTTAAAATATAGTCTCAATTGCAATGAATCTCTCTATCAGTGCCTGCAAGCATTTAATTACAGTACAGAATTATTTCATCATAGAAACCACAACAAATTTGGATTATTATTACTTGCTGTAATTTTATATTAAAATACCATATTTTTTGAAGTATAAAACATACTTTTTTCCCTCCTAAAGAGGCGGAAAATTTAGGTGCATCTTATACTCTAAATGTAACCCCACGCAGTGCCCAAAATGGCATTGCTGCTTCTCTTACCCCTTCCATGCTTTGCCTGCTTTAGTTACTGGAGCTCCCTCAAAGGATCAGCTGTGCTTTTGAAGCTGTTTTTCAGCTCCAACGCAAGTGAAGCGATTTTCCGTGTTTTGCCTGCTTTTCTAATTACTATTCCCTCCAACAATCAGCTGTGCTTTAGAAGCATAGCCCCAACCAGCCCCAACCTCAAAACCAGCGAGCGAACTAATGTGCTGGGACTAGCCAGATGAATACCTGGTAGGCAGAATTTCTCCTCCCTCTATTTTTCTCCCCCAAAACTAAGGTGCGTTTTATATTCCGGTGCATCTTATACTCCAAAAAATACGGTATTTAAATTACACTTGGACAATTACTTGAGGAATTCTTACTCATGATATAAAAATTCTGTAAATGAAATTAGACCACCTTTGTTACATGGTTCATATTGCCATATTTTTTGCACTATAAGACACACTCCTCCCCCCCCCAAAAAGTGGGTTGAAATGTCTGTGCGTCTTATAGAGCAAATATTGCAGTGCAATATTGCCGCCACCAGGGAATGCTGGAGCCTTTGCTGCTGAGCAGCTGATTGGCGGTTGGATTGACCTCCCAGAATACCACTGATCAACTGTTCTAGGTGGCGGGAATGTTTTATAGAATGACTTCATATGCCTGGGATTATCTAAATCACACAATTGTCTCTGTGATTGAAATCATAGTACATTTTCAGGTTCAACCACTATTTCATTTTTGCCAGTACATTCCTCTTAGATATTAATATCTAATAATTAATTTTAAATGAACCAGGCAGATTTCCCATCAAACTTCAGTGGTTCTATTTATAAATATTATTGGTGAAATCTATTATTGTTAGAGGCATTGAAATATCAGACACATTTTCCCATCGATTCATCCATCTATTTCTCAAAATGCTGGTATAGTAGCCTATGTTCCAGATGAAACACTGTTCGTTTTCTTCTCAAAATCTGTCCTGGAGTGCCTCTACTGACCACTAATTCTCCATCCTTTTATTTTCCCCTAGCTAGACAGGAATTCTAGATATAGTCTTCAGTATATACCGTGTTTCCCCAAAAATAAAACCTGATCTTATATTTTTTTGAACCTTGAAATAAGCGCTTGGCCTTATTGCCATGTGCTCAAAAGGCCGATTGGACTTATTATCAGGGAATGTCTTATTTTGGGGGAAACAGGGTACTTTTAGTTTTTTTCTGTATTATGCCAGAAGTAAACAGCACTGAATGTTCGGAGGTGCTGTATTTTGTTTATATCCCACCTTCTTTTATTTATATAAACAACTCAAGATAGCAAACATATTTAATATACCTTCCGCCTCACTTGTCCAGTGATTTTTTTTTACCAGCAAAATATAGATTTTATTCTGAAAAATAAATTTATATCCTGGTTTATATTAAAAAATTCTTTCTAAAAGACACTATGCTTTGTTATGTGTAATGAACAAATATCTTATATCTCCATTTGTTTCTCTGGGTCATGTGATGAAGGAATAGGGCTCAGATTGGGGCAGTCAGCACTCCATACTTCCCCCAAAGTGCCTCTTCCAATTGTATAAAGTGGAGGCTAGTTTTTGTTTTTGTTTTTTGTTTTTTTAAAGAATACTTTTCTCTGTAGTCGTCAGCCAGATTTTGCCTAGTTTGTCTTTTGCTGGCTTCTCCAAGTAAATCAACGTTAGTCCTATTTTGTTCCATTTTGGAAGAACTATCCTGCTGACAAAAGATTTGAATTATTTACAGAATTTCAGCATTTTAATGTGTTGGAAAGGATAAAGACTTTCTATGGTGGATGTACTCCAAAATTAAAACAGGATTTTATCACCTAAAATGAACCAATGTTTCATCATTGCTGGCTATTTTGGTAGTCCATGTTTTTTGACTTTAAAGTTTGAGAACTATATATTTCTGGCTTTGTAAAGTTCATATAGGACTGTTTTTCTGGGATAGCATTTTCAGATGCAGAATATTCTAAAGATTACAGCCCTTTCCTTTCCATGGTATACTGAAACTATTTTATCCTCAGAGCAAGGCAGCATTAAACAAACTAACAATTAAAACTTATTTATTAGTATACAAGTAAATGTTTCAATATATGTATTATTCAGCTTTCTAAATCTTTCGGAATTTGATAACTTGTCAGAAAAAAAATGAAATATCCTATCCTTTCCTCCAATTAACTATTGAAATGTATTCTTGCAGAATTAAGCACAGTTAAATTTAGCAGTAGCAATTTTAATCTAGATATATTATGAAGATATGCACTTAATGTAATTAAAACTCATCAAATACATTAGGGCATAAATTTTGAAAGAAAAATTCTGTATGTTGCATTATGATGTTCTTTGAATCCAAATTAAAAAATACTTTGTTCATTTGAATGAAGCCATCCTGGAAAAAGGTCTAGATGTTTTGTATCTTATTTAATTCAACTCTGTACAGTGTTTTGAGCTTTTCATTTGAAAGATTGCTATTTCTAGATGTGTATACATTTAGGGCAGAGTAAAGAAGTAATCACTTCATAAATATTTTTAATGAAAGGAATACAATAAAAGCAACAGTCATTATCATGATCATCATCTCAAAGGCTTAGTGCAAATCTGGTTGGCTATTGCCATATCCACTTATTTGTAAATGGTCATAGACCATAGATAAAGAAAAAAGAAAGAAAATATTATAATAGTAATTAATAGTAATTCTTAAGTAGTAATAATTATAGAATATAAATACATTTCTAACACAACAAAGGTCAACCTAATGAATAGATCAAACGTGGTAAGGAATAAAATATATCAATGTACTGTACAGAGATTGGTGAGGGAACCTTGTTCTGTGTCAAGGTTGCAGGCACACGTATGGAGTTTCTAAGGAACTGAAGTATTCACTACAGTTTAGGCTTATAACTGCAGATAGGATCATAATTCAAATATCTAGCAGAGAGAGCTTGCCTGAAGAGTGCTGATTACAGATTATGAAGCAAGAGATGCTCTTAATATATTCCAAGAATCAGGGAATGCCAAATCAAATCGTCAGTCGGTCCAGGAATCAAGAAGCAGGAACAAGTATTACAAGTTGGAGTACTGAACAGTTGTTTCCAACAAAGATTAAAAGCACAGCATTTTATTTAAATCAGTCTGCATACTCATGCTTTACCCTTTGTCTAGTTAGGAGCCAGCCTCATTGAGGAGCATTGCTCTGTTTATCGTCCAGATTTGGTGCCTCATCTCACTGCTGTAGCAGTACAGGAAATGTCTGTGAGTGAATAGCCTCAAATCAATCCTGGCTTAATAATTCTGGAGGATGACAATCTGACGATCCACAGATTCAACTGAGAAACATCGTCAAGGTCAGAGTCACATTCTGAATTGTGGCTCACAACAGAACAATTATAGAAGAGAGAAATGAAAAAGAAAAAAAAACCCTGGGTTTAGCTGGTTGTGAAATAAACCTGTTGATTTGTAATGGATATAGTTGCAGCTATGGACTCTTGTGACCTTCTTAGATGTTTTGATGCACTGATCTTGCAGCAGCTGATCTATAATCACTGATTGTGACAGGCAAGAAAACATGCTAGTAAAGTGGATTTAGGAAATCACAGTATGATAAAAAAAAAAGACTTAACGTGTTGTGAACTCAACCTTGATTCCTTACGGTCATGCAAAGATAATCCTGATCACTGAGGGTAAGCTTGGCATCAAATTGTAGCCAAGTAAATGCCCTTCTATGTAGGGCATGAAATATATGATAAACGTATCTAGTTGTGTAAACTGGAGCATATATGAGCTTGTGGTAATTGAAGGTTTTTTTTAAAAAAAATCTAGATATCCCGCTTGAATTAAGCTTTGCCACAGTTTGATCAAGGCCTACAGAGTATTTGGTTGAGTTGAGGTATATAGCCCACAAATAGACTGTTTTTTAAGAAGAAGGAGTAACTAACCAGGAAAATCATGTTTGAGAGAACCAATACAAACTACTATGGTAGTTCTCTTGGCTCCACTAATAATAAGGTTCTTCATATATGGCTAGCAAAGCTGCGACTGGAACAATTGGGACATTATAACTTGTAAACTGCTTATTTTGGTTTGTTCTTGTTTTTTTTCAGCGTCCCTGAATTCTACTTTGAAATGCCAGAGTGCGTTTTTTACTTCCACTCTGGCATCTCAATTTTAGTGATCTCTACTAGGGCATGTAAAGTTCATGAGTTGTCCAGCAATCTTAATTGCTGCCATAGGCCTTGGGATTATGGGTAGTGCCCTTTTGAATGTTGCATGGTTACGGCAATTAGAAAATCAGTGTTTCTGCATTTATCTGCACCTCAAATTTACATCTTGCTATGCTTCATTATGGTGTCATTTGGCACATATTAAATAAGGGTAGGCAACCTGTGACCTGCCTTGATCTGGTTTTGTGTTCCCATATCATATAGTCAAAATTCAATAGCAAAATTGCCCACTTTTGTGGTGCGATCTTTGCACTCAGAAGCAGAAGGAAGTAATATTTGGCAGAAATAAAAGTTGATAACCTTTGTAGCTGCTTCCCTCTAAATCGGAAAATTTTTAGTGTGGTCTGAAATATCAAACAAATAATGGTTTTAATTATAAATGTCTAAATCTGTGGATAAAATGTGGTCATGTTTCTTCTTTGCTCAGTAAAATAGAGTATCATGAAAAGGATTAGCTGCTTTTTGAAATAAGATGTTTAATGAGGCTTGAAGTCTGAGTAATAAATGCTGGTGCTTGAAAAATAGACGTTTATACTCTGTAATTACAAATACAATATAACATGTTGATCTGACAGGCTTTTTAAAAGACACGGAAGAACTATTGAAATATTGCAAGTATTTTTGCAACTAAGTTATAATTCAAGTGTATCTCCTTATATAGCGAAAGTGGTAGTACCATTCAAAAGAGGAGGATGATGTGAGTGGGTGAAGAGGAAGAAGAAGAGTGCAGATCAGCCAATCCAGCATTTTGTTGGCAATTCAGTTTGCATAGCAATTTGTAACTTACCCAAGGCACATGAATTAGATGGGCCAAGGTGGCAAAATGGATTAGGCTTGAAGTTAATTTTTAATCCAGATATTGAAAATCGATTGCACTATTTACAAAAATCCTAGATTAGTGCAACTGAGTCCAGTTGTTTGATTTTTTTGATAAAGCAAATTTTTATCCTGAAACTACAGAGAAACTTACGGAAGAAACGATGATTCATTCATTCATCTCAATGCTCCATTGCATTAACATATTATAATCTTTTGACAAAACAAAACCATTAAAAGCAAAAACAATTAAGAAAATAAAGATTCCCTATACCAAAGTTTATAACATATGAAATTATAAAATTATTGGTATCCATGGCAATAAACAGTACCATTGTTTAAATCATGACTTTTTCATATCTGAATTCTTATCCCTGTCTTAAAATAGATTTCATAGGAAGGTAGATTATGACCTAAGGCTATCTGAAAGACCTGTGAACAGCCACCCAAAACTTTCAGCAGTTGTTACCTAACTGTAATTTTATTGTGAAAAAAGAAGCAATTTATAAATGCATGACTGGAGAGTAAACTTTTTCCTCAACTTTTTAACTGTAGCTATTTAGTCCAACTGCTAAATTTCCAAATTCCAATATGATATTCCAGTTATGGAATTTTGTTTCCTCTCTAAGGAAATATTTCAGGGGTATAAAGCTTTAATATGCTTTATCATAGATGGAGATTTATGAGAAACGCATTCCAGAAGTCAGAGAGTTTTGTCATCACTGGAGGTAAGTGGCTGCCCACTAAATCAGTACTTCTGTAGGCCTACATTTGAAAATAATAATAATATTACAAGCCATTTTTGTTGATCTCCTTATGCCAGATTTTTGGAACCCAGCTTCAGATTTACCCTAATGGGAAAGAGAAAACTTTATGAGAAAGTATTTTTTTCAAACAAGATAGCTGTTTGTTGCTGACATGACATGTGACTTTTAGGATATTATGTAAGAAATACCAGTGAAGCTTGATGTTTTAGGATCTTATAGAAAATGTTTATGTAATATCTGTAGATTTTTCACTCTGATTTCTGTTCATTATGGGCAGGTTTTTCTTATGTTTGCATAGGCATTGTTTGAACATTCTAGAATTGAGCTCTTTTTTGGAGGGATGGTTCTAGAGAGTACCCTCCACATTTTCTCTCAGTCATGTTACAATAATGTCTTTGGGAATGTATTCTTTTTTTCCTTCATGTTAATGTTTCCATTGAACATGTTGGTATATAGTGCCACCACTACTAAAGCTTCATACTACTTAAGCAAGGACATTAAGATGTATTATCTTGGCCTACGACTCTATTATGACAACAGGTTCTTTAGTCTCAGATAGTTCCACTGTCAAACTGTTCTTATGATTAGGATTTTTTTTTTCTAACCTTCAGTGAGAATCTATTTTCCTGTATCTGAAGTCCATTATTTTTTCTTCTGTTCTGTAAGTTGACAAGAGCAAGGGTGAGCTTCTTTTCATTGATATCCTTTTGTTTATCTCCATTCAATCTTTGCAAGGTGAAGCATTCTCAATCCTTTCAGTCTGTATAGAGGACTTAATTGCTGATCTTCCAATCATCTTATTTGTCCTTTTCTGAATCTTTACTTTGCTTGATGTAGTTGAGATTTGCAGAAAAGAAATTACTAGCAAAAAAAATTCTCAATTCATCCCTCAAGGAGAGGCAATTGGATACTTACCAAGAAGTAAGAAATTGTTGATTTCTTACTGTAAGTCTTCCCTTTTCCTTACCATGTGGCCAGAGCAGAAATATGATTAAGGAGATGGAAGGAATATAAGAAGCCTTGCTTGGTATGTTTCCTCTACTTCGTTAAATGTGCAACCAGACACAAAACCCACAGTTCCAGAAATAGGTATATAGATTTAAGAGTGTTGATGCAACAAAGCAATCAAATAAGTTATTTTCAGTTAGCTGATGAATAAAATGGCTAATCAATAACATGAACATAGACTGCCCAAATATATTCATTTCTGCCTATATGCACTTCACATAAGCATCAATGTTACTAAATGTGTTAATTCTCATTGTATTTTCAAATTGTAAAAAAGACTGTAGCCTAAGAGGTAGACCCCTGGTTTGAATATTAAAGTCGAAGATTTAACTTTTTGCTTCTCCAGACAAAGCTAGAAAAACAATCAAGTTGGAAACATTGAAGAGTTGTTAAATAGTCAATGTAAACAATACTAAGCTAGATAGATAAAAAAACTGGCTTTACATAAGACAGTGTCTGTGTTCCTTCTAATGTATGGACTGGATGATTTGCCAAGTAGATACTTAGTTGGCTTGAAAATTGTGCTCAGGTGCTCATCAGATGTACTTATCATATTGGACAAAGGCTTCAAAGAATATTGTGTTTCTGTTGACATCCATCAATAATTTGGATGAATAGGTGGAGGGGGTTGCATATCAGATCATCAGATAATACAAAATTGGGCTAGATAGCTAACACTCCAGAAGACAAAAATAAAATCTGAGTAGGTTGGAAAAAATGTGCTGAAATAGAATGAATTTTAATACAAACAAGAGCAAAGTTCTTCACTTAGGAAACAAGGAAATCCTAATGCTTGGATTAGGATGTAGGGTGGGGATACCGTCTTGATAATCGTACTTGTGAAAAAGATCTTGAAATAGTACTTGATTGTAAATTGACTTAAACCAGTAAGACCTGGGTTTGTTTAGACTTGAGAAAAGATGACTGAGGCAGGGTATGGTAGCATTCTTCAAATATCTGAAAGGATGGCACATAGAAGAAAGGCACATTTTATTTTAATTTATTCCAGATTGCAGGACATGGAATAATGGATTTAAGTTAAAGACAGACCCTAATTAAATGTTAACAAATTAGATCCAATTACCCAATGAGGAACTGAGTACCATTTCTTGGAATGTGTTCAGGCAGAAACCAGACATCCATCACTTTAGAATGCTGTAATTTGGGTATCTATTCTGGGCAGTAGCTCAGTGCTTAAGATGCTGTGCTTGTTGGCTGGAAAGCCAGAAGCACAGGTTCAAGACCTGAGCACCATGTGATTGGATGAGCTCCTGTCATCACCCCAGCTCCTGCCAATGTAGCAATTTGAAAGCATGCAAATGCGAGTAGATAAATAGGTACCACTTCTGTAGGAAGATAACAATGGTTCATGACATCATGCTGGTCACATGAACTTGGAAATATCTTTGGACAATGCTGGTTCAATGGTCTTGATGAGCAACCCCCCTATAGTTGGCAATGGCTAGAGGAGTAAAATGCATAGGGTCTCCTTTTTTATATACTGGGCATAGGGTTTAACTTAATGGCAGATATGGCCCTTTCAAACTCTGCCATTCTCTGATTCTGTTCTAGAACATTTGAAAAAAAAAACCATACAAAAAAAGTTGTTAGTTGCGAAGTTGTATCCGACCCATCACAACCCCATGGACAACATTCCTTCAGATCTTCCTGTCTTCTACCATCCTCTGCAGTCCATTTCAGCTCACACCGACTGCTTCAGTGACTCCATCAAGCCACCTCATTTTCTGTCGTCCTATTCTTCTTTTGCCCTCAGTCTTTCCCAGCATTAGGCTCTTCTCCAGTGAGTCCTTCCTCCTCATTAGGTGGCCAAAGTATTTGAGTTTCATCTTCAGGATCTGGCCTTCTAAAGAGCACTCAGGGTTGATCTCCTGTAGGACTGACCTGTTTGATCGCCTTGCAGTCCAAGGGACTCGCAGGAGCCTTCTCCAGCACCATAGTTCAAAGGCCTCAATTCTTTGGTGCTCAGCCTTTCTTATGGTCCAGCTTTCACAAAAAAAGTAGTGTTATCCAAAAAATATCAAAAAGCACATATATATTTATTACAACATATAATTTATTGTTTTCTCTCCTCCCAACTAAAACAACCATGATAAAAATATGCTATTTTTCTTTAGCTGAATCATGGGAAAAGGCTGGGGCATAAGACAATACATTAGTGATTTTAGGAAGAAAAGGAAATTCTGTTTTTGAGTTTATTTATTTCTAATATGCTTTGAAGTTGTATCAGACAATGTGATGGTAAAGCAATGAAGATAAGTTTTAGCATTGCTAAATTGACTCAGCTGAAATTGTAATCTTCTGTAATTAGTTTGTTGTATTTTTGTCCCACTTTTCTTTAGAATGGTGTACACAGGCCAGCATATAGGAAATTAAGTTAACTTTTTTTACTGGTATTAAGAGAGTAATTCAGTTGTCTATGAAGGTCCACTAGACGATCTGTTATAGCCGTCCTACATATATGGGTTAGAGCCCACCACAGGAGAAGATGAATGAAATCTGTTGTAGTCCGCCAGCATCCTGCGGAGCTGGCAGCAGAGTCGGACAGTGAGGAGGCTGGGTAGGAACATGGGCCAGTCCTGGAGTCCGGGAAAGGCTCGGACAAGAGCTTTGCATTGGAGGCAGAGAAAGGGCCATCTGGGAGGTACGTGCTGCCTCCAGAGCCGCCAGAGTCGGACCTCAGTGAGGCAGAAGAACAGGGGGAGCCTGTCCCCAGTGCGTGCTTGCGCAGAGCTGCCAGAAGGCAAGAATAGTTAAAACAAAAGGGACGACTTGGGAGTAGGGCTTGGAGATGATTGGCCCCTCTCATAGGAATTAAAAGAGGAGCAAAAGCATGTGGGGCTTTGTTAATTCTGTGCAGTTTAAAGTCTGAAGCTCTGTTTGATTCTGGACTCCGTTTGGCTTTGCCAATTAGGTCTTTGGCAGCGTGTCAAGGGAGATAAAAGGTGGGTGATTATCAGCCTTATCCCGAAGGATTCTTTACAACTATTTGGGACTCATCTGTGAATGAACAGAATTCACAGCTGTTAAAATAAAACAAGTTTTAGGGACTACTCGTGTGTTTTACTGACTCAGGAAGCCTAGGTCAGAACAAAATCTTTGAAGTACACTATGTATTACTTGTTAAAAACATAAAAGCATTGTAGGATCAGAATAAAGAACCTGTTAATTCTGTATACTAATTCCCACTCTTGCGAACCAGATGCTCATAAGAGAAATCCCAAAGCAAGATATGAACATAAGAGCAATCTCCTGTTTGTATTTCCCAGCAACTGGCAATTTTTTATGACATGAAAAAAATATTAAGCAATAAATAAAAATATATACAAATGACCAGTGGTCAGTACTTTGATGTCGAAGTCAGGAAACTGCCACTATTTGTCTTCTAACTGCTGGTCTGGAATAAATCTTTTCAGGTACTGGAGTTACCACAGAAATGCATCCATTCATAATAGAGATGAAGGCATCTGATTGTTATGATTATGTCAATTCAAATGGGTTTGCATTGATTGAGATCAGTTTAATAACTCATTACATGGACAGAAGCGTTCAGCTGCCTGTTCCTCTCCCCCATCCTCATATTACATATTAATTAATTGCAAGGAGTTGTTTCCAATAACTGGAAATGAGTGTCAATATGGGGAAACTCTGCTTTTGCACGGAAGATTCTTATTTAACAACTGAAATGTCAACATGAGCTCTGATCTGTCTTATTAGTCAGATATCTTTGGCAGTTTTGTTTTGTTTCCTTAGAAGCAAATGGTCTGTTAAATTAGCTAGTCTTCAGATTGTATTCTGGAAAAACCTGATGTTCCTTGTAAGAATTTGAGGGACCTGCAAAAGAGAATAAAAAAAAAAAGTTGATACTGAGAGATGCCAAATTAAACTTATCTGCCTCTAAGTATAAATGTTTTCTCCCCTGCAATAAATGGTATCTTCTTCTTTTAGTCAAAAACTTATATGTACTTGATAAACTGAGGAGATCTATTTTATTTTTATGATTATACATTTTAGTGGTGCAAACAAGCAATGCAGTATTACAATAATGCTATTCAGGTTACTAATTATCTGCTGTCATGTAGTCTATAAAATCTTCCGTCATTCATTCAAGCAGGACTATGGAAGTGTATGTGGCAAAATATTACACAGCATATGAAATAATTTGGAAAGTTGGTTCATATTCTATAGACTGCTGCATTTTAGAAAGCCTGTTCTATGGGAGAGTGGTGTCTGCTGCTCATTTCCATGTCTTCCTGAAAATTGTTCAGCATCGGTTTCCAAATGTTAATAACTAGTTTTCTTTGCAATGGGAAACTAATCCTTAAAAGCAGGACCATTTGAAAAATTCAGACAATAGAAATACAACGGTATGCTTGAAAATTATTGTGTAATCAAGTACATTTAAATTACACTCCTATATTTTAAGTTGTTTTGATTTTGAATATTTATGGCTGTCAGTAAACAAGATGAAACTAAACACTCTGCCCTTGAAGGCTGAAACCTGGTTAAGACATAAAAGAAAAAAAGACATCTTTGCCACATAAATGATTTGTGAGAGTTACCATTTATTATAGTTCAAGGAAGAACTTCACAGGTTTTAGCATGATTGAGGGTAGAGATAAAGCAATGCCAATTTCACCTCATCAAGGCTTCCATTTTTCTTTTTGAAATGCTTAATCCAGTTATTTTTTGAAAGAAACAATGCCTCTCCATCCTGCAACAAATAAGAAAAGACTTGTGAAGGAGGATGATAAATGTGTGAGAAAGTAAAGGGTAGCTGTTTTGTATCTTACTGTTACCAGAAACTGGAAAAGAACAATAAAAATATAGAAGATGCAGTTTCTGTTTTTTCTTCACTGAGCTCATTATGAAACATTTCCTAAATGGTTTTGTTTTGGTTTTTCTGTACTATAGCTAACAGTAAATACTCCTTCCTTCCTTCCTTCCTCCCTCCCTCCCTCCCTCCCTCCCTCCCTCCCTCCTGACCATACAATAATGATTAAGTAACCGATACTGTTAATATATGTATTTGACTAGCTGCTAAATGTAACAATGTGCTGAATTTTAATATTTGATTCCTGATGAACTAGACCAGGCTTAGTCCTTTAACATATATCCATATTATCAGTGCCTGAAATACCTCCCTGTATTGTAAGCATTATGTTATTTATTGTCTTTCTGCAAAATCATTGGGCTACATTGTTAGTTCTTTATATGACATTGTTGTGATCAATTAAAAACAGGTTGGAATTGGGGCCTGTGGCAGGAAACACTGGCATGCAATGTATTGAATTTGACTTAGAGGGTATTAAGTATTTTTTTCTACATGGTAAGAACATGGATGTTCATTAAAATGTATGAAAAATCTGTAGCTATTTTAGCCCTCCTTGCAGGAATATGGTTACTAATCATTATGATCTTGCTAAGTCAAAGATTGCTTCAATAAGTGTCTAGATGGAAGATTTTCATCTACCGGCATATTTCAGAATGTATAACTACTACTGTCACAGCATTAGCTCTTACAACTATTCAGTTATTAGAATTGCATCTAATAAGTGAATTCTTGGAGACTCTGGTCGTACTTTGAGAGAGAAACCAATTATGTAGGGGCCTGCCTTACAAAAAGGTTGTTGACTGCCCAGAGAAATAATAATGCATGCAGATAAAATGTTTGCCCTCAATCTATACCTTAAAAATTCTACTAGACAGCAATGTGTAATAGGAATAATCAAATACAGTATAATGGAACGTACAAGGGCATCATTTATTTCTTTTGAGACAGCCAGCTCCACTGAATTAAAAGTTTATACAAAAAATCTAATTAAAGATCATATCTGCACCTGGGTGGAGTGACAGAACACTGAAGACAAAAGTAAGGAAGAAGCTGTGGGCAACATATCACTATAAACTTGATGGCAGAACAGAAATAATAGACCAGATTTTTGTGACATCTGTTTGATACATTTATGAAGTCAGCTATGATCAAGGAATATAGACAACTTAATTTGCCCTCTGAAATATTATTCTGTCTAAGGAGAATTTGCTTGTGACTGGAAGAATGATAAACAGTAGATTTAAGAGAAATCAAATGCAGAAGATGCAGACAGTCTGGGGCAATAGATATAAGAAATAAAATATCTATGTTATAATATTACAGTTTAAGCATTTAATACACACATACTTAATTTAATGAGCACTTTTAACAGGTATAAGTTTGCTTCATCAAAGATAATTCTGTCTAGAGCAGTTAATCATGTTGATTTTTACTAGATAAACCTGAATTTTAGTATTGTGAGAAACTATTCTCTTTTACTATCTTTAATCTATTTATTTAATAGTGCAGAAAAAAGGAAATTGGATACAATGAAAACCGTATGATTCAAGCATCTACAATATTAAGCAGCTTTTTATGCACAATTGAATAAATGACTAAAACTCATTGACTTCAGTGACTTTCAATATGTCTAACTGGACATAACAGTATTGTTGCCCAACATTATAATGATTATTTGTTTACCTTCCTAAAACCATTTGGAATTTCTTCCAGGTCAATATTAGGTTTCTTCTCTTTAATTTGCTACTTTGGGATGTCTGCCACATAGACTTAAATATACTACTAGCATTCTCATTCATGAATTATCAATCAATCTGACACCTGAAAAATAAAAGTCTGATTACTGTCTGGAATTGAAAGTCAGAATTGAATTGAAAAAGGTGGGGAATTTTCTCACTTCACTATATCCAACCCACATGAATTTCCCAATAAATACCCTCAGAAGATTAAAATGAATAATATGAATAATGTATATTGCATTATACACATGGAAACAAGATTTTTTAATAAACTCTTTAAGAAAAAATACCCTGCCTTTATTATTTTTATAAATAACTCATGCTGGTTATCTAATACTTCCTCCTCTTCCTATTTTCCCCACAATAACAACCATGTGAGGTGATTTGGGCCGAGACAAAGTGACTGGCCCAAGGTCACCCAGGCCAGCTTTCATGCTTAAAGCAGAACTACTGGTAAAAGTCATAGTCTCCTGGTTTCTAGCCAGTGCCTTAATCATTAAACCACTGAATCCTAAAACTTAGTAAAGTTCGTTATTATTGCAATTACTAATTGCAATGCTCTCTGAGTTATACATCTTAAGAAAGGATGATACAGTATGATCAGATATATAACTATTTTTCTTCAAATATTTAACAGGTTATTAAATGCTGGCTTGTAAGCAAATAAACTTTCTTTAATTTTTCTTTTTTAAGAAATACAAGCCTGGACGGTGTGATGACATTTTGAAATGGAAGCCACCCAGTCTAAATTCAGTGGATTTTCGTCTAAAAATTGCAAGAGTTGTTGGAGAAGGGTATGTATATCTTGCACGAGGAACTTATTATCAGAAATGAGCTGCTGGTAAAAAGAAAAAAGCTACAGGCAAAATTGGTTGGCATAAGAAGAGATTTATCAGACAAGGTAATCATTCTGGGTTCAGAAGCCCAGACCAACACAGGAACAATAGCTGAAGGCAATTGCTTGAGAAGGAAGCTGAAGAGAAATAAAAAGGATGGGCAGAGAGAGACTCTGAGATGAAATACACATAGTATCTCAATTTTCCCTTTTTTTTCATATCTGTATAATTTTAAAAACATCCTGTTGCTTAGTAGGAAGCGGATGGATCAGATATTATGAAGCTCATAAAAACTCCAATGTAAAGAGATGGAAAGTAATTAATTCAATTCCAGATACTATAACCAAATAACTTTTCATCAAGTGCCCAGATTTGGGGAGAAGGGATGCTGTGGCAGCCAGAACTTGGAGCACTGGTTGCAAGTCCACCTTGTTCAGCATCATTGAAACTTCCAATGGTGGCTGAATGAGTGGTCATAACTTGACGACTATCTGTATTTATTTATTTATTTATTTATTTATTTGTTTGTTTGTTTAGATTTGTATACCGCCCTTCTCCTTGCGGACTCAGGGCGGTGAACAGCCAAATAAAAATAGTACACAAAAGTATTCTCAAACTTCTTAAAAACCCCTAAAATGCAGTATTGATAAATCATAATCCAGCAAGTTCCCTTGCAATACTTGAATATAAATCTGTAAACAATTACTTGTTCTGTTTCCTTCTTTTAGTTTTGGATGTTTTTCTGTTGGACTTGTAGATCTATTGAAGTTGTCCATAGATGTTGCATAGTCAGTATAACATTCAGTCACTAAATTGCATCTAGTATCAGTTTCATTTCCCTAACCCTTTTCAAATATGTTCTCGAGAATCCCATTATATGAGCAGAAGTGTATAATTTGTATTACATATATTTTCCTTTGACCATGGAAAATTGAAGGTTAAATTCACAAATTTAAATCTGTTTGGTGCTGCTTCTGTTTCTTATTGGGTTTTAACTAGCATCATCACTGTGCTCTAAAGCAGGAGTCTCCAACCTTGGCAACTTTAAGACTTGTGGACTTCAACTCCCAGAATTCCTCAACCAGCAAAGCAAAGCTGGCTGAGGAATTCTGGGAGTTGAAGTCCACAAGTCTTAAAGTTGCCAAGGTTGGAGACTTCTGCTCTAAAGACAACTTTATTAACTTGGAATCAATCAAACTGATACAAATGACTGTAGCTCAGACTTGTCACATTTAGAATAGTTGTTTCAACAATTTTGAAAGTGATATCTCATCAAAGAGAGGAATGCTTGAAAAGCAGTGCAGTTCATTGCCACCTTAGATATAATTCATGTACTGTCTTATAGGTGTATTTTCTCCTAAGAGCTTCAAATGGGACAGTTTGCATTGGCCGACTAACATAAAAATTGTAGGTTTTAGCAGTTTCCCATTATTTATGCTTTAACAATACTATCTAGGTTCTTCCTGCTTGCTATGAAAAGTATGAAAGGCTACAGGAAGGTATTCAGTATTTTTAATAGTTGTGCTAGGCCTGTGTTATAAATGACACATTGTTGAGGAAACATTTTTACGTTATAGAATCATCTTTATAAATGATTCTTTTCAAACAATGAAAGAGGCAGCATTTATTCTGAGGAGATTGTAGCTTAAAAGTAAGCATAAGGAACACATCAGAGGAAGGGGAGTAAAACTTGTGAAGACAATAGCACAATGTCTTCCTATCATTGCAAAAGTTTTGGGGAAGAGGAAGTTCAGACTTTGCAGAACTCTTCCTTTGGGATAAGTTTTTTCTATAATGGTTTTAAAAGAGAACCATGTCAGAAGACCGGAAAAGGTACAGAGAAATCTGTACCTTTTGATAACAGGAATGTCAAAGGATGGGAAAATGTCAGCAGTTTTCTAGACAGACAGGCACAGACACATATGCACACACTGTACTCTAAATTACAATGATGTAATTATGAGTTATACTGCTTTTCAAGTAAATAAATGGTGCTTTTTCTCTCTAACCCCTTCCACTCTGCCTCCCCCTTTGCTTAATAAATCATACATTTTCATACAAACATTCCTTTACAGAGCATTTTAGTATCTTAACTGTCTTATTCCTTTCTCTTTGATTCATCTGTTTCTTAGCACAATCTTGATATGCTTACTCTGCTACAGCCTCGGAGTGGCTTTAAGCCTAGAGAAGAGAATGGGAAAAGAGAAAACAACTCTTTTCTGAATTTCTTGGAATTGCAGTACCTTTGTCAAAGTCCTTGCTGACTTCTGATCTGTCCTTGCAAACCTTGTTGTCCTTTTCTCCAGCCAGATTGCCCTGCCAATTGTTCCTTCTGATCCTTTTGCTCTTGCTAGTCTTCAACTACAGATTCCTCCTCTGACTCACACAGCACAAACACAAAACACACACACACACACACACACCACATTACCTAACAGTTCTGTCAATTTTATATATTTCCCCCCAAAGGCAGACATCCCTTCTGTCAGTTGTATTAATTAGGCAGGAAGCTTCTAGTGTCTGTGTGACACTTTGCTTGGATCTGGCAAATAGGCAAAGACATAACCTTGAGACTAATTTACAACTCTGACCCAGGCAGGACATCTCATCCTGCTACAAAACAATCTGCTCTTCTGTTAACTGAACATTATTACATTACGCTTGATACTGCTTTGCCGTTGGTAGTACTGTATTGCCAATTAAAGAAAGAAACCCAAAAGAGGCCTGGAATTTATATATTTTGGCTGAAGAATATATCCTTTATATAATATATAGATCAAACTATACTGCAAGACAGATATTTCTGTTAGCAAGTATTAACTTCAATCACACATCTTACAAATAATTTTGGATTTGCAAAATTTTAGAAAAGATTAAACAAGAGTATGTATGTAGCTTCAAGACTAGTAGCTTAGTCTTGAAAGTAGATCAAATAAGTAAGAAAAATAATAGCTAGACCGAATTTTTAAAATACATTTAATCTATGAAAATGTCGCTTTTAAAATTAAAGCTACAGTATATTAAAATGCTACTCATGGTAATCCACTCATCCATGGGAAAGTATTCAATACAATAAATACTTGATTTAATAGATTAATAGGTGATATTGAGTTGGATAGGCTGTTAAATCTGAACTACATTTTATATAGAGTTCATTAATGCAGTTTATATTAACAACAAATTTTGATAACTATTTTTATAGTTGTGTAGCGTAGCCTTTATAGCCTGTGTAGCGTAGAGGGCTAATGCCTCCTACTAAAGGCAGCAATTAACACCAGCTGCCTGTAATTTCTCTGAGTTCAATCCTAGCCAGGCTCAAGGTCGACTCAGCCTTCCATCCTTTCTAAGGTGGGTAAATTGAGGACCCAGTTTGTGGGGGCAATAAGCTGACTTTGTATAAATATAAATATACAAAAGTATGCAGGCTATTGCTTAACGCATTGTAAGCCGCCCTGAGTCTCCGGAGAAGGGCGGCATATAAATCAAATTAAAAAAAAAAATTCATACATCCATTATGTCAAGTTCCAGTCAGGAATTTGTTCTACTTCTGATGTTCTGCTTATTATTAATAATACCAGTTCAGACCTTAATATGGTATTATATGATATGATATTCCTTATTTACAATTAATGACCTTTGTATATCAGATTCTAATGAATTACTATGCACCCATCCAATCATATGGGATATCCATATAACTGTTATCACACTACCTTAAATTTTTCTTGTTCTTCTCTCTGCCTTCCCCCTCCTTTTTAAAAAAATAAAATAGAAAAAATGCACAAATTGCTACAGTGCTGGGTTTTTGTTTTTGTTTGTTTTTGTTTTAAAAATGAAACTTTGATGTGTGATATGATTTTCCGGAAGATGAAACTATCACAGCTAAGTAATCTTTGCAGTGGGAAATATACCATTTCATGACAATGATAAATATTGGCTGTTATCAACAGATTTGAACTGGCTTAGTTTGATCAGAACTTTACAATATTTCATTATAAAGCTTACTAGTGTTACAAAATTGTATTGCCACAAATAAATCAGCAAGTGGATTTCACTAGAAAAGCTATTGGGCACCAATAGCTTGATTAAATTGAATTTAAGAATCTTATCTATACATGGTTCAGTTTTCAAGCCAGGACAATGAAACTCTGTGCCATTTGGGACACTTCCCCATTCTATTGAATCTTTGAGATCAATAAATAAACGATTACATTGAATATTAAATGTAAAGCATCCTTGCCTCCTCCTCTTCCTTTTTCTAACCAAGCATAAGCTACAAAGACATGGGTTATTCTTCGTGGTTTTTGTCTTCCTTAATCTATGCATTCTCTGTTTTGTTTTTTCACGTTACCTCCCATTGTTCTCCTGTTTGCCTTGCCTAGAGTGTTTCTTTAACTAGAAGCTTCTATTCTGTTTTTCCCCCTATTACTTTGCTTTAGAATAATTTTTGACATTATATGTAATTATGTATTGTGGTTACTCTATAATAACTCTTTCCTCTCAGCTGTAACATATAAATAAAACCCAGATTCTGCGTTGATTGCTGTGATTTTGCATTTACCACAAAGTTATTACCTGTGATGTTAAGAATTATCTTCACGATTAAAAAAAGATGGTTTTGGTTTGCTTTTAAAATATACTTCCTCTAATAGATCGATACAATATGAAGACATTGAATGTATATAGAAATGGACAAATATACTTCTACATACTTTAAACTGTGAAAAAACTATGTTTCAATATGTTTATTGAATTTTTAAGATTTAACTTCTTTATTAGTCTATCAACGTATAAATATACAAAGGAAAAAAGGCATGAAAAAGTAAGAGACGAAGGGAAAAAGAAGGAATATAGTGTAATGAGAAAAAAAGAAAAAGGCACTGACTTCCGACTCTCTTTAGCACAGTAGATGGTAACAACATTACAACCACAACTTTGAGGTATTCAATATGTTTATTGAATTGGAATGCATTACAATATTGAATACCTTAAATGATTTTATAGTCCTTCTGCTTGGTGATGGAATGCATAAAGAGAGAGCAAAGTAAAATTCATATTGCTATCTCAGTTACTAAACTGGATGTAAAACTTAACACTAGAAAAATGTCTCCAGTCTTTCGGTGCAAGTTATGCTTTTATGATGAGACTTCAAGATCCAAAACAATTGCTTTCTACTGTACTACATTTTAAACAAGAATGATTTTAAGTTGTATAAATGTTCTTAAATAAAGTTAGGTCAATTTGCGGCCAATTGAATAATCATTTATCAGGCACCAGCTTTTTGTTTCCATGCATATATTTTAAGAAGTTCAAGTATTTCATAGAATAGTGGAAAAAAGCATCATGATAAATTTGCTAATGCCATGTCTATTATGGCAAATATTTGTTAATTTAGAAGTAGATTTAAATCCTAGTTTTAAGCTTTATTCAAAAAGGCAAAAATCAGTTTTAAATCCCCATTAATCAAGAATTAAAAATAACCCATTTAACATGGGAAAGGCGAGGACATTTATAAAAATTCTTATGGATAGTTGCTTGGAAATCAGGATAGATTTGATTTAAAATATTAGTAGGGAAGATTCAGATTTAATGATTTAAATCATGATTTTAGTTAGTATTCTGGAAGATCCTGCATTTATTTGATGACACCTTTGACAGTGAGATGTAAATTTCATTCCTAGAAGGTACATTTAGCATATAGAGTAATATTGATTATTTTTAGATGAATTGGCATTAAAATTGAATTATATTTTAGTACTCATGCTCCTTTCAGAGCTTTACAGCTGGAGCAGCAGTTCTCATAATGATGCTTCATTTGGGCAAACAGATCTTATATTTTGTTGCACTATTTGCATTTTCATGCTTGCTTCTCTTGTTCTCAAGTACAAATAGTTGAATTTCATCAAAATATTCCCAGATGGGGTCTGTTTTGCATATTAGGGTTGTTTTATGCCTGTTTATGCACTAAATTGTTTTTTTATCTTGACTTCTTTAATTTACAGCATCTGAAGTGGATTTCTAGAATAAAGTCATGCTACATTTGATAGATGTTAGCTAGATAGATGTTAACTAAATTTGGACTTCTAATCTACAAATCTTGAAGTAATATATTATACTTTAATGATGTGCTCTAGCTGTCATTCTTTTGACTATACAGATAACTCTTGACTTAGAACCATTCATTCAGCCACCATTCAAATTTATGATGGCACTGAACAAATGGTGGGATTGATTGGTCTTCAGAGTTTTGGTCATCCCAACAACCCTGCAATCATGGTATTGTGGGCGCTTGGCAAATGGCTTTCAATGCCCCGTGATAACATGATTGCCATTTACGAACTTCCCTGCTGGCTTCCCCAGAAAGTCAATGGGGAAGCTGGCAGGGAAGTTCAAAATTCACTGGGGTAAATCTTCCAAACTCACGCACCTTTCCCCAGCCCTTCTGCATTTGTGCTGCATCAGCCAGTTTCACATTCTCCCCAAGCCTTGCTGTGCCTCCCTCGCATCCTCCTCTAGCTTTTCTAGCCTCCCTCGCACCTCATGCTGTCCTCCACCTGGCAACTTATTTACCTGCTTACTAGCTTGCTTACAAGCCACCTGAGACTTTCAACTTCCCGTTGGCTTCCCTACTGACCTGGTTATTGCCTTGGAAGTTGCCTAGCCTAACATGGGATTTGGTTAACGTTTACTGACAGAAATTCTGACCCTAGTTGCCATTGTAAGTTGAGGACTATTTTTGCTGTTCATAGGACCAATATTAAATGTAGTTGCAATGTTTACATACTATGTAACTTTAGCAGGCATTTGGTCATGTGCCTAATTCACAGTAAAGTCTGTTGATCAATGGAAGTCCTTTAGTCAAGCTAACTTGAATAAAGTTTTCCATCTTTGCAAATATCCCAAAATCATTTAAATTAACATTTGAGCTAGTAGATTATTAAGGTTTGCATCAACATAATATACAGTGTATATATAACCTTGTGAAAGTGACATATTTAATGCTTGTCCTTGCTAAAATTTGTAAGCCAGTCAGGTTTATAGATATTTTAAGTGAAGGGTTGGTCAACTTTGTATGTTTACTACAAAAACTAATGTGTCTGCTCTGATGGAATTGAATCGGGCATCTCTACCGGCATTTGTTATTGAGCTTTTTGTTTTCTAGTCTATCCTGTTTTTTCATTCCCTTATGTAAAAGTGATGTTCCAAAATAACAAATGAACACTGGATAAAATGGACTGGAGCCCAGGGATAGAGAAATAACATCCTGTAGCTAATTAGATTAACAACATGCTATCATTTATATGAGCTGCTGGTTGTATATCAACACTGTAATTCTTTAAGGTAGCAGTTTAACTTGTTCAAAATATAAGGATGGAACTGTAGATTTTCCACGTATACACACAAAGGATAGCATTACAGATTAAAAAGCTACATTTATCATTTCAATTTTACATCCGGTATTAGATAGTTTTTCCTTCCTTATTTTGATATCTTCCTGCTCAGAAGGTAAGAGATCAGGAGAGGGAAAAAAAAGACAACTACAATATTAATCAGATCAAGTCTTTAGATAACGGAAGTATTGCTTAAAGGGAACAAGAGAAAATATACTTTTAAAATAGTCAGAGGAGGCCACTATTTAATAATAGAGATTGTTCAATAGTTCAGCGCTTGTAGAAATACATTGCTGTCATCCTTCATGGACAGATTTCAGCAATCTGCAAAACAATTGCTTTAGTTTGTCAAACTTCTGACAGAATTAAAACAATTTATCTGATTTGTGAATTAAAATAAGTATAAGAATTAAAAACTGCCAGACCAAAAAGTACTGTGGAGGAACTGTGGATTATTCTCATATTTCCTGTATATATTTTGTTGAGGGCAAAAGTTTCTTACATGGGGATGAAATGGAAGGGGGAATTGAGACTTCACCAAAATGGAGAAGATTCTAACAATGGCTGTTAGATGAAATAATAATCTCTCTAGGGAATGAGAGAAGATCAATTCTTTGAATAATTTATAAATAGGATGGACAAAGTATTCAACACACTATAATGAAACTGTCAGGTGAAAGTAAAGGCATGTGGTGCTATTTATTATGCTGTTCTTTTTTTAAAAAAATATTTCCAAGGTTGAAATACACAATCAAGGAGGGAAAAATACAATTTTTTATGAAAAGATTATGAAAGCAAAAAAAGCTGTCCTTTTTAATTTTTATTATTCTTAATAATACTTACATATGAGAAAGAATATGACCCTTTAAATCTGACTTAAGTATTAGCCAGTTTATACAGAGTTCTGTGAAAATATACTTATTCCTTTATGGATTTTCTGAATGTTTGCATATCTTTTCCTTAAATATTATCAGTGAAACTTAATTTGAGTCCAAATGGTACATTAAGGAAATAAAATATGAAAGCAAAGAACACTAGAGTTGGTGCTAGTCCGTTTATATCATAATCAAAGTTGCCCAAAATATTATGTTCCACTGTGAAAAAGCAACAACCCGCCTATCCAGTTGATTCGGTTCTCACTATAGCTGGTTTATATTTCAAACAATGAGAACTGATCTGGGGTAGCTTAGTCCTAAATGCAAATATTTGCTTCTCATCAAAGCAATGTCCTTCCTACGTTGAAGTTAAGGGGATGACATATTCTGCTTTAAGTCTTGATACGTCTAAAGGATGGCTTTCTGAATATTAATTATAATTCATATAGAATTTTCTCTCTGTTAATAGCAATAGCACTTAGATTTATATACCACTCCATAGTGCTTTATAGCACTCTCTGAGTGGTTCACAGATGCCAGCATATTGCCCCCAATAATTTGGGTCCTCATTTTACTGATCTCAGAAGAATGGCTCAGTCAATCTTGAGCTGCTCAGGAACGAACTCCTGGCGGTAGGCAGAGTTATTTGCAATACAGCATTCTAATCACTTCACAATCATAGCTCCATTAATGTATATGTCTTCATTTAAATAAGCAGCAACTTTTCTAGCAAGTTGCGATAATGATTTCATATTTATTATCCTAAAATGTTGATACTCAACCCCAGAACCCTTAACTAAAACAAAACCATAATTATAACTGAGAGATAACCCTTACATTTTATTTTTCCAATTACATTTTAGCGTTGTGTTTTGCATTGATAAGTAAAAAAAGTTTTGTAAATGTTGCTTAACAAAAATTTGCCTTTCAGGAAGTATGGCTGATGAAGTTGCAGTTGATTTTGAAATCTTGAGTATTACAGCTTTGACTGCCAATTTGCTACTTTTCCATATTTACATTTTGATTAATTTCAACTAAGAATCTTAAATTGGATTTATGACTTTTGGTGCTCAATTAGTTAAAAACACAATTTCTTTCTGGATTGCATGGGAGAAAATGATTTGAAGAAAACCTACTTTAGTACCTGTATAAAACAATATTTAAAATAACCAAAACAAAAGAACACTAATTAAAATATTCTTCTATAATCTACAGAAGCCTATCTAATAGCAAAAGCAACTATCACAGACTATTTTATGTTCGTTTTCTTATGCTAAATAAATGCTGTTGCTCTTTTCATGGATGGCTTTTTTGCGTATGATAATCTGATAAAAATGAATTTTAGCCATTTATTCTGAAACTTAAATATTCTGACAAGTAGCAGGAATAGGATGGGGATACTATATTAGCCACAACAAGGATATAGATAGATTAAACCAGGGTGGACAATTAATTTTTCCAAGGAGCCACATGAGAAAACTGGGACTGTTGTGGAGGGCCAAACCAATAGGGCTGTGAAGGCGCATAGGCATGCAGACACAGACATATTGGGAAAAAAATAGCAGTTGTCTTCAAAATAAAAGCAGTCCACAAAGGGCAGACAATGTAGCTAAAGGGTTAGATGTCACCTGGGGGCCATAAAATGCCCAGGTCTGGATTAAGCTCAGCAACCATTTTAATTTTCTATGGATGCTTAACAGTGTGACTAAAAGTTTGAAATCTGAAGATCTGGATAATTTTTGTAATTTACATAACATATAATTTATGTGTTACCTCTTTTAGAAGCTGCCTTTGTTTGGAGGATTGGGATCTTTATGAGATAATATGGGATACCTATATCATACTTATATGATAGCTTCCATATAAGCATGTTCTAAGTAGGCCTCAGAGGAAAGTCTTTACAAAAGAACTTTGGCCATTGGCCTTTCCTTTTCTTAAATTTGAATCTGTGTTGGATCTCTGCATGACCACTTCCACAGATCTTTTAGAATCATGCATTGATCATTATCAGTCAGCAAGTGTAACATAACTTGAAAGTCAGATCTCCATCTTTCGGTAAGGGAAAAGTTATTCTAATACTAGCAAAGAAGTGCCACATAAATTAGAAAATTGTACTCTGGTGAGAATTTTATATTTATTCCAAACATGTAACCTTTTTTTTTTTTTTTTGGTTAAGTACTCATTTTTGTAGAAATAATGAAGTGAGTTTTGTCCATTCCTAATTAGCTCATGCTTTGATAAGCATAATAATTAGTTTTCTGGAGGTTGCCTTCTAACAAAAATACAAAACATGGACTTTGGTATATTACTAGATTTTATACTATTACTTCAGTTCTGGGTATATTAACTAAAATATACAGTATATATGGGCCAGGATAGATTACTTTACTTATCGAAACATGCACGATGGTATTAAAACAGCTTTTAATTAGACATTTTCTTTTTTTAGGCTTCTCCCACGGAACGTCGGATTGCTTTATGTTGGAAGTTTAGATAGACCTTTTGCAGAAATTAAGGTAATAGCAATTAATTTTGTAAGTTTTTGCCTAGGTAAAGTTATGAAACTTTGTTAGTTTGTGTGTGTGTGTGTGTGTGTTGTACTATTCCTATGCTCAGCATTTGCAACTTTGTGAGAAATAAGCAACTTATTTTAAAACATTTTGATAAAGTATTTATACTTTAAAATGATTATGTTCTTTACTTTCTTAAATCCATTTTTTTTCAGACATTTGGTAGAATTAGTGTATTCGAATCTGAGATACCCATCTTTTTCATGAGGATTAAATAATTCCAGGTTAATCTCTATATTAGGAACCCTGGTAGCGCAGTGATTAGAATGCAGTATTGCAGGCTAACTCTGTTAACAGTCTGGAGTTTGATCCTGACGGGGCTCAAGGTTGATTCAGCCTTCCATCCTTCTGAGGTTGGTAAAATGAGGATCCAGATGCAAATAATGCTTTAACATTGTAAACTGCTCAGAGAGTGCTGTAAAACACTATGGGGTGGTATATAAACCTAAACACTATTACTATTGCTGTGATTATTGTAGAGAGAATAATAATACTGTCACAAAGAGGTAGATAATAGCTGTTTCCACTGTTGCTTCCTAGCATCTTATATTTAAGACATGCTGCCTACAGTTCTAGGGGTAATAAAGAGTTATCAAGGTTTGTATCATTAATAGCCTAGTATTCTATTTATTTATCCAGTCCTCTTTCAAAGCTGACTAAATTGCTGGTTATCAATTGGTCAATTGTATAAGCAATGTTTAACTTTGAATGCTTCTGGATGTCAATGCACTTATTTTAAGAAATGATCCTAAATCTTTAGAGGGAGAAAAATCACTTTAAATTTACAGATAGTCTATGTTTTCCTCTGAGAAAGATTGAAATAGCCACACCCCCAATTATTTTAACTGTTTTGTTATGTACATATTCCATTTTAAGGGATGGCGATCAAATCTTCATGCTCCAGGGAGATGTGCATAACTAATCAGGTGGTTCTTGATACGCTTTTTTCTCTCTTCACCATTCAGATTCTCTTAACCATGTTATGAAAATATTTAATTTTTGTGAAACAGTTTCCAAATCTTAATCGTTTACTTCTTTAATAAAGCAATTAGAAGAGTTTATATTTTAAGGGAAACTTTATCTGGATTGCCAAATCTTATAAGAGAAAATTTCCACAGCAAACAAAAATCCTGTTGAAATGATACCAAGATAACCTGGCTATGATTAAGTCAAAGACAAAATTATACAACATTTTAAAAATATAACACTGGCACGATTGTTTAATTTATAGGAAAGTGACTGGAATCTTGCCTAAACGAAATTGCTTTCAGATAATTTCATGTTGAAATAACAGATCTGTAGGATTTAACTGATGATTTCCATAATAACATTTGGATGTGAGATAGTTAATAAAAGACACATTTCATAGTTGCCAACCTTGGCTACTGAAAACATACCATAATTAGTCTTTGGAGATTACGTTTATTCTTTTGGTATGCTGCAGCCAGATGAAAAGATATAAAACTGAGAGCACGTGATTAAATCTTATCTCTTCTTATTGTAGAATGTTCCTATGTAGGCAAGTATTATACCATAGGGAAAGCAGAACTGCTATCGTGCCAATCTGGGTCTTTGTTAGGAGCAGAAACCAACTCATGCATACTATTACATATAATTATCATAAAATTATGGACTAGAAATGGAAGAGTCATGCTGTTGCATTTTAGACAGCATATTCGTAATAAGCTGTAATAAAATAAGCGTTTTTGAATTGGATATAAGAATAGGCCTTACTTGCAATTACAAATGTGTGTTCAATTGAAATACTTTTGAAGCTCAATTTAACAAAGCAAACACATTTTCTGGCAGCTTTAGCATAATTGTTTCCAGGGTTGAAATCTCGTTCGATTTAAAAACCAAAAACCAAAAACACTTGCATAAAGCTAGCTGCTGGGAAGCAAAGCACAGTTGAGGAAAACTATTTCAATTACCTGGTTTTTCAGTTTTATGTGAAACAGTAAATAACAGTAAGTGTCAAAGGATTCCTGTTTATTTTTCCATACTTTAAATATGATTTAAATGATTCGTTCATATGTTGAAATTGTCATTTTAATGAGACATTTTAATTCTATATGCTATATATATGGCATTTCACTTAATATATAGGGCAGACTGCAGTTAACATCAAGCATATATACAGTGACAGAATTGAAATCTATATTTGCTCCTTGATAAGCTCACCAATTTTATACGGATTTATAAGTCACATTCATTGATTTTAAAGTATATATTTAAAATGACAAGCAATGGCTTGTCATTCTTTTTCAGGAACATTACAAATGGTAGAATCTAATATTGTGTTAGCAGGAGTTCTACTTTCTGTGGCCCTGCAAATTATTTATAATGTATTTGGCAGGGGAGTGCAGGAAACAGGAGCATTCTCCCTTCCAGTTCCTTACAAGAAGATGCTTCTGTTAGCACATACATAATCAGTCCCCCTCCTCTGTTCCCCATCAGCAGCAACCTACCAGAACTTAGTGGCATGGCGCACTGCTGATTTTAGCACGCAGTTAAGGGGAAGGAGTTGAAAGAAGCCTCCTAAACAGTTAAAACATCTTTAAAAGTATAATTACAATTCACATATTTGGTCCCTGCCTTTCTAGTAGCATCATTGCATTGCCCTTCTTCCCTGCAGCCATCAGCTGCGAAGTAAACAAGTAAGGTCCCAGGCACCAAAAGTAATGGATTCCCTGCTGTTTTAACAGAAACATGTATTGGATTTCCTCCATGCTATGCCAACTGGGAGGTTGTGTTTAGTGAAGAGAGGCTTTATGTAGAAACATTGTTTTATTATCTAAAAGGATTTAAAATGATGAAGGACAGGATCTTTCAAATTAAAGAGTAGAACTGAAAGAATGTATTATCTTATATCTCTGAATTGCTGTGGCAGTTCAGCTGTTCTTACATTGTGATTTGGGGGCAGTTTTGCAAAATATACTGACAGTTATTTTTAAAATATATTTGGACTATATTATGTAAACATTTATGGATAAAGAGTCCTTGTTTTTTCCTTTTTCCTTTTTGTGGATTCTTTTTATACATGATTATATAAATAGAAAATAGAGTAGGGTAGGGTAGGGTAGGGTAGACTAGAAAATAGAGTAGAGTAGAGTAGAGTAGAGTAGAGTAGAGTAGAGTAGAGTAGAGTAGAGTAGAGTAGAGTAGAGTAGAGTAGAGTAGAGTAGAATAGAAACAAAGGATTTGTCTCCAGTGCATAAATTCTCAATGTACATATAAGCAACAAGTGATAAATCATAAAATACCATCATCATAAATCAGGATACAAACTCAGTGATAGTCATAGGATACTAAATAAGCAAACAGCATAAATCATGAGATAGAAGCAACAAAGTTATAAGTAGCTAAGGAAATAGGTAATAGAAAGATGAGAAGGATAATAGGTAATACAGCTCTACTATGTGGTTTGACATCCTAGAGTATAGACAGTGTTGTGGGAATTAGTTGTTTAGCATAGTGATGGCAGGGGCAAAAACCTGTCCTTGTGTCTAGTTTTGGTGTGCAATGTCCCATAACTGTATTGGCGAACCTTTTTGGCACCGAGTGCCCAAACCGGAATGTGTGTGCGCCAGCCATGTGCACCGGCCAGCTGGTCTTCAGGTGCACCGGAAACCAGAAGAGCAACTGGTGACAGCCTGTGTGCCCACAGAGATGGCACTGTGTGCCACAGGTTCACCATCACAGCCCTATAGTGTGGTCTTGAGGGGAGCAGTTGAAACAGTTTATGTCCAGGAAGTGAGGGGTTTGTAGATATTTTCACAGCCCTCTTTATGGCTCGTGCAGCATACAGGTCCTCAATGGAAAGCAAAGGTCCTGCAAAAAGGGACTTATGACTGTTTTTCCACATTTATGAAGGAAAAGGTGATGGCTTCTTCTAGTAATGTATCAAGTGGCCCTTGAAGGTTAATTTAAAAAAAACACACACACACACATACAATGTCTATTTCCAAATATTGCTTGTTCCTGTTTTAATGGCTAAGAAAAGCAGAGAATTCTGGAGGGTCTGCTTTACAAAACAAGAACAATCTTTTTACTTATGGCTAATATTGATGAAACTAAGTCATCCTAATTTTTACAACAGTGTTACTTTCTGATATTACTCAGTCGTGATTTGTAGGTTGGACCAATGATTATAGTAGATAGCGATCTATGTGATTACATGGGGAGGGGGGAAGGAATGTTTTCTCCCCCTCCCCTCCTTCCAAGCATATTCAGAATAATTATAGTAACATGTCATTGTTTAAACTGATCAGCCCTTTCTGTTAGGAAAATGCATTTAGGTCGTTGTTCTGGCAGATGTTATCATTTTCTGGAAAGATCTTCCAGATTGTTAATGAATGGCCAAGCAAGTACATAGATAGTTAGTTAATCCCACTTAATTGTCACAGTGAAATAGAGCAAGCACATAATTTTCTGCTATTTTAATTCTGTGAACACCATAAGAATGATAAATTGTGACACAGCCTTACAGAGAATGCTGATTTGTGAAAGCCATTGACTACTATAAACTTTCTTCCCTTCCCTTTTTCTTCTCAAACAGGTGGTTCACTAACATCTTTTCCTCCTTCAACAGGAAATGTATGGATGGGCTTAGCTAGCTAGAGATAAACTTCACCTGGCAGTGATTACCAGTTAATATGCATTTTCAAGCCAATATGTAGCCTAATGTTTTTCTCTGTGGGCAATCATATTCATTGTGGATTAGGAAAGTGTATATTTGCCTGAATGGGACTAGCTGACTCCACATCTGTAAAACCTCTGGCTGAGAAATGCTTTTCTGTGATATATATGTGATATCAGGGGTGAAATGCTCCCGGTTTGGACCAGATCACCCGATCCGGTAGCGATGGAGGTGGGTGATTCGGAGAACCGGTAGCAAAAATCCCTGCCCCCCCATGCCCAACTGAGCCACGCGATCATCAGAGGCTTTTTTTCTTTTAAATGCCTCTGACGATCCCAGCTGAGTTGCCTGATCGGCAGAGGGTTTTTAAAAAACTCAGCTGAGATCGTCAGAGCCTTTTGAAAGCATTTTTTAACAATCTCTTCGCCGAAGAGGTTGTAGAAAAAATGGTTTTAAAAGTTTTTTTAAAAATTGGCCACGCCCACCCAGTCACATTACCCCCATCACTACCAAGCCACGCCCACAGATCTGGTAGTAACAAATTTTAGATTTCACCACTGTGTGATATGCTATAAAAAAGATTATGGATGGACACATTGGGCAGTTAATCATACTAACAAAATGGGAATGATTCTAACCCTATTTTGCGGTGGATAACTTATTGAGTAAAACCCCCAACATTTCTCATGATGTCACATCTGCTAAAAAGATTTAAATCCAATGATCCACCAGAAATCAATATAGTTGCTACGGTGGTGGTGATATTTACTGGTGTTTGTACAGGGGGCTGCGGGGTGGGGAGATAGAGTTAGAAGGAAGCATTTGTGATGATTAGATTTAAATAAATTTAAATTATTACAGAAATGGGAATAGTTTAAAATTAAGAGGATGGGAAAAAAATTTGGAAGTGCATTTGAGAATTTGTAAAAGTTCTTCAGGACAAAATAATACCTTGCTGCTTCAACAGTACTGTTACTAGTTACTAGAGATACTAATTAGGCTGAAATACTTTTGTAGGAATGAAGCAGGCATTGAGAACCCTTGCATCCTACTGTAATGAGGAACAATTTATAATCAATTATGATAAATCCAAAGTTCTAGTTTTTTTTCTTACAAAAGCAAAAGTGGACAATTGGTTCCCATGAATTTGAGCAGGTCAGATGTTTTAGTATTTGGGCATAGTATTTCAGGCCTCCAGAAAATTAACAACCCAGGTAAATTAAGCCACTTCTACTGCTCAAAAGAGCACACAAACAATAATTAAAGTTTATAGGCAACAAGCATATTACATTCTAGCAGCAGTTAAATTGTCTACAGCTAAAACAATTGCCCAACTTTTATGTGGAATACAACTTGACCCACACACAAATCTGAGCGTTTATGAAGCCAATTTTCGTAGGACTTCGTTCAGTATCCAAGTGCAGTATTGAGGCTTGAAGCTAATGTACTAAGTATATTAAGACTCAGGCCTGGTCTAAGATTGACTCAGCCTTCCATCCTTTCTAAGGTAGATAAATTGAGGACCCAGTTTGTGAGGGTAATAAGATGACTGTATAAAATATACAAAAATATGAAGGCTATTGCTTAATGCATTGTAAGCTGTCCTGAGTCTCCAAGAGAAGGGCGGCATATATGAATCTAATTAAAAAAAAAAGATTCTAATCTCAGTATTTAGAATCAAGTTTGATCCTTTAGGCCTGATGTCTCTGCTGTTGACAGAAAGTTACCAATCTCGTTGGCCCTGTATCTATATAGCAGAACTTTGCAGTTGTGCTTATCCTGAATCTTTAAGCCAATTAACCCTGGAGATTGCCGAATTAATAGTAGAAGAGAGAAGCAGGGACATTGGTCATCAAAATGATGTCACCAGTGAATGCCTTTGGAATTCTATCGTCAATTATTGGAAAGACCCAAGCCCTTTACTGCAGGGTATTTATATAATCAGAAGCTACTTCCTTCTGTTTCTTTTCATTTTTTCACTTTGTACATTCGTCTTTGTCTTTTTTCCTTTCTTTTCTTTACATTAATTCTTTTTAGGTTTTATCTGCTGTTTAAAATTCTTAATAAAATGTATGTGAAAAAACAAAGAATTATAAAATATTGCCTTGGGACAAGATTAGGCTATTCATTTCCACTCTAATACAGAAACCATTTCTCATATAATGAAAACAAGAATAGCATGGGTTTTGTTCAGAAAAATAAAACATGTTCAACAACAGAAGTTACCATAGCTACTCCAAAATTTTGCATGGCTAATAAGGTGCACAAGATAAAGTATCAAAACAAATAAAATGTTAAGTGGATGCAAGTAATTCTATGATTTAGTGTTAATCTAATAGTAAAATACAGCTTGAAAGATATCTGCTTCTGGTTTAACTTTTTTTTTTAATAAAACCAACCCTGGGAGCATTCAGATTATTTTATTATAACGGTACTAGGACAGTATGGCATTTCTGATGCTCAAATGTGTTAAATTATAATTCCCTGCAGCCCCAGTCAGGATATTAATGGAAATGAATATTGAAAGCTACAGTTATCAACATCTGGAGGCCATAGATTTCCCATCGGTTACTTAGTTTCACACAGATGGAAAGCAGTTTCGTAATTTACACCAGTGGGGAATTTTTTCATTGTAAATTTGTACAAACTCATACTTTTTTCATGACCATAATTATTGTTAGTTTGAGAAGAAATATGATTACAGAAATGTTGGACAATTTTAAAAGTTGATTTTAATATAAGTTTACTGATTCAAATGACAAGTATAATTTATTTAAAAATATAAGTGGTTAGTTTTAGGAGCTTATGGAATATATTATTTTGATTAAATAACACAATAGACACAATTTCCTGTGTTCTGTTTGATACTCTATTTCTGTAGATGTACCGTAATTACATCAAGAATAAAACATCTTGTGATTTGAACAGAAATCCTTTGCATTTCTGTATTCTAGGTTTTTTCCCCCTTAAAAAAATTATACGCCCCATAGGGATGTATTCAAATATAATTTATATATTTATTTATGTATTTATTTATTTATACAATATATATATATATATATATATATATATATATATATATATATATATATATATATATATATAAAATTTGGCTGTTTTTTGCTTTTATCATGTCTCTTGTATCTTTGAGGTACATAATATTATTGTTTGTAGCAAGTAATTTGGTACTGAATGATCCGAATTTAAGAAAAAAAATGACTTACTTTTTTCATTTGTAACAAAAAACAGGTAACAAAAGACTTGAAGCAATATGATAATAAAATAATAGAATGCAAGTTTGAAAACAACAGCTGGGTCTTTATGAGACAAAGGATAGACAAAAGTTTTCCCAATGCTTATAGTACAGCAATGGGTAAGTGCAATAAACTGGTTCTGTATTTGCATTTTGTTATTAAACTTTAGCCAGTAAAATTAACCATTTTCTTTTTTTGCAAAGACTCAGACTCATAATTTGAGTTGTCTTGACTTCAATAAAAATTGGAGTTCCAAACCGCAGTTTGACTCATGCATATTTAAAAATGAAATATGGACTGGCATGGAGCATTCATACATGTGGTCTTCTCTTGTTTGGCACTTTCAGTTGTATTCACATTAAGACAGCCTCTACTCCATGAAAATTTCTACATCCTAAAGTAATGTGTAAAGCATGGGAAATAAAAGATTAAAATTATGAAAAATGGTTGTTTATGTAATACATTCCAATTTCCCTACTACTATTAAAAATAATCTAATTAAAAGTATAAGACAGTAAAATTCTTCTTAAGGCAAATGCTTAAAAATCATTACAAATTATTATTGTTGGTTTTGAATAGATATAGCTAAAATGCATTTTAACTCTATACACTTCATGTGACAAAAACTTATTTTGAAAAATTCAGAGGAAAAATACTATTGGTATGTTGTAACAAAAGTTACAAAAAACATTTAAGTACCAAAAAATATTTAAGTACCATGTGATACTAACTTTTATTAACAACTCACTGATATTTATGCACACAACCATAGTTACATGCAGTTCATGACTCCATATTTGTACAGTTTAGGTGTCAATACTTTCCACAAAAACATGAAATTAAAAATACATACTGTTCTCCAAATATGTTGTTTGTATATGCCTAAACATAGCACAATCACTTACAATTAATAGAAAATATTGAAATTTATTTAAAAGGTTTTAATTACTTCTTAACAATAATGAGTTAACCTTTTAGACCAAAAACACTATATCAAAATTTATTACATAGTTACAAGGCACACACTAGGCTGTTCATTACAGGATTCAGTACAGTATAGTGCAGATGATGCTAAACTGGCAGGAATAGCGAACACCCCAGAAAACAAGCTCAAGATCCAAAAAGATTTGACAGACCCGAACAATGGATCCTATCAAGGTTTTATACCTAGGCAGGAAAAACCAAAGGTACAAGTACAGATTGGGCAAAACCTTGCTCAAAAATAGTAACTTTGGGAGGGACCTTGGAGTTCTAGTGGACAATCACTTAAACATGAGCTAGCAATGTCTGAGAACATCCCCCCTCCCCCCAAAAAACCTAATACAATCCTTGATTGTATAAATAGAGGCATAGAATCAAAATCACATGAAACAGTAGTACTGCTTTATAAAGCCTTAGTAAGGCCATACCTGAAATACTGCATCCAGTTGTTGATCACCATATTACAAAAAAGATGTTGAGACTTTGGAAAAAGTGCAGAGAAGAGCAGCTGAGATGATTAAAGGCCTGGAGACAAAAATATGTGAAGAATGGTTGCAGGAATTGGGTATGGCCAGTTAAGAGAAAAGAGTATTCCACTATTTGAGGACCTGCCACAAAGAAGAGGGGGGTTAACTTATTTTCCAAAGCACTAGCAGGCAAGACAAGAAACAATGGATCGAAACTAATCAAGGAGAGAAGCAACCTGGAATTAACTTCCTAACGATGAGGACAATAAATAACTACGAAGAACAGCCTGCCTTCTGAAGTTGTAGGTGCTTCATCACTGGAGGTTTTTAAAAAGAGACTGGACAACCACCTATCTGAAATGGTATAGGGTCTCCCGCTTGAGCAGGGGATTAGACTAGAAGACCCACAAGGTCCCTTCCAGCTCTATTCTGCTTGATTGATTGATCTTAGTAGTAGAGGTCTCAGAGACTGGAGAAAAAACATCAAAAATTCTGGTTTTGAGGGTATGAGGAGTTTTAGCTTTCAGTGTAGAAATTGACCTTTACAGAAACATTGTAATGGGAAGCTTCTTCTTTTGAACTAGTTGAACATGGCTGCATATAAATAAGACTTTCTTTGAGTTTCATTGCATGGATTATGTTGTCACGATACTCATAACAGTTTGCAAGGCAATTGGTTTGGATCCACTGGATTTTGAGAATCTCCATTTTGTGTAAGTGCAACTGTGAATAAATGTTTTTTCTTGCTCTTCTCCATCTCACACAATGTGTTATTGCCTTCCAGCTGTATGCAACAGTATACAACATCCAGTGACAAAGGAGTTCCTTTTTGAATTCATTGAAAAATGTATGGCAGCAACTCCAGGACAGCCACGTAAACATCACCTAGATCCTGACACTGAACTCATGCCACCACCACCACCTAAAAGGCCTCGGCTGTCGTCATAACGAATCTCTTCTGACCAAGAAAATAGTAGAATTGTTTAGAATTCTACAATATAATATGTTTGGTGTAAATATCCTGTAAATACTTAAGTGCATTTTTTTTGGAATGCCGCATCAGGAACTAAGATTTGTTTTCTACTTGACAAGTTGAACATTGTTTCTAAGTTTGAAAAATAGTAAATCTAAAGAGTTAGATTAAAAAGATGTGGAATCAGTGGAAAGCTATTGTTTGGTAGGTAACTTTCAAATTTGATATTTTATACCAGCAATCTGGAACTGTGAAGCCATGATAAAAATGTTTTCCCCCCTTTTTTAAAAAACAGCAACAACAACAGTATTTCAGTGAGTGTGTGAAACTTATTGCCTTGTTTCATTTAATTTAGTTCTTAGGGTCTTGTTTTAAAAATGCAAATGGTATTGTAATGTTCTTCTTAAATAAAAGTTTACCAGGTTTCACTATTTTTTTAAATATAGCCTTTTATATTAAAGACATTATAAGGTCTTATATAAAAATTGTATTGGATGTGCACTGAGTTTTTTTTTTCATATTGAACTAAATATTTGCTGAATCTGTTTTAGAACTGGATTCTGCATTAGTACCAACCATAAATAATCCTTGATATAAAAAACTATTTTCCATTTCTGTACAAATAAATACAAGTTATATCAAAAAAGGTATATCATATGAGTTTCATGAAGATTAGTCATTTTAACAATATAATGTTAGTTTCTAAAAAGAGATGATAGAAGAAAAACCAGAAAATACATATATAAAAGTGGCATTTAGTCTCAATTCCAGGAAGAATGCCTATTAGAACTTTTAATATAAAAGGAAATATTTTTATCGAGGAAGTTAGAATGATAAACTCAGTTCAGTTTTAGGTCAGATGTTCAGTTTTCGAAGCAAGAGTCAATTTAGCTGATTGCCAACATCTTTCACAATCTGGTGTTTTAATATTCTAGTTTAAAATAAATCATGATTAGTTGCAGGACAAGTATTTTTTATTCTGCCCCTATAGCATTTCATTGATGTGGAGAACAAAGTTGTGTTTAAAAAAGAGAAACATTTGTAAGGGTAAACATTTTCACAAGTTGACTGTAAAAGAAACCAGCTGGCATTTTAATAGCATTTATGTATAGATCACAACTATTTAATCAATTTCTGATTTGAGTAAATTTGTTAGTAATATAGTGGTAGCCACTTTGAACAGAATATATTAGAAACATTTAGAGTTCATGGTTTTTAAGTTTAATCATTTTCTTAAGTCTAGTACATGGAGATCCGTTTGTGCTTTGTTCAGTGCCCATTTTGGATTCTACAAAAATATATTTTAGGCATTGAAGGAAAAATGTGGTTAATTATTTTTATGTAATTAAAATGCTAAATACATTGATGTGCAGAATGAGCTGAAATTGAAGCAGGATACTAAAAACAACAATAAAAAGCTTATCTAGATATATTCAAAATAAAAGGAAAAGTTTCAGTATGCTAAATGCTGAATGAAAACAACAGAATGCTAATGTGTAGGAAAAATTGGAATTCCACAATGCCTATTTGAAGCAATCTGTTTTGAGAAAATGAAATATGTTCCATCAGGCAATTTGACCAGGAGGATGAAAGTTCCTAAAATTGCTTATTTAGTTTGAATTACATTCAATTTCCAGACTACATAAATCCTAGTGACCTTCCTGTCTTAAGGTATTGAAGGATGAGTTGATCAAAACTGCATGCTATCATCTGTGAAAAATTGGGGTTCTGTTGCGTACAGGAAATTATAGGCAAGCCAGTCTACCACCAATATCTGCAAAAATTCTAGGACAGATCACAACTCTAAACATCTTGAAAATCCTGCAGTGATTTTCAGTAGTCAGCCAGATAAAAGAAAAACAAAACTTAAGCAATCAAATTTTACTTCATTTATGGATGGGGAAATGGAGTTGAGGGCTCCTATAGTTGGCAATGAGTTGGCAATGAGTAAAATCGAGTAAAATCTGCTGAGACTCTTGAATGGGGTAACTTCCTTAACAAGTCATAGCAGTGCTGCAGACGAACTAAAATGAAGTATCAACTGAGGCCCTTGAGGCTTGTTCTGTTCAACTTTTTTGTATTAAATATTTGAATAAGGAAGTGGAAAGAATGCTTATCATTTTTATAAAAGACACAAAATTGGATAGGATACCTAATACCTGAGAAGGCAAATGTTCAAAATGCTATTGATATGTTAGAAAAAAAATGGGATTAAAGTAATAGAATGAATTATAACAGAAATAATGCCAAACATATACTTAATTAATTAATTAATTAATCATTCATATTTCTATGCCACCCACTCTCCGAGGACTCTGGGCGGCTTACAACAATCGACTGTATACTAAATAGCATATTGCCCCCAACAATCTGGGTCCTCATTTTACCCACCTCGGAAAGATGGAAGGCTGAGTCAACCTTGAACCGATGAGATTTGATCTGCTGATCTGCTGAACTAGCAGTCAGCTGAAGTAGCTGCAGTACAGCACTTTAACCACTGCGCCACCTCGGCAACAATGGTCAAATTCATAGGTATAAAACAGGAGATAACAGTCTTGGCAATGGTATTTGGGAAGATCTTGGAATTGTAGTTGATTACAATATGAATTGGTGTGCGGTAGCTGCAGAAAAGGCAAAGGTAATCTTAAAACTGTTTAAATCATTGGAAGTAATATTTTTACTTCTCTTTGAAATGGTCAGATCCCACCTTGTGTATTTCATCTCCTCTTGTGCATATAGAGGTAGTCCCTAATTTACAACCACAATTGAGCCCATAATTTATGTTGTTAAGTGAGAAATTTGTTAAGTGAGTTTGCTCCATTTTACAACTTTTCTTGCCACATTTGTTAAGTGAATCAATACAGTTCTTAAATTAGCAACATGGTTGTTAAGTGAATCTGGTTTCCCCATTGACTTTGCTTGTCAGAAGGTTGCAAAAGGGGATCACATGACTCCAGGACACTGCAACCGTCATAATTGTGAGTCAGTTGTCAAGCATCCGAGTGTAAATCATGTGACCATGGGGAATCTGCAACAGTCATAAGTGTGAAAATGGTCATAAGTCACTTTATTCAATGCCATTGTAATTTTGAATGGTCACTAAATGAACTGTTGTATGTCGAGGACTTTCACAAAGATTCTGACAGGCTGGAACAGACTTGAGAGAAGAGCCATCAGGATGAACAAAAGAAGAGCCATCCGAGAACAAAAAACTAGAAGAGAGCTTGAAGAAACTGGAAATGTTTTACTCCAAGAATAGAAAACTGAGTTTTCTCCAAGGTATGGAGAAAACAAGGTTTTCCAACAGGTATGGAAAACATTCAGAAATGTTTTACTTCAAGAAGAGAAAACAGTTGACAGTATACTAAACCTATTGTTTCTCCATACCTGATAAAATGCTACATAGGAAAATATAAACATCTGTCTTCTACTACCTCAGAATGCACAATACAGGTGAAACTCGAAAAATTAGAATATCATGCAAAATTCATTTATTTCAGTAATGCAACTTAAAAGGTGAAACTAATATATGAGATAGACTCATTACATGAAAAGTGCGATAGTTCAAGCCTTGATTTGTCATAATTTTGATGATTATGGCTTACAGCTCATGAAAACCCCAAATTCACAATCTCAGAAAATTAGAATATTGTGAAAAGGTTCAATATTCTAGGCTCAAAGGGTCCCACTCTAATCAGCTAATTAAGCATTAACACCTGCAAAGGGTTCCTGAGCCTTTAAATGTCTTTCAGTCTGGTTCAGTAGGAATCACAATCATGGGAAAGATTGCTGATCTGACAGTTGTGCAGAAAACCATCATTGACACCCTCCATAAGGAGGGAAAGCCTCAAAAGGTAATTGCAAAAGAAGTTGGATGTTCCCAAAGTGCTGTATCAAAGAACATATTAATAGAAAGTTATGTGAAAGGGAAAAGTGTGGAAGAAAAAGGTGCACAAGCAGCAGGGATGACCGCAACCTGGAGAGGATTGTCAGGAAAGGCCATTCAAAAGTGTTGAGGACTTTCACAAGGAGTGGACTGAGGCTGGAGTCAGTGCATCAAGAGCCACCACACACAGACGGATCCTGGACATGGGCTTCAAATGTCGTATTCCTCTTGTCAAACCACTCCTGAACAACGTCAGAAGCATCTTATCTGGGCTAAAGACAAAAAGAACTGGTCTGTTGCTCAGTGGTCCAAAGTTCTCTTTTCTGATGAGAGCAACTTTTGCATCTCATTTGGAAACGAAGGACCCAGAGTCTGGAGGAAGAATGGAGAGGCATACACTACAAGATGCTTGAAGTCCAGTGTGAAGTTTCCACAGTCTGTGTTGATTTGGGAAGCCATGTCATCTGCTGGTGTTGGTCCACTGTGCTTCATTAAGTCCAGGGTCAACACAGCCATCTACCAGGAGATTTTGGAGCACTTCATGCTTCCTTCCGCAGACGAGCTTTACGGGGATGCTGACTTTATTTTCCAGCAGGACTTAGCACCTGCCCACACTGCCAAAAGTACCAAAACCTGGTTCAATGACCATGGGATTACTGTGCTTGATCGGCCAGCAAACTCGCCTGACCTGAACCCCATAGAGAATCTATGGGGCATTGTCAAGAGAAAGATGAGAGACATGAGACCGAACAGTGCAGAAGAGCTGAAGGCCGCTATTGAAGCATCCTGGTCTTCCATAATACCTCAGCAGTGCCACAGGCTGATAGCATCTATGCCACGCCGCATTGAGGCAGTAATTGATGCAAAAGGGGCCTAAACCAAATACTGAGTACATATGCATGCTTATACTTTTCAGAGGTCCGATATTGTTCTATGTACAATCCTTGTTTTATTGATTTCATGTAATATGCTAATTTTCTAAGATTGTGAATTTGGGGTTTTCATGAGCTGTAAGCCATAATCATCAAAATTATGACAAATCAAGGCTTGAACTATCTCGCTTTGCATGTAATAAGTCTATCTCATATATTAGTTTCACCTTTTAAGTTGCATTACTGAAATAAATGAACTTTTGCACGATATTCTAATTTTTCGAGTTTCACCTGTACATGATACTGGCTTTAAGTTACAAGAAAGTAAATTCCAGTGGAACCTAACAATAAAAGATGCTTGACAATAGAACTATAGGCCCCCCTTTCATAGGCAAAAGCTAGAGAGCTGGCAGACTTTTTAGAATGGATTTTTTTAGTGAGCAGAGGATTGAACTTGGTGGCCAGATTGGCTCCTCTCAACTCTATTATTCAAACTTTAGAACAGAAGATCAAAGCCAAATTGCATGGCTTTTCTCCAGTGATCATTTAGTAGACATGAAAAGCTGACCATATAAATTTAATATAAGGAAAATAGTATCTTTGAGCTCCTGTCTTGTCAAGTCCATGAATATATCCAGGCAGCTTTCTTAGCAGCAGCACAGAATTAGTTGGATTCCTTAAAAGTCAAAGCTCTGGTAATTAAAAAGTTGGCTGTGTCTGAACTCCTCTCTCCTCCCCTCCCCTACAGACAGAACCCTATCAAGTTCTTGCAAAACCATGTTCTAATGGGCAGAAATCCTCAAATATAATACAAGTGGGAAGTTCTCAAAAACAAGATGGTGCAAATGCACTTGAAACAATTCCAAAGGGATTAAAAAAACGGGAGGCTATTTTGAAAGCTCTTGTGGCTTTTGAATGAGTTAAAAATTAAAATGAGACAGATATAAGAAATGAGAATGGTTATTATTATGAAGAGAAAGCTTTTCATTTTATTAAGTAGTATTTTCTTAGTTTTCTGAGAGAATTCTGCAAGATTCTCTTCAAACGATTATGAAGAGACCAAATAAAAACACCCATAAGGAAATACAGCATTCAGGTTATTTTTCATTGTGAATCTCCTATTTGAGTCTTGAAGCTACGAAACAAAACTCCATTCTCTATGTTACAAAAAAGGCACTGTCATCAAGAAGAAAATCAGCACAGAACTCATCTGAATGGCCAGGAATTGCCATTGAAAGGGGGAAAATAAGTTTTTGTTATACATTATCAAAATCTGAAATCCACAAGAACATGTATAATCAATTCAAAGTCTTCTATGTCACCTGGACACAGACAAGAGAGCACCACAGGATATTGCAGCATGCTAGTAAAAGCCCAGTGCTATTTTTGGTATAACATTGTATGAAGGTACAGTGTTCCAATTGTACCTTCAATTAAATATTGCATTTAATCTCCAATTAAATATTAGTTAATTTGATATCTTGAAAAAGTGGGCAATTGATTAAGATTTGCTGTAATTCAATTTCTAGGGGCCACAATATGACACTTGGCTGGGACCAGCAAAGGCTACATAAAATAGTGAGGGACAGGCCACTTGAAATAATTTATTACTTTAGGGACTTCTGCCAGGTAGATTGAAAGGCAACGTTTAAAACAAAGTGCAGCAGCCCAATTGGAAGATAAATGAATGTCAGTTGATAATTAAATATTACCTTGCTCTTGTTTCTACTCTTAATTAGTTCAGAGTCTTGCTTGAGAGTCCCATTAAAACACGTATAGGAATGTCAATGACTATATATAACTAAGAAAACTTGATTACTCAGATTAAAGCAGTCTAAAGTTAGATAATAAAATGATGATAAAATTTTATTATGAATAATAAAATCATATAATTGCTAAATTAATGTTTTAACCAAGTTGGGTTCATAAACATCACGAACGCCCCTTTCTTCCATATAATCCCAAGATATTTCAATATTTTAATTAGTCATATCCTGTGACCATTAATGATTCATCTAAAGTTTTTAGGTTTGTTGGGAAAAAACATCTTGTTTTGGGGAGTTATTAATAATCAGGTACTTCTCATGAAAACATTGGATCAAGACAATGATTATTCTCTAGTCGTACATGTATTAAAGATAGAATGACAGTGACATCTGCATAGGGCAGTCTTGGGAAATGTCTATTCTTCAATTTGGAAGCAAAAAGCAAACAGATACATTAATAACTGTATTAGGAAATCAGTTGATGTTAGCAACTGTGGGGAATGAAATGCTTCCCAAAATTGAAGCAGATGGAAAAGCCTCAACAAGCTTTAATTCTCTAGATAGCAAAAATTTCATCTGTGTAGTAAATTTTGGAATACTGGGGGAAAACCTGTATACTTGGGTGGATACCCACAGTGAGTAGTACAATTAAGTTGTTTATCCAATAATTGAGGATTAGCACTACAGGTTGAAGGGCAATAAACATGCTTCAGATTCTGTTTTTCCTGTTGAAATCTGAGATTATTCTGGAAATTTCTGTGACTTCTTCAATAGAATGTTCAATCAGATATTTCCATAGGTTACTCAAATAATCTGGATCAATAAAAGAGGTAATTGTGTCAAAATTTCAACCAGACATAGAATAGCTTTATGGAAATTGCTGCTTTAAAAGCTTGGGTAGAATTACGTACTTCCCTACCAGATCTTTCAACAGGATGAATCAAAACAATTGTTATGGCTTGATCAGGATGGAATAAATTCCCCTTGTCATTTAGGGCATATACACTACAGCTGTTGGGTTCTGTATTTGCATTTTTTTGATTAATGAGGAAGCAGTGAAGGTTGTGCTGCTTGAACTATGTATCTTTGCTGGTTGATGTCTGAGTGGTATATTTGTCGGCAATATATTGTTGCCTTCTTGGATTTGCATTGGGCTCTTCCATTATATAGTTTTACAATACTTGCTGGGGTCTGAAACCTATCTGCAGGTTTGCTCCTTGTTTTGTTATTTAATGTAATATATAATGTTCTATTTTGGGGGAGGGAAGGTTTAGATTTTTAATTGGAATTATGCATTTTAGTGACTTTGTGGCAGATGCAGTGGATACCAGCATGCTTTTTATTGCTTCCAATCTAGTATTATTTCATTTTGCTGAATCTGAATGAGAATTTTAAATGACCAGATTAACTCCCTCTCCATTAACTAATCTATTTTCTCTTCGATTGAATCTGCACCTCTCTTTTGTGTTTGATTGAACAATGTTTATTATCTTTAGACCTAGGGAGGGGTTCAATTTTAAGTCTTGTCTGAGGCTGCTGACAAAAGAGGTATACACCAGTCTTTTCCTGTTTGTTAATCTTCCATTGCAACCTTAACTCAATTCCTGATTTCTAGGAGGGTTGCAAATAGAATCCTTGAAAACCCAAATGGGAACAATTTGAAATTTCTTCAGGAAGCTTTTCAGTTTGAGAATGATCAGGCACAGAGGCAGCCAAGTAGCAGTACATTGTAGTTTGTACCTCTGGAACAGATTTAGAGGGTGCAGAGCTGCAAATTTACCATGGCCTCTTCGGTTTTTTTTTTTTTTACCAGTTGCAGTATCGTTGTTCAGCTGTGATGTGCTAGTGCATAGGTATCAAAATAGCAGCATCACGTTGCGATCACGTGATGTTTCACGATGTTTTTCCTTTTCACGGAGTTGGGGTGGGCGTGGCCTGCCCATGACATATTCAGCCCACAGGCCGCCAGTTTGACTGTGCTAGTGGTTGTGAGCTCTGTCTCTTCTGATGATAATCCAAGTTTTCTTTAAAAGAGTTTATCTCCTAGTTTGTTTCTATCTGCCTATTCTTCCCAACATTGTGGGTAATTGTATGATTACGGATTCATTTTGTTGCATCAAATGCTTGTCTGATCTTTGATCACATATAAATATGAGATGATGACGATGATAATGCATTAAATTCAAAAGTTAATGACCAGTATGAAAAAAAATGTTGGATTTTTTTTTTTTTTGAATTACAAAAGACTGTCTTTGAGGCCATCTGCACCCAGTGTTATCTACCCCTCCAATAATTTATTCCATTGATTTTTCAAGCAGGTTGATTTGTGTCAGTATTCAACATAGGCTGGGAAAACAGAATAGCAAGCGATACGGTGAAATAATTCTTTTCTCTGCAAGGATACTGGTAAGAAACACAGCATTTTAAATAGCTACAATCCATAGCCACACACTATATTTCAAATAGGAATTTGCATCGATAGAGCTCATTTTCAGAGAAGTTTGGAGAAAAGAAACTAAAGACAACTGACAGTTTCCAGTAATAAAAATTGCTGCCTAGCAGACAAAATGAGAAATGAATTAAGCTGCCTGCTTAAAGAAAATGATTAAAAAGGGGGCTTTCCTGCTAATGACCAATCATAGTGTCTTATATAGAGACAAAAAGGCAGCCAAGCATTTCTATGTATATTTCAGACCACCTGACCAGTGGCAATAAAAATAATAACATTAGCAATCTTTAGAAATCTTTATGAAAGAACCCGCATCTATCTCCAAAAGCCCTTCAAAAGCAAACAAAAAGGAACAAGCAATGGGGAATAGTTTCTAGGCTACGATTCTCCCTGCATATACATTAGTTACTGTATATATTTTAAGACAGAGAACTCTTAGCCTTGCTACCTATGGGTTTTTTAACATGCCATTTCTCTCTTCTATACTGTGTTTGACGTACTTGCCTATTTGCAACAGCTACGTTCCGTATCAAGGCTCTGTTAATAATAGATGAATAAACAAATTGGAAATAGGTAACTCTTTCTGAAAGTACTTCTGAGAATGAAATGCTTGTCACACAGCCAAGAATCGCTGGAAGAGCCAATTACATCTAAAAGCAGAATCATGGAAGTTCCCACAGAAGCAGATCACTCAGAAAGGAAAAACGAAAACAACTTTTTCCAAATTTAACACAACGTAGAAAATAAGACCTATTTTTACCTATCAGACTAAAGTACAGCAGAGGAATAGATTAACTAGCAGTCTATACTGAAGAAGATAGTGGGTGCAGCTGCACAATTGAAGCTCTGCACCCTTTCAGTGTACATAAAAATGGGCGGAACCTTTGTACAATTGTGCCTGCCATCTTGATTTTTTTTCAAAAAACCCACTTCCTGTAGACGCTCTTGGCCTTTAGAAGAGCTGCCTAACCCCTCAGTTTCCCTCTTGATTATTTCATTTTAATTGAACTCAATCATACAAATGGCTCGAAAGTCTGAAAGACATGAATACCTCAGGCACTGAATTACTGCTTCCTTTTATGTAATAATGAAATAAACCAGCAACAGCTTGATTAGCTAACCTTAGCGTTCACTAGTGAATACGAATCCTAGAATTAGAGGTATTGAGTATGTAAATGTCAAGAGCAGTAGAAAAAAATAATAGGAATGTGGAGGATTTTCTAATCAATATTATTCTGAGTGGTACCTAGAATATTTTGAGGCCTAGAGCAGAGTTCCCCAACCTTTCTGGCTTGGTGGCCCGGAGTGGGGGGAGTGGGGAAAGAGGGATGGTTTTGTGGAGGGACAGGTGCATGTGTGCATATGTGCATGAAAACACCTGTTCGTGTGAATGTGGCTGCGAGTGCCTGTGACAACATGAGTGGGGCTGAGATGCTTGCAGCGATGCTCATGTTAGTGGGGCTGCAAATGCCCATGTGAGCAAGGCCATGAGTGCCTGTGACACTCGTGGTGATACTTGTTTGTGGCTATTATTCACATGGTCCGGGGGCCAGTAGGCCTTGGCCCACAGGTTGGGGACCTCTGGCCTAGAGGACACTGAGTTGTTTCAATCTCTCATGCTGTTTTGTTCCTTAGCATTACCAGTGGGAAAAATAAAAAATAAGGACAGATGAAATGTCAATGATTTGTAACAGTTCCATTGATTCCTGGCATTTCCTTTGCTGTGCAGAATGCCGAGAGGCCTCATGCACATCCTGTGGCTGCTTGGTCTTAGTCAATGCACTTGTGTGTTTTTACACACATTTTTTCACAGACACTTGCACAGGGTGTAGTTTTTGTTGCAAGATGTGCAAACATATTTAAAGATGGCTCTCCAATTTTTAAAAAATCCAATTATTGAAAACCACCCCCTGTCTGAGAGGGGGTGGTGAATAGGCAACAGGGCAGGACAAAGTGATGGAGTTATATTCTGGCTTGGCTGTAATCAAATTGTTACATTCAAGACTGTGCCAAATCCTTGACTAATCAACCCAACTTCAAGGAGCACAACACAGTCCAGCAAAATGGTGTCTTGTTTATGTTATCCCGGTATCAATCCAGACTTTGGCATGTATTTCTTACTTCCCAATCAAATATAATATGCTCAATCCAGTTTAATAGTCCTTTTTCCCAACTCTCTAGTTGTAATCTCATTGGTTAGCTTGATCTGAGAGAAAGTGACCAGCTAATGAACTGCCATGGTTGAGGGTGGACTTAAACCTGGACCTTCACAGCATCAGTCCAGCATGCCTTGATCTTTATACCAGGCTGGCTATTATATCAATTTCCTTTCATAATTGTTCCAAAATGTTGAAGAATTATATATTGTTCTTTTCTAATCTGCAAATGTGATCAGGAATCTACAAATGAAGCTGAGAACTTTGGTTGGCAAAATAATAATACTGTCTCAGTGTAAAGTCCTTCCGAAGAGGACTTTATGCTCTGTTGATTTATAGAGCATTGACTTCTGGGAGTGAAAATACAAGATAAACATTTAAATATGAATTACAGCAAATAGATATGGAAAGGTGTATAGATATTAAAAGTCAGAAGCAATGACATAAATAATCTATTATATACATAAATACATATAAATGTATGTATGTGAAAGTTATTTTATTTTATTATTTTAAATTTGTAATATTTTCTGGCATGGTTTAAGATTTCAGGGTAAATCTTGTTTAAAGATTATTGCACTGGTACAAAAAAATCCATCTTTATAGAAAAGCAATTTAGAAATAGCAATTTTATTTAGCAAAAAATATATTTCAGGCCTTGGAATGTGGGCTGCAATAAGATTAACTTTTAAATATAGCGGATGAAAAAAGGAAAGGCAGTTATAGAAAACCGTAAACTTGAAGTTTCTGTACTTCAGATTATATATTTCTCTGAGCAGGGAATAGTATTTTATTATGCACTTATAACTAACTGCAGTGCAGACACACTATATAAAACAATCTTTGCTATAAAAGCATATTATAGTCAATTATGTGGCCCAAGATATAAACTTGGAGCTAATCCTGGGATTATACTTGCATCTTTCCGAAGTTTGTAAAAAAAATGTTTTTGGTTCTATAGAATTGATTTCCTCAAACTTGCTGTCTGCTCTTCCATAAATGGTGGCCAGGGTTGGGGAGCTCCAGGAGGTCCCTTATGGACCATCCAATATGAAAAATGATCATCCCACCACTTGTGACCTGCTTACACTTTTGCTTATGTCATTAGCAAAAAACATACAAGTATATGAACTATACACATTATGTTGGATAATTGTCAGCTAGGCTGGAGGGAAAGAGTCAAGGAAGGGTCTAGCTTGGAGTTGTTGCACAGCCAAAACTGGCTGTGTTTCTACATTGAAGTTATCTGTTGAGTCCACTGTTGTCTCTGGATGGGCAGACCCCACCCATGAAAGAAGATGTTTGCAATTTGGGGGATCCTTATAGACTCACAGCTCTTGCTAAAACAGCAAGTGGATGCAAGGCTAGAGGGGATTTTATCTAGCTTTACTGCTTGGCCAGTTGTGAACTTATCTGATGTAGAAGTATCTGGCTGTAGTCACTTATATTTTGATCATCACTCAAGTAAACTGCTGCAATGGACTTTACACGGGGTTACCCTTAAAGACTGTCAGAAATTGCAATTATTCAGAATGTGACAGACCACATTCTGTTATTGGTTCTAGGAGAACATATAATACCAATCCTGTGGTCCTGCACTGGTTGATAATTTATTTCCAGGTAAAAAGTTTAAAGTCTTGGTGTTGACCTATAGAATCTTCACTGTTTGGCACCTACTTATCCGAAGGACTGCCTTCTCCAACCTGAGGACAATATAGGCACATCCAAACTGAAAGTCTCCTAGGCAATTAATTAGAAAGAGATGCTCACATCATGTCATCCAGGGCACGGATAGGCCAATGTGAAAATTGTCAGGATATATGCATAATTTGGAATATAAAAATAAGAGGGCCTAGGAGGGGAGTGTATGAAGAAACAGTGTTGGACTCAAAACTGAGATCTAAGGAAATCCTGAATTAAATGAGAATATAATATGAGATAGCCTGGAAAAATGATAACATTACTATAATTACATTGTCATTTTAATACATTTTGAAGTTTTCCTTTCTTTCATAGCAGCAGTTTGGGAATATTAAGTTTCTTTTCGCAGTTAACCATATTGATACTGTTTCTTCTTATATTTTAATTGCTGATTGTTTCTGATCTTCATGTCTTGATTTCCTACCATGCTGGCCTGGCTTTCTTTTCCAGATAATGACATTTATTGTACAAAACTAGCTCATTGGAAAATTGCCACACGCATTGTTAATATAATTTTCTGGTAATGTACCTTCTATGTTGGTATGAGGAAAAATAGTAGTCTCTTGTTGGTTTATACCTGTGTTTCACCTAAAATAAGACTGGGTCTTACATTAATTTTTGCTCCAACAGATTTATTAGGACTTATTTGCCAGTTAGGTCTTATTTTTGGGAAAATATGGTACTAAATGTGGCCGCCTGGCTGACAGTCTTAACTAGGGCTTATTTTGGGGGAAGGGTTTATATTACGAGCATTCTGAAAAATCATGCTAGGGTTTATTATCTGGTTGGGTCTTATTTTCAGAGAAACACAGTACATTAAAGCATGAGATTGTACTATGTCTGGACCCAAACAAGTTGCACATGTTACCTCTACATTCTAATTTCCTTTTCCCAGGAGAAGAAATCTTTCTTTGAAAAATATAATGAATGAGCCCATGGAGTTGACAGTGGGTCCCCTCCTATCCAATCATCTCCTGATATGCAGGGATCCTTGAACTGGGGCTACAAGACTAAGAACCCCAGTAAGAAAGATGTTTTGCACATTTACACATACACCCATCTCTGCAAATTCTTCTGCCTTCTCCAAGGAAAGTAGATGCTTGAGATTATTTTTTTTCCAGGCCAAATCCTCAATTTTTGGATAAATGGAAAGAGAGCTACCTTCATTACTATTTCCATTGGCAGTGTAAAATTCTCTAGTGATGTACTTTTGTTGTGATCATTATGCTCACAAGTCATTTACCGTTACTCTGTAGAGAGATAGGTTGCATCTCTCGTTGGAGTGGGTTATGAAGGCTTCTGATCAGGGGTGGGTTCTACTTACCTTTACTACCAGTTCGCATGCGCAGATCGCCTATGACGACATTCAGGGCAGTGGGCAGGGCCTCCTGCCGGTTTTACAAACCTGGGGCAACCCACCAGTGCTTCTGATGACACATTTTACAGAAAATGGGATTCTACCCGCTACCTCCTTTCTGGATGGGCCTTTCTTTGCCTAGGCTTTGGACAAGATAGATTAGGATAGAGGTGGAAAAATGATAACCTTCCAGAGGTTACTGAGCTTGATCATTGATCAAATTGGTCAGAAGTATGGCTGTTGCTTTTATAATTCACCAATAACTGGAAGGCCATGGCTCTTCCAACCAGGACTATGTTTCTGGGCATGGAACTTGCTACTGAACCTAATTACTTCCAAGATGTGTGGCAGGAACTCTTGACCCTTCTCCTGCCAAACTGTGATTCTACATCTTTGGAGCTTTCTGCAAACTAGGCCTGAACAGCTACAAATACCACCCAGGGTTAATCATGTTATGTACTAGGTTGTCAGCAATTTTGTATTCGCTTTTAATTTTAATATGGGTGAATTGTCAGGCATGTTGTAATGTTAATGTGTGACTTGGCATACGTTTAAAATGATTACACAGTAGAAATGTCCCATCTTCACAGCAAGGGAGAGCTTTCTGTTTCTTTAATTACCCATACATAATTCTTTATGCTATGCTTTAGACAACTATGTCAGCTGTTGTGAACTATGGGTGCTTATTCATGGATGTATTATAAAATTGCATTAAAATGCTACCATTCTGTAATTGGTTGTTTCAGTCTGGCTTTGAAAATGCTAAACAATAGGAAGAAGACAATAACAAGACAAGTGGTACATTATGTTTTCCAAATGTTATGTGAGCATTATTTTATCTATCAGAATGGGACTTCAATAAAGCAGTGCAGTATATTCTAACCTCTTTTTTGAATTTCTTATTCAAGAAATACTTATACATCAGCCTTTCCATTGCTATCTCTGAAAATTTTGGAATACATTTCCGTCTTGTCCATCTCTGTTTCAGGAGGGTGGTGAGGCAGGGGAGGAAGAAGAGCTCAAGCAGGGTACCTCTCCCGATTTTTCTTCTTTCTTTTCCTGTTGATATTTGCATGATAAAAGAGGTTGCAGTAACTCTATATGAACTGAAAAAAGGCTAGCAGTACTGTAATTAGTACTGCAATTGTGAATGCCCAATGAGGGGAAAGTTGATGGGGTTAAAATATGTAGAACTAGACAAGCTATTATTATAAAAATGACTAATGGCACTACTTGAAAAGAAAGAGGTTGATGTGAAATAACTTGGTATATGCTGGACTTTGCATCAATTCAAAGAATGGGAAAATGGTATATTAACTTGACTATTAGACCTTGCTGATCCTTTGCATTTTCAGTGTAGCATCATCACCTTAGCACAGGTTATTCTATCAGTTTTAAAACTATGCTCATTTTCTTCCAAACCAGTTTCCCTTTAATATATGCTCAGAATATAAATTGAATAAATAAATAAAGAGAGAGTATACACTGGGGTCCCAAAACTTGGCAGCTTTAAGACTTTAAGACTTGGCAGCATAGCTGGCTGAAGAATTCTGGGAGTTGAAGTCCACAAGTCTTCAAGCTGCCAAGTTTGAAGACCTCTGGTATACACTCTTGTTGCACTCCTTTGCCAACGTAGAGCGGGTCTGTTTCACCGATATTTTGCCCATACTGTAGCTTCCTAACCTGTATGAGAATGATGAGATATTCAGGAACTTTGTTTGTCTAAGCACATCCCATAGTTTGATATGATGGACACAATCAAAGGTCTTTGTATAATGAATGAAACACATAGTGACTTCTTTTGGATATTCTTTGTCTTTCTCAATTCTCCAAATGCACCAAGGATAGTACCTTGTGTTCCTTGGCCTTTTCTTTGAATATCTGGTATCTCTTTTTCCATCTGCATTGGATGATACTTTTCTAGCAATGTGAAATTAAGGATATTGTATAATAGTTTGCATTCTTTGTTAAGTCTCCTTTTTTGGTATTGGCATGTAGATTGACATCTTCCAGTCTGTTGGCCACTGTGCCAAAACAGCTTGATTAGAACATTTACTGATTCTTATGTTACTTGCCATATTTCAGTGGGTATTCTATGAGCTCCTGTAGCCTTCTGACTTAGTAATGACCAAAGGGCTTCTTGTCTCATCTAACAGCTCTCTGAAACCCTTGATTAAGTTTCTTTCCGAGATTTTTGTCTCTTTTTTCCCCCCTTTGGCTTCTTGTTTCTTCTTAGCAATTTCCATGGTTTGCTCTGGCATCCAGTTTGCTTTCTTTTTGTATTTCATTTTTGGCAGTTTCTTTTCACATTTATCTTTAATGGTTCCCTATCAATAGGGTTCAGGACTTCAAAGCATTTCCAGATGTTCTCCTTGAAAATGGTGGGTATATGCCCAAGTTCGTATTGTGAAAACAGGTTGGCTTTCTACTTCTTTCTACTTGCACAATGAGCAGTTCCCCATCTATTACACAGTTAGCACCTGGCCATGCTTTTGATGCAATGATTGAGCTTCTCCATCTCCTTTTAGTAATAATATAGCCAGATTGCTTTCTGTGCACGCCATCGGGTGATGTCCATATAAAAGAAGTCGTATGGTTGTATGAAGACAGTGTTAACTATAAAAAAATTACTAGGGTGGCAGAAATTAGTACATCAATTTCCTGCTTCATTTCAGTTTTCTAAGCCATACAGTTGAACTACATTTTCCTCTTCAATGTTTCCAGCTTTGAGATTCTAGTCTTCAATCCTAAGCAGCACTCAGGTGGTCCTTGACTTACAACCACAACTGAGCCCAAAATTTATGTGGCAAAGTGAGACATTTGTTAAGTGAATTTTGTTCCTTTTTACAACCTTTCACTGGAGTTGTTAAGTTAGTAACATGGTTGACAAGTGAATCTGGACTTCCTACTGCAGTGTCGCTGCAGGGACACTGCAACCATCACACATATGAGCCAGTTGCCAAGCGTCTGAATTTTGATCACATGACCATGGGGATGCTGCAACGGTCGTAAATGTGAAAAATGGTCATAAGTCACTATTTTTAGTGCTGTTGTAACTTCGAACATTCACTAAACGATCTGTAATTTGTTTTTACATTCTGTCAATTTCAAACTGAACTTGATCATAAAACTCATCAGAACCATTAATTATGTTCTATATCACTCAATTTTCTCTTGCAATAAATATACAGACAGTAAATAATTTTACTAGCTGTTTTGTCATTTAGGTCTCCATGCAGTATCCTCCTTTCCCCTTTCCTAATGTCATAGCTTCCAAAAGTATTGCAGCACATCTTTCTCTTCCTCACCAGCAGAAATTAGGGGAGTTAAAATTCAACATATCTGAACCAGAGGTGGCATTCAGCAGGTTCTGACCAGTTCTGGAGAACCAGTAGCGGAAATTTTGAGTAGTTTTGAGAACCGGTAAATACCATCTCTGACTGGCCCAACCCCCATCTATTCTCTGCCTCCCAAGTCCCAGCTGATCGGGAGGAAATGGGGATTTTGCAGGAACCTTCCCCTGGAGTGGGAAGGAATGGAGATTTTACAGTACCTTTACCCTGCCATGGCCACCAAGCCACGCCCACCAAGCCACAGCCACAGAACTGGTAGTAAAAATTTTTGAAACCCACCACTGATCTGAACACCTGATAGGGGAAAAAGCTGCTCCATACAGCATCTCTTGTAAGGCTCACGTGCCTAGTGAATCAGAGTGCTATATAGTCTTCTGAAAGTTGTTGAATCAATCTTAATTGGTATGGTGATGGGCATCAAGTTCAATCTAATCTGAAAGACTATAAAAAGCTGACTTTTTAATTTCCAACAAAAACAACAACAACTGTGTGCTAGGACCATCAGCTGTTACTGAAGAGTGGTTGCAGGAATTGGGTATGGCTAATCTAGTGAAAAGAAGGACTGGGGTGACATGATAGTTGTGTTCCAATATCTCAGGGGCTGCCACAAAGAAGAGGGGTCAACTTATTTTCCAAAGCACCAGAAGGCAAGACAAGAAACAATGGATGGAAACTAATTAAGGAGAGAAGCAACCTAGAACTAAGGAGGAATTTCCTGAAAGTTAGAACAATTAATCAGTGGAACAACTTGCTTCTAGAAGTTGTGGGTGCTCGAACACTGGAGGTTTTTAAGAAGAGATTGTACAATCATTTGTTTAAAATGGCATAGGGTTTTCTGCTTAAGCAAGGGGCGGGACTAAAAGACCTCCACGACCTCTTCCAACTCTGTTATTCTGTAGTATATAGAGGGGTTAGGGTATCTCTTAGATCTTAGACATTTTCAGTCATAAGTTGTTGGCATCCCTAAGGTTAAAAAAAATAAACCCCTATTCACATGCATATTTGTATTCTGAATAGATGGAAGCTTCCCTGCCAAGACATCCTTCACATCTCCAGGATTCCTTCATAAGATAAAAATCAAAAAGAGCAATCCAGTTGCAAGAGCCAAGTTGGGCTTTTTAAAATCAATTTACAGTTTGTTTTCTGCTCCACAGAAAATGTAAACGTTTTTTTTTTAAAAAAAGATATAATGCTTCTTGCAGAGAAATCAATGCTTTGAAATCCAGAGGTAATTTTATCAGCTACTAATACTTTTGCTGTTGCTTTGCAAAAATACAAGTAAAAATCAATTCAAAAGTATGCCTATTTTCTAGCTTTTAATTATTATGCTCAGGTACAGTATATATTTTACTTCTAATACTGAAATCTACACTTTCTCCTTAATTTATGAACATTGTACTACCAATGTGTAGTTCTGTTTAAGAAACCCCAATTAAGGTGTTGGACTTTCACCACAGGAGACCCAGGTTCAAATCCATCTTTACCTAGAGAGATTCATTGGGTGATTTCATGCTACTTCCTTACCTCATAGGGTTCTTGCTATGTGGAGAAAGTACTTCAGAGGAGAATGTTCTATGTATGTCACCTAGAGATGTGGCAGGCAATGTGGAACATTAATATTCCCTTTTCTTCTGTTCAATTATGTCCGATTATTGGAGATTGCCTGGATAAGTCCCCACAGTTTTCTTGACAAGGTTTTTAGTAGTGGTTTGCCATTGCCTCCTTCCTAGGGCTGAGAGAATGTGACTGGCCTATAGGTCACCCAGCTGGATTTATTTCTTTAGCAGGACTAGAATTCATAATCTCCCAGTATAGCCTTAACCACTATACCAAACTGGGATATTAAACTAACAAATAGTAATAGTAATGCCACCTATACATACTTCAACTTTTTTTTAATATACTATTCTTTTTAATAAGAATTAGGAATATGCCATCCCTATGAATAAGAGTGATTGATCGTCTGAACTTTTTTTTTTTTTACTTTTCTAAAGTATTTTTTTTTACTACCGGTTCAGGCGAATAAGTAGTAAAAAATGCTTAAAAATTTTTTTTTTTAAAAAAGGTTCCAACGATCGCGTGGCACAGCTATGATTGTTGAAACTTTTTTAAAAAAAACTTTAAAGCATTTTTTTACTACCTATTCCCCCAAACTGGTAGTAAAAAATGCTTTTAAAAAGTTTTTAAAAAGGTTTCCAAGATCACGCGCCACAGCTGATTACCCCACCCCTTGCTGTTCTACTTACCTTCCCAAGCCTCCTTTTGGTGTGAACTGTGCATGCGCGTGCACAGCACATGCTTGACGTGCAGCATGCATGCGCTTGATGCGCAGCGCACATGCGAGGCTCGAGCTGATGAAGGGATGAGAACTTGTGGCTCAGAAGGTTAATTCAACTGCCTAACATGCAGGAAGCCCAAGTTCGAATCCGAGTAAGGGTATGGCTAGCTGATGAAAGCTAAAAAGCTTGAAATAGATCTATACTAGTCTCCCTTTATTTCTTTATCAGCAAAGTATAAATTTGGTATAAAATGGTTTGTCGTGAATGCGACCGCTTGAGGGCTCCTGGATTGGAGCTGAAAGGCGAAAGGTGCACTCCCCCTCTGCTGACCACTTAAGTATGACGTAAGGTCCACAGAAGTCAATTTGTGACTGAAACTGTGAAAATTCGTAGCTGAGACAACTGAATCAGGTAGGGCATTCCAGACTTTGACAACTCTATTACAAAAAGACCTCTACTTGCTTGGAATAAGACCAGACTATATTGATAACAAAGATTGGTATATATTTGTCCATGTCTCAACAGCGGCGAGAATGGCATTTGCCCAACTGTGGAAAGATGTAGATACGCCTCCTGATCATCTGATAATAAACAAGATTCTCCAATGTGCTGAGATGGATAGATTAACGTATATTTTAAAAGACAAGAAAGATTCAATATATAATAGAAGTTGGGACAAATGCTTTGTCTGGCTCAAAAGAAGGTTAAACCTAGGAATGGGGTGATAAGATCGTCTATTTAGATTAATTAGATATTTATTAGGCTATATGATTTCTTAAAATTTCGACAAAAACAGGCTAATTCTTTCATAGATAGTTAGTAGAAATTGACTCTATTGAAATGTTTGGTTTGGATGATACTAGTTATTATTAATTGGAGAGTGAGCTTAACTCTCGGTTAGTCATGTTTGTGGTTTCGTTTTAGTCTTGTGTTTATGTGTTTCTACATTTCACCATTTATATTGTTTTTCAATGTTTACTTTGTGTTAATTTTAATGTAAATATTTAATAAAGATTTATTTAAAAAAAATCATATTTTTTACAGTCGTTTTCATTTTATATTTGCATTCTTCTAAAAATATAGTTAAAATGAATTCTGAAGTTAACTTTTACCACAAGCCCTGGGCAGGGCAATTTTTGCCCCCCCCCCATTGATACTGGGTGTCATATTAATTAATCCTTACTAAATAATTAATTTATAATATTAACTAATTAATACACTAGTTACTCTGAGATTTTCTCTCCCCGATAGGGCAGTTTATAATGTCTGAATTATTGTTCTGCTACTTTGTTTATGTTTATGTTTTAATGTATGTTGTTTAGAGTTGTCTCAGCAATTGAGGCAGCTTATAAAGCAAGTAGTAAATAAATATGTAGGGATATTGCTAATTCTATATCACCATTTCCTTAAATAAATTAACGTTGAATGTTTGTTGGCACCATTTTCCAATACAATAAAATCCATAAGAACAAAGTAATCATGTGTTAGAAGATTAGTGTTCACTGGTAACTTCAGGAAGCTAATAATCTTAGTATATCTGCATGTAAATCTTCCTTATTCTCCAAAGGGGGCTCAGAAAATTACTGCTAATCAGTCTTCTAATTTTGTAGCCTTTGAAGATTGTAGCCTTGTAGCTTTTGTAGTCTTTGAAGTGGTTTATCATAGATGGATACGGTTCATAATTTTCACACTAAAATCATGTCATGAGTAATTGTTAAGCTCCTTGCAAATCTGAAGGATAATTCACTTATATCCCCTTCGACAGCCTGCAGAATCAGCTTCTTTTCATTCATTCATTCATTCAGTCAGTCAGGTATTTATAAGGCTATCTAACCTAAACAATATGACTCTGGAAGATACACCACAAAAACAATTCAGCCAAAAAATAAAAGAATAAAAGTAAAAAAAAAAACACCTTCAAGCCATAATTAAGAAAACCCCACATATAAAATGTTGAATTGAACAAGACATTGAAAACAACCAAATGAATGATATTTGGTGAAGCTGATCTGATCAGAAAGGTTTAATGAGTCAACAGATATCATCTGACCTATATAGGCTTCCAATGTTAAATAATGGAAGATTGTGTTCTGATTGCAGACAATGAATTGGATTAAATTCTGGGTGAATTCTTGGCTGGGCTTTGGGGTTTCTCAAGTTCTGTATGAAGCTCTCAGGTCAGATTGTCTTGGTTCAGTTTGTACACAGCTTGCGAAATGCTAATGGGAAAATTGTGGCCTCTGCTTTTCCTTTCTATGATGATCTTTAAATTGGGTTTAGTCAACAGACCTTCACATTGGGAGGGAGGGTTACCATTTGTAATTTTGGGGCCATATGCTTTCCCACTTTATATCTTGCACTCTGAAACCCTAGATTATCAAAATAACAGTGCTCTCTCAGCAGCACTGGAAACCTAGCCACTTAATGGCATTTGGTCAATGACAAGAAAGAGAGCAACATAGTCATAATACGAGAAGAGCAGTGTCCAAACTGCCACGAGCAATTATGAATATATTGGGAAAGCAACACATTTCATTTTGTCACGGAGACTGCACGTCACGCTCTACTTCCTCTCCCATTCTCTTTTATTTGCCTTTGGAGAGACAAAAATAGTTTTAATAGTTATCTAGCATGAAAAAAGTGGGCTTTTTTAAAAAAAAAGATAATCTTAAGCATCTTTTGTAGGCCCAGTTGCAACTATTAATTCTCCCCAAATAATTCAGCAGGAAGCATAGCTTAAGAATTTTTCTGCTCGAAATCCTATTGCTTGCAGCCAGTATTTTATTCACAGTTCACTCATGAATTTGGTTCATTCACTTGTTAACCTTGCTGCCTTTTCCCCTTTCCCCATTTCTAAGATTTATATCTATCTGTTGATGAGATAGGCAAGAGGAACAGGAATGCCTGTTCAAATCCTCAGTGCTAGCTGGAAGCTAATTGAATTTCGGTAATATAAAAATATAGTTTTATGGTGTGAGCATAAGGGGAAGCCTTCCATGTGAAGAAGACAGTGGTTTGTTCCACCAAACAGCATGGTGCCTGCAATTTCTCAAAGTCTTGGCATGGCTGCTTTGAGGATGTTGGATGGTTAACTATGCAAAGTAAATCAGTGAATGATTTGCACAGTCCTAGCCTCCCAGAGATTTCGATTTCTCCTATAAATTTCATCTGGTTTCCTGCAATAAGCAATATCTGTTCTCTGCTTTGGCTCAGTTTGACTTCAACCTTGCTTGCCTCCTTTTCTCGGTAAAGAGAATGAATGTGGATGTGCTCCAAATCTTTACCATTAAACATTGCTGTCTTGTGGGATCAAGGAAGCGTGCCTCTTGCTGTGGCCCCAATCAGGGGTGGGCTGCTGGGGGTTCACAGGGGTTCGGGAGAACCTCTAGCTAAGATTCTGTGCAGTTCAGAGAATTCCCAAATCCCACTCCAGGCTGGCTCTGCCCACCCCACCCCGCCCCTTCCAGGAGTCTCCATGCTGCCGGTTTTGGATGCAGGTAAGTGTAGGGTGCGCACGGAGGCATGGGGGAGGATGAAAAATGGGTCTACCAGAAGTTCCAGATTTCCCAAATTTCTGGTAGGCCCAAAGCCTGGGGAGAGAGCCATTTTCGCCCTCCAGGAGGGTCAAGGAAAGCCTCTGGAGCCTGGGGAGGGCAAAAACGCCCAACCCCCTTCGTGGTGCAGAAGGCTGACTAGGCCACCCCCACCATGGCCACGTCCACCCAGCAACCAGGCAGAAAACCCCTTGCTAAAATTTTTGAAGCCCACCCCTGGCCCCAACCCTCTGGGAAAGCATCCTCCAAAGATAAGGATGGCACCCTTTCTCCTGGGTTTCCGGAAAGCCTTGAAAACCTGACTTTAATGTCAGGTCTGAGGTTGATGCTTGTTATTTGTTCAATAGCCCCTTTTTTGTTTTGTTGATTTTATTCTCTACTAGCTGAATACCCGTGCTCCGCTACTAAACTATGTGATCGGGCTTCATAAATCAACACTTACAGCTTGAAAATTAATGAGTAGTTATGATTGGCCTCTACTCTCCCCTTCTCTCCCTCAGCCTTGCCCCACAGAAGCCTATCCTATCCCCCTTCTCTCCCCTAGGCTTGCCCCACAGAAACCTCCCATATCCTATCCCCTGCTTGCTGCTGTGAAAGTAAAACTGAAACTAAAACTCCTCTCCTCTGCTTGTGTTTTGCATTTGGAACAGATTTCTTTTCAGGTGGGGAAGGGGAGTAGGACTCCTTAGCATCAGAGAGTGTTAATAATAATATAGGAAATACTAATTCTCTGATGGTCATTTTGAAAAAACCTTTCTTAGTGAGCACCTAGAAGCCAAGAAGAACATACATGGCAAATTTCAGGTTTGTAGGCTTTATGGTTCTGGAGATTTTGTGATGATGTGTGAGTGGTATTTTGCTTTTATATATATAGATTAAATTATTGGGTGGGGGGCTGTCTGTTTGATTTAATGTTTTCAGCTGTTTTTATGTTTTTTCTAGTTCTGTATACTGCCCAGAATCCACTGGAATTGAGTGGCCAATAAATGGAGTGCCCAGAAATAAATAAAGATCCAGTTAGTCATACAGTAGCTATTAAGTTTTGGAGGTCTTTGAAGTACTCAAAGTTAAGATGAGTTACTTTTAACTGCTACAGAATCTTAGACTTGTGGTCTGCAAATTTGGAAGAATTTTGACCTATGAACCCTTACAATTATGAAGCTTGAGGTTCTACACTGCTGAATTCTTAAATATTCTAATAAAACTTATAGTATCATGGTATTTTTGCATGTTAAATGAGCAAAGGCAAATCCAATCCAAAAATTTAGTTGACTAATTGTTATAAGCTGCAGTTTGTTTACCTGTGGTGTACTGAGGAAACCATAATGATTGGTTCATACAACCCAAATGAATCAAATCATATTGTCACTTAATGTGATATATGAATCCATTCAGCAAATTAGACAGTTGTTGTCATCCAGTTGCTCTGAACTTTGTCCTGCAGGCTTGGAGCTAATTTTTGCTATCAATGAACATGTATCATCATTCAGCTGAAAAAACGTTTGAGTTGATTCCAATATAAATCTTCAAGGCTTGGTCTTTATATTATGTTGGCAGCTCAAAGCTATTTAAAAACTTACAAGTTTATGGATCCAAAGAAATTTAATAGTCCTTATTGCACCCCACTGCTGTTGGTTTTGCATCTGGCAGAAGCATGCACACTTTCATACTAAATGGACTTGAAAGTGGCTAAAATATCCAATTGCAAAGGGCTTCAGAGATAAGAATGTTAGAGCACAGTTGATCAGATTAAATGATTGCTGCTAACTTTATTAATTTTCTAAACTTGCAGAAAATGAAAGAGAATACTAGACTAAGTTCAGCATGATTGAAGATAGCTGCTTTGATGTTTCTGAAACAAATCTTTGACAGACGGTTTTTTTTTTAAAAGTCTTTTGACGATTTCCTGTTTGGTTCAATATCTTGACAACTTCGCTGGGCTGCAAATTTTAGTGATATTCAGTTGGCAGTAAATTATGACTATTGTGCTGTGTTGTCCTCTTTAGAAAAAAGAACAACAGCTCCCAAAGCAATAATCTCTCTCACTCTGTGCACTGAACTACTGGCTAACCATGCTTTCCGAGTCTCTCTTGGTGCCAGCCATCTGTACACATATTCAAATTTATATCTCTTATAAATATAAATTTGTATCTGTTCTTTTGACGCACTTGAAAAACTCTTAATTCAAATTGAGTTTTTCAATAAGCAATTTTCTGCAGAAATTTCCAAGTTTTACATTTACCATTGCTTTAATCTACAATCAATGTTTATCCAGCCCCTGAGTCACAAAGAATATTTCAATGTTCTTGATAAAGAACAATATGTGGGAATCCATGGAGTAAACCCTGTTCTATTATGCCAAATTTCTGACAGGCTTTTAAAACTAGTTTTTAAAGGCCTCAAATGTTACGGGAATAATATATTTTTCATGTTTCATGCTACATGTTAGGGCTGAGCAGGTCCTTTTTTTATGTAGAAAAAATATGTTTTATTGATACATTAAAAAAAAAAAACATAAAAAATTCCATATCTACCTGAACAGCGTGTTTTCTGGGCACAGTTAGTTTTAAGTAAAAGTACAACAATAATCATAATCATAATAAACATGTCAATATTAATCACAAAGTAATAATGCAATTAGTTTATCCATCTTGCAATTTTTTAAAATTATCTTCTTAATGTCTAACCTCTGTTTCTATTAGTTAGCCATTGGTAAAACAAGTCCCCTGTTAAAGAGAATTCTGTTTCTTCCTTTTCTTTTCTTTTAAATGTTAATCTATCCATCTCAGCACATTCTAATATTTTTTTTAACACTTTGTAGGGATCTCTTCATTTTTCCATTGTTGTGCAAACACAATTCTTGCTGCCGTTAATACATGTAAAATTAAGTATGTATTCCCTTTATTATACTGTTCTGGTAATATACCCAACAGAAATATTTTTGGTTTCAGAAATATTTATGTGTTGCTTTATAATTTTTTCTAATCAAGTATGTATTTTTGTCCAGTATTCTCTTGCCTTTCCTGCAAATTCATTTAAAAGGGTGTTTTGGCACATGTACAGGCATAGGGGCACCTTTTCTGCAGCATTAAAGAAGCTGTCTTTTTCTAGGTTCATGTGACAGCTTCACAACCACTCTGAGGTATTTCTTCCTGAAAATGCACGTGCAGCTCTTCACAATAAGAGACAGCTGGGGGCAGCTTTAGAAGTAGCTGTGCAAACCGAGAAAGACACTTGGCAGCTTGAATAATTTGAAAAGAGGGTGCTTTGTACAATTCCTGTGCATTCCGGAGCACCTCTTTCACAACTTCACAGCATACCATTAATCAGACATTTCTCATGCAGAACAAGCCCTATGAACTCCTCTCCCTCCCCCGTGTTCTTATATGGTCTCCCGTTTATATCAGTGGGAGTGATGATTGAAGGAGAACTTCAGTACTAGAATGGAAGGAGCTCATCACCTGTCAAGCAGTATATTTCTTGTTCAAGGAAATTTTCTCTCTAAAGCTTGGAGTGCTCTAACACCATCCGTTGTCTTTTTTCCTTGGATAAGATGCCAAGGCAGTGTTTGGTTCATGAGGAAAGAATGGAGCGAGGGAGGTGGAGTGAAATCCATAAAACAAGTTCTCTTTGGAACCCGTCTTTTTAACTAATTCACATGCTTGCCACAGTCTTCTAAAAACACTAGCTTAAAGGGATATGTAACAAAAGATCAGGGGTGAAGATCTCATTCAATCCCTATGTATTGACTTACGGTTGTCAAAGTTTTGAAAGCTTCATCTCAGCTATATCACTGAGCATCTGCTGAGACTTGCATTCAGCAGAAGATCCAAAGCCAACCCTTAAAGGCCCCGATGCTCCTGCCTGTGTCTGACCCTCCTGTTGCTCTTTTCTCATTTGTAATTAAGTATGGCAAACCCTGAGAAATGTGATGGCTCAGTGGTTAAGATGCTCAGCTTGTTGATTGAAAGGTCGGCAGTTCAGCGGTTTGAATCCCTAGTGCCGCGTAACAGAGTGAGCTTCCATTACTTGTTCCAGCTTCTGCCAACCTAGCAGTTCAAAAGCACGTAAAAAATGCAAGTAGAAAAATAGGGACCACCTTTGGGTAAAAGGTAACAGTGTTCCATGTACCTTTGGCATGTAGTCATGCTGCTACATTATTGTGGTCTGCCAGCAGCCTGCGGACCTGGCAGCGGAGTAAGTGAGGAGGCTGGGGAGGAACATGGGCCAGTCCTGGAGTCCAGGGAAGGCCCGGATGAGGGCTCTGCGTCAGAGGCAGAGATGGGGCTAGGGCCATCTGGGAGAGATGCATGGACTCCAGAGCCCCCAGAGTCGGACAGCAGAGAGGCAGAGGAACAGGAGGAGCCTGTTCCTAGTGCACGCATGCCCAGAGCTGCCAGAAGGCAAGAGCAGCTAAAGCAAAAGGGATGACTTGGGAGTAAGGTCAGGAGATGATTGGCCCCTCCCATAAGGCTTAAAAGAGAAACAAAGGCACTTGGGCCTTTTTGCAGGAAAGCAACATTGCTAACTCTGTTTCCAGTCGGTGTCTCTGGTTTGATTCTGAACTTTGTGGGGCTTTGCCAAGTAAGGCCTTTTGCAGGGTGTCAAAAGAAGATGAAGGTTGGTGATTATCCCAATGGACTTCTTCCAAAGGACTTGTTTTGCAACTAATTGGATGGATTTCTCAGATGGAAATGAACATAATTCTTAGCTGTTACAATAAAATAGGTTTATTTGGGACTAATTGTGTCTTGTAATGACTCAGTAAGCCTAGGTCACAACACACATGACCACGGAGATGTCTTCAGACAGTCTTCTTTGGCTTTGAAATGGAGGTGAGCACTGCCTCCTAGAGTCAGGAATGACTAGCACATATGTGCAAGGGGAACCTTTACCTTTACCTTACACCCTGAGAACACTAATTTCTCTTCTGGGCACCTTGTTATTCTCCTTCCCTTCTCAAACCACGAATTAGTCTTCAGTCATAACTAAATTACCCTATGCTGATATACTGTATAGTACTGTCCAAAGATCTCCTCAAGGGGTTAACCCACTACCCAAGGATGACATCCTTGAGTTGGGAGGAAAGAATATAGACATAAATTGAGCAGAATCCATAGCCATGTGCCTCAAAAAAGAGGCTGGACAATGTTGTTGTCCTCATGCAAAGCAGATGTAATGGACTGTATGGGTGACCTTGAGGAAAGAGGAGAAGAGATGTTATCCAGAAACCATCACACTAAAATGAACAAAAGTCTGCAGTTGCTTAACCATCAGAGAAACAGAGAAGCAAACTAAGGAAGGACCCACCCTAATGAAGCAAGTTAGAAGCAGAGATCAGGAAGTTTGTATTTTCAGTCTTGTAGGGTTCTATAAACCCATACAATAAAGAAGATTTAGTTCATGCAGTCAGATTTTCTGTCTGGTTTACCTGGGAAGGCTGAGATCAGGATTTCAGAGCAATGCCTCCCAACATATTGGGTACTAGGATCCGGTTCCATGGAGAGAGTTTTTTTCACAGATGGAGGAAGCATGGTTTCGCTTTCTGCCTGCATCCCATGGATGGGCTTCACTTGTTTGTGTGACCTGGTTTCTGGTATGCCATGGACCAGTGCTGGTCCATGCACTGGGAGATGGAGACCCCTGTTTCAGGCCATTAATTGGTTGATTCTCTAGTGTCATTTCTTCTCCCCCACCTCCCAAATATCACTTACTGGTGAAAAGCCAACCAGCAGTTGCTCTCCTGATTGTGTGACACAATGGACTTGGGTGTTTATGCCTTAATTTCTATTATTTGGCACGTGCGGATTATGATAAGACTTTTTCACAGACGATGCCAGTTAGATCATCCACATTACTGTACCTTGTTAGAAGAATAGACGATCAATAGGCAGGTCCCTGTGTCAAACAACTAATTTCCTCAAGAGAAGAAGCCTATTAGAAGAATAGATTTGAAAGCTGAATCAAAAAGCTTTCGGTGCCTCTGGTCTTTTCTTTCTCCCAGCTGAAAATTTTATCTGCAAATTGTTTCTTTTTTCTTTTTTTCTCCTCTTACATATTATAACCAGCAATGATCCTTTTAGAATTAACTTTTATGTCCTTCCCTCAACCCTCTCAGAGGGCAGACTCAGCAAAATATCATTGCACAGAGGATGGAAAATGATTTTCAATGCTGCATATTTTATTCTGACCTGAAACAAAATCTAGTCTGGTTGCTTTTGAAAAATGTTCCCAGTAGAACAGAGGAATTTTACTAGAGATGCTTTAGAGTAGACTGAGCCCCAAATTTGCTATCTAGTTGCCAATTCTGCTACCTAGCAACCAGAAAGTAATCTGAATATATTGATGGTTGTTTGGGTACATACCAGTGGTGAAATCCAAATTTTTTTACTACCAGTTTTGTGGGCATGGCTTGGTGGGCTTGATGTGGTTTGGTGGGCATGGCTTGGTGGGCATGGCAGGGGAAGGATACTGCAAAATATCCATTCCCACCCCACTTTGGGGCCTGCTAGAGGTGGTATTTGCTGGTTCTCCAAACTACTCAAAATTACAGCTACTGGTTCTCCGAACTGCTCAAAATTTCTGCTACCGGTTCTCCGGAACCTGCTGGATTTCACCCCGGTACATACACTAAGAAGCCAAAATGTTTCACTTGGTTTGCAATTTTATTTACTCTGGGGTCCATGACAGAAAAAAAGTTTAGCCATTGCTGTTTGTTACGGTCCTCTCTTCTCCAATCTGAAATTTTAGGTATGAGAGTGTGTGCATTTCCTATGATAAATATATTTATGATGACTATGATCATGATTTATTACTTACTGTATTTTTCGGTGTATAAGATGCACTCCCCCCCCCCAAAAGTGAGTGAAAATGTCTATGCGTCTTATACAGCAAATGTTGCTGAAGCCCCGGCCGCCCACTGGCCTCCACCCTTCGGCCTCTGCCTCCCAGCAGTTTGCCTTCTTGCAGCAAACATCAAACAGTCTGGTCAGTTTCAGCATAGCCTGATTTAGCATGAGCAGCTGATTGGTGGTTGGATCTGCCTTCTGGAATACCACCTATCAACTGTTCCAGGCTGTGGTGATCATCACTCCCCATCGCCATCACTGCCCATTGCTGCTGTGTGCCCAATTTTTGGCCTCTGCACACCCCATTTTCGGCCTCCATGCATCCAATTTTCAGCTTCTGTGCCCCACATTTTTGGCTCGTTCCAGGCGGTGGGGATCACTGCTGCCACTGCCTATCTCCGCTGCCTGGAACAGGCCAAAAATGGGATGCACGGAGGCCAAAAATGGGGCACATAGGGGCAGTGATAAGCAGCAGCGGTGACGGGCGGTGATGGTGGTGATGGGTGGTGATGATGACCACAGCCTGGAACAGTTGATGGGCAGCATTCTGGGAGGCAGATCCAACTGCCAATCAGCTGCTTGTGCTAAATCAGGCTATGCTGAAGCTGACCAGGCTGTTTGCTGCAAGGAGGCAAATTCCTAGGAGGCAGAGGAGATTTTTTTTTTCTTGTTTTCCTCCCCAAAAGCTAGGTGTGTCTTATAGTCTGGAGCATCTTATAGTCCGAAAAATACAGTGTATCTTTTATGTACACTAAGAGCTTATGCACTGAAGACAAATTCTCTGTGTTTTCAATCACACATGACCAATAAAGAGCTCTTCTCTTCTCTTCTCTTCTCTTCTCTCTCTTCTCTTCTCTTCTCTTCTCTTCTCTTCTCTTCTCTTCTCTTCTCTTCTCTTCTCTTCTCTTCTCTTCTCTTCTCTTCTCTTCTCTTCTCTTCTCTTCTCTTCCCTGTTCTCTGTTCTCTGTTCTCTATATTCTATTCTACATTCTCCTTCTTTTACAATCTCTCCAGTACATGTTTGTGCTACTAATTGGGTCAAAATTAACCATTTGGGAATTCAGAATTCTTGCACTTTTTCCAGGAAGTATCCGATATCTCATCAGTCCTTGCACCATGGAGAGTCTTGGCATAACTTCCAGACATCACCCACCCCTGGAGTGTTGTCAACCAAATTCAAGAGATGTTGTTTCTCTGGTGTATCTGCTTTGCAGTCAGCACAGATTGTCTTTGGCAGTTTGGCAGGATTTTTTTTTTTATCAAACCCATAAGTCCCAGCACTTGCATTCTACAGCATACAGGATTTCTCCCTTAAAGGTGAAAAAATAAACTTTTAAAAGTAAACCATAGTAAAAGAAAAGAAAAGAAAAAAGAAATGTGTATCTTCCCACAGGGTAAAGAGGAAAAAAAAAAGACATCCTGGTTTTGATAATACTAGTCCTGGCTACATATGTTGAAAGGCTTCTACCCTTAAGCCTTGTTGTTGTTCTTTCTGGCTCATCAAGTCTGCTAATCATCTAACTATTGTGCTATAAAACAAAGAAAAAATGGATATATTGGTCAGAAATGATGTGGGGATGTAATTTTTTTAATGTGTTTGATAAGAAAAAAAACTGGCTTTATTAATTCCTTTTCCTTAAGCTGCATAATATCTGACACTATGGCTCTCTGTGATAGCGGATGTTTCTGATAGATGCAAATCCCCCCCCCTTTTTTCCCCTCCTGGCTTTGTGCAGTTTCTATTCTAATTAAATGATTCACCAGGGCTCAATATGTTCAGATGCCTTTTTAGTGCTTCCAGATTGTTTTATGTCAATGTATTCAGAATCTCTGGGAAAACAGTTGATTTTAGGTCCATATTCTCTAGTGGCCATTTGACGGATTCATGTCTGATAATGCTAGTGCAAGGATATGCAATTGTTCAAATCTATTTTTGCCATCATTTTGCTCCTGAAAGACTCAGGATGTATTTTTGGAGGGAGTGGGGGAGGAGGTCTGCTTTAAAGGAACTCATTGGGGCACCTTTCCCAAGCAGTCCTCTAAGCTGATCAGTCTAAAAAGACATTGTGCTTAACGATTTTTTGAGAGGTGAGAGATAGAGAATGTTAACATAAACACAATTAAAAAAAAAAAACCCATCTAAATGGAGCAGTCCCAAGCTTTGCCTGAAAGCTAAGAAGAGAGCCTTCTGAAAAGAAATCAGATGCAAGTTAACGTAGACAGAAGCTGTGGTAGAGGCTTTTGAAGGGAGAATTGTATTTGTCCTTTAGCTTTCCAGAAAAATATGCTTGCTAATGTCTCCAGGACAAGGAATACAAGTGGATAAAGTTGGTACAGGTACCTGACAACCAGAAAGAAAAATATTAATATAATGTCTACCTAAGACTACCTTATTCAAGAATCAAATAAATAAGCAAATAATCTGGTTTGAAAGACACTGCCAGAGATTATGCATTGCTTTTTGTTCTTGTAAATCTTTTCTTGGCTCTCTGTAATCGGATAAAAGGCTTAACCCTTGAATAACTTTCTCTTCCAGATGTAGTGCCAGGAGATGGGGATGACTACAAGCTGGGGCCACTCTAATTACAGTGGGGACATGCTTTTGTGATAGCTCTGTCTCTGGCCAGAAAGTGTAAGTTGACCACACACAGAGAGATATATGTCTGTGGTCAAAAAATCAAGATGGTGCTCTCCCTGTTAAAAAGCAGGTGGAACTGTTTACTTCTGGTGGGGGGGGGGGCATAGTGAACTGAAGACAGCTCTGCAGAAGTGGAATTGGTGATCATGGCAAAGACCAAGGAACTGATGAGAAGATAAGTTCTTTGGAACCTCTCTGGATAAAGAGAGGACAAGAGGTCGCCCATGTGTGCTCTGTGCAGCTGCTTTGCTCAAGTAGTTATTCTGTGGGCTTGAGCACTGAGAGATGATGGGATCAGCCATCTGAGTGTTGTAACCATGACAAAGCCTTTAAAAGGACATCATGTTTACTTTCTAATCACTTGGGAAACTGCCTCTTAACCATCTTAAAGCTCTTAGGGATTTTTGGAATAAAGTGTGAAAAAAGATCTTAATCGGATGAGTTTATTTTCAACTCTGAACAAGAGAGAAATTAATTATATGCTTAAGAACTTTTAAAAAAATGAAAGAAGCAGCTTAAAATATGTTTTTGTTTTAAAAAAATTATAAAAAGATCAAAGGTCCAGATAAATCTGGAATATTGATTTTCACTATAAGATTTTGGAATTAACTATAAAAAATAAATAGCTTCTAATGGGAAACAGACCTACTTTGGCTACCATGACTATTACAAGCCACAACAAAAGTAAGTAATGATTTTAGAACCTGGACCTAGAGGAGACTAAAGATTCTAAGCAGAAGAGAAAAAAACAACAACAACTCAGCCTGTACTTGATGCTAGTTAATAATGGGTCTTACAAAATGACATGAAACATTGGCAATATTAAAGGAAATCTTGAAACCAGAAATTAGTAACTACAATAGCAACACTGTAATGATGTCTGTTTCTATGAATAGACTATATCTAAATTTGTTAATGAAGGAATAACAAATATAGAATAAAATTTTATCCGATTAGAAGGGATATTGAAATTGGATTTATAACTGACAAGCCAAGAGTATAACTTGGAAAAGGATTTCATTAGATATACAAAGGAACTGGCTGAGGTTTTAAAATTTAAAAGGGACATACAAATTAACCAACTTTTGGGGTAACTTTTTTCTACTGGATTTATAAAAGAGGCTTGTGAAAGCCTTGAAGAATTCTATGCGATGGGGCAAAGAAATGAAGAGAAATCAAATCTTACGGCAATATTTGAATGAACTAAAGATTAAAACTGTTGGAAGTAAAAAGAAGAAATATAAAGGTGGTTTATTTGGCCAAAGTTAAAACAGGATATGTTGTTACTTCTGGCAACCCCTTGTGGATTTTCTGCAGACATCAGGACTGAAAAGATGATATTTTATGGATTTGTTTATACATAAAAGATGGGCTATGGGATGAAGAGATAAATGTTCATCACTTTAGAGAGGCTGAAGAGTTATTAAATTTGTTTATATTTGTTGTGATGATCACTGGAAATTACTTTAATCACACCACTGTGATCCCTATTTTATCCACCCTTTGCAGATATCTCTGCAGCTACTGCGCAGTGAATGGTGGATAAATAACGAATCAGGTTGCCTCATGAAGCAGACCTGGTTATAGACAGGCCTCCCTTGGCCTGTCTGCAAGTGTGTCGTGGGTATCTTCAGTGTGTGCTTTCAGCGATGTTTTTACCAATCAGGATTTGAAGGGATGGATATGGATTCACACTGAGTAGTTTTTGAGAGCTGCTGCTGAGGAAATGGAGTTCTTATAAAACCTAACGACAGCTGGACCACTTAGCACTTTGATCAGAATTTAATTGGCTGAAAGCAAGTGTTATTTGACCTTCTGCACAGGCTGTTGGCTAGATTGGGAAATTATATGACTGCAATGACAAGCCACTTCTGAACCGGTGCCAGGAAAACGATATGGACCTGTCCGTGAAGTCACAAGAGGCTGAGCTTGTTTCAAAGGAAACTTTATCATTCTAAACAAAGATTCTTCTCGTTATTTAGAGGCTGGCATATTTCCCCCCCCTCCCCATCTTACAAATCAATAGGCCCACACTTATCTCCTCTTAACATCCCCATTTTTAGCTTGAGCAGCTCATCAGCTACATCAGATGGCGCAGGAGAAAATGCTCAGCCGCAAAAATATGTTCTGGGTCTGAAATTAAAACTCAATTTAGTTTAATTGTCCTTGATTTTTATCAAGCGAATCAAACGGCTCATTCCATATTCAAAGTTAAATGTGGTGAGCTTGGGCGGGAGGGAACAACTTAGAAGCTCCTCTGTCTGAAAATAAATGATGCAGTGAAGTCCTGTGTTATCTGGGTAATTGTCAATGTCATTTGTATATTAATTATTGGAGCAGGGGCTCTTAGATTCACTGCTGTTTAACACTAATATAAATTAGAGTCGGAAGGGGCCTGGGATTGGATGTTTGTTTGTTTGTATGTTTGCATGATAAAGGTGGAGTAAAATACCCAAGACATTTTCCTCTGCCTATTTTCCCCATAACAATCTAGTAAGGTGGGTTGGGTTGAGAGAGAGTGACTGTCTCACCCAGTTGGCTTCATGTTGAGGTGACATCAAAACTCACAGTCTCCAGCTTTCTATCCCGGTGCCTTAACAACTAGACCAAACATCACCCCACAAATAGAATTTTCTTGTTTTAGAATGTGTGCGTCTCCACTACTGTTACAGCACCAGAAGTGGGTTTCAGGAGGTTCTGATCAGTTCTGGAGAACCAGTAGTGGGAATTTTGAGTAGTTTGGAGAATCAGTAAATACCACCTCTGACTAGCCCCGCCCTCATCTATTCTCTGCCTCCTGAGTCCCAGCTGATTGGGAGGAAATGGGGATTTTGCAGTATCCTTCCCCTGGAGTGGGGAGGGAATGGAGATTTTACAGTATCCTTCCCCTGGAGTGGGGTGAGAATGGAGATTTTACAGTATCCTTCCCCCGCCATGCCCACCAAGCCACACCCACTAAGTCATGTTCACAGAACCGGTAGTAAAATTTTTTGAATCCCAGCACTCTACAGCACCCATGTAGCCTTAGCTGAAAGAAGCCAAGCTCATGAATAGCATATTTGATGGGAGACTATCAGAAAATCTTAGGGTCATAAATTAGAAGCCAAAATAAAAACACAATAGCAAAAAAAGCAAACACTCGAGCAAGCCCCTACATGAATGTGAGCATTGGAGAAGAACGAGACCTTTATTATAAGTTCATGAAGTTCCTTTAAAGTCTTGATTTATTGCTGTCATGCACAATGAGTTGCATGCTTCCCATTTACATTGCTCACTCTGAGTTCCTAAGGTTTTCTTCAGTGAAGAATGAAAGGAGCTTGAGTTTGCCTCTGTAAAATAATGCAACAAGCTCAGATGTAATTCTGGCAACGGACAGCGTGTTTCCCCCACCCTTGAAAATAGCATTTATTCAGTCATGTTATTAATATTCCTCAACTGGCAAAATAAAATCAAGTGATCATGGATGAGAAACAACTTATAGGAATAGCCGAATATTCTCTTCCAGCCATGGAAAAATCGTGATGGGTTCCTTTCGGACAATCGCTCTCTCTCTCTCTCTCTCTCTCTCTCTCTCTCTCTCTCTCTCTCTCTCTCTCTCTCTCTCTCTCTCTCTTAGCTCAACCAGTTTTATAGTATTAAAGTTCTCAGGTGAAAATTGAATTAGATTTCTAAATTAGCCACATTTAGCTCCTGGGGCAAAGGCAAGAAAAACCCAGAAAATGTAATAATTAATGCTGGTATTTAATAACATTATATGGTAATCTTTTAGCCAATAAAGAGTGGCTGTGAAACATAATCAGAGTTCTAATCATATCAATGATACATCAAAGAAAGAAATATTCTTGCCACATGTTGATCTAATTTTAAACAAATAGGGCCCTCATTGGAAAGAGATTTCCACACCACAAGGTACAAGGGAGTAAGATTAGTAGTGGGTTGCTCCCGGTTCGCACCAGTTCGCAAGAATTGGTAGCAAAAAAATTTAGTAGTTCGAAGAACCGGTAATAACATTGGCTGACCACGCCCCCGAACTGGTCCCCGACCCAGTCGTTGCTCGCTTACCCCGCCCACCTCATCAGAGACTTTTTTTTTTACTTTTAAAGGCATTTTTTTACAACCTCTTTGGCTGAAAAAATGCTTTTAAAAGTTAAAAAAAAATCCTCTGATGATTGCACAGCTCAGCTGGGATCTTGAGAGGCTTCTGAAAACATTTCTTCTGCAACCTCTTCAGTTGAAGAGGAGGTAGGGGAAAAAAATCCCTTTAAAAGCCTCTGGTGATCCCAGCAGATTTGCCTGATCATCAGAAGCTTCTAAAAGCATTTTTTCTGCAACCTCTTAAGGTTGTAGAAATAATGCTTTTAAAAGTAAAAAAAAAAAAGTTGGCCATGCCTATCCATTCACATTAGCCCCAAGTCACGCCCACAAAATAAGCCACACCCACAGAACCACTAGTAAAATTTTTTAGAACCTACCCCTGAATAAGATCCAGAGGTGAGCAGCTGCTTTTTCTCCAATATGTACCTATTCCACAGAGGTGAGGGAACCTCATTTATCCAAGCCAGAAATAGTGAGACTGACTGTATTGCATTTTGACAAAATCAAAATGCCTCCTGTTCAGCCTAAGTGAATCATTTTATTTATGAAATAGCATAAAATGAACAGTGAATGCTCTGTGGTAGGAAAACAAAGAGTCCTAGAGGAAATAGCTTAGCTCAACCTTCACTGATGTGACACTGGGGACACCGCCAAGATTCCAGCTGTTGGATGTATCATCTCCATTCATCCCACTGTTTCTTTCAGGGGGCAGAAAAGAGGAAGGATTACCTGATGTTGCATTTGCCATCTCTATTCTGCTAATATTAGATATATATAAAAGCTTTAAGACTGGAATCTCCCTTTGATCCTATCCAGACTAACCTATTGAATTGTTTCCAGAGGTTCTGGAAAATTCTGTCTCTTTGATCTATATCTCCATAGATAAATATACAGATAACATCAAATATTGCCTATTGTTCTTGTCTTTCTCCTTGCTTTTGCTGCTGTTGGTCCCATCTTACCATTGCTTTCAGATGTTTGCTGTTGTTTAATAAATAAACACCAAGCTATATTTTGGCTAGCTGAAGGGTGAGGCATGTGTCCTTATTCGATTTGGATATAGGGATTGACTGGGAGTATGCTGAGTGCAAACTAAAGTAGGAATTACCTACAGTTTTTTCCCAACTCCAACAACTGTACTTATGGGAGAACTCTAGTGAGTCTGGAATGGGTATGTGAGAAATATAATGGTGTAGTAGATAAGAAGCTGGCCTAGGAATCAGAAGACTGTGAATTTCAAATGTGTCTTACACATGAAAACCAAGTGGGTGACTTTGGGCCAGTCACTCTCTCTCAGTCCAATTCATCTCACAGGGTTGCTATTGTGGGGAAAATAGGTGTAGGAAGGAGTATTACTGTATATATATTTGCTGCCTTGAGTTACTTATAAAGTTATGAAGGCAGGATGCAAATCCAGTAAATAAATAAAAGAGTTCTTATTTGATTTGATGTCTCTTCATATCATCAATAATTGTAACTTTTTGGACTGCCTCTGGGGGTCCAAACAGTGTGGAGGACACTGTTTTCCAGTAGTTCTTCTTTCTACATTGCTGTCCTACCTTTATGGACCAACATGCTCCCATAGATCCAGGTGACCCAGTCCTGCTAGGATTCAGAAAAGGCATTAAAACTCTTTAGCAGACTTGGGTGTTGATATCAATAGGATTGATCCTTTGTTGCAGTGGAGTGTTTGCATAATAAAGTTTTATGTTCCTCGGTATATACAATAAGTGGAAGTTGTGTCTTTAATGTGTAATAATAATTTATTGTTTTATTTTGATTCACAGATGTTGGCAATGTAAGCTACACTGAGTTGGCAATGGCAGGAGTAGTTTATAAGCTAACTATCTAATCTTAAAGACATAGCCTATTATTTGTTTTGATGTACATCTTATTGTACTGATTTGCAGATAGTATCTTCAGGCAGGGGAAGAAGCCTCACTAATGGAAAGAAACACCAGCCCTTGTCAATTCTAACTGCTTCAATCACCACCTTTTTAATCAAGAAGAGAAAATTACAGTACTGTCAAGGGAATGAGGTCATGATTTTTGCCCAGACACATACTAAAGGACATTGATCTCCTGACTATATATTTTATGCTTATCCACTTAATGGCCTTGAAGAATGTATGCATTGATAGCTTTTATACTTTGACTGCTAATGATATATTCTGGACAACTTACTAAAAAAATAACAAAGAGGCACGACAGAGGTGGGACAGAAACCAGCAGGAATGGAAGCAAATATCCACATAAAGTTGCTTGGGCAACCAATGTTATTTGAATACATTTTTTTTGCCACTGTATGAGAATTTACTTTCTGTATTTTTACAGAAAACAAAAGAGCAAACAAAATCCAGCTTAAAAATTGGGCAGTAAACACATTCAGAAACAGAAAGGGAAACAGGAAAACCTATCTGGTGCCTTATTTATTTGGGAATGGTTTGACTTTGTTGCTCCTGAGGAAGTGGACAGGACCTTAGGAAGTTTGAGCACAGGCATGTGTTTTCAATCCATATCCCACCGGGCTTGCAAACGCTTCCAAGGAGGTGATATGAGGATGGGTTTAGTTGGTGCTTAATGCTTCCCTGTGGGAGGGGGTGGTGCCCCAGCCTTTTAAGGAGGCTGTGGTTCACCCTTTTCTTAAGAAGCCATCCCTAGACTTTACCCTATTGGATATTTTTTTTCCTGTTTCCAATCTTCCCTTTCCTGGGAAGGTTGTAGAAAAGGTGATTGCCTGGCAGCTCCAGAGATTCCTGGACAAAACCTTTGTCAGACCAATTCTCGAATACAGCTTGTCTGCTTGGAATTCACACTGTATATCGGACCTTAATACAACTGAGCGAGTCCAGAGATATTTCATGAGAAGAGTACTCCACTCCTCTGCTCACAGTAGAATCCCTTATGCCACCAGGCTTGAAATTTTGAGCCTGGACAACCTGGAACTACACCGTCTACGGTCTGACCTAAGCATAGTACACAAAATTGTCTGCTACAGCATCTTACCTGTCAATGACTACTTTAGCTTCAACCTCAATAATACTCAGGCAAACAATAAATACAAATTCAAGGTAAACCGTGCCAAACTCGATTGCAGAAAATATAACTTCAACAACAGAGTGGTCAATGTCTGGAATGCTCTTCCTGACTCCATTGTTACATTCTCAAACCCCCACAGCTTCAACTTTAAACTGTCTACCGTGGACCTCACCCCATTCCTAAGAGGTCCATAAAGGGGGCGTGCGTTAGTGCACCAGCGTGCCCTACCATCCTTGTCCTACTATCCCCATTTATTTGTACTCATTTCCTATGTTCATGTCCATGTTTATACTTATACCTGTTATCTTGTACATGTTTGACAAAATAAATAAAAATAAGTAAAATGAATTATCTGGATCCTTTCCAGTCAGGATTCAGACCTGGATATGGAACGGAAATAGCATTGATTGGGCTTTTTGATGGTCACTAAAGCAGGATGGGAGTAGTGCAGAGATGGGCAACTATGGCCCTTTTATGACTTTTGGACTTCAATTCCCAGAATTCCTGAGCTAACATGGCTCAGGAATTCTGGGAGTTGAAGTTCACAAGTCATAAAAGGGCCATAATTGCCCACCTCTGGGTAGTGTATTCCTCCTAGCTCTATTTGATTTCTTGGCAGCTTTTGATACCATCAACCATGGCATCCTTCTGGAGCAGCTTCAGGGATTGGAGTAGAGAGGGGTCCCTGTTATCCTGGTTCACTTCTTTCTTCTGTGGTCACTCTCAGATGATGTTGATAGGAAGCAAGAGGCTCATCCCTTGCTTTGCGGCATTCTTATGAAATCTCCACATCAACAATACTTTTAACTCCCATCAGCAGCAAGAGAAATAATGGAGAAATTAAGTCATCATTGAATGATGTTACATAAACTTTGATGAGGGTTAGGACTAGAACAACAACAAAAAAAAGGCTAATGAAAAACATTAGATCCCCTTATAATAATTCCATTTAGATGATAGTGTGATTATTAGAATAATAACTTTTGTTATTTTCCAGCCTGTTGCTATAGAATGGAGAGAATAGAGATCCAGAAAAAGCGCTAAATGACAACTGGAATTATGAGTCTTCTCTTCCAAGACTTCAATGAATCAGAATAGAGCTAGCGGTCTTCTAGTCCAACCCTCTGCTCAGACAGGAGATCCCATACCATTCCAGACAAACATACTGTAGCTTCCAGAGCTATGAAATTGGGAAGGGTTTGGTTTAGTTTAGTTTATGTTCTTCTCTGACACATTTCTTTTAATTACATTTCTTTTGATCCCAACTCATCTTAAATCCAATTTGAATCTAAATGTTTACCTTGAAAAAGATTCCTATCCTCAGTTTCAGCGTTTGAAGAATTTCCACTATAAAGACGCACAGTTTTAAAAATTTTAAAACACAAACAAGAAACTCTTCAAACGGTCTCAGTAAGCATAAGGTAAATGTTCCATAGCTTCTTGGTTGATTCCAAGAGGCAATTCGATAAATTGGTTTATTTCATGGTATGTACATTAGGTAGCTATTTGTTATCCATCATCAGACACATCTATTTCTTTCTTTCTTTATGACTCATACTGGATCCCTAATTTGTTCTCTTTGGACAGAAAAGAACAGCAATGACATTGTCTAGAAGGGCTGTGGCTCTGAGAAAGGTTTCAATATTTTTTCAATATTTCACAAGCATAAATAATCACACAGGTAATGTGAAATTAGTGGAGCTTTGTTTACCTGCTTGTTTTTTTTCAAATGATCAAACTATTAATGACTACGTTCCATTACCAGATATCCTGGGGAGATTTGTAGAATTTACTTCATTGGTCTTATGTTTTCCAATCTTTACTTCGATTGCTTTGGCTGACATACGGCTTTATGCCATGACACTTAAAAATATGCTTGATTTTTTTTTTTCCTGAGTGTAACTCTGTCAAGGATCAACAAAGCAATACATTTAATTTCTCCTCCTGCTGTGAAATGTGGAATTGCCTGCCAGTTGGGTGAGTTGACAGACTTCAGCTGTTTTCAGGTATACCTCTGAAACTTACTGATGGCAAGGCTGCAGTATGTCAGAACAGAAAAGCAATCAAGTGACAACTTTCTCTGCAACACTCAGCACTCAAACCAGAAAGCTTGCAGCATGATACCTGCAGTTCATATAAAAAGTAGCCTTGTCTGTGCATAAACTGATAGTGGAATTACATCCTGTTCTTCTCCCATCTTCAGAAGACAATGTAGAAGGGAAGTTGTCTTATCAGGGGCAGCCAAAAATAAAAAAGACTCTGGTAGCACCCTTTCTGATTAACAAATGTTATTAAAAGGCATAAGCTTTTGTGAGCTGTAGCTCACTTCAGATTTAATCCATGGTGCAGGATTAAATTGAAATGAGGCAAGACGTGGAAGGAAGGGAAAAATAGATTGGGTATGCAGCTGCAAGTTACACAGAAGACAGATTACAAGCACCTTATCAATTATCAATTATATGTACAAATGTGTTGTGTTTGTCCAAACTTCTGACATTGCCTGAAACCTTTTGATGTATGTGAATTCAGCTATCTCTCAGTCACTTAAAGTCTCTTTTTCTCTTTAGACCAGAGGTGGATTTCAGCAGTTTCTGACCAGTTCTGGAGAACCGGTAGCAGAAATTTTGAGTAGTTCGGAGAACAGGTAGTAAAAATTCTGACTGGCCCTGCCCCCATCTATTCTCTGCCTCCCAAGTCCCAGCTGATTGGGAAGAAATGGAGATTTTACAGTATCCTTCCCCTGCCATGCCCATCAAGCCACACCCACCAAGACATGCCACACCCACCAAGCCACACCCCAGAACCAGTACTAAATTTTTTTGAAACCCATCATTGCTTTAGACTCGTTGTTGTTGTTGTTGTTGTTGTTATTTACTTTTAGTCTTTTTGTGCAAACTTTCTCCTGTTTGCCCCTGTTAGTTGCTGGCACATGCCACATTAGAGGAGAAGCATGTGAGGGTTCTTCTAAACTTGTGTATGCATTTTCTGGGGCCTGTGATGATATTGATAGCGTAGATGCAGAGGCAAAGTAAAGATCTGACTTTGTTGCAGGATCTGGTTCCCATTTTAGAATAATTGTATTGTTGTTTTTAAGAATCTGTTTTAGGTTGAATAGTTGTCTCTATGATCATATGGGCTTTCCATCCTGCAAAAATGCAGTGTCATTGTCCAGTACGGGCTGTAGCTTATTAATAATGTGTGTGAATGTTTTATGCTATGAGAGTAGGTAACAACCAGTAGTATTCTGGTTTGTTTTTGTGGTCTATCTTTTACCAAGTGATCCTGGGGAACTGATCTGGCTCTGTTTTGATTTTTTGGGTGAGCAGTTCAGTCTCCTGCATGCCTAGTTAAATTTCAGTAATTGAACAACTTTTTTAAGTGGATCAGAACAAATGTGATTATAGCATACCTGCATCTATAATGTGATGTTTATGTGTCCAGTTTATCCATTACATCAAGTAAGCTGACTTTTCCTGTAGATAGGGGTAGGCTGAAGTTGATGGTGGCTTGGAAATTCTTGATATCATGATGGGATTCGATGAGATATTAATTTCCATGGGTCTAGATCAGGGGTGGGGAACTATGGTCCCTTTATGAATTGTGGACTTCAACTCCCAGAATTCCTGAGCCAGCCATGGTCTGGTCTAGATGAAAGTATCACCAGTGAATCTCAAATAAAAAAGACACTTCAGGTATGGGTTTGAGAAAACCTTTAAAGTGCTCCATGGCTTAGGGCCTGGGTATCTACGAGACCGCCTTCTGCCACCAATAGCCTCCCACCAGCCAGTACGCTTGCACAGAGAGGGCCTCCTCAGGATGCCGTCTGCCAGACAATGTCGGCTGGTGACCCCCAGGGGGAGAGTCTTCTCTGTGGTGGCACCCGCCCTCTGGAATGACCTACCCCCGAGATACGCAAGAATACCGGATCTCCGGACTCTTCGTCGGGCCCTAAAAACTCACTTATTTCATCTAGCTGGGCTGGCTTGATCCCATCCTTTTGGTTTTAATTCGTAATCGATTTTAACTGGGTTGTTTTAAATTGTGGGCTGAAATTATTTAATATCTTTTAAACTGTTTTAAATTTTGTATGCTATGTTTTATCTTGGTTGTTCACCGCCCTGAGTCCAGTTGGAGAAGGGCGGTATCAAAATCAAATAAATAAATAAATAAATAAATAAATAAATAAATAAAACATTCTAGGGCAGCCATGAAGATATTGTCATCTTTACTGAATCATAGGTGTGCCCATGGGTCTTGTCACTGATTTGCAGGTATATGTTAGTGGCAAAGGTGAAATAGTTATTGGATGAGTTCAAAATCAGATAGTCTAGTGACAAGACATGCTGTGCTAGCATCAGTGATGATGATTTTGGTGCCTTGTGTCCATGTTTGTTGGAGAAATTGGTGTGTAGTTTCTGGGAGTTAAAATGTTGTCACGAGTTTGACCATGGAACTCAAGCTTCCAAGAAAGTCTTTGGTGTAGTTGGGACTATGACATATTGTCTGAGTACAGAGCCGAGACATGGCATTCTCTACCTTCTACTTCTCGTACTTAAGAAGCAGCATGAGAATTAGAATAGAAAGCATTCTACTTCCCTCTTCTGTTTCACACTTGGCAGATCATAGGCTTCCTATGTTTAGGAGTTATCAAATACTTAAATTTCTTGAGAACATCTTGTGAAAAAGTTAAAAGAGGTCAGGTTTAAAGTAAGTCCTGAGACAATGAATATGGATTAATCTGACATTACACAGTTGATCACCCTGCTAAAATCCAGGGCTTTACGTCACCCAGAAAAGCGTAGGAGAGAAAATGTTGGCAGCAATTTCCTTCACATGACATTGTATCACAAAATGTATAAGGAGGTATAGTTTATGAACTGCTGCTGAGATACCAGTCATTAGAAGGCCTGTTAAAGTACCTTGAGAAAGCATGATATAAAAAAGGTGGACAGTAATAAGTATATATTTCAAAAAAACAACTAAATGTATTTCCAACTAGAAAAAACCATAACAGTAAAGAATAATGTTGATAGTTTGATGTAATGGTTATAGGCATTTAGCTAAATACCAGGAAATTATGAGTTATTTTCCTGCTTAGACACAATGCTAGTTGGGCAATTTTGAGTCCTCTTTCATCCCCAAGAAGAAGAAAGGGCAAACCACTTCTAAAAATCTTGTTAAGAAAACTGCAAGGACTAGTTTTAAAAAAATTCATCTATGAATCTATAAAGACTTTCTCCAGATACTTTTCTTTCACAGCATACATTAACTTTCTCTTTGCTTAGTTTGCTCTTATTAGACACACAGAGATACAGAGTAGGTTGGCTTTTTGACTACCAAATCATGGTAGCTTCACTACCTCAACTCATGAAAACTACAGAAAACCAAATGTTGGCAAAGAGATATAGGAAAAAAAAAACAATGGCTCTTTTCTGTCATTCAGTGCCTGTCCAGATTTTTGGAGATATGGTAGCCTTACAGAAGAGGAACCAAAAAAGAATAGACTAAAAGGTTGTTCTACGGAAGGCATAGGGGACTGGAGGACATCTCTGAATGTCTGGCCACCTTACCAGTCAGAATGACTGAAAAGAAAACAACAATGATCAACTTATTTGTGGAAATAAGAAGCAGTGTATATTCATGTGGATCTGCGTAGATCTTTCCATTACAAAATTGAAATCTGATCTTGCCATTATCATAATAGGTTTTAATACTCCCTAAGGGCAATTCTGCATTTTCTACTTGGCCCTTCACCACTGCCTGAATGCAGAGATAGATAATGCCATTTTCCTTCCATTCCCAACTCATTGCAAATGTACTCACTCTCCACACTCAGCCTTGGATGACATCTTTGAATCTCGCTGTTTGAGGAAGTTGCATAACATTCTCAGAGACTCTTCCCATCCTACTTACAATCTTTTTAGACTGTTGCCTTCTGGCAGAAGATATGGAACAATTAAAACTCAGACCACACATTTTCTGGATAGTTTTTATCCCAGAGCTATAATTGCACTCAACAATGAACTAAAGGGCCACCATCAGTGAGCTGTTGGACAGCATTACTTGGTCTGTTGTGTGGATGTTTGGGTGGTTTAGGGGTGGGGAATTGTGGTGGGTGGGAGTGTGTTTGGGGATTGTTATGTGTGTTGGACCTGGTCTTTGGCTGTTAAGTGAATTTCGTTGTATGGGTATACTGTATATATATGTACAATGACAATAAAGTTGTTGTTGTTGTTGTTGTTGTTGTTGTTATTATTATTTACCAGTTTTGATTCCAAATTCTTTTTTGACCTGAGTCATCTTGAGCCCTTCAGAGTGGCTAATTTCCAGCACTTCCTTCTGTCCTAATAGCAGCTTCAGGTCCTATTGGCTGCAGTGCCTGACATAGCCCTTCCCCTCTACCATCTGTTTGTTGGCCTGGGCAGCCTTTTGGTCTGGGTTTCTTCTAGTTGGCACTTGCACTCACTGGAAGCCAGGTCAGCTTCTATTTTGCTTGGTTCCATTTCTTCTGCAGTAGTGTCATTACAAGTTTAATCAATCCCCAGCTGTTAGCACTGTAGGCCAAAACCCAAGAAAGAGCCATAACTATGAATGGAAGTAAATCCTGATTTAGTCGGTCTCTTCGTTTTGATTTATTGGCAGATGCCTCTAAGGGTAGACACCTTGTTAAATTCTGAGCCAATGTTTCACTGACCAGCTGTTCCTATTATGCTCAAAGAGTGCTGCAATGCAGGGTCAATTTTCTTTCACTTTGTATGATTCTTGCAGGTCCTTTCCCCTGCTTTGAACAGTCCCAGTATGGCCTCTCTCACACACCCTAAGGGCAGTCTAGTTCACATGAATAACACATCAGCCTGCATTCCCTTTCTTTCTGCTTCTTGGGTTTTGTATGCAACCAATCAACACAATCTCTAATAAGCTTCCTGGTGAGAGATGGAGCAGCATCGTTTTCTAATTTAAGCATTTCGGTGAGTTATTAAAGGCTGTTGACGATCTAGTCAGTTATTATTCAGATGAGTGTTAGGGGAAAAAAACTTCTAAAAAGTGCTGCTATTTAGCATGTGTTAGTTTAGAAATCAAGACTTGTTATTGTGGTTTTGAGTCACAGAGGATTGAGGTTTGTATTTAAAATTCAGAAGAAGAGGATTTTTTCTTGGGTCCTAGTAAATAATATTGGATTTGTTAGATGTAAACATGATAGGATCTGTTTCAAGTTTGTTTTTTCCTTCCTAGTCAATCTCAGGCCACTGGTCTCTCATATGCAGGCACTTCAAATAATTATTCTGCCAGATTGGGTAACTATTTAGTTTTGCTCCTTTCTTATAAAATCCAAAAGACAACTGGGATTGAACATCCACTGATGCTGTTGACCTCAATTGACAGAGCTCTAAACTGCAATTTGAAAACCACAATAATTGGATTTGTTCAGCTGCTAAGCCCAAAAGAAACCACATCATGGCTTAGCACGATGTGTGAACCCATCCCTATTTAATTTAATTTGGCTTTATTATTTATTATTACATTTGAATTCTACATCTCAGTTTATATAAACAGATTATATTTAATCTGCAGCCTAAAAACAAGGATTTTTTCTTTCTTGTTCTGAACAGTGTCAATGTTGAGCCAAGCAAACTGTCTTTTTAAAACTCTTTAAATCTCCAAATGTTGCAAATTGGTTTTAAAGTTCTAAGTAGTTTTTCTATCTTATACTTTTCATTTCAGCTTCTAGAGTGGTGTACCCATTCATCCATTGACACTATTAAACAGGAAGCTTTTAAAACATGCACGGTAGCCTTCTCGCTCATCCTGCACTGATGCCTAGTTGGGCAATGAAACGTCTGCAAGAAAACCAGCAAGCTCAGAGGGCATCAGGGAGCTTACAGTTCAGTCCTGAGCTTCAGATATTTTCTTCCAAGGAAGCCTATTCTCTCTCCCCAGGATTTATATATATATATATATATATATGTATATATATATATATATATATATATATATATATATATATATATATATATATATATTTATATATATATATATATATGTAGGTGTTTGGCTATTCGGGTCTTGTCCCGTGTAAAATTGGAAGTATCTTGGCGACGTTTTGATGAAGTCTCATTCGTCATTTTCAGGCTGGTGTTCTCGGCTTCGAAGCACGAAGCCGAGAACACCAGCCTGAAGATGACGAATGAGACGAATGAGACTTCGTCGAAACGTCGCCAAGATACTTCCAATTTTACACGGGACAAGACCCGAATAGCCAAACACCTACATACAAACACCCGTGAAAACCGGTTTGGTGCCTATGGGCAAACATACATATATATATATATATATATATATATGTATGTTTGCCCATAGGCACCAAACCGAGAACATCAGCCAGAAGATGATGAATGAGATTTCATTGAAACGTCGCTGCAATATTTCTAAAGATATGTTTGCAATTACATGGGAAGAAACCCGAGATATCACCTGTACATATATATATATATATATATATATATATAGCGGCTCTATATTAAAATTTGCCTTCCATGTCTCATAGGTAAGTCAAGGTTTAGAGAGAAAGAAAGATGAGAGAGCAAGTTCAGTCTTTCTGCAGCAGCCAAATATCTTGAAATGCTCTGCTGAAGGTTATCTTCATCTCCACAGGCTGAGTGGCTGCTGATGGAAAGTTAATGCCATTACCTGAAAAGCCTGGAGATGGTTGTGGGGGGAGGGGGGAGTGTTTCTGCTCTACGCTGCTGAAGAATCTTGCTGATTTAATTTAGTATATAGCATGGATGCCCTGCATCCCTAAGCTACACAAATTTGCAAAGACCAAACCAGCTCCCCCTAAAAGTCCCTCTCATCATCCCATGGCTCTTATCTTGCAAAAGTACCATTTCTACTCCATGTTCATCTCCAGCAACTTGATTGTCAACTTGTTTTGCTTTTTCCATATGACAGCTCTTGCATAGCTCTTGTTCCTGCTCCTCTTCTTGAATCCTCAAATCTCTAAAATAAATAAATAAATGCACAAACACATTTCTGCTCTTCCCAATGCCACTTCCTGGGGTGTCCTTCACAGTTTCTGCACTGGCCTTTCTCAGACACCAGCACCACTTCCTCCTTGCAGGGTTTATTTCCTGGAGTTAGAAAGGAGGGAATCTCAGATCAGAACTTCTAGCAGACTTCGTGCCTTAGACTGTACCATCAGTATGTTTGGCCTATTATCAAGCCTGTCAACCCCACATCCATAACGTAAGAGTGTCCAAAAGAGCTAGACAGAATATTGTCAGCTCATTTCATGGTCTGAAAGCAATAAACTTTGGAGTCAACTAGGTTGGCTGGGCAGTGTGATTAGATTTTCCCTTTGGGTAACAATATGAAATATGTCTAGCCTCATCTTTGCTTTGTTTTTACTTTGTAAAGCCAATTTGTATTTGTTCTTTTGTCTACATGCGATTCCTGTATCTTGATCTTGTATCTGGCTTCTGTCTGTTACGCTCATTGTTTTATGTCAGATCCAGATTGTATTAAGAATTCTGATGCCTGGCTGGATTCTGGTGAAGTATTAACCTTAGACTATTTACTGTTGACCTCACCCCATTCCTAAGAGGTTTGTAAGGGGCATGCATAAGAGCACTGGTGTTCCTACGGACCCTGTCCTAATGTTCCCCTTAATTGTATTCATTTTATGTATTCAATTCATGCGTATACTTATATATATTATCTAATATGTACTCCACAAATAAATAAAAAAATGCAAAGGGGGAATGGAACTGGGATGAGAGACTTGGTGGTGATGGAGAGTAACTTTTTTGACAGGACAGAGTCCATTGGGAAGAAGAGGCCAGTAGATGGTTGACTAAGGTAAACAGATACAAGCAAATAATTAAAAATGTTTGAATATATGGAGCAAAGAGAAGCCAATGTTTAAGGCATCCAATTAAAAAGGCGACAGATTGGGAGTGCCTTTCTATTACCATTGCTTTTAATTAGCAGCCCTGATTTAAACCTGCTTGTTACTTGCTGATTTGAACCAAGCTTTACCTGGCTTAAAATGCAGTGTTCAGGGTTGTTCTGATTGACCCTTGGTATTACACCTGTTGCATTGCGTGCCAATAAGCCTCCAGGTGAAATGTAAGGTGCTCATCTATAAAACTCTTCATAGCACGGGGCTGAGGCTGGGTCATTTGCGGGACCACATTTTCTAGATCAGATCTGGCAGAAGAAGCATGTTATGGGTCTTGTCAATGGCCTGCCATCTTGCAGGACTCAGGAAGTCAGCCCCTTCTGTTACTCCTCCTCTTTGAAACATCTCTTCTGGAAATCAGATTGGTCCATGGTGGTGGGGGGTGTCTTTCTGTCAGAACCTGCCTATAAGATGATTATTTTAATTGTTGTTTAATTGATTTTTCACCTTGGCTGTCAGTTATGTATTTTATTTTATTGTTGCTTTTGTTGTAGACTTCCATTAGCCACAGTGAAATGGGTGATCATATCCACCACGTACATGCAGGCATAAATAGTCCTCATAATTCCATTTAGCCCTGTAATGTAATAGGATCTTTAATTTGGAGATACTTAGAACATTTCTAAGTTGAATTTCTCAGGATCAATTATATTATACACATAATATACTCATGTTCTGTCTAACATCTCATTGACTTCTAGGAGGGGAAATGCTGGACCAGATAGTCCTTTAATTTGGTTCTAATAGTATTTTTTATGCCATTGTAACACAATAGGAGTTGTGTGGCTCTACATTCCATCAAATCAATCCTAACGTAATGTATAATTGTGGACCGTCATACAGTTAAACCATAAAAATAATAGGAGTCAGTAGAACTGTCTTTTCTTAAAAATGAAGATCATCCGATATGGGACTTTTCTATTCCTGAAAATGCCATTGTTTAATGTATTCATTAATGCCCTCTCCAAATGGGGATTAAGCAGTTAACTACACCAATTGTTTTAGCTACCATACAATCACTGAATATAGAATACAGAATAACAGAGTTGGCTGGACTATTTAGTTTAATAATGCCAGTGAAGGCAGAGAAAAACCATATGTATGGGAACAAAAGAAACAGGGGGAATAATAATCCTCCAAGTAGCTATGCAGGGTGAAATTGTTTGAATGTAATAATTACAATTCTGAAATACTATAATTTTGTATTGTGCAGGAGAAGTTAGTGGAGAAAGAATAATCCCTCCCAATTTTTTTTTTGTTGATTATCTTAAAAAATGGGGAATTGTTTCTGAATGTAGCCATAGAGTAGATGAGAAGCAAGAACCTTGCTTGCATGCAATCCATTTTGCTGAGCAACTGGTTATCAGAAAGGAAAAAAAAAAGATGCTGGAATATACCTGATCATTTGTCCCAGGGATAGGTACACCACAGCCTATACGTGTCTACCCAGCATTTTGTCTGCAGGACTCCGAAATGTAGCTTTGAATGCTTTGGGCTACTATTAGTGATATTTTACTAGTAGGAAGGTAAATGTTGACTGGGATGCTTGAAATCTTCAGAGATTTCAACCAATTTCATTCTTTACAGACCTTGAACTCTATGATGAAATGGGGTGACAATGTACTGAAGAAAATAAAGATTCACTTGGGCAGAAAGCTTAGAGGAAAATGGAGAGGGGTTGAGAGAACAGAGAACAAGTTGAAAACTGGAGAAAAGGTAAACACACACAAATACACAAGAAAAGAAAGTAACCAATATAAAGAAAAGGCAAATGCTCATGACAATAATTTCACTACATTGCTGGTTTCCCCAATTTTGGAGGGTAGGGTTTAATGGTAGAGTGGTTAGCATAAACCTCTGCATTATTTAAAGTCCACAATTTACCTCTTAGCTACCTCAAAACACACCAAATTCCAACCCAAAAGTAATAGCAGTAAGTGTAGTTTTGTCCCACCTACTTTGATAATGCTGTGACATCACTAGCCACACTCTGTGATTTTGAGGCAGGGCACATCAGTGGTGAAATTCCAATTTTTTTACTACCGGTTCTGTGGCTTGGTGGGCATGCTGTGGCTTGGGCATGGCTTGGTGGGCATGGCAGGAGAAAGATATTGCAAAATCTCCATTCCCACCCCATTCCAGGAGAAGGATATTGCAAAATCTCCATTTCCACCCCACTCTGGGGCCAGCCAGAGGTAGTATTTACCGATTCTCCAAACCACTCAAAATTTCCACTAGGTTCTCCAGAACCTGTCAGAACCTGCTGGATTTCACCCCTGGGGCACATCCTCCCAAGCCAAAGCAGTTAGTCCATCTGTCACCTCACCCAACCTATAGGATCCTCTTCAAATATTCATTAAATTTCAAATATGGAGTAATATACTGGTACCACCTGCTCAGTTTTCAACTTCCCCCCTCCCATAAGAAGTGTTTTGGTAGTATGGCTAGAAGTTGTATAGAACTAGGCTTCCCCAGCCACTGCATAAAGGACTGTAACTGCATATGTGGGAACACTTAGAGTTCTTTTGACTTTCCTACTCAATACAGAAAGAGAGATGAATTATTTTTTTTTCCAATTTTTATTTATATATACAGACTAAACAAACAATAAAACAGTAAAACAAACTAAACAATAAAACAGTAAAACATACAAAACATAAACGTATAAACACAAAATCAAATATTTATCCAAATTTTTGCAACTGTAGTCTGTAATCTTGTTTCATAATTTAACTCCTCCTTATTTGGTCTTTCCCTTCTATCTATCTTTCTGATTTATTATTGACTTGTGTGTGTACTATGTTTTCCTCTTTCTGTATTTGGTAGTTCAATTTACTTCCTGACTCTTTTTCTCTTTTCTCTTTTCCAATCAACAATACCACCTTTTCCATACTAGATAGTAATCATGTTCCTCCCTATTTTGTAGTTCCTTAGTGAGTTTATCTAATTCTGCACATTCCATGGTCTTGCTAATTACCCTATCTTCTGTCGGTATCTCACTACTCTACCAGTATTGTGCGTATAGTATTCGTGCTGCTGTTATCATATGTATAATTAAATATGTTATTTCTTTTTCATATTGTCCGTTTAGTATTCCAAGTAGAAAGGTTTCTGGTCTTATTTCTATCTTTTGCTGTATGGTTTCTTCTATCTGGGATCTAATCATTTGCCAATATTGTTTTGCCATTGGGCAGGTCCACCACATATGATAGTAAGTGCCTTTATGAAGTTTGCATTTCCAGCATGTTGATAGTGTATTGGGGAACATTCTTGCTAATCTGGCTGGTGGCAGAAAGAGAGATGAATTAAAGGTGGACAAATGCATAGAAGATACGTGTACTCGATGGATTCATCAGTTGCTCCTTTGATAGATCAGAATTGAATGGGAATTTCTTATGTCCTGTGCCAAGTACATTAGGTTACAAGCTTATTCCACAGTTCTTAGTCCACAGCTACAGTTTCCCCATCCTTCCATCTGTGTTTTTCAGATTTACCTGAAATGTTTGATGCCAGGTTTTCTTTGGTCTTCCTCTTTTTCTCCAACCATCTGATGGTATCTAATCGATTATGGTCTTTGCTGGACATAGCTCACTCATGCAGAGCACACATCCAGAAGGCACATTCTTCATTCTGCCACTATCTCAGATTCTCTTTGAGAATTACTTCTTTGGAGAATGGGAGTCTATTCTACAATATTCTGGGGGAAAAAACACACCGGTGTTACTTGGCATATTAGATATTTTGGTTTTTTTCATGTTCTTCAAATCTTAGCAATGGGATGTGGGTGCTGCTGCCTCTTCGGAATCTGGCAAATTCACCTGGCATTCTTTTTCCATGCATTGGATAGTGCTGTTTGGATTGCAAATCCCTAAGCACTTCCCCCCCCCCCCCCTAGAGGTAATAAATTCATTCTCTGGGAAAAAAAAAAGAAACACAAAACTATTTTGCTGCTATATAGCAGGCATCTGGGGTTTTTTTTTCTAGCTATAATTTGATGGCTGTATTATTTTATCAGAGCACCGCAGAATGGCAGAATGCAGGAGCATGGAGGGCTCCACCCTGAAATGAAATGTAAGAACCAGCCTTTTACCTACTTACAAAAGAAAACCCGGTAAGAGTTTTGTTAAGGATATTGTTGTGTTAACCAACCAGCAGAGTGTAGAGCACAGGAAAACGGTGCTGAGAGCAATGAATAAGATACATACAAACTGGTTTATCAAAGGTTTACTTTATAGTGAAAAAACAATCTCATAGTCTTTAATCAATCCAAGTCTTTGCCAGTTAAATCAGTCCAGTGATACAAAAATCTTCTTACCATACAAAACAGTAGTAGGTAATAAACAGCAAGTTCATGCTGGTAACAAACCACAATGGTAGCATATCCATCCATGATGAGAGCACCTCCACACACGATGGTAGCTTAACATCAATGACTACATTTCCGCTCCCTTCTTAAATACAGTTACAACAGAGCTTATCCAATTAGGATATAATGACTCAGCATTACAATGACTCAGCAGTACTACTTAAAGTCATAGAATACATTTTCATGTTAAAGTCATAGAACACATATATTGTTCATATATTGCCTGGACAACCTGTTAGGCATACACCATATCCTAACAAGCTTTTTTTTTTTTAAAAAAAAAAAAAACCATCCCTGCCTTTTCCATTCTGCTCACACAAACTGGAAACAAGAAATATCACTGATATATTTCCTGCAGCATTCCGTACATGAAAAAATCATTTGTGATTAGAACAAATTGGACTTAAAGACTGAAAAGAACTGCCATTATTTTATCTTTTTTCCACAGGTAAATCAACATCAGATCTGGTAAATGAAACCATTCACCTGCACCTGTAGCATATTACTACGCTGGTTTGTGAAATTGTCCCCACATAATTTGTTAAATATAGGTAAAAGTAGATGCAGAACAGGGTTGTGTTCTACTTACCTTTACTACCAGTTCGCAGCGGGAGTGCATGGGTGCACTTATGCACATGTGCAGAAGCTTCTGCACATCCACAAATCAATGATGATGATGTCATGGCAGGTGGGCAGAGCCTCCCGCTGGTTTTAGTACTGGGTCTTATAGAACCGGACAGAACTGGGAGATACCCACCACTGATGCAGGTGAATAGGGTTGGTCCCAAATGTACGTGTGAATACATATATAAGCTTTTGCTGCCTGAGGCAATGGATAACATTTTTCCAGGCCATTTTGTCTTGTTCCCTCCTTCAATTAAAAAAAAATCAACCATAATAAATAACCATTTGTACCTCTGTTCCAAATATTCAAGATTGGCTTTCAGAAGTGGATATCGGCTCCCACTGCTTAATGGAAGAGAACCTGCACTTTGACAGAGTCCACAGATAGCATTTCTGATAGCATGCTGGGATATTTATAAACCGCTGTCTATCAAATGTTTGATGGGCAAAGGTGCGCTTGGATGATTCATGTGCAAAGGCATTAGTTCTCTCCCCCATGGGAGTGAAACTTTTTACTTAAACACATCTATCATCTGCTCCTGTGGTTTTTTTTTACTCTGAATATTGATTATTACTGTTGCTTCCCTCCCCTCAGGCCTTGATCTTCCCCCAGGCATCCATCCCCCTAGAGAGTAGATCTGTGAAACCGATCTGCTGTTTAATGGGCACTTCAGGTGGTGTCTGGAATACCCTTTCAGCCAAGGAATATGTTGCAATTAGAAGGCCTTGGTGTCTCTCTAATAGCTCTTTCCGGTATGTCCTGCTGGCTGGCTATACTCCAATAATCCAGCCTAAGAGTACCTGGGGAGATGCCTACAGCTACGAAAGAAAGAAAGAAAGAAAGAAAGAAAGAAAGAAAGAAAGAAAGAAAGAGAGGAGAGAAAGGAAAGAAAGAAAGAAAGAAAGAAAGAAAGAAAGAAAGAAAGAAAGAAAGAAAGAAAGAAAGAAAGAAAGAAAGAAAGAGAAAACAGTCCACCCTTTTGGTTTACATTTTAATGAACTTTTAAATGACACACAATTTTATGCCTTGTCCATCTCCAAATTTCTTAACAGTCTTTTCACCTCCTACTTCCCCTCATTCCTCCTGATTTCCTTCGCAACAAGAACCACTTGCCTTGAAATATGGCTGCAACAGACTGATTTCTCCTGGCCCCTTTAATTGTGAGGAAGATTGTTAGGGAGGCAGTTTTGAAAAAGGGAGAAAAATGCATTCTGCAACATATTCTAAAGGGGTTATATTGCTTTTGTGACTGTGACTAGAAGAATCTTCCCTTGTTTTTTTAGATGCTGGGTGAGTGACATGACAGTCTGCACATGTTCGGTGATAGTTAATGGTCATTTTGGAAGCTTTTGTAAAACAACCCTGGAAATGCAAAATAACTAGACATCCTTTGAGCCCCTTTGAACCTTAAAGAGGTAGTTTTCATCCCCCACTTCCTCTTTGCCAGTTATAAATGCCAACAACATATGTCTTCTAACTCTCTTGCAAAAAGTGTGCAAATCATCAGGCCAAGAAGCCAGCTCTGAGCATTAATACGTTTCAAGACTGGCTTGCTGATCCTATAATATTTACAAATAGCTGTTTGCTTGTTGCAAGGCAAATGCAGCTATGACTCCAGCTGATACAGTCACCCCCAGTGTAATGTTACAGCGTAATTACCTGTCGCGGCTTATTAAAACAGCAGTGTCCACTGGGCACTATTTACAAGCATGTCCTTGTCATAAATCTAGGCATATTGACTCTAAGTGCCCGGATGCTTTCCCATCCATATGGAAAAGCCAGGCCCTCATCGAGCACACATTCCATCTTGTTAGTGCTGAGCTTCATCAATGAGCATGAATGAATACAAATGTGTTTACTGCATTTTTTCTTTTTTTAAAAAAATATTGAATGATAACTGATTAGAATCATCAGTACACAACATAAAGGGGGAAAACTCACCCTTGAAGGTAAGAGTGTGAAGTCCTGTGGGGTTTTTTGGGGGGTTTATGCTTCTGCATAAAATAATACTCTTCTTTCGATCTGCCTCATTTTGATATGTATCTGTTTTTTGCCCTAGAGATCCAGTTGGCATGCAAGTTATTTGAGTTTCTCATCATAGCCCCATGGGCCATTGATCTTTGCTGCCGAGGGAACAGAGCCTAAATATCTTCAAAGGGAAATATAAAATATCAGACTTGAAAGCCAGAAATGTTTGTTAAAGTGTTACAAATTAAAAGCAAAATAGTAAGTAAAGATTGGAAAAAATTATGTGGAATTCTAATATTGTTTCTCGGTCACTTTGCTCACCGTCATCTCCAGGGGTAAGCCAGAAGGGGGGGAAATGCTCAGTTCTTTAGCATCTTCATGTAAAGGGGTGAGACTATTTCACTTCATGGAATAACCTTGCAGGAAAGAGTGGAGAAGCCCTCGGCATCCTCTGTAGGGGTTTTCCTTTTCTTTTAAAAGGCTGTCAAAAGGAAAGACATGACTAGAACCCACATCTTTGCCTTCACGACCGTTAATGAAGAACTTTGGCTTTCAAACAATTTTCAGCTCCACTTGGTGCGACCTGATGGTGAACTGTTGCTAATGCAAACATCTGCGCAAGGGTCAACTGTGCACAACAATCAGAGCTATTTGCACAGTGGGCTGAAACTCAAGGCCTGCCATCACCCTGTCTACAAATCTCTCTTTTGATCATCGCAAGACAATGATTAGAGTGGTTAGAGCATTGGTAACAAAAGGATTCAGTGATTAGAAAGTTAAGCTATCCCCAGGGAGCTACCCCCATATATCTCTCCACTCAGCCATGAATTTCCCTGGATAGTCTTCTCTAGTCCCTATGTTTCAGCCTTAAGAATGGCAATAGGATTTAGGCTTATATACCGCCTCATAACACTTTACAGCACTCTCTGGGAGGTTTACCATTTAGAAGCATTATTTGTGTGTGTGTGTATATATATATATATATATATGTAGGTCTTTGGTTATTTGGGTCTTCTCCCACGTAGAATTGGAAGTATCTTGGCGACGTTTTGACGAAGTCTCATTCGTCATCTTCAGGCTGGTGTTCTCGGCTTCGTGCTTCCACCACCTTCTTGTTGTATAATAAATAAGCATGCCAACCATATACCAAATCATATCCTTCAATATTCAATATTCTTTCTTCTGTTGAATTAATCCAATCACAAATTGTTGAAAGGGCAGCTGCCTCATAATATAATCTTAAATTGGGCATTTTAAGACCTCCTATTTCACATATATCTTGCATTATTTTTGCTTTATTCTCGTTCTCTTTCCTGCCTAAAGTTACTAATACCCTTCTGCCATTTCTTCAGATTTGCATCTTTTTAAAGTATTGGTATCATTTGAAAAAGAAATAAAAACTTTGGCAAAACATTCATTTTTACTGCTACTATTCTTCCCAACAAGGACAATTGTAGTTTTTTCCAGTTTTCCATCTCTTTCTGTATTTTTTGCCACAACGGTTCATAATTATATTTGTATAATTTCACATTTGAAGTCATAATATAGACCCCTAAATATTTAACCTTCTTTACTATTTCAAATTCTGTTACTCTTTCTATTTCTTCTTTTTGATTTATAATCATATTTTTAGTTATGATCTTTGTTTTCCCCGCATTTATTTTAAATCCAGATACTTGTCCATATTGATTAATTATCTCCATTAAACCCGTAACCGATTGCACTGGTTGGGTTAAAGTAACAACCAAGTCATCTGCAAATGCTCGTAATCTATAATCATAGATTAATAGTGCTTAATTTTGATTCCCTTTATTTTATCTGAACCACGTATTTTATTCAACAAAAATTCCAAAGTCAATAGAAGCATTATTTGCATATTGCCACCAACAATCTGGGTCCTCAATTTACCAACCTTTGAAGGATGAAAGGCTGAGTCAACTTTGAGCCCCATCCAAATGGAACTCCAAGCTGTGGGCAGAGTTCGCCTGCAATACAGCACTTTAACCATTGCGCCTAACCTAGTTTTTCACAAAACCGATCAAAGGAGAACATAGGTAGGGAGGTTTCAGTCTCAAACTTTATGTGACATATTGGATCAGGCAACATTTCTTCTTCAAAGCTGGGTATGCTAGAACTAGGTTTACATACTGTGCTAAACGAAAATGTGGTTTGTTTGGTTTTGATTTACTGCAATTTGAGAGCCCAGCCATTCTGGTTTATGATGCTATCGGTATGGTACCTTAGCATGATATTGTGACTCAGATCATATTTTTCGCAATAAATGCTGCATACATCAGATTGTGGAAAGTGAATTAAAAGGATAGCAGTATTTTTCAAGACAGCTTAACTTCTGTCAACTTAATTTGTCCTTTTTACGTATGCTGCTTTGCCCTGTACTCATAGAAATATTTATTATAATCAGTGGGAGAGACAAAATACAGAAAACTCAGGCTCAGAGATGCATTGACTAAACATGGTATTTTAAAATAGTTTTACCTAAGCAATATTTTTTATCATTGATTTCTTATGCCTGCTTAATGTTGCTGCTGCTGCTTTTAGCAGATAATCTATAACTGATTTTAATGCAACTTGATTATTGTTGGTTGAAAATACTGCTTATATTCATTTTATGAATTTGATATATATAGAGCAATAGAATAACAGAGTTGGAAGGGACCTTGGAGGTCTTCTAGTCCAACCCACTGCTTAGGCAGGAGACCCTACACCACTTCAGACAAATGGTTATTCAATCTCTTCTTAAAAACTTCCAGTGTTGGAGCATTCACAACTTCTGGAGGCAAGTTGTTCCACTGATTAATTGTTCTGTCAGAAAAATTCTCCTTAGTTCTAAGTTGCTTCTCTCCTTGATTAGTTTCCATTCCACCCACTACTTATTATCCTGCCCTCAGGTGCTTTGGATTGACTCCCTCTTCTTTGTGGCAGCCCCTGAGATATATGTTGACCTATGATTAATAATATGTCTTAAAATTTAAAAATAGATTATTCTGTTTGGCTATGAAGAGATGAAATGGATGGGTCTGTTTTCCATCACTTGATGAAGCCTTGAGATCAAAAACGGTTCTCTCGCCTGCCCTGCCCTGCCCTGTCCGTTGTGCTTTGCTGCTCTCCTTCTGGCTCCTAAAACTGTTCAGCATAGTTGATTTGATCATTCTAATAGTTGCTGGCTGATTAAATATGCCTGTGATCTTGCATAGAAATTCAAGTAACATGGCCTGCCTCTATCTACTATGACTTTTGCAGACTCCCCAGAGTGAATTCTATCCGCACCATATTCCTGACTCTCTAGCAAGTTTTTGTTTGATCATTAAAAAAGATAAAACAATAGTGAAGGTGGGTGGGAGAATCAGAATGCAGCCTCATATTATATCAGGAGACGGAGAGAGGATAGCAAAAGAAATAACCAAACGAGCAGAATAATGCTGAACCAGTCACAATAATCAGTGGAAAATAAGCATAGAAGGATGTCTAGCTTTATTAGAAATTTATATATTTCACAGATCACAAGACATTATATGCAGAGGGAATGGGAAGAAAATGAAGCAAATAAGATAGTTGCTGAAAAATAAAGTGGCAGTTTTACTGAGTATGGGGAGGGGGAAGCATACAGGTTATTAAGAAACATACTGTAACTGCTCCACAAAAGCTCTCACAGTTCAGCCTTGCAAAATTAATAAAAATAATGCAGAAACCTTGGTTCTTAAACCATTACGGATTACTGAGCATTTCAGATTTCATAAGAAAAAGGAGGAGAGACATAGCATACACATCTGAACTTAAAAAATATGTCTCAACATTGCAAATTTGCTAAAGGGTTAATTGATATAGCAAGAGACCAGACGTTTTATGGAATTCTAAAATAAAACATTAAAAAAAAACCAAAATACAATAGAACAGCTTTAACATTTAAGAGGTTATTTGAAAATATCTCAATAGAAACTGTTGTTAGAGTTGCAGTTAGGGGTAAAATGAAATATAAATATTTTTTCAGTACTATATAAACAGTAACTGGAAAAAATGAACTGTGTTGTCATTGTGGCAGAGATTTACACAAAGCAACTCCGGGCAGATACAAAGAGGGAACTTGCATGGGGCATATTCAGAAAGCCTGTTGTTCATGAACAAGCAAACTATTTCCTAAAGATCATAACCAGGCCATTCTTTTCAAAGGAGAACAGCAGTGCATCCTATAGATCAGGGATCTCCAACTTTGGCAACTTTAAGACTTGTGGACTTCAACTCCCAGCAATGCTGGCTCGGGAATTCTGGAAGTTGAAGTCCACAAGTCTTAAACTTGCCAAGGCTGGAGACCCCCTACTACATATGATGAATTGGTAATGAGCATTAAATAAGGTGAACTAACCTGGAAATCTAGCATAAAATGTGAAATGAGATTGGTCAAATGGCTCATACTAAAAGTAAGTAGAAAAACTGTGCCATTGCAATTGGATATTGTTTCTACTGTATTTGTTATGGATCAGTGCAAACAGGAGGAGCAATTAGAGATGCTAAATTAAGCAATCAGAATTGTGGTTAAAGTTTTTACTGAAAAAAAAAAAGATCATTTCTATTAGAGTGATACTGTAAAACACTACCGAGGTTAGTTGAATTTACATGTTGGGAAAACAAGGGATAGGCTGAGGACCTGCCAATGGACTGAAGTCCATCAACCACATGCATGCTATACCTCTACCACAGAGACCATTGAAACTGAGCTTAAAAATATTGAATGATGCTGTGCCTCTCTTCCAAGATGACAAGAGGACATCATGCTCAGATTTAAGAAAGCAACATCTGGTTCCACATGCCATAGTCAAAAAACTGAACTGAAGTGGGAGGAAAGTGAGGGAATTCTCTCAAACGTTGCGTGGAACTACAGCTGTGATTCCAGTAACTAAAATACATCCAGAAGAGGCTTATTTACAGATGGAAATAGAAGCTGTCTCTCCCCATAGAGACCTAGAAAAGATTACATTTCAGACTTGGTTTTGGAGTAGCATGTACACCGTGCTTTGGCAGACAGCCATGGACTAAATGCTGCTGGGCTGTCCAGACTCCCCATGCTATTTAGATAACTTCATTATCACCCAAGAAAAGGATGAGATGCACCTACAAAACCTAAGGGCAGCATTGCGGAGTTTGGCAGACTATAGCTTTTGAGCACAGCACACACACACACACACACACACACACACACACACACACACACACAATGTGAGTTTTTGAATTTAGCATTATATATGAAAGTCACTGTGTTGTTACACGAAGCTTATGCAAGTGTGCATAGGAAAATTCAATCTGTCATGAATGCCCATGATTTTATATTGGAAGTTCCCCTTTCTCTAAATAATGGATAACTGTCTTAAAGTCTCTCTCAAAAATTTTAATAAATCTTAAAGTGGCGCTTCAAAGTTCACGAACCTTTTTCAATTTTTAACATGCTCATCTAAATATTAACTAAAACATCTGTTTTCCACATGAGTCCTAAACTATTTAAAGAGAACCCAATTAAATAAATGAATCAAAAACATTATACTTCTTCATTTATTTATAGAGGGAAATGAACCAAAGCTGCCTGTTTTTGAATTGGTAGGAAAGACACAACACTCAAGAGTATCCTGGACAAGAAATATTAACACTTAGAGCTAGGAAATATTATATTCCAGGGACAGTGTTTCCAGAAAATGATTTTTATAGAGAAAAGAATACTAAAACATATGACAGCTTAATAATAGTTGTCTTTCATCAGCTTTCCAGAATAAAGACAACCCGAGATTTCCTTCACCCAATTGTCAGCAATTTATCTCTGTGTATTCTTGACACACTGGTTTTGTGCACACTCATATAGAAATGCACCTTACTGGTGAAACCAGGAACACTTCTAAGATCTGACAATCATCTCTTAAGCCCCATTACAGCTAATCTTGACAGCTGAATTCATCCAAGGGCCTAATCCCCATACCAATTTTTATTGACACTGGCTGGACAAGTGGACTGTTCTTTGTGAGTCAAAGCTCTCAGTAGAAGGAAGGACAGACCAAAGGGAACCCTGCTGTCAAGGACAATTCTGAGACAATAATGGGTCATTAGCCTGAACAGGTGCTTTGAGATGTAGACTCTGCAACTACAATGATTTGTGCTGACATAACACAGCAGTTAGAGGAGAACCTGCTGCCCTTCCATCTGTTGTATCCTGTCCTCTTTTGTCTTCTTGGGTAGCTACAGGACAGCTACCATTTTGCATATGTATTTAATAGCATTGTGAGAACACCTTTGCATGAATAAATGCTGAATCTCTCTCTCTCTTTCTCAAACAGATACTCATTTTCTCTTTATATTGTAGGTATATGTCTTCTAGGGAGATGATCTGGGAATACAGTATTTTCTTTCCCATCTTTGCATCAATGTTGTTGCATCAGTGTGTATCACTCCGTATTGCTACATATTCCTTTATATGCTTACAAGGAGGAAGAGAGAGAAAGAGAGAGAGATATCCATTTAGCTGACAAGAAGAAATAACACTTTGACAAGGGAGCTGAATTGCAGCATGTGAAGCCCATCAGATCTTTGCAGTAGATGTTACTTGGCCAAAGTGTTTTCCCATCAAGAAGGCAGGGGAACAGGATCCTGGAGGGAAGCACCCATCTGGAGGCCAGCAAAGCAAGAGGGTAGAATGCTGGCATTTTGCTTAATCTATCCAGAGAGGGAAGTGATGGCCCAGTTGCCCTGGCAACAAGGATATATACTCCTTGCTTCAGTAAATTTCACTGGTCTTCCAGGAGGACAAACAAGCCCAAAGAGCTTGTGGGGATTGAAGTGCAGAGGGGCGGATACCAGAAATAATTTCTCCTAGAATTGTACATCTGATGCCAGCATTGAGAAAGGACATACACAAGGTTTTCCTCTAAGGGCATCCTAACATGCTCATCAGAAATCCTCTTGCTCCATTTCTTTAAAACAACATTTGGAGCCTCAATGCTTTCAGATTAGACTGCCCAAAATGGCTTTCTTCCTTTTTCCCTTTTGCTGCCTTGAAAATAATGCAACCTTCAGTTCTCTAATCAGTGACTAAGGCAGGGCTAAAGTCATCAAGTTGCTTCCAGTTTTGGGAATATCTTTGCATTTTGCTCAGATACTCCTCTCAACAGGAATTGGAGATAGGGCGGCAACTTCCCTGGATTTCTTGTTTCTTCTGTACCTGCATCTCCAATGATGTGAGGCCCTGTGAAGCAGGGATGCCCTCCAATAGAAAGGACAATGAGAAAATGGCCTTCTCCTGTCACCCAGACCAAGAACTTATTTCTTCCACCTACAGAAGCCTCGGTGGATTCTGAATAGTTCAGTCAGTGGAAAATGAAGGAGTAGTTTTTCTTCTGAAGGCATACATACAGGCATGATCTATTACATATGTGGAGGATAACCATGGTTTGGTAATGACATAAATGAATAGGTTAATCGGAGCTTTTTGTATCTCTGTTTTAAAAATAAGAGTTCTGGTGTGGATGATCTCTTTTGGCAAGTGGATGGGAACAGAAAATATGTTGCCAGTATTTTCCATCACATTCTCTAAGGAAGAAACACATTTTCTTTTAGGCTGAAATTATGAACAAAACAAGCCCATTCATATTAGAACACAGCCAGAGCTAGCTTGAGCTCCTTGTGTCCTATCAATGATATTGATTTATTGTTGAATGTATACTCAACCTTTCAATTTATCTACATTGCTTCAGATATTCTGAGGAAAAGAAGAGAGGCTTATGTAGGTAACTTAAATTTAGATCATGGAATAATGATTTGAATTTGTTCTTCATTAGCTGGATCCTAAGAAAAAGTTCTTTCTAAAATATTTAAGTAATTCATATAATGTTGTTTAAATGTGTAAAAGAGAATAGTTCAAGTTCCATAATGGCTGGGGAATCCAAGCTCAAGGAGAACTTTTTGAAAGAGAAGGAGCAGAATCTTTCTATGTTGGCTTTGCATACATTGGGACAGGATCAGGAAACTGCAATAATTGGGGAAATGTAAATCATTATCACCAAGTTAAGAAACAACCAGAGCCAATTTGGTATTGTGGGTTAAGATACCAAACTAGTAAACCAGGAGACGGTAAGTTCTAGTCCCAACTTAGACGTGAAAAATCAGTTAGGTGAGTTTGGGCCAGTCCTCTCTTTCAGCCTAACTCACCTAACAGGGTTCTGGAGGAAATAGAAGGAGAAAGGAGCATTGATATGCTCACTGCTTTATGGAAAAAAAGGTGAAATAAAAATCTAAAAACAAAACAAAACACAGACCTGTGCTGAAATACTGCAGTGGAGACCATATGCCACCAATATGGACGCCACAGGCTTCCTAAGAAAATTTAACTCCATAAGCAATTTCTGTAACGATGCAGTTTTAGAGGTTGAATGTTGAGGCTTTATGTACCAACTTTCCCCACAAACATGAACTTCAGGCCATCAAGAATATCATCAACGATGTCAACAGAGCATGTCTTGCCAGTCTCCTCTTTGAGTGTAGGGACTGCTGAAAGCGGCCTCATTCTGAGTCAGATCATTGGTTTGCTTAAGCTCAGGACAACTGACCTTGACTGGCAACAAACTTCCAATGCTTTTTGCAAAGATTTTTCCAAAGTCTTCTTCTAGATGCTAGCAACAGCACTTGGAAGCTTTTGTATGCAAAACATGTGTCTTGCCACTGAGCTACAAGTGAGAACTTTATATAATAATGATAATTGGGCACTTGATTGGATTCTTTTTATAATGCTTTTAGACAGGTTAAAAAAAAATTAAATGAAACTTGTTGAGACAAGAACTTTGTTCAGCCATATGGCCAAAACACCCATGGCCCATCCGATACACCATGAAATTTAGCAATGCTAGTAATTAGGCATCTAAATTTGGACAATACATTTGCACGTGCCAGTAATTAGTCTTTGTTATTGGTCACGCAGTTTGCTACACTTCTCACAGAACAACTTGATTTCCTGTCCAAACACTTCTGATATTTAAAAACGCAATTTCCTACTTGCACATTATCTACACACCATCAATTAGAGTGGGTGATAGAAATGAAGCCAAATTTTCCTGTTGTTCTTGTCCAGCCTATTGATTTAATCCCAGCCTTGTATGGGAGGGCTGCTATATAATGATTCATTAAGACGCAATGGGAATTTTCTCCTGAAATGTACAACCCACCCTGTGTGATATAAGTAGAGGGGAGATTTCAGAAAGAAAAGTTTCACTTTTTAACATGTTCTGTTTTCTTTGGTTCAGTGCTCTATATGATTAATATAAGGTTCCGACTGCCATTTTGTGGTGAAAAAGCTTCAAATCCCACGAATGCATTTTTCAGTCTAAAACAGGACAACTGCCAACCCTGAAGCGAGCCTGGCTGAGGCCATCTTTGCGGCTTCATAGTTGCCACAAAGCAAAGGGAGAGAAAGGGAGGGGGGGAATTTTAGGTAGCTCGGCTTGGCTGTCAAAAGGTCATTCCAATAGGTGAGGAATTCTTTAAGGAATATACCTGCTTCGGAGTTCTGCTTTTGATGGGTACATTACTTGGAACATTGACAGCAACATTAGATGAAATGGCAGTAGAATTGCTTGACTGAAACCAATTGCTTGAAGGTAGTCCTTGATTTACGACCACAATTGAGCCCAAAATTTCTATTGTTAAATGAGACATTTGTTAAGTGAGTTTTGCCCCATTTTACAACATTTCTTGCCACAGTTGTTAAGTAAATCATTGCAGCTGATAAGTTACATCCCTGTTGTTAAGTGAATCTGGCTTCTCCATTGAGTTGCTTGTCAGAAGGTTGCAAAAGATGATCACATGACCTTGGGACACAGCATAAGTATGAACCAGTTGTCAAGCATCTGAATTTTGATCACATGATGGCAGGGATGCCACAAAGATTGTAACTGTGAAAAATGGTCACTTTTTTCTGTGCTTTGAACGGTTACTAAATGAACTGTTATAAGTCCAGGATCACCTGTCTAGCCCTTGAGAGGCTGCCCTTATGAAGCATTCAGAAGTTTTCTTTCAGCAATCAGGTGAAATGACATTGCCAAACTATGGGCTGGAACTGAAGGAATTGAAAACAGGTGTGTAACATCTGCTTTTTGGTTCTTTGCTTTCCAGGCTGAAGATAAGTGCCAGATTTTAAAAATCATCATCATCATCATCATCATCATCATCATCATCATCATCATCTCTTTTATTCATTAAACATGAAACTCAGTCAACTGAACATTTAAAAATGTGTCACAAATACGATTACAGGTTGCTGCCAGAGTCCTAGGTATCAACCAAATATTATTATTACCTCTTTTATTCATTAAACATGAAACTCAGTCAACTAAAATTTAAAAATGTGTCACAAATATGATTGACTGATGCTAATGGTTGATACAGGTTGCTGCCAGCAACCTAGGTATCAGCCAAGTATCTTCTTAAAATATATGATGTTCCGAGTAGTGCAGTTTTTTGCAGTTCTGCATTGTTGTTGTTGTTGTTGTTGTTATTCTTGTTGTTGTTATTATTATTATTAATCTTTAAGGCCTATGTGTTGGTAAAAACCCCCTTCTTCAGCATGTCTTCTCCAGACGAATTAATAATGGTCAGAAAACCATTAAGAGCCAGGCTTTTATCACTGGTGTCTACCCCATGGGATGCTATCCATGGAAACTATTATATTTACCTGTATTCTTTATGCACAACTGTAATTTTTATCATTTATTTAGAAAATGTACATGTCTATTTATCTTAAACATATAACCCTTCGTGGCTCAGAACATCTACAAAAAACACATTGCCACTCCCGCCATCACTCTCCAAGCCTAAGCATCAATTTTAGAAAATTTTCAGTACAGCAGAAAAGAGCAGGATAAACTAGCTGCAAAATGGAAAGGGTATACAAAGAAGAAGCTTTACACAAACTTAGTTTTACCCTATAGTTATGCAGCATGTTAATAGAAATGCTAACCTAGGTTTCCACTCCAAGCAATTCTTACTACAATAACATGTTAAAAGCTCCGCGGAGAAATTAAGTCTTCCTTCACCAAGAATCTGCTGATTCAATGTATACTAGAAGTATTATTTAAGGAAATATTATTGATTTCATCATCTGTTATTCTGCTTTGGGTCTGAAGTTTGGGTTTGAAGTTCTCCCTATTGATAGTGCTGATAGGCTAATGTTGCTGGAAGGAATTTTCCTTCAAATCTTCCTGATTAGTATTTCTTGCTTTGTCTGTCACTCATGGCTTGATATATTTTCTTCGGTGTGCTGCACATTTGCTCTGGTGGCTCAGCAATAAGATGCCTTTATGGGGTTCTGCACATAAGGTTAAGTTATAAAGCAGTTTCATAGACTTGATTAACCTCTCTGCATCTTATTTCTCTTATGGTTGAACTACAAAGTCCTTTTGCAGAACTGTTCATATTTATTTGTGTGGGGCTTTTTTTTTTTTTGCAAGAATTTGCAAAGAAAAAACAGCTGTGAGGATTTTTTTTTTTTAAAAAAAATTCTCTCCACGTTCATGGAGACCTAACCCTAAATGGGTTTGCTCCCCTCAATGGGACTTTCCCATGTATTTTACCAGGAAATGTAGATAGGGTGGGATCATAAAGTCAGCATCTTCATAAACATACTGATGTGCTATGAATCTGTTGGCAGCATCTATTTTACTATCTAAGTTCATGAAGAACTAACCCTAACCCCAACCGGGTTTGCCCCCAAATGGTAATCTCCCATGAATTTTACCAGGAAAAGTAGATGGGTCCCCTCCTCCCCCGAAAAGTCAGCGTCCTCCTTAGCATACAGATGTGCTACAAATCCACAACATTCATTCATTTTGGTCACCAAATTCATGGAAACCTAACCCTAACTCTAAGTTGGTTTGTCACATGGGATTTCCCCCTATATTTTACCAAGAAACATAGAAAGTACAGGGTTGAAAAGTCAGCACTCTCCTTAGCATACAGATGTGCTATAAATCCAGTAAAAACATCCATGTTCCTCTTGAGTCCATGGAGATCTAACCCTAACCCTAATCAGATTTTTCTCCTAATTGGGTAGGACGGACTCAAAAAGTCAGCACACACCTAAGCAAACCGATGTGCTATGAATTAATTGGTGAACTACATTTAGAGTTCATGGAGATCTAAACCTAACCCTAAGTTTGTTTGCCCCATAATGGGACTTTCCTTTGTATTTTCCCAGGAAATATAGAAGGGTGGGAAAAAGTAAGCAGCCTCCTAACCATACCAATGTGCCACATATCCATTAGTGATATTCAGATTGGTCTCTGAGTTAATGGAGAGCTAACCCTAACCCTAATTAGGTTTGTCTCCCCAATGGGATTCTCCCATTTACTAGGAAATATAGATAGTGTTGGCTTGAAAAGTCAGCCCCCTTCTTAGCATACCGATGTATGCCACATCCATTTGTGACATTTATTTCCACTCTGAGTTTCTTAAACCTAACCCTAATGGTAGGAGGCTGGGCTTGGAAAGTCAATGCCTTTCTTAGCATGTGCTACAAATCCATTGGAGACATTCATTTTGGTCTCTGAATTCATGGAGAGGTCAGCTAATCCTAACCCTAACCCTAAATGGATTTGCCCTACTATGGGATTTTCCCGTGTAAAATCAGCAGGTAAGAGAAAGCAGAGGTTCTTACCACTGACAATTGCCCCCATCTTCTTACCATACTGCCCGTATCTTGGGGAGGACAATCTCCAATTGGATTTTCCTATATATTTTATCATGAGAGCTAGATTGGTGAGGCTCAAAAAGTCAGTGCCTTCCTAAGTATACTGATTTGCTATAAATCGGTTGATGATGTACATTTTGCTCTCAATAGCCCTAAATCAATTATGGGAGGTTATTAACTATGCAATCCTTTAACTCAGAGACTGTATTACAAGCAGGGATGTAGCATAATCAAGTTAAGGGAGAATGCAGAAAATTGTGCTTCCTGGTTACTAGAGACCATCCCTAGATTAATCTCTGTTTATCTTCAGTAGGGGTGTTTGCATAGAGTCAGAAAATCTAAGCCGGCAGCTATGACTGCACTATTGAAGCCAAATCCCTGTTTATCAGCATCACATGTGCAAATAACAGAAAAATGGGTGGCACTTAGAGCATAAGGTTGCAACTGCCATTTATTATTATTATTATTATTATTATTATTATTATTATTATTATTATTATCTTTATTCATTAAACATGAAACTTAGTCAACTGAACATTAAAAAATGCATCACAAATACCATTGACTGGTGCTAATGGTTGATATGGGTTGCTGCCAGTGTCCTAGGTATCAACCAAGTACCATCTTAAGATGTACGATGTTCCAAGTAGTGCAGTTTTTTGCAGTTCCATTGGTGTTATTGCAGGTAGCTGCAATTTGTTGATGCGTCTCATAAAATTCTTGGACATGGTACCAAGTGCCCCAATGACCATGGGTATCACGGTTACGTTTCATCCATAGCTGTGTAGTTTCGATGGCCAAGTTGCGATATTTTATGATTTTTTTTCCAGTTCTTTTTCTTTGACTTTGGCATCTCCTGGTACCGTGATGTCAATAAATTGTACGTTTTGGTTTTCGACAACTGTGATAACTGGCGTGTTGTGTTCCAAGTGTTCTGTCTGTATTTGAAAGTTCCACAAGATCTTCACCTTCTCATTTTCTATAACTTTTTCCACTTTATGTTCCCATGACTTTTTGGATACAGGTAAGTCATATTTTTTACATAATAACCAGTGGATTAATTTAGCAACTCGGAATTGTCTAGCTTTGTAATCAGTTTGTGCGATTTTGCTGCATTCACATATTAAATGTGAAACAGTTTTGACTTTGTTGTTGCAAAGTTGGCAGTTTGGATTTTGGTGGATTTTTGTATCTTTGCTTTCATGGCATTAGTTTGTAGTGCTTGTCTTGAGCAGCGAGTATTAAACCTTCTGTTTCTTTCTTGATGGTTCCCATCTTAAGCCATGCCCATGTAAAGTTGTCATCGCATTTTCCTTCAATGTTTTTCAAGTGCTGTCCATGCAAAACTTTGGTTTTCCATCTATTTAATCTGTCATCCAGCTGTTTTTCCTTATATTCTGCCTTTGTTTCTGTTGTTTTTATAATGTTCTCTGTTTTCACAGCCTGCAGCAATTTTTCTGTAGTTTGGTTCACATAATCATTCAAACTTCGTTTTTCTTCTTCTACAGTTTGATGGATTTGCAATAGTCCTCTGCCCCCTATTTTTCTTGGCAGGTACAACCTGTCGATGTCACTTTGTGGATGTAAAGCATGGTACATATTCAAAAGATGATGATGATGATGATGATGATGATGATGATGATGATGATTTCCACAAACTTACCTCCCCTTTGGATATCCAATATACTTGAATTATAGTATTTTTTTTCCTAGCCCTTGATTGCCACTCCTGACAGATTATCTTTCACCTATTTTAGGAATAAAGAGGTCAGATCTTGCTCACCAAATGTTGGCTTTCAAAGTCATATTGGGATTTGAAAACACTTTGCCAATGACAGCTGAAGCCAGTCTGAGAGGCAGATGATTAGCCCCGGGGGATATCAGATTTATGTAGCAAAGAAAAGGGCAGAAAACAGAAGACAACAGGGAACATCCAGGTGAAGAAGCTGTTGTCAGGAATCAAAGCAAGTTTCCTCCTTCTTTCCCTCTACTGTGTACCAGCTTGGAACAAAGAATGCCAGCAGGCAGCAACCAGATCCAGGAAATCCCCCCCCCCCCCGCAACTCCATGGCATTTTGTTAAAAAAAATGAAATTTGAGACGGGAAGGTTTTTGTTCATTTCAATAAGTACTCTACTGAAAATCAAGCTGCCAGGAGAATGTATGGAGATGGAGCCATACGCCTCTCTTTTGTGAGGGAAAGAGGAATATTTTAATATGATGATAAGCCATTACATGCCATGGCAGAATTATACTGTGGTATTGTCCGGTCACAAAGAATGAGGAAATTATTGGGAATGAAGGAAATGGCTCAGTGGTGGGATTGAAATAATTTAACAACCGATTCTCTGCCCTAATGATTTCTTCCAACAATCAGTTCACCAAACTGCTCAGAAACTTAACAACTGGTTCTCCCGAAGTGGTGCGAACTGGCTGAATCCCACCACTGAAATGGCTCCACATCTTCTTCCTATAACAATAAAGGAAAAGTTAGTCATGACGGAGTTCAAGGCAAGGAAGAAAAATAATTGGCTAGGTTAATGTTTTTTAATATTCCAAATAGCACTTGAGGGAAAATTGATGGGCAATTTAATAAGAGCTCCCTGAAACAACAGGGGGGGGGAGGGAGGGAGGAAGGGAGAGGGGAGGAGGGAGAGAAGTGGGGGGAGAGGGAGATATGTTTTTAAATGCCATAATAAAAAGCAAGGATCAGAAACATTATTCTTTTGGGTACACGGTATTTGCTACAGTGGCAAATATCTGTAGCTCAGGTGTAGGATGAGGGTAAAGATTCATTCTCCGAGCTTGTGGGTTGGTTTCCAAACTAGGTAACATCAAGTTTAGAGGGTGTCCATGTTCTGTTTATAAGGGCTTAGGTGTGGGTGTATCAAGTGAAGGTCTTTGAGAATTGTGATGAAATTGCTTGTGAAGTGAGGCATTCCACATGCAATTCCATCAACAGACACATTGCCCTACAACCAGCCTGCAAACCCCTCAGAATCCAAATCAACCGTACAGTAACCAGAGACAGCATTGACCTTCAGCCAATTTATGCAATCCCCACCCCCACTCACACACACTAGGAACTCAACGACCCTGACCTGAGGTAATCTCCTTATCACAAGATCCATCACAAGACTCATCACAAGATTTGTCATGAGACCCTCATGTCACACACCCACACCTAAGCCCTTATAAACAGGACACTGACACTCCCTAAAACTCCACTGAAGATGTTACCTAGCCTGGTAACAAAATGTTTGGAAACCAATCCACAAGCTCGGAGAACTACCCTCACACCAGGGGTGAGTTCTATTTACTTTTAGTATTGGTTTGCAATGGGGCCGCACACGCGCGCTCTTCTGCGCAAGCACAAAAGCGTTTTCATGTCAGGGTCAGTAGGCGGGGCCTCCCGCCGATTTTACTACCAGTTCTATAGAACCGGTGCGAACCGGGGGCAATCCACCACTGCCTCACACAGTATTGTTCAAGTAACCATTAATGGTGCCTGAAAATCCAACTTGGTGAGAAATGTCAGCACATCTTAAAACAACATTAAAAGAGTAAGTGTATACTCTGCATAAGTTCTAAGCATCATCATCACCATTATCATATAAAATGTTAACTTTTGCTAGAACGATAAATCAGATGAGCTCACAGAAGGATATTATTTAATCCTTTTGTGTTTCCTCCTCTTTCCAAGACTTTGGAAAAAGTGTCTGCTATCACAAGCAAACAAATCAACCTTCTTTAAAGCTTGGGCAACAGATGTCAGTTGCTTCTTCTTCTTCTGCAGTCTTCTCTTCTCTACTCAGTCCTGAAGGGCTTGTCTCTGTGCTAGCTCTGCAAGAAGCTGAGTGGGTGAAAAGGGCATCCGGTGAGAAAGAACTGCAGTGCGAATTACAGATTTTTTTATGAAGAGTTTTCAGCTTGCTTCAGTATTTATTTATTAATTATGTAAATGCATTTGCCCTGCTTCCCAAGCAAGGAAGCGGTTCCCAAAGGGACTTGCAATAAAAAAGACAAAACACCTACAACATTACAAAGTACGCTAATAATACCAGAAAGAAATAATGCAATAAAGCAAAGGTAGAAAATTGGTTAGCCTCACAAAACGGGGTCACCGAAGCCATCTCAGAGAAGGACTTAAGCGTCTTTCTAAATACAGGGACTGAGCAAACGGATTAAATAGGGCTTGAGTGCCAATGAAAATTCTCTGACCGGTGTGGATGTTACAAAAAGTTGCTTCTTTCTGATACCTCTTAAAACAATGGATGGAGCATCTGGGAGAAGATGCTTCTTCTGCTGTACCACTTTAGGGATGGGACTTCAGTAGACTTCAGGAACATTTTGTTTACCATTTTGCAGGATAGATTTCAAGGACAATAGCTAAACTACTTCAGAAAGTTAGGCATATCTTACCCTAGGGATAGGCAACCTGATTATTCCCAGATACTTAGTACAACAATTCTCATATTAACCAGTGGCCATCATGGCTCCTGCTGATAAGAGTTAAAGCCCAAACATATTGCTAAGCTTGGCAGGCTTAACCTTGAGATGGATTGTGGCCAAGTAAAGGACTTTTTTTTTTCTTTAAAAAAAAACCATATTGAAATACACTAAGCAGCTTGTGAACTAGAAAACACTAAAGAAAATAACTGACATCAGTATGAAGGTTTTGAAACACAAGGAAATTGGTGCAGCCTACAACTTTTCAGGAATGTTCCAAAAGTCCTCTACAGGCCTCTGGGCTTCCTCCCGCCCTTGACATTGTTTTTCTTCCACCTCTATTTCTAATGGGCTATACTTCTCCATTTTCTCTTGCCTGGCTGTTAGCATAAGCAGGAGGGACCATTTGAAAGGCATGGAGAAAGAAGGCGCTGTTGGGATTCCTTTATCCAAGTCAAACCAAGCTGGCTATCCTTCCATACACACAAAAAGCCCTTTTCTCTCCATTTAGACTACTGCTTTCCTGGCCTGAGAATGAGGGAAAAGATGGGTGAGGAATTTACCGGATGGAGGAACATGAGAAGGAGAAGATGCGGAATGCAGTAAATGATTTTGAAGGGGAGGTATAAAGATGTATGGATAAGTCTGAACTATGAGAGAAAGGATAACAGATTAACAGAGTTGGAAGGGACCTTGTAGGGCATCTAGTCCAACCCCACGCCCTTAAGAAGTATGAGAATGCATACCCTGATCATTTTTTATTTTAGCCCCATTCAGCAAGAGGTTCCTAGATATTTGCCCAGTGCAGTGTCATCCTGGGAGAGCAGTAATATCAATGAGCTGTATCTCTTGCTGGTTGCAAAAAAAAAAAAAAGAAAAGAAAAGAAAAGAAATGAAAAGAAAAGAAAAAGAAAAAGAAAAAGAAAAGAAAAGCAGCCATTTGAGAGAATCAAGAATGATGGGGAACAAAAAGGACACTGGGGTGCAGCTATCAAGATGGTGCCTCCTGTTGATGGAGACTGAAGAGGTCCACTTGGGAAGCCCTGAAAGCAGTCAAAATTGAGAAAATTGACCTTTCAGAATAGGGACAAAGATGGTCATTTCGATTTAGTTCCAATTTTTCTAGTACGGTTCATGCTATTTCCTCATGTGTTTGAGAATTTCTGAATGCTTTATATTGACATGTATCAAGGTATCTCCTAATAGGAACATGTTTAATGCTCACTTATGCCTGAAACACATTTATTGAAAGCCTGTGGAGATCATCAGTCATCCAGGTCATGGTTGTCCCAAAGGTGCTTTTTCAAAAGGTACCAGGACTTTCTTTGTTTTTCCTTGAAGACATTATACAAGAATCTTCTCCAGTCAGAACTGAAGGAGTTTCTTAGATGAGAAGTGAAAGTTTTTGAGGAAAAACAAAGGAAGTCCAGTTGCCTTTTGAAATTGCTTTTACTGAAAGCAATTTCACCTGAAGTAATAGATTATGGGCACTATTTTCATATTATATGATTTTTATGCTGCACACATTTCCCTATTGTATATTCTGCACTTTTTAAATTGGAGAACTGTGTGGAATTCCCCTGCAACAGTTTGACATTCAGACACGTAAGGTGATTTCATTTTGATGGACAGCTGTACTTACTAGTTTAGTAATTCTTTTTGAGGGCTTAAAAACTGAGCCTGTGAAAGGTAGATGAACAAGGGCTAATCATGAATGACATTTAGGAGGCTGATACTGCAGCTTAGATATACCACATAAATGGTAAACAGGACCCTCAAATGAGTGTTTTCTCATCCTATTCATCCTCATGTTAAGCAGGTAATGAGGTATGATTGGCATTGTAAACAGCCCTGGGTCAAATCTTTATGCTTGATGGAATTTGCAACAAACATCTGGGAAAACTGGGAAAACACCAGATTTTGTATAATACATCTAGTTGACTTTCAAAAATCTGATTTTAATGTTAGAACAATGTACTGTATTTAAATATTCAATGGCTTTATTTTATATATACAATCCACTATCAAAATGGCAACAGTATTCAATGCAATTGCTGCCCGATTTGTCTTTTATCTGGAGAGTTTATAGTCTACAAATGGCTTTCTGACTTAATAAAAGTTTGTCAGGAAGGTGCACTCAGCAGAGTTCATATCAAATCAAATCAAATCAAATCAAATCAAATCAAATCAAATCAAATCAAATCAAATCAAATCAAATGGCTTATTTATAATCTGAGTGAACATTCCAGTATGTATCAATTTAGCTTTTTTTGTGTGCCCATTTTCTTTGGAGAATGTTGAGTCTATTCTACTGATCAGACCAAACCATGATAATCAGGAGTATCTTTTCCTGAAACTGGATTTCAGTTTAAAAAAGTCTACAAGAGCTAACATCTATGAGTTGGCAAGGCTTGTAACATTTAGGTCAATCAGAGTCATCAGTTAATAATGCCCAGTCATTGGATATGGTAGTAAAAACAATATCCTAATACATTATAAAGGGTTTCTTATCTCTTTTGTTCTGAAATTTATATAATTTAGTGTCTTCAGCAATTCAGATGATGTCATTGCTTAGCCCCAGTTCCAGTTCCTGTAACACGACCAACAACATTTAGACTTATATACCATTCCACAGTGCTTTACAGAACTCTTTGAGCAGTTTACAGAGTCAGTATATTGCCCCCAGCAATCTGGGTCCTCATTTTACTGATCTCGGATGGAAGGCTGAGTCAACCTTGAGCCAATCAGGATCAAATGCCTGACAAGGAGCAGAGTGAGCTTGCAATACTGTATTCTAACCACTACGCAATCACAGCTCCTTTAGAGAGAGATTTAATTTAAAAAATGGTTTGTGAGTCAGGTTAAACAATCTCTATTGGATCACTCCTGTCCACTTGTTTGGAAGGCTATTAATAAGACAAGACTTATTAATAAAAAAAACCATGTTGATTAAGTTGCCATTTAATACTTATTAGTTTAACTTTTTTCCTCCCAAAAATCCATATGGTAGCTAAGAGTCAATATCAACTTGACAGCAGAAAATCATTTTTTTCTCTTTAGTATAACTTTTAATACAATTCTGTCATTGCCTTCTGAAATAGTGGTTCCCAGAGATCCGTATGACTCCCACCATGATAATGTTCCCCAAGTCTCTAAAATCATGGTTATTCTCTGAGGCTTTGGAGTAGAATAGCCATACGTTCCTGTCGGGTTTATACATGAACTGGGTTTCTATTTTATTGTTTCCTCCTTTTTAAAGTGTAAGCCATCTGGAGCTGTCTGCAGGGCAGCCTCTAAATTACATGATGAAATAAAAATAAGCTTTCCAATCATTCACTTAGAAGGATGTTCTGTTGAATGGGTGCTCTACAGAGTCTTTTTTAAACATTTCTGTTCCACTGGCTGCTTTACAATGATTAGAGGCTGCTCAAGGGTATCACACACACACACACACACACACACACACACACACACACACACACACACACAGAGAGAGAGACAGAAAGACACACAGACACAGATAGTAAGACCAAAAGTTTCACAATAGAGAGCTCTGTGAACTCCTTGACAGATATGTTATCCAGGTGATAACTTTTCATTTTGTCAGTAAGATCTAGAAGTTTAATATTTTTTATATCATTCAGGCATATTTCCTGAAAGAATCAGTGCAGACCAGAGGTGGGTTTCAGCAGGTTCTGACCAGTTCTGGAAAACTGGTAGCGGAAATTTTAAGTAGTTCGGAGAACCGGTAGTAAAAATTCTGACTGGCCCCACCTCCACGCCACGCCCACAGAACCGGTAGTAAGAATTTTTGAAACCCACCACTGGTGCAGACCTTACATCTTGTGAAGACAGGCAAAAATCTGCCCTGCAATCTCTTTATTTGACTTGATCTACTTATTATTCAATAGCATAATCAAATCCATAGCTGTAGTGGTGGTTTGCCTGAACCGGTTTGGACTGTGACTGCCCACCTGCCCTGGCGCTGTGCTGTCCTATTTAGCCACATTTTCGAGGATGGGCACATGCACGGAAGGCTGGGTTATGTGCAGACGGCTGGGCGCATGCGCGGAAGGCAAGCGTATGAAGCAAGCGTGTGCGCGGGGAGCAAATCAGTGGTAAAAACATGTGAAACCCACCTCTGCATAGCTGATTTTCCGATTCTTATGCATATGAGCATATTGTAAGCAATACACTACTGAAATTGGCTGGAATTTCTTTTTTGGCATATCTTGTTTATGGCATTTATTTTGTGCAAGTCTGCCTTGCTTCTTCTCATTCAGCTGATTTTCTGAAATGAGCCTTTCAGTATTTCTTTCCATGGCTTTATTTATTCTATTCATGGACATGGAACTGGTAATGATATTCCTGTCCTTCAGTGTACATTCTTGCTGAGCTTCTATGATCATGGCCGTGCATAACTCCCAAGTATTTTGGAGATAACTTACCCTTCTAAATTTTTAATATTATACAGCACTTGCTGCATTTTGAAATCAAATGTGACTGAGCTGGATATAACTGGGCATTTTTCAGTTGAATGAAATGACTTTTGATAGACCCAAAACATAATTCTCAGCAGGTTAAATAGTATTCACATTCTGCATTAACATATAGGAGGGAATTCAAGATTGATTCCTCTTAGGTTGATTCAGTCATCCAATCTTCTAGTACATTATTATTATTATCTCTTTTATTCATTAAACATGAAACTCAGTCAACTGATCATTTAAAAATGTGTCACAGATACCACTGGCTGGTGCTAATGGTTGATACGGGTTGCTGCCAGCGTCCTAGGTATCAACCAAATACCTCCTCAAAATATATGATGTTCAGAGTAGCACAGTTTTTTGCAATTCCGCTGGTGTTATTGCAGGAAGCTGATGTGTTTTGTAAAATTCTTGGACATGGTACCAAGTGCCCGATGACAATGGGCATCACTGTTACATGTTTCATCCATAGCTGTGTAGTTTTGATAGTCAGGTCGTGATATTTTCTGATTTTTTTCCAGTTCTTTTTCTTCGACTCTGGCATCTCCTGGTACAGCAATGTCAATAAACTGTATGCTTCGGCCCTCGACAACCGTGATATCTGGTGTGTTGTGTTCCACATGACAATCTGTCTGTATTCGAAAGTCCCACAAGATCTTCACTGTCTCATTTTCTGTAACTTTTTCCACTTTGTGCTCCCATGACTTTTTGGATACAGGTATGTCATATTTTTTACATAGTGACCAGTGGATTAATTTAGCAACTCAATTATTATTATTGTTATTGTTATTGTTATTGTTATTGTTGTTAAATTTATTTGCTAATGTTGTGGTTCAAGGTGATTCTGAGCAACTTACAGTAAAATAAAATATACAAATATCCAACGATTATAAATATAAAAAAATTAAAATACCAAAATTTAAAATAAACTAAACATATAAAGGCTTTGGAGGGGAGAGGTGGGAGTGCCTTCTTTGTTAGTGCAGCCAACAACTTCTCCTTTGTCCATGCTCCTGCATTCTGGGCCATTATAGCTTCCACATACTCTTCAAGGGTAGCCCCATGTAGAGTGTGTTGCAATAGTCCAAGCAGAAGATGACAAGCATGGGAATGATGGAGTGCCCAGACTGAAGAAAGGAAGACCCAAGGAGAACTAGAATGGAAGCAAAAAGTCACCATGGGAAGATGGTGAAAAAGATGGTATTTATTATTGCATAAAAGGATTGGCAGATCAAGAATATCCGGAGAGTTGAGGACAGTGGGCCAGATTCAGGAGTGGGCTGCTGGGGGTTCGCAGGGGTTCGGGAGAACCTCTAGCTAAGATTCTGTGCAGTTTGGAGAACCCCCAAATCCCACTCCTGGCTGGCCCCACCCACCCTATTTTGGATGCAGGTAAGTGCAGGGTGCACGTGGAGGTTCGGGGAGGGAGAAAAATGGGCCTACTGGAAGTTCAGGAAGGCCGGAAATGGGCCTGTTTCTGGCCTCCAGAGGGCCTCTGGAGCCTGGGGAGGGCAAAATGCTCCCCCCACCATGGTGCAGGAGACCAACTAGGCCACACTCACCATGGCCACACCCACCCAGCAACTGGGCAGAAACCCCCTTGCTAAAATTTTGGAAGCCCATCCCTGGCTAGATTGGGAACATTCTAAATCTTGACAGGTTTCTGTCTGCTCTAAGAACAATCCAGAAAGGGACTTTTCCAGTTAGCTCCAACTATTATTATGGTATTACAACTGGGGAAGGAGGGGGGCAGTAGAAGAAGGGACAGAAGAAAAGTAAACCTAAATTGCTGATTAAATTTACTTAACTGCCTGCTTCTTTGATGGCCAATTTTTATTTATTACATTAAATCACATAATTCCTCTGCCAGTTTCCAGAAAACAATTAGACTTGGGAAAGTGAACATTTCTATCAGGCTCATCGAAGGAAGAAACCAAAAACTGAGTTCAATGCAAAAACAGGATGGGGGAATAAAACTCTTGCATGAGTAGACATTGCTCAACCAATTAGTGCTGCCTGAAATAATACTATCACGATTCCTAATTTGTTTAGAGCTGCAAATTAGGATGGAAGTTCTCTGTTATTATGAGATGCCAGAGGGGCCATGTGGGTTGGGATTTACAGAATGACAGAGCTGGAAGATATCTTAGAAGTCATCAAATCCAACACCCTACTTGGTACAAGATTTGCCACAGCATTTCTGACATGATCATTTACCTTCCGAAGCCCTTTGATAACACAACATTTCATGAGACCACATCTTCCAGTGGTTGATGGCCCTGTCAGAGTATTCTCCCTAATGAATCTACTTCCCTATTATTTCAACTGATTGGATCTGGTTATGTCTCTTCTTTCAGACATTTGAGAACTGCTATCATTATCTTTCCTCGGTCTTTTCTTCTGCAGACAAACCATACTTCCAGTTCTTTTATTTCTTCCTCATTGGACTTGGTTTATAGTCTCCACAGTATGGGGCTCACAGTATGAATGACCTGGGGCCTAGCTGTGGCATGGGTTATAAAACTACAAGCAGCAGCTTGTTGCCGGCTGAAAACCCAATGTGATACATTTCTTGACTCACCTGACAATTGAGAAATTTGTTCCTTATATCTCTTGGTCACCTGCCTTAAAGGAGATGTGCAAATTGTGTAGATAATGAGTTCCAATGCATCTGGACAGTATCAGTTTAGTAAAAGCTACTGTTGAATAAAATTAGGCCAGATGTACGATACTTTATGGGTAATTTGCCATCATTTTGTCCAAAGGCAATCAAATTATTTAAATGCATGAATTCATTTGAAGACTGGGGAAAACTCAAGTGAACATAACTGATTCCTTTTGTTTCTTACAAATAAAGGCCTAAGGATTTGGAAGTAGACAGTACAATTTGCATAATTAGAGAGAGTTGTCAATCACTCTTCAAATAAACCTTTGTAATGACTAACACTGTGTAACAAGTAAGGTCAAGCTCACAAATGCCAAGTGAAGCATCAACAAAGAATAATGGCCTGTTGTTTTATTTTAACTCTATGCCATTGACTTTGTGCCATTGACTGGTGGTAAACAATTTCTGAAACTATGGGTTAATGTGTAGGAAAACCTTTGCAGCTGAAATGGTCTTAAATAAATATAATACTCAAAGAAGTGTCTGCTGAGCAAACATGAATGCTTCAAACTCTGGTGAGAACAATCAGGGTATAATGAAAGTATCTTAACCTGGTCCTCTGAAATTGATTAGTTGTAATAAGAAAACAAGTAATGATAGAAAACACAAGAGAAGCATAATTTAAACCTTCCAAAATTGCAAAATAATGACACATATAATTATGAAATATTTTCAGGCAAGGACTTCATTTTAAATTAACTGTAATTTTCAAAACAAGATAGATGATTTGAAAACTTTCTTCAAAGCCTGACCATGCATGTTCCGTATATATCCCAAAGGGAGTGTGTTGAAAATTAAAATGTTTATTTTACTGAAATGTACTATGTTATTCCTAACATTGCTTTCCCAATCCATAATTCCTGCAATAGTTTGGTGTAGCATATCAGTGGTATCTGTATTAGAGAAGAAATCTTACTCAAAGAGAAGGATAAAGCTCCACCTAATTATTTTAGGATAACAATCCTAAACCATGGCTAGTGATTGCTGGGAAATGGAATTCAAAACTGGAAAACCCAATGAAAAATTATCATCACAATATTAAACTCTTGCAATGAAGGTGGCACCATGGGTGAGATCAACTTTATTGCCAGTACTCTGTACAAACATTGTTATAGCTTAGGATGAATAGCCATGTTCATAATTTTGTTGTGTGCTTTGAAAGCACACTGGTTGCAGATTCAGAATTTGTAACTTTTCACTGAGATATGCCATTAATTCCAGTATGTCTGTTAGCGTATCCCCTGTGGGACAGCAGAAACAAAATCTTGAGGCCCTAGAAAAAGCACAGAGCAGAGCAACAAAGATGACAAAGGGTCTGGAGGCTAAATAATTTTAATAAATAAATGTAAATAAATAAATCATACGATGAATGAGTAATGGAACTAGGTATGTTAGCCTAAGGAATAGAAAGCTTGGGGGTGGGGTGTGTGATTGCTATCTTCCAATACTTGAAGGGCTGTCACAAGGTAGACAGCATTGATTTATTCTCCAGAGCACCTGAGAGCAGGACAAGACACAGTGGATGGAAGTTTGTTGGGGATGTGTGCATCAAACTGGGAACTAAAGTGGAATTTCTTGACAGTGAGAACTATTAATCAATGGAACAGCTGGCCTCCTGGAGTTGCAAGTGCTCCACCACTAGAGATTTTATTTTTTTTATAAATTTTTTTTATTTTATAGACAAACAAACATACAATACATAATCAATCAATCAGTGTATCATCTGAGTATATCTTTTGTGTCTTCTTCCTACTCCACTATTTATTATATCTTAACATTATCATTTCATTTATTATAACATTTCTCCCACATTTCTTCCTTTTCTATTAATACATTTATCTATCTTCTTTCTCTTCTTTCTTCTTCACTCATATCATTAATTCCAATTCCTCTTTTTCTTTAATTGTCAAAGTCAATCTATTCATTTCTGACAATCCAATATTTTCTTAATTACTTCTTCCTCTGTAGGGATTTTCTCTGCTTTCCATCTTTGCGCAAATACTATCCTCGCTTTAGTTTAAAAAATGCATATTTGATTATACATGGTATAATCAAATATGCATTTTTTAAACTAAATTTCTCTGGTAAGATACCCAATAGGAACAGTTCAGGTTTTAAATCTATATGTTATTGTCATCACTAAAGATTTTCAAGAGAAGATTGGGCAACCATTTGTCCAGAGTGGTATAACGACTCTTGTCTTGGGACACGAAGACTTCCAAGATCCTTTCCAGCTCTATGATTCTATGAAATTTTAAACTAGCAAGAGGTCTTTGCCAAGGGCACATTTTTCGCATGGGAAGTTTATGTATATATGTGTAAGTAAATGAATGAGACAATGGAGCTCTTTCTTATTTGCTTCTTAATTTATTTAAGAGAATCAGTTGAGATGGGGAATCACTAAGAGTGTTCATATGAAACTTAAATTGATTGCGTACAGCTACTATTCATTTGTAATACATTTGATTTAATTTTGATCCCAGCTGCTTGTTAATTTTTGTGTGAGGAAATTGTGTTCTCTTAGGTGGAACAGACTAGTGTATCCTTTGGTTCCACAAAAGTGATGCCTCACTGAGTTAAAGTTTCTTATTTTCTTTGGCTTAAAAAAAGATTCCAAATTTCATCCACCAATGAACAATATATTTTGAGTGTCACGATTCCAATTAATTTCATTCTATGTCTTTTGTAATTTATTCCTAATTATTGAGGTTCTACTAAAAAAACAGAATGGATCCCACAAACCTGAAGTCTGCTGAGGATGAACAGCCCACTGGCATTTCTATCTTGAAGGTCAGTATCTTACAAATACAATAGAGCTTTCACAGAGAAATAAGGAGCTTCTTGATGTTCATTAGCTCATATCTTGCTAATACAATTATTTTTTTCAGAAAAGATATAGCTGTTTTATTCTCTGTTCTCCTCATTATGAAAGTGCCATCCAGTTAATAAATGTGGGAGCCTAGAAAGCCTTGATAGATTATGCCACAACAATAACAAATTAATAAAATATCAACTGTATAATGTTAATAACTGCTAATAACTGTATAATAATAAGGATAGAAAAGAACAGGAATAAGCCCTTTGGAGGGAAAAGAATCAAACAAGACTAAGAGAAAAAGAACTTGATTCTAATTAGAAATTTTAACACCTCTACCCAAGGAGATGTGTGAAAAGGAGAGGCCTGCCAGAAAACCAAGCTATAGCTCAAAGCTGATGGAAGATAAATATGGCAGTAAGGAGACCAGAGCAAAGACCATAAAAGTCACTGCACTCACAAAAGTAATTGGGAGTAGAAATAATGGGTAAAACTATACATTATATATTTTTTTACCATAGGTATACTCCATGTATCCAAATCTTTGCTCCATCAGAATGTTATGAGGGAGCAATTCTTCCAGAGACAGATTACTCAGAATTCTTAGTCTTACTCAGTTGAAAAAACAAAATGTGAAATGTGCATACACCAATATTCCATTTCTAAGAAAAACAGATTCATATTCCAGGTACCCCAGAATTTTTGACACAAAAATATGGGTAGAAAGAAAAAATTGGGAGAGAAGAAGATGCAATTTTTAAATTGCAAAATATCAGAGAGGAATAGTTTAAGACATCTGCTATTCCTGTCCTAAATGTGCTTATTTCTTTCTTCCAATGCTGTGTATTCTATGAATCTTTCCTTGGACCATAAAATTTGCTAAGCTGATGCACATCAACATGGGTCTCTAATTAGAGAATTGCTTCATCTGTATATCATAATTTATTATTACACCACTGATGTTAATATCTTTCTGACATTCTTCTAAAGTATGTATTAAATTAAAAGGATGATAATATAACCCTTTGTCACATTCCATGTAGTATTTGCAATTATTTTGTCATTTTTTCCTTCCATTGCACTTTGTTTTCAAAATAAATTCATAATAATACATAGCCTGTCAAACAGCCATATAATTTTTACTATGTCTAGCAACTTGCCATACTATATTCAATCAAATGCTTTTAAAAAAAAATAGAACAGGCATTAATATCCACATTAACTTCTCTACACTATTCTTTTAAGTGCCTATACTAAACACAGCATCTCTGATACTTAATCCCTTTAAGAATCCAAACAGGATCCCACTTGAAATGCTTCACATTTCCCACAAAACTTGTGGTGTACCATTTTGTGAAATACTTTCAAAACATCAAGCTTATCATATGGCATTCATTGCATTTCTCCCCATTGTTTATTTTAGGTGGGGTAATAGATGTAGTTATTAATCATATTATTCATGCATTTGGAATAATCTGTGTATCAGAGATTATATTCAACAATGTTGTAAACAAGTTTATGCCAATTTTGTCCATTAGAACATTTTTTTACTATGATCACTGGAAAAATCTATGGTTAAGTAACAACATTTACAGAACTCCATGGAAGTACATAAAAATTATCAATAAAATTAGGAAAAAAGGATAGCGAGACAATAATATTCAAGTAGGAGAATATTAAAAGATTAAGATCCTTAAGCACAATGATTACATTATAAAACTACTTTACAAAAGTGTAAAAAAAGTATTTCATTATAAAATAGAATAGTATAAAATGACTTAACATTTATATTGGGTTGCAATATTAAAATCTTTGTTTCTAAGCAAGCTGAATAATAATTATCTTGTTTTGCTTCCTGTTTCCAAAGGAGTCAAACTCTGAAACAGAATTTGACAACTTTAAAGTGACACAGTCATGATGATCTGTAAGATACGAGATCTAGAATGTATCTGGTGTGCCAGGAAACTTCCATGGAAGTGGCGTTTAATGCAGGAGTCAAATTTCATCATATACTGTAGCAACATACAGCACACAGTTTCAGCTATTCTTGAATGATTGGGACAAATCTCTCTATAAAGTAGATTTGATGATACATTCTTTCTAGTAAGGCTGTGGGTAATATGTTAAAGTGCGCCAAGATAAAATCCTATAGTATTTTGCAATAGCAAGATTATGCAGATATTTAATTCAAAGAAAATATTTAATTAGATTTTTCCTTTTTTTCTCTCTTTACAAATGGATTTCCATCATTCACTGTTTGAAAACTTCTTTGGGTTTGGTAAAACTCAAAAAATAAAATAAAATAAAATAATGTAGGACTATTACACAGACAGACTAATATTTTATATTTTTGCCTTCAAGGTCTTCTCCCATGTTGGGTAGAAGGTGTTTAATAATATTAGTGGAGTTAAGTAATCAAGAATGTCAGTTGAAGTCAGTGAGTGATCTTAATTATCCAAAATTATGCTTTTGTGTATAAGTAAGACTTACCTGTGATTGAAGGATGACATTGAGATCCCTTTGAGGGAATCCCAGGAGTAAATCTCAAGAACTTTGAATAAATTATGTCTAGAAGAAAGTAGTTCTTGGAAATGTAGGCCAGCACCAAGAACATTTTGGTCTTACCCTGAAAAACTAATTGTAGAGAAAACATACAAAAATCTCATTTTGGTAAAAGAATGCAAAACTCACAGCCACAGACCTCTGAACAGACGCCATAGCATGTGTAATACTCAAGATCTTGAAGCTTGGAGATCACCCAGATATCTCAACATTTAATTTGTTCTATTTTATATCCACTGATTGGCCAGCCATATTTCATTAGATGCTTAGAAGATGTTTTGATTTCAGAAAATTTGGGTTGAGCTTTTCCTCAGAATAGGAGAAAGCAGAAGTCCAGAGGGCTTTTAGTCCTAAAAACTGAGAACAAGAGTGGCTGCATCATCTGCATATATTTTCAGGGCAAAATCCTGTCATTAACAGGATTAGGTAGAGGTGGAACAAAAATATTCTCCCACATATACTTTCCCATGTATGTATCTTTCCTTCAATGTCCATTATTTTCTTTCCATATGAATCAGTATATTGGCAGGTTGAATTCTGTGTACACTTATAATTTCATTTATTTTTATGCTTATTTATAAGTATGGTATTTAGCTTATAATACTGCAGTTTCCAATGTTTATTACTAATTTTCATTTGCAGAGTGAATTGTTCTCTGATCTCCTGATACTTCTTTATATTTATTCATATTTATGTTTTTCATTTATGATGTTCTTCCATTAGTTCTAAAATTTTACCATCCATTCCTTCTTATCAATGTCAATTGGAATTTTTCATTAGTTACTTGTATTAGTCATACCAATTGTGTCCTATTTTCATAAATATCAGTCTTGTATCTTGCTTTGCTTCTATGATGTGATAACCTTTGAATGATGTAGTTCCTATCATTTCTTGTATTTCCCTTTTCCTTTTGATGGTTTTCAGCTTTATCCTCATTTTGTCACTCCTCAATTATGATTAAAATCTATATCAGCTCATGGGTATGTTTTTATGTACAAGTCACTGTTTCTAAATCTTTTGTTAACAAGGAGTCCAATTGATTTCTCACTATATGTTCTTTCATACTTAGGTGATAACCAAGAATATAATCTCCTAGATGGTAATTTATAGAAAGTAAGTTAAATGAAACAAAGAGAGCTTATTTTGCTAGGTCATTAATAAAAGAAAGAAGTAGTAACGGGATGGGAAAAGGGTATATCTTATGAACTCCTAAATGGCTTTGGTCATTCCCTTACACGACAATCTCCTTGTCTGATCGATTAACCTGATATTTCTCAACTTAAGATGTGTGGACTTCAGCTCCCAGAATTTCCCAACCAGCCATGTTGGGAACTGAAATCCACACATCTTAAAATTGCCAATTGGATGAACCAGTTTAGTCCATCATTGGAATGAGGATGTGTCTACGTAGAGTTCATCAGAGCCCTTGGCAAAACAGGAAAACAACAATTAGAGGCCTGACACTAGATGGATAATGAGCTGGTGGACAACTGATTTAGTATATACCAGTGATGGCTAACCTTTTCCAGACTGAGTGCCCAAAGCATGCATCCGATATCCCAAAATGCAATGCATGCACAGGCCATGTGCATGTGCCCCATCCCCGCACATGCGCATATGGCCCCCCATGCATACACGCATGGTTCCTGCATGCACAGTCCCCCGTGCATGCATGTGCGCCCCCACACATGCCCCACACTGTGCATGTGCATGCCCCTCAACATGCATCCCATCCCCACATGCAACCTGCCCCCTGCACATGTGTGTGTGGCCCCCCCGCAGTGCCCCGCCCCCCACCTATGTGGCAGAGACCTGAAGACCAGCTGGCCAGCGGGATGCACGCACGCATGCGTAGCAGACCTGAATTAGGATGACAACTTGCGTGCCCACAAAAAGAGCGCTGCGTGCCACCTCTGGCACATGTGCCATAGGCTCGCCATCATGGGTATACACCAATGACCTGGTGTCTAGCTGAAGGCAACTCTTGAAATGTCTACTGCAGGGCTTTTTGCATTCTTCAAATGCAAAAACATTTGAAGACAATTTGAAGGTTCAGAAGGATTTTGATAAGCTGGAACAGTGACCAGAAACTGGGAAGAGGAATTCAACAGGGAAAAATACAAAGTAAGGAAAGTTGGGGGGGGGGGAAGGAGGGGGGATTTAGGGATGGATAGCAGTATATGAATGTGAAAAGGAATTGGGAATCTTGGTAAATCATAAGATGAACATGAGTCAATATTTGATGCAGCTACAGAAAATGGAAATACAGACCCAGGGTAAGTACCAAGATTTTCAAGATCAGCCATTGTTCCTATCAATTCTGCATCTGTCAAATTGAACTTGGAATTTTGTACTTGAATCTGCACACCCCATTTGGAGGGTCATGTCCAGAAGTGAGCAAAGATCATGAAGACCCTAGAAAAAAATTGTTGGAACATGATCATCATCATGTGTGTTAAGGGACAAATATGAAATTGGATCATGCAAATGTTAAATTTTGTATTCTTTTGTCAGATATCAGGACTAAAAATATAATCATAGCATTTATGACATGCATTTAGGTACATGTTCTAATTTATCGTTGTATCATTGTAATTTGCTTGCTGGGTGCAGAGTAGGTTTAGTTTGGAGAGAAGACTGCAGGGATAATTGTGTTCAAGTATTGTGGACACAATCTTCAATAACAGTAGCAGTAACAGAGTTGGAAGGGACCTTGGAGATCATCTAGTGCAACCCCCTATTCACCAGGGGTGGATTCTAAAATTTTTTACTACTGGTTCTGTGGGCGTGGCTTATTTTGTGGGCTTGGTTTGATGGTCATGTGGCAATTCTTTAGGATTTAGCAGAGGTACTGGTCTACCAGGCTTTTAACTGCTTGCAGAGCTGTACCGATCTACCCATTTATTTTTTGCAGGCACTGGTCTGCTCATTTGTTTTCCTTTAGCACTGATCAGCTGTAGGGCGGCCCTTTGAAGCCTTGCGGCAAGAGTTTAAACAGTTTTTTTCCCTCTAGCTATCAGCTGGGACTCAGGAGGCAGCAATAGATTGGGCCAAATAAAAGGAAAGAATAACGCAGGAGGTGGGGGAGGGCGTGAGGAGTGATGGGGGGGCAGAACTGGTTCGGTGACATCATATCGTCACCGCTATTGGCTTGGGAGAACCAGGCCGAACCGGGAGGAACCCACTACTGTTGCTCACGCAGGAGACCTATACTAGGGATTTGAACTGCCGAACTGCTGACCTTTCTGTTCGACAAGCTCAGCAACTGTCATGTAGAAGATGGAGAAGTTTTGTTCAGAGTTGTTGCAGAAGACAGAACAAGAAACAATTGTTTAAACGGCAAGGAAGTAGATTTTGATAGGACAACATGGAACATTCCTTAATGGTAAGAGTTGTTTACCATCTCTTTGAGAAGCTGTAGTGGGGGTTTTAGCATTGGGTGGAGCGGGGTAAATTGAACTACATGATCTCCATGGTACCTTGTCTCCCCTTCTATGACAAATGAAGTTGATGATTGTCGTCTGGTCCCTCTATTATCAGTTAGCGGAATCATAAAAGTGGGAATATAGTTAAGAAAGTAAATATAAAAAGGCTTTGCTAAATTTTAATTTAGAATGAAAAGGTTTGCATACAGTGTATAATATCCCTAAATTCTTGATTTTGGAAAAAATACAGCAAAGAATAAGGCTAAAAAGAGTTGTACATGTTTCTATAAACTCTGCGGTTAGTTCGATCAAATTTATTTATTTATTTATTTATTTATTTATTTATTTATTTATTTATTTATTTATTTATTTATTTATTTATTATTGTGATTTATATGCTGCCATTCTCCCTGAGGACTCAGGGCGGCTTACATACAACAGTCATAAATACAAATCACAGTAAAACCGAATTAAAATGAATTAAAATCCCCATTAAAATCATTCTAAAAAAGAAACTATACAACCCCACGATCAAAATATTGCTGGAACAGCCACGTCTTTAATCCACGGCGAAAGGAGAGGAGGTCGGGGGCTGTCCTGAGGTCGGTGGGCAGACTATTCCAGAGGGTCAGGGCTCCAACAGAGAAAGCCCTCCCCCTGGGGGCTGCCAGCCGACATTGTTTGGCTGACAGCACCTGGAGGAGGCCAACTCTGTGGGAGCGCACCGGACAATGGGAGGAAGGCAAGAGATGATCCTGTAAGTACCCCGGGCCTAAGCCATGTTAAACAGATTCTTTTACATGTTCCAAGTCTTCTAACCATCAGTGGAACATACTGTTGTAGCATCTTAGTTAACGTATTGTGGGATAGCATGTGGTGCATAGAATGTGTGTGTGTATGTGTGTGTCATTTATTGTCAATGTTTTAATTGTTAGCTGCTCAGATTTGTGGAAGTGAGATGAGTGGCCATTCAAACACTTTAATTGACTGATTAAATAAATAAACAGTGATTTTGGCATTTTTTTATATTTGTGGACCACCACTTCCTCTACTATTGTATGTGGGTCAATCCATCATCACCAGAGATACTTCTGTAATAGATATTGTTACTGCCTCCCATTTTTTAATCCCCAGGTCTTGGAAAAGCCCTTCAATTTCTTATAGCCCCATTCCCCCACCCCCGTGCTGCTCTCGGCAGCCTCAGGAGGCTCTGAACTGACAGGTGAACAGCTCGTGGTGATACGAACCAGCCCTTGACTCAGACACTTTGGACAAAGAGGGGGGTGTTGTTGGCCCTCCTGAGCATCCCTCTGAACTGCAGGCCCTGCTCTTCTACTCCCAAAGCCCCCCGAGTCCCTGCACCGATTGGCTGGGTGCAAATTGTCCTGGGAGGGCAAAAGCCTGACGCGAACTGTACTTCGACGAATGGACCCCGGCTAAGGGACTAGGATGGAGGGGCCATGGCTGATGTGCCGGGGCAAAAGACTGGGGGCTGGTCAGCCAAGGAGAAAAGTTTGTGGCTAATAACGCAGAGGCGAAAACCTTAAGGAGAAATAGGCAAGGCCTTAACCTCGAAGGTTCCTTCCAACTCTGCTATTCTATTCTATTATTCTAAGTTTCCACTGAGTTTCCAGTGTTTAATACAGAACAATGTCCAATCTTTTTGTTAACAATTAGCTGAATTATATTTGGGTTTTATGTTGAGGCTAAAATAAATTTCTCATTTGATGTTGTCTCTGCTATAAACATAAAACAATGGTTGGCATCTTGTAAGAGTTCTGCGCCAATAAAAAGGGTAATGTTTGGCGATTAGTATTCTTGGGGCTGTTTTGCTTTTCTATCTAGGCATTCTTTAATAGAGACTTTATGGGATGGTTTTGGTTCATTTCCTAAGAAATTATGATCTTGGGACTCTTGTTGTTTTAATAGCAGAAAGATTCCTGCTTTTTTATATTTTCCCTCTTCTCTCTTACATTTAGTGAAAAACGTTGTCTAGTGATTCAGTAAGTGACTAATACCTATGCCAATATAAGTAACTACCGTATTTTTCGGACTATAAGACGTACCAGAGTATAAGATGCACCAAGATTTTGAAGAGGAAAACAAGAAAAAAATAGTTTTTGCCCTCCCCGGCCCCCAGGAGCCCTCTGCAGGCCTCCCATTTTATACTCCAAAAAGTATGGTATATTATTGCTACCAACTTTGTAGGTATCATGGAAAGTAGACTTAACTAATAAGTAATATATGAAAGCTTAGGTGGCTGCAACAAACTTCCTTCCCAAATGATTTGAGAAAGAACAAGCGCCCATGCTTTCTCTTTACTCTCAATGGCAGTGAACTGGGAGTGTGGTGGCTCATGTGATTAAGATGCTGTCTTGACAAGCAGCAGGCTTGCGTTTGAGGGCTGAGGGCTGCCATGGGGTGGGGTGAGCTCCCATTTTTTTCTGCATTCCTGAAGGGAATATGAAAGGATCCCCCCTCCTCCCAGGTGTCCCCTGGGCAATGATGATGTCACTGGCTAATCCTTTCCACCTGGAAGCAACTCGGTGCCTCAGACACAAGTGCGTTGTGATGGCAGTGAAGGAAAGTATAAACTGCTGGGACTACAACTGTTACATCAGCAGAATAACAGAATAGCAGAGTTGGAAGGGGCCTTGGAGGTCTTCTAGTCCAACCCCCTGCTTAAGCAGAAAACCGTACACCACTTCAGACAAATGGCTAGCCAATATCTTCTTATATAGTCAGCAACTACATAATTGTTGGTTTTTATAGTTCAGAGCTGTTTTCTAGAAATTATTTTTTTAAAATTAGAGCAAAAGAATTATCACACCATTGTGTTTTTTGTGGCACCAGAAATTCATAATCATCATATCATAATCATAAGTTTATTTGACAAGCATATATAAGATAATAGGTAAAAGTATAAACATAATTTGAATACATGAAAAGAGTAAGCAAAAAGGAATATTTGGACAGGGATGGTAGGCACGGTGGTGCACTTATGCACGCCCCTTACAGACCTCTTAGGAATAGGGTGAAGTCAACACTAGACAGTTTAAGGTTAAAATTTTGGGGGTTTGGGGAAGAAACTACCAAGTCGGGTAGTGCATTCCAGGCATTGACCACTCTGTTACTGAAGTCATATTTTCTGCAATCAAGTTTGGAACAGTTTACCTTGAGTTTGTATTTATTATTTGCTCGTGTATTGTTGTGGTTGAAGCTGAAGTAGTCATTGACAGGAAGGACATTGTGGCAGATAATTTTATGTACTATGCTTAGGTCAGACTGAAGTTGACGTATTTTTAAGTTGTCTAATCCCAAAATTTGGAGTCTGGTGGCATAAGGTATTTTATTGCAGTTAGAGGAATGGAGGACTCTTGTAAAATATCTCTGGACTCTCTCAATTGTATTTATGTCTGATATGCAGTGTGGGTTCCAGACAGATGAGCTGTATTCAAGAATTGGTCTAGCAAATGTTTTGTATGCTCTAGTTAGTAGTACAACATTACCAGAGAAGAAGTTACCCAAGATTAGGTTAACAACTCTTAATGCCTTTTTGGCAATGTTGTTACAGTGGGCTCAGGCACTTAGAACTTTAGAAATGAGTACTCCAAGGTCCTTGACAGAGTGAGGGTCATCTACAAGGTCATGCCCATCTAATTATAAAAATTACCAGAATCATCATCATAATCAACAGCATTTTCAAGAAGTTACAACATACAGCAGCCTAGCCTAACTGTTTAATTTGTTTAACAGTTGAACCCTTCACATTTAGGTACATTTTTGTTCTTACTGTAAAATAGGGTCTTCCCCCAATAAGTTGTTGATCTAAAGCTGCTACCTAATTTAATTTTATTGCTGCATACTTTTTGACACATTTATCTATTTTTTGCAGAGCAGTATTTTTTTGGGGGGGGGGGAACTGCAATACCCAGGAATTCTAGGTTAAGCTGCTCAATTTCTACTTAGATACAGGAATAAATCTATCTTCTACTTTAATTAGGAGTTTGGATGGAACCTATGGAATCCCTTTGGAGTTCACATCTGTTCGGAGCACAGAAACTGACTTCCTGAAATATCCAAATTCCCTGTTCCTAGAAGCTGGGATATGGACTGTTTCAAAGCGATTGTCAAATGAGTTGATTTAGTCTGAAATTGCAAAATAAGAATTTATGTGGGTGATCTGCTGTTCATCTGACTTGATGTAAACACCAGTGGCAGGGATGTCATCTAGTCAGCCCACCACCTGGGGTGCTGAGTGGGAGGGTTCCCTCTCCTGTTGTGGCAAGTCATCTCTCAATGAATCATTCACATCAGCCTCTTGGATTTAGCTACAATCTCATTATGAATGTAACAAACTTGTTTGTTAAAAGAAATATTATTTCTTTACATGGCAAAACAAAGCACACAGCAGCTGCTGCAGTAAATAATCCTTTATCAGGCCAATTAAAATTGCCACACATGCTAATAAGTATTCATTTTGTCATTTATAGAACAGAAAAAAGCCTGGCAATCTTGGTGAAATAATTTTTGAGGTGGTTTCCCCCCCCCGCTTTTTTAAGTATTGAATTTTATTGGAGACCTTCTCAAGCACAGCAATCAATCAAATCTTATTCAGCTATTATTCCAGGTAAAAGCTTATTGTGATATTTCCATGCTGCGCATGATTGACTTTGACACTAAAAGCAAGTAAGCAATAAGTTTCTTACTTGGTAACTTTTATTCCTTCCATCAAATACAAGTAATAGGTCTAAATCTGATGAGAATTTGTTTGTTATTTCATTTTGTTAAGGACCCCCCTCCAAAATTATTGCATTCCCACTAATTGTAGAATAAAATCCCTCTTTGGTTACATCCCTCCAATACCTTATAGTTGTAAGATTGTTATGGGGCCAAATCAGTGGTGGGATTCAAATAATTTAACAACTGGTTCTCTGCCCTAATGATTACTTCCAACAACCAAGCTGCTCAGAAAGTTAACAACCGATTCTCCCGAAGTGGTGCGAACTGGCTGAACCACTGGGTCAAATGCAACTAATGTAAGATCATAAGATATAACCTCTGTATTGGAACAAATGAAAATCTCTCAGAGCACCTGAAGGCAGGAAGAGGAGCAATGGATGGAAGCTCATCAACGGGAGATTCAACTTGGAACTAAGAAGAATGTCATGATTGTAAGAATAATTAATCAATGGGACAACTCCCAGAGTTGTAGGTGTATAAGGACTCCTGTCTTAGACAGGTAGCTGAACTGGAAAACCTCCAAGATCCCTCCCCATAGAGTCATATGATTCTATGAAACAGCAAAATCAATAGTCTGCTTTATACAGAGCCTGTGACCATCTGTCCCTCCCTTCTCATATGTTTATAGACAACTCCAGTCAATTGGCTCTAAGCAGTGTACAGCTCTTCAATATTTGGGGCTAAATAGCAATAGCACTTAGACTTATATACCACTTTACAGTGCTTAACAGCCCCTCTAAAAGCAGTTTACAGAGTCAGCATATTGCCGCCAACAATCTGGGTCCTCATTTTACTGACCTCGGAAGGATGGAAGCCTGAGTCAACCTTGAGCCAGTGAGATTTGTACTGCCAAACTGCTGGCAATTGGCAGTCAGCAGAAATAGCCTCCAGCAGTACTGCATTCTAACCACTGCACACCAGGGCTCATATAACCAACACATACAATATAAATTAAGAACAAAACCTTGCATTATGATCACATTGTTGGAAGTAAAATCTGGTCCAGTTCTTATTTCAAGCTGGGAGAAAGACGCAGGAGAAATGGATTGAAGGCAGGCTGCAGTTGGAAAGGAGATCTCCATTTATTTGGTAACCAGAAACAACAGTGACAGCGGTATATTTCTGGAGTGGCTGACAAATTGAGGTTGAAGGTAGAGGGGCTTTTATACAATTTTGGGGGCTTTGCAATTGAGATGCCTATTCCTGTGCAAGACTATGCCCATTAATATTTTAATAGCTGTTGTCACATACCTATAGGGTCGTGTGGGAGTCATAACTGGCTCTACAGGCAAAAGGGGAAATGCAAATCCTAAGTGTTTTGTTTGTCTGAGCCATGGGTCAGCAACCCACAGCTCTGGAGCCACATGTGGCTCTTTCATCCCTCTGCTGTGGCTCCCTGTTGTTGGTCAGCTCCACAGTTGATAGAGCTTTTGGTTAAGAAAGGTAGAGGAAAAAGGACGCTGTGCTAGGAGGAGACTCTCTGGTGGGAGAACCGGACTTCTGGTCTGCTCCAGAATTGAACGGGGGCTTCCGGTTAGGTCCTTTGTGGCTCTTTGAGTGTTTAAGGTTGCCGATCCCTGGTCGGAGCTAATCTTGTCAGTTTTGGCTCCTTGCCTATTGTGATGCTCATTTGGAGCTGCTGGCTATCCTTTGTTTATGAATAGAGTGGTCTGGCTTTATGAATTGATACAAAACAGCCAATCCTAAAGCCTAGCTTCTTCAGGCTTCTGCTTGAGGCTGTTTCCCTGTAGCAGAAAGACTGGGGCTGCTTTCCGCCTTTGTGAAGGAGATTTTTCTCTTCTCTCTTCTGCCTCTTTTACTATTCTGTAGAATATTTTATTCTAGAGTGGTGGTGGGGGCCTTCCCACAACTGGAAGTCCTATTCAGAACCATTTCAGAAATTATCGGAAGGTGTCATCAAAACAACCTAACCTCCAAACTTGGTAAAGCAACCAAGTTTTCACTGATTTTCTATCAGCCAGGAAGTAGGTGACCATTTGAATAGCAAATGATCTTTTGCAGTGGTGGGATTCAAATTTTTTTACTACAGGTTCTGTGGGCGTGGCTTGGTGGGCATGGCATGGCTTGGTGGGCGTGGCTTGGTAGGCATGGCAGGGGAAGGATACTGTAAAATCTCCATTCCCACCCCACTCCAGGGGAAGAATACTGCAAAATCCCCATTTCTTCCTGATCAGCTGGGACTTGGGTGGCAGAGAATAGATAGGGGCAAGGCCAGACAGAGTTGGTATTAACCGGTTCGCTGAACTACACAAAATTTCTGCTACCAGAACTGGTCAGAACCTGCTGATTACCACCTCTGATCCTTTGCCAAAGGAGGGGTATGGCTTTTGAAAAGTTATGTTCACAATCCAGAGGGCAATCTTTGAGTGTCAATGTTTTGTGACCACATATAAATGGTAAATATGTTAAAGTTTTGTCAGCATTTTGAAAATGCCATCCTTGGGATTAAAAACAAAAGATTTAACCTTGAACATAGTTGAATTTTGTTGTACTGCCTGTAAAATTAGACAAACTTTGATTATCCACTGATGAACCTACCATCAATTTATGTTGGTTTGGTTTTACTTGTTTGCAGTTTGGTTCAGTGACCCTGATAAAAATGGTAATTCACTTAATTTAATTAATTTATTTAATATAATTTGTATGCTGCCTTATCTCCGTAGGACTCAGCAGTCACTTTAAATTTTGTAGGCCCCCACTTTAAAAGTAAACCTTACTGAAACCTTTTCTAAGGCATTGTAGCAGCTGTGGAGTTGAAGCAAACGGTTCCCATAAGAAAGTGGACTCGTTTACCTGGACCACGTGAGAGATTGAGGGTTTGGCTGGGAAAAGTATTGTTTAATTCTATGAACTGGTGTCTGGAAAACTCAGAGTTAGTTTTGCTGCGACATTACCATGCGGTGTATTCAATAAACAGTAAGGTTTTTGGAAATGGAGTGAACCTGGGGGATCATTTGGATCAGTAGTGGAATTCAAATTTTTTTACTACTGGTTTTTTACTACTGGTTCTGTGGCTTGGTGGGCGTGGCTTATAGGCGTGGCAAGGGAAGGATACTGCAAAACCTCCATTTCCACCCCACTCCAGGAGAAGGATACTGCAAAATCCCCATTCCCTCCCCACTCCTGGGGGAAGGATATTGCAAAATCTCCATTCCCACCCCACTCTGGGGCCAGCCAGAAGTGGTATTTGCCGATTCTCCGAACTACTCAAAATTTCCACTACCGGTTCTCTAGAATCTGTCAGAACCTACTGAATTTCACCCCTGATTTGGATTCATGAGCTGGATGTTGACAGTAAATTCTATTGAATTCATGGCCTTTTAGAGTCCTCAACTACCTCTAAATTGAGCTCAAATTTCTGTGGCTAAGTGAAACATTTGTTTAGTGAGTTTGCCCCATTGTACAACCTTTCTTGCCACAGTTGTTGAGTGAATCACTGTAGTTGATTAAATCACTATAGTCAAAGTGTTGTTAAATGAATCAGGCTTCCCAATTGACTTTGCTTGTCAGAAATTTGCAAGAGAGGATCACATGACTCTTGGAACCTGGCAACCCTCATAAATGTGAGTCAATTGCCAAGTGTCTGTATTTTGATTACATGACCATAGGGATGCTACAATGGTCGTACTTTTTTCAGTGCTGCTGTAACTTTGAACAGTCATTACAACAAGCTGTTTTAAATTGAGGACTACCTGTATTTTGAATAAACACATGACATATTCTATAACATGGTTTTAATCTGAAGTGCACCTGAAGTTTTTTCCCCACACCAGACAGAATGCCAAAGAAATAAGGGCAAAGTAAACAAATATACACTAATTCAAGTAGCCTAAAAGAACTCTGGTGGTACAGTAGTTAGAATGCAGCAGCGCAGGCTACTTCTGCTGACTGCTGGCTGCCTGAAATTTAGCAGTTCAAATCTCATCAGGCTCAAGGTTGACTCAGCCTTCCATCCTTCTGAGGTGGGTAAAATGAGGACCCAAATTATCAGGGGCAATATGCTGACTCTGTAAACTGCTTAGAATGCGTAAAGCATTGTGAAGTGGTATATAAGTCTAAGTGCTATTGCTAAATGGGTACAAAAATTAAAAATTGGACTTGATGCTTGCTAATATCATGCTTCAAGGTTGATTTAAGTATAACTTTCAGCTGGTTTTCATCAGCCGGCATACCTTCTAAAAGTATAGATTTCAGCTTCCAGAGTCCCTTTAGTGAGTGTAACCTGTGGAACTGTGCCTTTGTGTCCTGTGCCTGCTCATCCCTGAACAAAAGAGATCAACTGCTATACATGTCATTGTCAGAGGCCTCCAGTTCAGAAGTGTGCTGTTCTTAGGATGGTAAATGAATTAAAAACAGATGCACTTTGCACACTGCTTTGAAGTCAAGGACATTAAGTGTCCTAAGGATAGGAGAAAACGGGCTATATGTTCATGTTTTTATAATAGAGAAGGATTTTGAGCAGAGAAGGACTTCAAGACTCCAAGCGCATGTTCAACAGAAGAATAAAATTGTTTCACCTCAGGGGTCCAAATGATTCAGCCAACCTAGATTGTTTTGCATTGTACACATGTGTGTATTTATTAACAGAATTTTAGATAAAGTTGGAGAATTCTGAAAAGGCCAAATGCCACCGTAACCTGTTGCGTACCACTTAAGAGTATGTTTATTACTTTTTCACCATTTAAACTTGCAAGATGTTGTTAATGTAACTTTACAATAAAAAACAAAACAAAACAAAGCTAGTATGCATTGATGTGCTTCTTGTCTAGATTATTTGGATGAACTCTTTTAATATAATTTTTATTAGAATTTTAATTAAAATGGTAAAAATTAATGCTAGCTAAATTTAGAGAAAGAGAATGGAAAAAAAATAATTAAAAATGCCGGAAATAAAGGAAATAAAGAATATAATGAAGAAAAAGAAAACTATATAAACACGTAACTTCCAACCTTTATCACAAGTATAAACAAATTTAGTAACTCTCCACCTCCTATAAGATTACAAAAAGATATTTCTTCATCAAAAATTCCATCTCTTACCTGTAAGCAAATCCATAAAACTGTAGCTTTTCATTCCTGGTGTCAGCAAAAAGCCTATTCAAAGTTGCAAAAGCTTTGCAAAAGATAACAAAACTCCTATTTTAACTTTGATCAAATAAACCAATTCTATATTCCTTTCTTTTACTTTTAACAGCCTTAATCATCCATTGTTGTAGGATATGAATTCTATTCTTCTTTATCCTATCATACAGATTTTCTTAAAGCTTTAACAACGCTCTTTTGCAGATCTAGTAAGAAACACACATAAAGATGCACGCATGTGCACACACGTGTGCACATGCACACACACACATTCATTCACTTATTGATTTTCTACAGCTGCCCATCTTAGTTAATGACTTTGGGTAGCTTACAATTTTAAAAAATTACAACTAAGACACTAAAAACTGCCTAAAGCTGCCGAGAGTTACTTTCATGACTGGGGAGTATGAGTTGATTCAATAAAATGTAATGAAATAAATCATTGGATGAATTTGTGTCTGGGATTGACTATCTCCCTCTCTGTCTCTCTTTCTGCCTCTCTGTCTGTCTCTGTCTCTTTCTGCCATATACCTGTTACATTTTTGTTGAAGCAATTGTATTCACCACTTATCTATCAAGGCAGATTAAAGGTTTTGCTTTTGACATTTTGAGCCCTGGATTATTTAGGACCCAGGATTACGGATAGTCCATCTACAACAATAAGACCTAGTTGATCACTAAAATTGTCAGGATGAAAAGGTCCTACTGAATCACAGGGTATTCTTTTTTCTAGATAGGCATTAGCACCTAACCTCTGGAATGCTCCCTCCTAAAATTTGGGAAGTCTTTTAGTTACCAAATAAGGATCTGATGAGAATCTATCTTTTCATCCAGGTCTTTTCTGTGAGTTTGATGGATGAATTGATTTTGTTTCTGCTTTCTTTCCTCAAGGATGTGTGCAGAGTGGAGTGGGGCTTCAAAAAGAAAAAAGTGAAGGCGGTGAATGCAAAATGTGATGAAACCCCATGTTAAAAAGAGATATGGCTTCAACTGCATAGTTGTTATTTGCCAGTCAATCTCTACATAGCTGGCAAATAAAAAAAAGCATGAACCATATAGACTTCAGAAAAGCATCTTTAACACTACTCTAGGACAAACATAATCTTTAAAACTCTAAAAATAAATTCCTAATTGTGTGGGGTTTTACTTGTGTGTCCGTGTGGTCTTCAAATTACTTTAAACTCCTGACAATTGCTTGGATAAGGCCTTGGAGTTTTCTTGACAATATTTTCCAAACTGGTTCGCCTTTGTCTTCTTCCTAGGGCTAGGAGAGAATGACTGGCACAGGATCACCCAGATGGCTTTGTATTTAAGATAGGACTAGAACTCCTGATCTCCCAATGTTTAGCCTGGTGTCTTTAATTACTGCACTAAACTAGCTGTTTAGTAGGCTTAAAGGGAGTTAATATGGTTGGACTCAATTTGAAATTGTTGTATCTACATCTGTTACATATCCAGGCTGGGTTGCCTGTTCTCACCTCTGCTTTCTTCTTAATCTCTCACTTTGCTATCTTGACTCCTTCTCCTTCTCCTTCTCCTTCTCCTTCTCCTTCTCCTTCTCCTTCTCCTTCTCCTTCTCCTTCTCCTTCCCCTTCCCCTTCCCCTTCCCCTTCCCCTTCTCCTTCTCCTTCTCCTTCTCCTTCTCCTTCTTCTAGAATAACAAAGTTGGAAGAGACCTTGGAGGTCTTCTAGTCCAACCCCCTGCCCAGGCAGGAAACCCTACACCACTTCAGACAAATGGTTATCCAACATCTTCTTAAAAAATTTCCAGTGTTGGAGCATTCATAACTCTGCAGGCAAGTTGTTCCATTTATTAATTGTTCTAACGGTCAGGAAATTTCTCCTTAGTTCTAAATTGCCTCTCTCCTTGATTAGTTTCCACCCATTGCTTCTTGTTCTACCCTCAGGTGCTTTGAAGAATAGTTTAACTCTCTCTTTGTGGCAACCCGAGATATTGGAACACTGCTGTCATGTCTCCCCTAGTTCTTCTCTTCATTAAACTAGACATACCCAGTTCCTGCAACCGTTTTTCATATGTTTTAGCCTCCAGTCCAAGTAAATTATATTGACAGCATTCCTCTGGTCCACTAATGTTGTCACTTTGTCAAAAAATGCTATAAGATTAGTCTGGCATGATCTGTTTTTGACAAACCCATGTTGGCTTTTGGTTATTTGTTTGCGTCTAGATGTTTGGTGATTTGTTGTTTGATTATCTTTTCCAGAATCTTCCCTGGTATTGAGGTCAGTAGTTTCCTGGATCTATTTTTTCTCCTTTTTTGAAGATGGGAACTACATCAGCTCTTTTCCAATCCTCTGGCAGTTCCCCTGTGCGCCAAGATCTTTGAAAGATATAGTTCAGTGGCTCTGAGGTCTCGTCTGCCAGTTCCTTCAGAACCTTGGGGTGTAATCCATCTGGTCCTGGTGATTTGAACTCATCTAGGGTAGACAGGTGTTCACTTACCATTTTCTTCCCTATTTTAACTTGTGTTCCTAATCTGTTTTTTGTGGTGCTGTTTTTTATAGGTTGGACTGTTTTTTCCTTTTGTGTAAAGACAGATGCAAAAAATGAGTTAAGTAGTTCTGCTGTCTCCCTGTTGCTTGTCACCTTCTTGCCACTTTCTCCCAGCAATGGGCCAAGTGTTTCCTTGACTTTTTTCTTGTTTTTAATATGTTGGAAGAAGCTTATTTTTTGTTATTTTTTACTTTAGTCGCAAGCCTTTGTTCATTGTGAGCCTTAGCTTTCCTCACTTCATCTTTACAGGCTCTGGCTATTTGCTGATATTCTGCCTTAGTTATTAGCCCCTCTTTCCACTTTTTATACTTGTCCTTTTTGTCTTTCAGTTTGTTAGAAAGTTCTTTATGCAGCCATGCTGGTTTCTTTTGAGATCTATTATTTTTAGATAATAATTATCTATTTATTGAATACAGGTGTTATTGGTTTTTTTATGAGGTACTTTATATTTCGTAAAATGTTTTGAGATGCATTGTAGAGATATTGGAGAAAAATAAAAAATTACCAAAAATAAATACTTGCGGTAGGAATACCTAGAAGGAAATTCTACAAATCTATTCAGTATGGATCCTTTTTTTCAGGAGTAGATCTGAAGCTGGCAGAATGTCAGGGATGTTTAAAATGAAATGGACCCTGATGGTAGTGAATGGTAGTTATTTTATCTGCAAAGTCCCTTTAAGAGGATAAAGTTTGGCTCTATCAATTGCCTTTGATCAAACCCAAGAGCCTGAAGCTAGGAGAAACAAAACAAAACAAAACCTGAAAGGAACATTTGTGCCTTTAGGACAACCTGCTTCAGAAACAATACTAATGCAAGATAGCCAGGATGAAAGGAGAGAAAACAGTTACACCCAGAAAGGAGAAGCTGATATCAAAGCCTATTGAAATGATGTATTAAAGACAACTCTATGTATGAATGCAAGAGGAGAGAATATATTATTGTTATGTCATGCAGGAGATCACAGATATGGATCTGGAGTTTTGTAGTCCAGAATTAGCCCGCTTAGGTGCCTGAAGAATTAAATTCTCATAGCCCAGAGCATTTTCCCAAATTGGATGCGAGGCTCCAGGCATTCCTGGCTCCTCTGAATGCTTTCTCCCTTTGTCTTTAATGCTCTTTGTGCTCCCTCTTGGTCTTCCATTGCCATCCACCTAGTTCCCATTGCTGGCCTTCTTGCTTCCCGGCCAAAGCTGAGATCACTAGCCGGGCTTTGCAGCCGATCCCATTTTACAGTAGCTGCATCTGTGCTTCCTCCCACACAGTCTTTTTTTTTTCCTTCTTCTTCTTTTCCCTCATCAGCCTGCTGCCTTCATTTAGTCCAAAACAAACGGGGAAACAACAGGGAAATGTGCTAGGTTGAGTGATGTAGTTCCCTGCCTACATTCTCACAGCTCTATTTTGAAAGCAGTCGTGACTGTCAGTGGTCAGAGGTTCATTTTTGGATTGTACAACAGACCCCACTGGATGACGAGCAGGAATGTATTTTCCTCTTGCAGGCTTTTCTTTTCTTGCTCAATAATGAACAAAAGGAGATTGTTTATTTTAATAACAGAAAGAAGTCCCAAATGTAACTATTTCCTGCTCCCATACCCGCCATCCTGTTTTCTAATTCCCCAGGCTTATCCTTATTAATTTATTAGCTTCTTTCCAGATTGCTCTCCTTCAGGGATGTGTATTGAGTATCATTGCTATCTTTCCTTTTCCAGGTCCATTCTGAGGCACACATACAGATGCTTACAACTCAGTAATCTCAGAGCCTCCTCCCAAATTGACGACTGTTTTCTTTAAGTGCTTCTGCCGTTACTCCAGCCCCTTTCTTAATTTCTGCTTTGAATCCTTTTCCCCCTCATAGCCTCGTACTCCACCGTCTGTCTCCTCTTGCTCTACTTTTCCCTTTGTGGGCTGTTGTTTGCTAAAGGCTTTGCTTGATAGCCAGCTCCAACACTCTGTCAGACTGTTGCATTTTTCCTTGTTTTATTTGTTGTTGTTCTTCGGCCCTAGGCTGCTAGCATCTGTTTCTGCTTGGTCCTTGAGACTCCAGCTATTCCACTGTGGGGTTTTTTCCCAAGTAGTCTTCTTCAGTTGTGAGTCATCTTTTTTGCTTTTGCTGTAATGGTTTGTGAGAATAACCTTGTGAAACAGCAGGAGGAGGAGGAGAAAGAATTTCAGCCTAGAAAAGAGTCAGACAGGAGATATCACAGTCCACAAAAAGAATGAGAGCGTGGAATGTGTTCTCAGAAGGGACCCTCCCAAGTCATCTAGGAAGTGAAGGCAGGGAATGGGGGGCTGGGAAGCGCTTTCAGACTTGCAAGATTCTCTTACTGTAACTTTATAATAAAGGTAATGGTAATACAGATAGTCCTTCGGTTATGACCACAATTGAGCCCCAATTTTTTAAGTTGCTAAGTGAGACATTTGTTCAGTGAATCTTGCTCCATTTTTTATGACCTTCCTTGCCACACTTGTTAAGTGAATCACTGCAGTTGTTAAATTAATAACATGGTTGTTAAGCAAATCTGGTTTTCCCCTGGACTTTGCTTGTCAGAAGGTCGTAAATGGGGATCACATGACCCCAGGACACTGCAACCGTCATAACTATGAGTCAGTTGCCAAGCTGATCTGAATGTTGATCCCATGACCATGGGGATGCTGCTATGGTGGTAAGTGTGAAAAATGGTCATAAGTCACTTTTTTCAGCACCATTGTAAGTTGGAATGGTCTCTAAATGAACTGTTGTAAGTCAAGGACTACCTGTACTCTTGGTTTTGGTTTCTTATCTGGGTATCTAGAAGGGCTGACTCTTCTGACAAACGTGTAGTCAGAAACACACGTGTGAGCCAGCTCAGGAGCAACCCTCACCTGATCTTGCTTCCCTTGGAGGCCCTTCTTATTTCACTGATTGCGAAGCTGTAAAAACTTCGCTACAACAGGCAGGGCCGGATTTAGATGAAAAGAGGCCCTAGGCTATTCCACTTATGAGGCCCTTTCATCTCCCATTTTTTTTGGTTCAGTGTTTTAGTGTTTACTGTTTTTAGAATAGTGTAATTTTAATTTTGCTAGCAATTTGAATGTAGGCCCCTCTTGATCTTGAGGCCCTAGGCTGAAGCCTAGTTAGCCTATAGGAAAATCCGGCCCTGACAACAGGGCTGTTAAACTCCCGGCCTATGGGCTGGATACGTCACATGCTGGCCATGCCCATATCCGGTTTAGTGAAGGGGGGAAAAGTCCCCAAACATCATGTGACGCCACTGTGACGACATGAGTTTCACATCCCTGTTCTAGAATCCATTTGGACAGGGAAGGACTTGCACTGTCCAGAAGCTCTACCTTCGAACAAAAATAAAAGGCAGGAAAAGGAGAGGAAGAATTTATTTTCCCCAAAAGTTTGCAGCCATGCGTTCTAAAAGCATGCATTGAGAGGCAGGACTTTTCCATGCAATCTTCCTTCCACAAGATCTCAGCAAAAGCCATCCCTTGAAGCTTAGATCTGAACGGGCATTTTCCTACTTGACTTGGACTCAGTCCAAGGGATAATTTGATGATTTGACAATTTGATGGGAAATAGCTCCCACTAGCCAGTGTAAGATTAGTCCATCTGGAGTGAATGGAGGAACAAGTAGCAGAGGATTACAAGGCTCTACAATTCCCATCTATTGTCATTTAAGGACAGTTTCACAATGGTATGGTTGTATTCTAGTTCATTGACTTGTCCAAATTAAAACGTTTATTTCAGATTGAAAAAGAGGGAGCAAAACAGTCCTGTAACTTTTCAGAATAGTTTGCCTTATAAATGACTATTTTGGCGCAGTGTAGTGTACTGAAGCTATACAGTACAACAGAAAGTCCTAGTTCAACCTTTAAAAGTGGTTCAGCCCTTATTGGAGGAGTGAGACAATAGGAAAAGGAAATGCCAGACACAAAATGAAATATATGAGGTGCAGCCAGTTAAAATCACCTATAACATCTGGCCATTAGCACAACACTTATGCCACACTTCAATGTGACACAAACATTTATTTACAAAAGAGCTGATTGGCACTCATAGGATGATAAGAAAACTTAGAGATATAGTGCTAAATTTCCTGGTGGATTCTCGGTTCAGTTTTTCTGCAGTGTAATCAGTCTTGATAATCCCTTTTATTGATGGAGGGTTGCAGTAAGATCAGTGATGAAATATTGGGTGGAGTTAAAATGTTCCCCCATTAGTTTTAGAAATAGTTATTTGTTGGACCACATGTATAGATAACTGATGATTTCATTTATCACTTTTTTGTGTGTGTTAGGAAAAGCCCAAAGTAAATTGTAATGGGGCATTGCTGATTGATTGATGATGCCATACATCACATTGGAAGTCGACATCTAATCCCTCTGATCTGTGACAGTATTAGAATTGGTCACTGTGTTGCCAGAAATGAAATAGTATTGGCATTTGGCTCTGCCAGAGAGGGACATATTTATGCTTGCTTTCAAGAGCTGTCCAACTTTTGACAGCTATATAATCCACTATAATTGATCAGATTACAATCCTACAATCATAGAGCCTGACCCACAACTGATCATGGCTTATTGATAACAGAATGTTCAGATGACCTTTGAGACCTTCGGGTATGTGTGTGTGTGTATGTATGTATGTATGTATGCATATATGTATCAACGGTGGATTTCAAAAAAATTTACTACCGGTTCTGTGAGTATGGCTTGGTGGGCGTGGCATGGCTTGGTGGGCCTGGCAGGGAAAGGTTACTGTAAAATCTCCATTCCCACCCCACTCCAGGGGAAGGTTACTGCAAAATCCCCATTTCCTCCCAATCAGCTGGGACTTGGGAGGCAGAGAATAGATGGGGGAGGGGGCAGTCAGAATTTATACTACCGGTTCTCTGAACTATTCAAAGTTTCCGCTACCAGTTCTCCAGAACTGGTCAGAACCTGCTGAAACCCACCTCTGGTATGTATGTATGTATCGGGGTGAAATGCTACTGGTTCGGACCAGTTCGAGCGAACCAGTAGTATAAAAATGCTACCGGTTCAGGTGAACTGGTATTTCTGATGATCAGCTGGGCAATGATCAGCTATGACGCATGATTTATATTAGCTGGAATCACCGGATTTCCTGCTTTCTAGCTAATCTAAATTGCGTGGCACAGCAGATCTCCCCCCCCCCCCGTTCTACTTACTTTTGTGGACTCGGAAGGCTTCAAAATGTTCCTTTTTTAGCGCTGCGTGAAGCACGCACTCGGTAGCAGACTCACAGAACCAGTAGCAGACTTCAGAGGATTTCACCCCTGGTATGTATGTACTTACGTACGTATGTATTTATGTATGTAAGTATGTCAGGGTATATGTAGCCCCATGCTTCCAAATGTCTTTTCCTAAAATATATAATTTTGCCCATTCTTTACTACTGCTTGTTTTCTTTCCTCTTCTGCTAAACTTCTGCATTCTAAAATATGACTGTGATTTTTTCCCCTTCTTTTTTCTGCCCCCTCTGAATAAGGTTTTTCGTTCATTTTGCTTCATCCTTTGTGGAATCTGTGAACAACGCTGTTGGGTGGCCTTTAGAATCTATGATAATAGTTTTGGTTTTCATTCTGACCATCTCAATAAAGTACAGATTTGGCCTTTGAGAGGATAATGCTGAGGCCACCCACTGGCTACACATTCATCTCCTTGTGGCCATGTGGTGTTTTTTTTTCTTCTAGAGTTTGAAAAGCAGCTGATTAAAGCTTTCACTGTGTGATAGCTGATTGTTGGTTAAAAAAAGTACTTTCTGCATTTTCTTTTCCACCATATAGCCCTGCTATCTTTGATTTCTAAACGGCATTACCTGGAAGAGACCTAGATGGCAGACACAGTACTGTGTTTCCCTCTCTCTCTTTTTTTACAGAAGTTAATCTGTGTTCCCTTTCTAAAGCTGATTCTATACTATAATTAGAGGGAGGAGGAGGGGTGAGGAGTGTATTGAATGCTGCAGTGTTTCCTTTTCTCCTTTGAAATGGGTTACAGTTTCTCTCAAGGGATGTGAAAGAACTCTTAAGCCAAGAGCTCACTTCTGAAAGCACCAGGTAAAGTTCACTGTGACCTTAGCAAGTCCTTAGTTTCTACCAAATTGTGGAGGCTTCCTTGCTCACGTTGAGTCCCTTTTATGTGTACTTAAAAAGAAGAAGAAGAAGAAGCAAATTGGTGCTTTCTGCATCAAGAATGAATTAGACTAAGCTGACTGAGGCAAGGGCATATGCTTCTCCTTGGAGAAACAGTTAAGCTAATGTCCAGAACTGTTATGCTATTTTTAATCCTTTCTGGCTAATGTAAAGTCTTTCCTAGATTTTGTGTTTTAAAATATATCACATGTGTTTTAAGCAAGGCCCCCAAATGATATTTGACAGGTGGAATTAATAGGCTTCCTTAGAAAAACAAAGTTTTGCATGATTTCCCTTAGCTTTTGAGAAGAGGATGCATCAACCAACACATCTGGCCAGAGGGGCTTTAGGCAGTGTCAAATTAGATCCGGTTCTCTTACAGGAGAATTGTCAGGTCAGAGATCTTCTTGACCATTCCATTATTGCTGGTGCTGAAATGGACATGACGTACAGAACCTTTCTCCTTTGATCAGCCTAGTCCAGCTGGACATCTCAGCGGCACAAATAATGTGCAGATGTGCTTGGTCAGAAACTTCCAACCATGATGTGATTCAGCCTGAACTTTCTGAATGGAGCTAAATTTATGGGCTTATCTTCTTTCTGCAAAACATGACTATTTGGCTTGATCCAAAAGCTTTATTCCAAACAAGTTTTTTTTTAAGAATTACCATTTGTAATGCCTGATCCTATAAAAATTCAAGATTCTTCCTTTTCTAATAGCATATCCTTAAATGACATGAGAAATGGAGAAAAAGACTCACATCTGCCCATTAGAAGCCCATCGATATTTCCACTCATAAGTTTTGTGGGCTGCATTGAACCATGATTTAAATAATACTAAGAGAGGGACCTTGGAGTAGAGTCAGCGGTTTAACCTGCAACTTCAACAGCTGCTTTTGAAGACACATTACAAATGCTCCTCCCAACATTTGGGAGACTAAAAACTGTTGTCTAGTCTGTGTGATTATGGTATATATGAATATACACCCTTCCATATACACACAGTTATAAAGGCAGTGGTGGGATTCAATTTTTTTTACTAACGGTTCTGTGGGTGTGGTTTGGTGGGCGTGGCATGGCTTGGTGGGTGTGGCATGGCTTGGTGGGCGTGGCAGGGGAAGGATACTGTAAAATCTCCATTCCAACCCACTTCAGGGGAAGGTTCCTGCAAAATCCCCATTTCTTCCCTATCAGCTGGGACTCGGGAGGCAGAGAATAGATGGGGGTGGGGCCAGTCAGAGATGGTATTTACCGGTTCTCCAAACTATTCAAATTTTCTGCTACCGGTTCTCCAGAACCTGCTAAATACCACCTCTGTATAAAGGTAACAGCTTCTGTTATCTTCATCACATGAACTTTAGAAAGGAAGGAAAGAAAAACACATGTATGCGTGTTTTGTGCTTTTGGGATATATACACATTATAAAAAGCCTAGGGACTGTTTATAAGTGATTAAACAATTGTTTTGATTCTAATTAAATATATTAAATGTGTCAATAATATTAACATAGCAGATGAACCTGGGAGCGGAGCTATTATTAATTTGAATTATGATCTGTAGCTAGATGGCCATTTTATTGCCTTGTCTTTCAATCAATATACATTTTCCGATTTCTGCGATCTGTTGCAGAGTTCTCCTAGTTGTGAAACTAGGTCTTTTTTTCATCTTCTAGTAGAAATGGTAAAGGTGTTTCCAAGAATATAAAGCTAAAATGCACACGGGGGAGGAGAGTTAATGGAGAAAATAATGTCGTGAGGAAACAACCTGAGCAGTGGTAGGATCCAAATTTTTTTACTACTGGTTCTGTGGGTGTGGCATGGCTTGGTGGGTGTGGCTTGGTGGGCGTGGCAGGGGAAGGATACTGTAAAATCTCCATTCCCTCCCCACTCCAGGGTAAGGATACTGCAAAATCCCCATTTTCTCCAGATCAGCTGGGACTTGGGAGACAGAGAATAGGTGAGGGAGGAGCTAGTTAGAGGTGATATTTACTGGTTCTCCAAACTACTCAAAATTTCTGCTACCGGTTCTCCAGAACTGGTCAGAACCTGCTGAATACCACCTCGGAACCTGAGCCAAGTAACAATGTTCTAGATAAGAAAATGTCCAGATCATTTCAACTTGCATCATTTTAATATTCACTGAGCTAGGTAAGTTAGGCTTTATAGTTTAGACAACGCTATAATTATTGGATATTGGTGGACATGCAGTTTGAAAGAACTGACTGGTATGTACTTGGTATAGACTGGCGTTGAGTGATGATTCACTCTTGGGCCTGAGGCCCAGGATCTCTCTCTCTCTATGCACATCCTTCCTAGGCAATAACTGTGTGGCACATGTGTGTGATTTCAACACAAGCAACTCAAAAACCCTGTCTAGTGATCCGACTGCCAAAAAGCCTCTTGTTAAACTCTATTTCAATATTTTGGCATTACAGTGGTTTTTTTTTTTTTGTTCTAGCTAGAAAATTTGTCTTAAAACACCACTAAATCTGTCTCTTGTCATTGTTCTTTCTTTCCTGTATTTTTTTAGTTATATACTGTTTGATGTTCATAGTTTATAATTTCTGTCTGCTCTGGGGCTGACTTGTCTTTAATTTTGAATTTATTCAACACAAAGTCTTGGCTTTCCTTACACTTCTAGCTCCTTACTCTAATTCTTCTACTGTCCTCCATTCAATGGCTCCCCAACATTCTTAGGTTGCCATGTTTAGATTATTTATTTCTGACATCATTTCCCCAGGATTGTCCATTAGTTCCCCCCCCCCCAATGTTTTATTTACTTTATTTATACAACATATATATTTATTTATACAACATATAAAAATTCAATTTCCATCAAACAGTGTGTGATCTGGATACAGTTGTTTTTAAATAGTCATAATCCACATATTTGTTATAGTATTCATCACAGTAATATTGATAATATAATAGTATAATAACAATAATATATAACATTATCTTCTTTAACAACTCTCCACTTTAACATTTCCTCTTTTTATATCTCTTCCTTTCTAACTTCTGTTTCTATTGTCTAGCCATTGATAGAATACGTCCCATATCAAAAAATATTCAGTTTCTTCTTTATCCTTAATAGTAAGCATTAATCTATTCATTTCTGCACATTCTAGTATTTTCTTAATTACATTCTAATCTAACAGAATCTCATCATTTTTCCATTGCTGGGCAAATAAAATTCTGGCTGCTGTTAATATATGTAAAACCAGATATATAGTCCTTGTATCATATATTTCCGGTAAAATGCCCAACAAAAATGTCTCTGGTTTCAAGTCTATACGCTGCTTTATGAATGAAATGAAAAAAAAAAGGATTGCCCATAAGTAACTACTTTTTTGTTTTAATATATGCATATACTTGTGTCTAGCCACATTGTCTAGCCACATTGTGATTTTAATCTCTTGAATGTGTCTTTACATATTATCTGATTAAAGGTCATTATTCCTTCTTCAACCCATTATTTATTTGATTTTTTCCCCCTATTTTCAAATAAGTACAATACCAAATCATTAGATTCCCATGAGGTTTAAACCTTACTGGAAGGTCTGATCTTCCTCTGATTGTGAAGTAACCGATATCAGTCCATTTCAGTTTGATTTTGAGAATCTCAGTCTTCAGTCTGGACACTTCTACTCTGACATTTTTTTTTTCTCTTCCACAATACCTTATTTGATACCTGCTGTTCTGACCTAGGCTTCCTTAAAAAGCATGAAGCAGAGTCTCGGTCCCGGCAAAACGTCTTTTATTTACACGACTGTGAATTCCTTTCATTCACAGTCAGCGAGGCTTGGCAAACAGTCTTTCAGAGGAATGTTTATCAACACAAAACTTACCTCACTTGGAAACCTGCCAGATAACTTGTTTCCAAATGTAGTGTAAGGCAAAACCTGGCACAGAGTCTCTTAGAGTCATGAATAGAACTTTCCACTTTTGAACTGATCGACCAAACGAATTGTTTTGTGCAAAAGCCCACTCCCTGTTTGCTCCTCTTTTATTTCCTATGGGAGTGGCCAATCACCTCCAAGGTGTGGCTTTACTCCCAAGTCGACCCTGCTTTCTTAGGTGTTCTTGTGTTCTGGCAGCTCTGCGCATGCGCACACTGAGAACAGGCTCCAACTGTTCCTCTGCCTCACTGCTGTCTAGCTCCCTCTCTGTCTCTTACACAGAGCTGTCTTCTGAGCTTTCCCCAGCCCCCAGGACTGGCCCATGTTCCTCCCCAACTTCCTCACTGCCCAACTCTGCTGCCAGCTCCACTGGCCCCCGGCGGGCCACAACACTTCCAGCTTGGGGACTCATCATCCAGTGTCATGTTGTCAACAATTGTTTGGTTGTGAATGCCCATCTGGGCAGAATATTAGAGTGAGCGGCCATTTCCTTTTCCAGTAAATTTGTATTTAGTCTGACCACTCAACTATAACCTGACCATCATGAGCGAGTCTTTTGGGGTTGCACACTCAATGGTTTAACCCACTGTGTCTAAGGTGCTTAAGCCTTTTCACCATTACAGGATAGTGACCAAAAAGGTTGCTTCAGCTTAAACTCAAATTTCTGTATGACTTAAGCTTTCATTTGGATAAAGAAGATACAGGTTAGCCTGGAAATAACTCTACTTTTGTGAGCCATTTAATGTTCTTACCAGTCTGACATTTACAAGCTGTAATAAAATAAAGTGCATGTGTCCATGTTATCTATGAATAGCAAAAAAACCTTTTTTTCTTTGCGTTCATCCTACAAAATTTATTTGTTTCTATATTTAATTTAAAACAATTAATTTCCAGAAAGATACAAAGAAGAAATGCTAGGCTCAGGCAATACCATTACATCTAAACATGCATGTGGCCAGGGGTGGGTTATACTTACTTTTACAACTGGTTTGCAACGGGGCCATACGTGTGCACTTCTGCACATGTGCAGAAGCTTCCTGATGACATCGGGGTTGGTGGGTGGAGCCTCCTACTGGCTTTACTACCGGTTCTATAGAATCGGTCCGAACCGGGGGCAACCCACCACTAATATAGGCCACATAGTTGCCCCAGAGACATACTTAGAGAATAAAAGAATGAGTAGATGTGATCAATGCAATAAATGCAATTCTCTCTCTCTCTCTCTCTCCCTCTCCCTCTCCCTCCCTCCCACCCTCTCTGTGTGTGTATAGGTGACATACACAAATTAAGATAACAAAGATGATAGAGAGCATGTTGGAAGCTGAAAGGAATGATAAGCCTCAATATGCCTTCCTGAAAATATATCATGGCGATGCACCTGGCTTTTGATATTATGATGAAGTGGCCCTCCAAAAAGTACATAAACCTAAGGCAAAGGAATGGGAACAAGCTTTTAAATATATTTCATTTAAATATAATTAAAAAACAAATTGGTGCAACTTTTATGAAGCCTTGGAGCGATACCCAAGGCTTTGGGCCATGTACAATGTTCATGTCTGTGTGCCTTTGGTTTACGGAGTATGGTGATGAAAGAATAAGCAATTATGAATTGCAGCCTCCCCCAGGTCATTTTCTAATGACTGTCTAAGGGGAAGAAAAGGTAGGCAGAATCATGAAATTTCATTTGGGGCCTGCTTATGCTGTAGGCTTTAACAAATGTCAGTGAAAGTGAATGACTTTAAATAAAAAAGCATGGAACCCAGAACTTAATGGAATTTTCTGTAGAATGCCTATTGTAATTGTGCAGATGTTACACTCCAGCTGTGCTCAAAAGGACAATCCTGGTGTTTGAAGATGTTTAGAAGATTAAGGGATTAAATGGAAAAGGCTTCAATGGAACTTTTTCCCCCCCTTTTGGTTAGTCTGTTACTTTAAAATTTTGCCCTAAACTGATAAGAGAGAGAGAGAGAAGAGAGAGAGAAATGTGGAAGTCTGTTTTTTGGGACCTTTAACAGTAATACATTCTACATAATTGTGTATTTTTTTCCTGACCACAGGAATGATGCTTCTGCTTTTATGCTGAAAGGGAGACAAAATTCTTACTTTGAATTCCAACCTGAGGTTCAATGAGGCAATGTTTTTCATTTATATTTTAAATTGATGGTGTTTTTGTACTGAAGTTGATGGTGAAAGGTGACACTGTTACAAGGAAAAAAACATGGTTAAATGATAAAGGAGTAACCTGAAGTTTACTCTTTTATGTATTTATATAGTAATATTTCACCTATGTTTTATTTTCTGACTTTCCTGGGATAAAGCAAGCGGTAATTAAGATGAGACATTAAAGTCCATTATCACCACTGTTGTTCGTGCTAACATTAGAAGTATTGAATAGAAATATTAGAGATGAAAAAGAAATAAAAGGAATGAAAATTCAAAATGAAGAATATAAATTGCAAGCATTTGTAGATGATCTGGTGTTTATTTTGGAAGATCCATTTGAATCAATAAATAAACTGATAGACAAAATAGGAGAATTTGGAAAGGTAGCAGGTTTGAAAATAAATAAAGATAAAACAAAGATTTTGACAAAAAAATATATTAAAAAACAAAAAAGAATTGGCAGAAGCATCAAAGATGCAGGTCACTAACAAGGTCAAGTATTTGGGGATATATCTGACAGCAAGATTTAGTACTCTTAAGGAAAATAACTATAATAAACTTAAACAACAGATAGTGACAGATTTAGCTAAATGGGAGAATTTGCAATTATTGATAGGGAGGATATCAACTATTAAGGTGAATATATTGCCTAGAATTTTATATTTGTTCCAGACAATTCCAATTAGGTTGGGAAAAGATTATTTTGAAGAATTAAAATAGTGTTAAAATATATTTGGCAGGGTAAAAAGCGAGGATAAAATTAAAATTGTTGCAAGATACTAGAACAAGAGGAGGTTTTGGATTGCCGGATTGGGAACTATATGATCAAGCAACAAATTTGATGTGGATTAAAGAATGGATAACCTTAAGAAATATTAGTTTGTTGACCTTAGAAAGACATGACTTGTTGGGCTGGCATGCTTTTTTATGGTACAAGGGCACAAAAACACAAAAACACAGGAGTATTTTCGAAGACATGTTATTCGAGAGTCTTTGATATTAAATTGGGAGAAGATTGAAAAACAACATAATTTTAAAATTCCAGTCTGGTTATCTACTATTGAAGCATTCTCATACTCAATAACTTTTAGAAAGGAACAAATTGTTAGATATAGTGAAATATTGAATGAAAAGGGTGAACTTAAATCAAAGCAAGAATTAGAAGAACAGGACATAAAAATGGATTGGTTTTCGTTTATGCAAATACCTTCTAGATATGATAAAGATTCTAAGACAGAAGGTTTCTATAGTAATTTGACTACTTTAAATAAAATTTTAACAGGTTCGGATGACTATATAATTAAAAAACTGTATGGTTATTTGTTAGAAGTAAAATTGGAAGAAGAACAAGTTAAGGAAACAATGATTGCATGGGGGGAAAATTTTGGTTATGGTATTGATTTAGAGAAATGGCAAAAATTGTGGATGCATAATTATAAAATGACCATTCATTCGTTTGTTTGTTTGTTTGTTTAATTTTTATACCGCCCTTCTTCCAGAGGACTCAGGACGGTGCACAGCCAACAGTAAAACAAACCTAAATACAATATTTAAAAGCAGTTTAAAAACATATTAAACAATTTGGCCCTAATCATTAAAAGTAAAGCCCAATTAAGATTCCTGTTTAGGCCAGACTAGCTTGTTGGAATAATAGCGTCTTGAGGGCATGGCGAAAGATGCGTAGGTCAGGGATCATCTGTATCTTCGGGGGCAATTCGTTCCAGAGGGCAGGTGCCCCCACAGAGAAGGGTCTCCCCCTGGGGGCCACCAGTCAACATTGTTTGGCCAAACAGCACCCTGAGGAGTCCCTATCTGTGGGAGCGTATTGGCCGGTGGGAGGCTATTGGCAGCAGAAGGCGGTCTCATAAGCACCCAGGTCCTAAGCCATGGAGCGCTTTAAAGATGGTCACCAGCACCTTGAATCACAACCAGAAGACCACAGGAAGCCAGTGCAGCTTGTGCAGGAAGGGTGTTACATGGATGCGCTGAGTCGCTCCTATAATCGTCTGCACGGCTGCATTCTGGACCAGTTGGAGCCTCCGAGTGCTCTTCAAGGGGAGCCCCATGTAGAGAGCATTACAGTAGTCCATATGGGAAGTGACAAGGGAGTGAGTGACCATGCGCAGGGCGTCCCAGTCCAGAAAGGGGCACAACTGGTGAATCAGGCAAACCTGATAAAAAGGCCACAGTCGTCACATGCTCTTCTAGTGACAGCCATGCATCCAGGAGGACACCCAACTTGTGGGCCCTCTCTGTGGGGCCAAGGTCTCACCCCCAATAGTCAGTGATGGAATCAGCTGGCTATACTGGCATGCCGGGAACCACAGCCACTCAGTCTTGGAGGGGTTGAGTCTGAGCCTGTTTCTCCTCATCCAATGTCAACAGCATATAAGAAGAATTTGTATAAGATGTTTTACAGGTGGCATCTACCCCCGACAAGAATAGCGAGAATGTTCAAGAACAAATCTGAGAAATGTTGGAAATGTCATCAGATACCAGGCTCATATTACCATATGTGATGGACACGTATGGAAGCGAAAAGATATTGGACTAAAATCCACACATGGTTGGAAAAAATGACAAAAAAAACACATAGACTTTAAGCCAGAGATTTTTTTATTAGGGATTGTGGATATGTGCCGGAAACATACAATAGAGAAGTGAGATATTTGATTGTGAATGTTTTAACAGCTGCTAGAATTGTATTTGCTAAAAACTGGAAAAATGAGAAAATTCCAATGCAAGATGAAATTATTAAGAAAATCATGGAATGTGCTGAAATGAGTAAATTGACATTTGAAATTAGAGAACAAGAAGATAAACAATATCATACGATATGGGACTTATTTTATCAATGGTTAAATAATAAAACATGGAAATGAAATATGAAATATGAATGTTATAAATATAATACTAGAAAATGAACTTTTTGAAGCAACAATGCAATCATTAAATAAATGATAAATGAGGATGTTGATTTGTTTGACAATATGAGAAACTAGATAATTAGTCAATTTTGAATAGGAGGATGATGCACAAAAGATTTGTAACCGACTGACATACTGTTTGTATTTGTAATGGATAATGGATTTGTTTTATGTTTTGTTTTAAAAATAAAATTTTTCAAAAAAAAGATGAGACATTAAGTATGGCAATAAAGAAATTGTTAGATTTTTAATGATATAACATCAGGTGCAGACTTGCTATGTTATCCATTTTACGTCAATAAACTATAGCATGCAGAAAGGAGAGGGATAATCTCCTTCCATGTAGGAATTATACCTGGAATGGAATCCTGATTATTAAAGGCTATACAGGTAGTCCTCTATTTACAATGGTTCATTTAATGACCATTCAAAGTTACAATGGCATGGAAAAAAGTGACTTATGACTGTTTTTCACACTTATGACCGTTGCAGCATCCCCATGGTCATGTGATCAAAATTCAGATGTTTGGCAACTGACTCATATTTATAACGGTTGCAGTGTCCCGGGATCATGTGATCAACTTGTGACAAGCAAAGTCAATGGGGAAGCCTGGTTCACTTAACAATCCTGTTACTGCTGCAGTGATTCGCTTAAGAACTGTGGCAAGAAAGGTTGTAAAATGGAGCAAAATTCACTTAATTGTTTCGCTTAGCAAGAGAAATGTTTGGGCTCAATTATGGTCATAAATTGAAGACCACCTGTACGGACCTTCAGTTCAAACATTTTATGAGAAGATTACCCCTTTGCACTAAATTTTTCTACCTGAATTGATTTATTGGGTCAAATATGATCAGGTGCACTCAAATTGATTCATCAGATTAATAAATATTTGCCATGAGTGCACATTTTTATCAACCAAATCAATTTGAATTAGATTTCCTCAAACGTATCAAACGGAATCAACCCTTGAATTGATTTGATTTGTTGACTTGTATCAACAATTCAAATTAGGTCTCAGTTTGTTTGTTTGCTGATTGTATTTCAATGTCACTGTACTTCAACACTTCCTTCCTACTCTCATTAGAGCTAGAACAAGAGGATTTTTTTTCTTACCATTGGGATCTTTTCCCCATGGGTTAGAAAATATGAAGTCTTCCAAAGGTGACTGAACAACATCATTCACCACTAACAATGCAGGCTGCAGTTGCCATCTGAGAGATCAGCCAAGTGTCAAAAGTTCTTAGGGCAGAGTTGTCACTTATGTCAACAACCAAAAATCGTTTGGTGTCATGTCCCTTAAACAAAAGCCGGGGGCTTTGTTGAAACATGGGGAAAGTGGGGAGAAAAAGCAACTAGTTCAATTTGTCACATATATAAGTAGGGAACTTGCACCCTCACACTGACAGACTGTAGGCTTCATTCTAGCTAGCGATAAAGATTTGTTCAATTGCTGAGAGACTTTTGCCAAGTTCAATCCCAAACAACCATGTAACATTGGGGATTGGAGATTTACTGCCAATTCAGGGTCAGGAGAGCTTCCCAAAAGGGAGCTGCAGTTCAATTAGATCAGGAGGACCACATGTTCCTGCTTCCCAGCTAATGATATTGTACTTTAGTGTAAAATATCATTACAATATTTATCTTCCAGCTTAATAGCTAAAGATGTATGAAAAAAGAACGTGATTTGTACCTGCAGAAAGCTGAACATGAAATGGATGGGTCTCTCCTTGGAAAGGATTTTCAAGGAACAGCTGCTGTTTTGTTGTCATTACTTGTCTTCGAAAGGTCATTAATTAATTAATTAATTTAAAAGGTAATTAATTTTTAATTAATGTAAAAGGTAATTAATTAATTAATTAAGTTTGTCAGATTTCCAATGAACATGGTACACTTCCCCCCACTTCCAAACTCCTACACATCTAAATATCAGGCAGACTTACATGGGAAGACATCAACTTTCACATTCTATGCATATTTTTTTTAATAGGATGCAACTAGCTCAAACTCTGCTTAAAAACATCCTGGTTGATAATGACTCTCTTACAACCAAAGAATCACCATCTCCCTTTAAGTGCAAGAAAGTACAACCTGCTTTAAGTTTATTTAGGCTAAAATCCAGGATTAAGGTGGCATGTGTTCCATTTATCTTTCTGGCACATCAGGATACATAAAGACATCCCTTAAATAAAATTGGAGAGGGTGGAAAACTCTAAACTGCTGAAATAGGAGGTGGAGTGCCTGCCATCTGCACAATGGCTCAGGTGTTTTCAGGGATGTTGTGCTAATATATACACTCAGAAAACACAGCTTCATTAGCAGAATTGTTGAACCATAGGAGAGGCAATGAAAAGATACCTTCCCAATGCCCATTGAACAATGGGTTGCCTATATTGCAATAACCCACCTGAGTAGGTTAGGGAATTGGGGACATATGTGGTGTCTGTGGTCTGTGAGTGAATGCCAATTTCAAGCTGGCACTCTGGTGTGGTCGACCCATTGTCTCTCTACCAAGAAAGTCCAAGATGCACGTCAAAAAAGTTAAGATGATACTTGTGCTCAGGTTGCAAAAGATGATCACATGATCCCAGGACACTGCAACCATCATAAATATGAGTCAGTTACCAAGCATTTGAATTCTGATCACCTGACCATGGAGATGCTGCAACAGTCATAAGTGTGAAAAATGGTTATAAGTCATTTTTTTTCAGTGATGCTGTCACTGAATGAACTGTTGTAGGTCAAGAACTACCTGTAGCATGACTGTAAGAAATCTATGTGTGGCTATTGATTTCACCCATAGTCTGCTTTCCAATGTAATCTGCTTCCTCTTCTGCTTTAATCTGAATTTGACAGGTGACACTCTGGTGTAACGATGGTGTATCTGTCTCCTTTGTTTAAATGCAGTGGAGGTCTATTTATCCATCATTTCAAGGAGCCACTGCCTGTCTTCCAATAATCCACTTTTTCCCTGCTAGATTTGGTTTCTGCTCTGCTTACCTTAACTTTCAGCTATTATTGCTACATTTCTTGCAAGTTAGAGGCTCATTAAACTTACTCAGCTTGGCACTGATTTCCAGTAAACCGCTAGCCCAAAGAAACTGTTTGACTTCCAGCTTTTTTGACAGGTAAATTGTTTTAACAACTACCAAGGCAGTAACTTTTGGTAACAGCTGGAATCAAACCAGCAATTCTAGGGCTTTTCCAGGCAATTGACTTATGGGCAATAATGCATAACTTCATCTCAGCATTTGTTACAGGAAAATGTCATTTCCCCAAAATTGTATTTCCATTGCCATGATATAACTTTCCCACCACTTGAAAAAGTTCTCCCTGTATCTTTAGTGGATATATTCATTGTTATTCCAAAAGCTCTGTTGCAATATTTTCCTCTCCTGCTATACTGCATTGTGGGGATGGTGGTGCTGGTGGTGACTCTGTGTGTGTGTGTGTTTTTTTTCCTGGGAAGGATGAGTGAAGAATGCCAGGGGAGTATGGCAAGGCTATATACTGCCAGCAAATATACCCAAGGTGTGAAGGTCATCCCAGCTATCCAGATAAAGCAAGCAGGCACCAAAGTTGGACAACAGCAATATACTGATGCTGGAGGTAGATGAGGTGGCAATGGTACAAATGACTGGGCTCAAATTATCCTACTTTGGGCACATTATTTTTATTAGAATGATATCCTGAATATTGTTTTTAGGATAGGAAGCATAGTGATTCCTTTGAACTTTGGTGTTGGAGGAAACTCCTGAGAATACAGTGAATAGCCAAGAAAACAAACTGATGAATCATCAAACAAATCAATCTAGTGTTCTCACTCAAGGCACAAGTGACCAGGTTCAAATTATCTGAATTTGGATTCATATGTGAAGAACCAACTCTCTGGAAAAGGTTCTAATGCTGGGAAAGGCACAGGGGTGGGTTCTACTTATCTTTACTAGCAGTTCGCAGCAGTGTTGCATGCTCTCCTGCGCAAGCACAGAAGCTTCTGCACATGCGCAGAAGCATTTTGATGACATTGGGGTCAGTGGGCAGAGCCTCCTGCTGGTTTTATTACCAGTTCTATAGAACCAGTGCAACCCACCACTGGAAAGGCAGAATGAAAGAGAAGAAGAGGACATCCCAGCAGCGTAGTGGTTGAACTCAGTTATAATGGCACTGTTTGGAAATTCAATATGACAGGTTAGGGATACAGCATCATGGAAAAAATCTGTGTATGGAAAGAGAAGAAAAAAAAGAGAATCAGGGCAAAGTGGATGGACTTGATTACAGCCGCAATGTGCATCTGAAGGACCAAGTTGAGAACAGATCCTCCTGAACAAAATCTACATGGTTTTCTAAGAGTTGACACCAATTTGATGGCACATAATCCAAGAACATTAGACTGATGGAAAGAAAAACTCTTTGTATTGAAGTAGGTGCTCTGCTTGAGGTGAAACCATATGTGAAGAGCACAATTTCTCATCGTTTCCAGAAACCTTTAAATATAGTATGGAAAAAAAAAAACAGGCAAAACCAACATTTCTATTATTAATGCTAATAGCACTTTTAAATAGCATCAGGATGCCTGACACTTTCTAAGGCAAAAATCTCCTAACCTAATTTTCTAATTCAAGTCTGTCACAGTGGAAATAACAGAGTAAAGGAAAGGATAAATGAGGAGGCAGGATAAATAAGGATGTTCTATATGACCCTATCATTAATCAGAACAACACAAGAGTCTCAGGCTCTCAGTATATTGGGGAACAGAGTGGCAACTTCCAACTTCTCTCCTGTAGGCACCTGTCCTATAATCAGTACTAGTAAATTTCCAGTTTGGTTGCCTTGTGTGTGCCACACTTTTATATATTATATAAATATGACTTATATTTATATTGTATGTTTATATATGCAGGTACTATGAGCCATGGTGGTTCAGTGGTTAGAATGCAGTACTGCAGGCTACTTCTGCTGACTGTTGGCTGCCAACAATTTGGCAGTTCGATTCTCACTTGCTCAAGGTTGACTTCCATCCTTCTGAGGTTGGTAAAATGAAGACCCAGATTATTGAGGGCAATATGCTGACTCCATTAACTGCTTAGAGAGGTTTGTAAAGCACTATGAAGCAGTATATATAAGTGTTATTGCTGTTGCTTCATCACTGGAGGTTTTTAAGAAAAGACTAGTATAGGGTCTCCTGTTTGAGCAGGGGGTTGGACTAGAACAGCGGTCACCAACCGGTGGTCTGTGGACCACTGCTGGTCCATGAGAAAATTTTGGTGGTCCACAGAAAAATTATTTGCATTTTTTATATTGCACTAAATCAGGGGTCCTCAAACTATGGCCCCTGGGCCGGATACATGCAATTAATGTTTATGTTGCTACAGAGAGTCTCCCCCTTCAGGGTCTTTTTGTGTGGGGCAGAAGGGGGCAGAAATTCTGCTTCAGCCTCCTGGTGTGGGACTTTGGGTGAAGGCTGGAGGGAAGTGTCACTGATGGCGAAGAGCCAGAGGGTCTTGTTCCAGTGGGACTACATCATGGCCTGGAACTGGCTGACCATCTCAGCCCTCTGAGCCTCCAGGCACTAATACCTGGCCTTGCACTCCTGCAGATCTTCCCTCTGCTTGGAAAGCCTATGCGTACTCCTCAGTGAGGTGCTTCTGCTGAGCCTCCTTCTCGGTCAGATTCAATTTGAACTGAGCAGGCTGTTTTGCCAACTCTTTTTCATGGTGGCTGCTTAATTCCAGCAACTGCTTCCTGTTGGAGCCCTAAGAAGCCCAGGCAGACAGGTGAGGAGTAGCGAGTAGAGGCTAGCAAGGTGCCCCTCGACGTGAGTAACATTGAGTTGGCCACACCCACCCAGTCACATGACCATCTTGCCACGCCCACTCAGCCGGTCATTAGGCAGATCATATTAATGGTCCACAGGATTTAAAATTATGAATTTAGTGGTCCCTGAAGTCTGAAAGGTTGGTGACCCCTGGACTAGAAGACCTCCAAGCTCCCTTCCAGCTCTATTCTGATTGATTGATTGATTGATTTTATAGGGCTTAAATACAGCCCCAGTCCAGTGGAAGTTGATCAATTCATATTTCTTCAATCAGTAAGAAGAATTAAGAATTAAAGTAATGTAACAAATGTAACAAAGTAATGTAACAAATTATCAATGACAAATCAAATTACAAAGAAAATTATGGCCAGGAATAATAAACATTCAAACACAATTAAGGTTGGAGGCTCTTAATTTATCTTCTCTCCCTTCCCACAGATCTCCTCAAAAGGCAAGGTTATATGGCTTTCCTAAAACTCCAGGGTTGAGCAGAGGAGTGGGATGAGATGACATTGACTGTTGTTGTTTGTCTCAAAATGTCTTGAGGCAACCCCGATGTTTCAGTGATGGTTGTTGAGGTTTATTCATTATTAAATTTATTGGCCAACCTTCTTGCCATATATGTTAATTTATAATAGTTCATCTTAAGTTGGATTGTACTGTAAGGAGAAATTTAAATTAAGTGACAAAAGGGGCAACATACATCTGCTGTGGACAGCAGCTTCAGTCATTTGGAAAAATTGGTGAAGGAGCAGGATTACCACCTTCTGATAAATCAAAGGTGTTGGTGGTGGAGAAGCAAAAATTGTCAGTCAGATGATTGTGGGGATACTGCAACAATCACAGCTTTGCAAATGAATCTGGTCTGCATAGTGTGGAAATTCCCATCTAGGTTTATTTTTTTCCAGCATGCTCTTTGAAACTCTTGAAAAATTACAGACCTTTTTTGGCATAATCAGGAGCACTGCAAAGAAAGTTTAAAACTGGCCTCAACTGGCAGAATAGTAAGTTTTCAAAATCTTTGTTAGTGTTGCTTCTTGCATTGATCCTAATTCAGTATCATCCATATAACACCCTCCCCAAATAATCTGCTAGAGTGGCAGTTAATAATCTTCCTGGAGAACAACAGAAACACGTGAAAGTTTCATTGTGTTTATTTGCCTGTTTGTACCCACAAGCTAACCCAAACAGTGCATTATACAATAACCATTTTGGAACCAAGGTACCTAAAATTCATTAATTAAAGAATGTCTAAAAAAAAAAAAACTGGGACCCATTATTCCATGAAAGTGCAATCGTGATTTCTGACATTCCCTGCCAGCTTCCCATAAGCGAAGTCAATGGGGAAGCCAGAAGGAAGTCAGAAGTCACTTCCTCTGCCACTGCTTTTTTGCTCTTCTCCGATCTTTCTATTTATATGCTTAGGTTTAGGTAAGTAAGTATTATTTTATTATTAAAGTTTGTTTGCCACTACAATTATTTTCCCAGTTATGATATATACTCTTCTTCAATTATCACAGGACTGTTCATCATTGGGTTAAAAAAACATATTACGTTCAATGAGGTCAGATCAGATTGCACTACCTTTCTCTCAAAGGATGAGCCAACTGGTCACAAGGTTGTTTAGTATTTACAACTAGAGCAGTAGTCCAGCACATAAGGAAAACATGGGAAGTAGGCAGGGGTGAAATCTACTTATCTGCCCTATCGGTTCGGAAGTGCACGCACTGCGCCCACATGCTTGCTCCACTTGCGCACGTATGTGCATCACATGCACGCACAGACCCTCTGTAAAAACAGGTTACTTCCTGGTTAAAACCAGGAAGTAACAATGACCTGGTGGGTGGATGGAGCCTTGCACTGCCGTCGCTACCAGTTCTCTGAACCACCTGACGCCATCGCTACCGGTTCGGCCAGTAGCATTTCACCCCTGGAAGTAGGCATTATCTTTCCTCCAAAGCCTCTTTTTTTTGCATTTTCCCTATTCATTCTCCTACTCCATATGACATCTTATTATCTATATTCCTCCCTCTTCCTGAACAGGCAGGTAGACTTGATTTTTTTCTGTAATTTTGTTCCCCATCTGCACTTTACATGTTGCAAAAATATGGTACTTCTCTGATCCATTGTAGGAAGTTAGCACCCACCCCTCTCCTAGGAAAATGAGATATTTTAGGCAATATTAAAAGGGTAGAATCTCTCCCCTAAAAGGGAGGCAGAAACTCAGCCCCCCACTGTGTCAATGGGCCAGTAAGGCCTGGGCTAGTCTATTCTACATAACAAAGGTCTACCTCTTTCAGGCAGAGCCATAATAGGAATCCCAACGCCCTTTCATTGCATCATCACCCAGCAAGGCTCAACCAAGCTTGGAACTCAAAAACACAACCGACAAAGTTACCCCTGCATGGCCCCATGGGAGTCTGACAACCAATCAGAATTCAAGCTCAAATTCAAAAGCCCAGAGAGGGCATAAAACCCAGGCACTCTCTGCATCTCTTCCCTTTTCTCTTCAAGGCATGTGATCCTGTCCACCATTAAAACCATCTTTCCAAACAGCCAACATGTTTCCAATGTCTTTCTCCCCACTTGGAACTGAACCCAGATGGACATTTCTTCCAACACCATGCTCAGACCACCTAAACTTGCATTGACTTCTTCTCAGCACTCCCATAACTCTAACCCTAGCCCATGCCTAAATCACTTGCATCATATGAACATTGGTTGATTCTCTCCCTAAATTCCTTCATTGGGGTCCTAGGTACCTTCAAAGCCTTCAGACTGGAAAGGAAAACATTTACCTTTACCTATGCTTAATCCTTGTTCCTACCACCTTCTCCAAACTAGGTTGAATAAATGCTGAGAGGGTGAAATAGAAAGAGAGCAAAGATGTTAATTTTCTGTGCAAAAAAATCTTATCAGACAGGCTGGACCAGACACTGTTTATATTCCATTCAAGTAAGTTTCACTACAATCCATTGATAGTTCTGGCTGTAATTAGCTGTTAAGGAGCCAGGAGGGCACAGGCTGTTCTCCCTGCAATGTGTCTCATCCATTACATTTGTTCTCTTATCAGCTGCTAATGGCAAATCAAGGGTGGAATTATGGCAACATTAATGGAGAACTTTCTCCTATTGCTTTTCAGAAATAATGGCTGTACTTAGCATAAAACTATTATCTGGACCTTGGTTTGCCTGCCTGGATAACAATTATTAGTCTGGTATAAGAACCACAGAGGGGTAACTGTTTTTTAATTAACTGATTCTATTCCATTCAAGCCAATGCAGTATTTAATAGATATTTTTGATAAGGATTATTTTTGTTGATTGCTTCTGCAATTAACTGAATATTATTTTGCTACAATTCCTAAAGCAACTCCACAAGGTAAATATTTTTTAATCCCCATATTGTAGCTGGAGAAAGACACCTTTGAAAAGGAGAAGAATGACTTCCCAAATGCAGGGGGGAAAAAGTCAGATCTGACTTAGTAATTTAGCCTCTTAGCAGGAAAGGTACAGTATGTTGGGTCTGGCTGATATTACTTTTACAATCTTATGTCACCTTGCCTTTGGTATCATATGTGAAAAACATTGTGGGAATGTTTTTTTTCCTCTCTCACCACGCACACTTGAAAATGAACATTTAACACAACCGGGCTGACATTTTTGCTTAAGGATCTGACTTTTTTTCTTTTTGGAAATGGAAAATGCTTGTTACAAATATTGTAGCCAAATATTGTATGTATGTATGTATGTATGTATGTATGGATGGATGGATGGATGGACGGACGGACAGACAGACAGACAGACAGACAGACAGACAGACAGATAGACAGATAGATAGATAGATAGATAGATAGATAGATAGATAGATAGATAGATAGATATACGATAGCTAGGAACAATGCAAACTGTAACCAAAATGCCTGGAAGATATTAGATGGGGGAAGGTGATACCTATCTATTTTGTTGCATTTTATTAATATTTAATTAGTTGCACCGAAAGCATCACTTTCTGTGCCTCGGTTTTGATAAAAGCAAGTTTATTCAAGGGCAGTGCAAAAGTATGGCTGAAATGGAATTACAAACCACATGAGTTCTTCAAATGGATCTCGCTGTTCATATGTATATCAAACAGGGTGAGGGATGGATATAGAAAGTTTGACTTTTTAGATTTGATCTAAGTGCCTACCAGGCACTTCTGTTCTGGAAGTCTCCAAAGGTAGTGAGGGAGATAAAACATAACACTTCCTCTGGGCAATGCTGCAATAGACAACAGCAGGAGAAGTACCTTTTAGCATTAGTAATCACAGCTGAGCAGCAGTTTGCTGTTTCATTACTTTGCTTCTCAGAGCTGGCTGCAACTGTCTTCATTGATTAAGCATGTGTGGGTATCCTCCCTTTCCCTCCCTCCCTCCCTCTCTCTCTCTCTCCTCTCTTTGCTGTGCATGTAAAATATCAGCATGGAGAATTGCAGTGAGCTGCCTCTGAAGATCCTCCTGCCTTGATGGTTTTGTAACAGCTCCACATTTTTAAGAAGGAGGTATTGACAAATCAAATTCTCAAATTCTAGAAGTTCCCAAATGTATGTTCTAAGAAGGGGTGGTGCAAAAAACCCTAAAATCTAGTGCTATCTCTTATATGCATTATGATTGCTAGAACTTGGATAAATAATCCTTCCTTTCTTCAATAGAATGTCTTGTGCCTAAGAAAATATTCATGTGCGATACTCAGTATCTGGTACAGGGTGCTTAAGAAACGTCTCTATTTCCTGTTTTCTTTTTAGCTGGATTCATGATCTGCGCTGTACCATAATGTGGGTTCCTTGTTTTTGATTTATTATGTTTTCTGACCCAAATCATTGCAGTTTTTAAGCCAAGATTTATACATTATAGTAGGGCAACCCAGGTCATATTTCACAAATATCATCCATAAGTCTGGCAAGTGGCTATTTTGAGGCCACTCAAATTTTGCTCAAGGAGAAGAACATCTTGGCTCCAGTCCATAGCTTAATATCTTTTGGTTCAAGTTTATAGACTAAGTGATTGCTGTGCTGTGAGTGTAGTTTATCTTGATCTCACCAAAGTTTTTGATAAAACCTTTCCTGATGTTTATTTAGCTTGCCATCATGTGGGCTAGAGGCAGTGGTGGGATTGAAGTAATTTGGCAACCGGTTCTCTGCCCTAATGATTTCTTCCAACAACCAGTTTGTCAAACAGCTCAGAAAGTTAACAACCGGTTCTCCCGAAGTGGTGTGAATTGGCTGAATCCCACCACTGGCTAGAGGATACTTCAGTCACAGAGAGTCAGCAATTGGCTGAGCAACTACATTCAAAGAATGCTTGTAAATAGTTCTTGTGAACGTGGATTGGACCTAATCTCTAGATGTCCTTTAAGGTTCTAATTCATATTTTTAATGATTCTATACTTGTGTGACAATGGATGAAATCTGCTTCATGTATCTGATTAATATGAAATTACAGGAAATTTTGTTCTAGCTACTGGTTTTTTTTGAGAACAGCTTCTGGAAGACACAAGACACCAATTGTGGTAACATATAACTCAAGTTGCTCTTTGTTCTGTCCTATTAATCTGTTAACAGTCAGAAAAGAAGCACTTTCTATATTTGTTTATAACGTCTTCTAGTAGCTCTGCCTTGATCTTATTTTATTTATTTTGTCAAGCATATATAAGATAACAGGTAAAAGTATAAACATAATTTGAATACATGAAAAGAGTAAGAGTAAAAAAGAATATTAGGACAGGGATGGTAGGCACGCTGGTGCTCTTATGCACGCCCCTTACAGACCTCTTAGGAATGGGGTGAGGTCAACAGTAGACAGTTTAAGGTTAAAGTTTTGGGGGTTTGGGAAAGAAACTACAGAGTCAGGTAGTGCATTCCAGGCACTGACCACTCTGTTACTGAAGTCATATTTTCTGCAATCGAGTTTGGAGTGGTTTACCTTGAGTTTGTATTTATTATTTGCTTGTGTATTGTTGTGGTTGAAGCTGAAGTAGTCATTGATAGGTAGGACATTGTGGCAGATAGTTTTATGTACTACACTTAGGTCAGACCGAAGTTGCCGTAGTTCTAAGTTGTCTAAGCCCAAAATTTGAAGTCTGGTGGCATAAGGTATTTTATTGCAGGTAGAGGAGTGGAAGACTCTTCTCGTGAAATACTATGGACTCTCTCAATTGTATTTATGTCCGATATGCAGTGCAGGTTCCAGACAGATGAGCTGTATTCAAGAATTGGTTTAGCAAATGTTTTGTATGCTCTAGTTAGTAGTACAATATTACCAGAGAAGAAGTTACACAAGATTAGGTTAACAACTCTTAATGCCTTTTTGGCAATGTTGTTACAGTGGCCTCGGGCACTTAGATCTTTAGAAATGAATACTCCAAGGTCCTTGACAGAGTGAGGGTCATCTTTGTATTTTATGTTTTGATTTGTTTTGCCAATGTGCAAGACAGAGCATTTTTTTTAAAAAAAATTGATTTATATGCTGCCCTTATCCAGAGACTCAGGGCGGCTTAAATGCGTTAAGCAATAGCCTTCATACTTTTATATATTTATACAAAATCAGCTTATTGTCCTCACAAACTGGGTCCTCAATTTACCTACCTTAGAAAAGATGGAAGGCTGAGTCAACCTTGAGCCTGGCGAGATTTGAACTTATAGTAATTGCAGACAGCTGGTGTGTAATTACAATGCTTTAGTCTGCTGAGCTATCCAGTTGAGATTTGAAGTTGCCACTTGTTAGACTAATCTGACACATAGTTGTGGTCTTTTTGAAGGGTAGTTGCATTATCGGTGGTGTTGAATAGTTTAACATCATCAGCGAAGCGAACACAGTTGTTTTTAATATGATCGCAAAGGTCATTTATGTAAAGTATGAAGTGTTGGACCTAAATCACTTTATCACCCACCCAAAAGAAAACTGCCTGAGTACAAAGCAAATGAGTCATATAGCCACTTTGACTGATTCCCCAAGTTTTGGAAGCTGGTGAATCTGTTATTGTGTTTTATTGTTATTTTTGTTTGGGACATCACTTATTCTTATCCCTCCACTATCAGACTTCGGAAGTATCCCTGATGGAGCATTTTCCAGTATCTTACTAAATAATTTCATGTAAGCTGATTGATTGAACTTGGATGAGGTAACAATGGTAGCTTGGATTTTAGGTAAGTCAAAATGAAGCAAAATAAGTCCAACGTATTTAGTAGCACTGACCCATGGATATGTTTCCAATCATCTCTTCAAAAAGGAAGCTATAAATTTAGACTAGAAGATATAATTGCCATTTGTTGCTAAAAAGGTGGATCTACTGTTAACATAATCAAAATGTAAGTTCCCCTGGCAAAACATGCCCTGAGTTGGCAGCTCAACTGAAAATCTGTTGGCTATACTGTAGTATTAATATTCAACATTGGTAGTTGTAATTTCCAGAGAGATGAACTTAAAAACAAGACATAAGTATCTACCCTCTGCATTCCAAATGCAGCTATGCATAGCAATATCTGCTCTGTGTATTAAGCTAAGAATGACATAGCTGACTTATAAGTGTAAGACTACATTGTAGAAAAATGTATTAACGCTATTCAACTCATACATTGTTACTTCTTTCCAGAGTAATAGAAATTCAAGATATTTGCAGTAGTGTTTCTCTTAATGAAAAAGAGTCTTTGCATTCATTAGCAGCTTATCTATATTTTCCTATTGTGCATCTAGGGTTATACGCATTGCAGTAAGCTTCGCAAAACACACCAGTCTATGTTTAGCTGAGTTGTAGTTTGCTATATAAATTCAATGGGCTGAGGCTGTACAACAGAATCGATCATGAATTAAGCTATATTGGCGGGAATCAAGCAAAATGTTGTCTCACAAACTTTTAGTCTGTTGGTTGCCTTCAGGGTTTGCCAGTACAACCTTGTCCATGTGTTTGTGGATCGGTTTTTACCAGTTCACCCCAGTTCGGGCAAACCAGTAGTGGCAGTGGTGGGAGGCTCCGCCTACCCGCCCGAATGCCATCACAGATGCTCTGTGCATTTGCAGAAGGTTCTGTGGATGCACAGAAGCGCCGTGCGTGAGCGAAGTGAGCGCCTACACACGCACGCTCCCAGTTCTGAACTGGAAGCAAAGGTAAGTGGAACCCACTACTGATCCCTATGTGTGCAAAAGAAAATTCTGTGATGATTTGGGTTCTTTTGATTAGCACAAATGGTTCTGCTGTTACAACTTGGTTAAACAAATCGATAAGAGTTTAATTTTAAAAAAATTATTTGGTATTCACTCATGGCTAGAAACCTAGCTTTGATGGATAGAATGAGACATCCAGGTTGAGGGCAGGAGAGCAAGGCAATATGAAGGTGGAATCGGAGCTGAAGGAAACAGAGATCAGAATGCTTTTTGTGAGGCTTTGCTGACACTGAAAACATGTAACATGCAGTGAAAGTGATTGGCGACTCCCCTCTAAGTCTGTAAAATTGCTGATCTGCTTCGGGATCTGCCTTCAAAATGTGCTTCTTTGTGTACAAGCAAATATTACAAGAATTAGAATTTCCCAGGACTTGTTTTAAATTGGCTATTTCAAACTGGGCGATGTAATTTATTTAAAAGGTTTAAATAAAAGTTTTTAAAGCATGTTTTTCTTTTGTTAAAAAAAAAGAAAAAGAAAAAGTCAACCGAACTTCTAACATTTTCATAATTTTCTCAGTGTCATTTTAATTGTAATTTCTAGTCAGTAATTAAAAACAAACAAACATCCAAAGCATCCAAAGGGTTTTGGCCTTTGGGGTTACAGTAGCCTAGAGATTCCTTCGCAATTTCAGGAATACTGCATAACTGATGTCAATATGCTTTCCTCTAGCCTGCAGTCAATATATTTACTCAGCTAATTCACTAGAAGTATATTATCTACCTTCTCTTTCATGGGCTATTAAATTCAGGTTACCTGGCAGAGTGCCAGAATAGATCACCAAGGTATCCCATCTGAGGCTGGCATTCACTTCTGCAATGCCCTTAGGTGTATCTATTAGTCCAGCTAATGGTCAGAACCAAGCCAAGCACTTCCTAGCAGTGAACTCTAGGATGTTTCCGACAGATTGATGTGAAATGAGCATCCATGCAAAAATAATAATAATCTCTGCTACATCCAGTAATGGCTGGATGCTATAACCTGCAGAAATGCCAGCAAAAGTGGGAAAGGTTTTATCCTGACTCTCTACATCTAGATCATATTCTGAAATGAACAGAGTTTCTAGGCTTATTTTCACATATCATGGAGCTTGCTTATTGGATAATCTTTTTTTCATATGCACCAAATACCTCCTCACCAGCAATCAACACCCAGTTAAACAGAGATTAACATCAAGATTAACACCAAGATTAACGTTAAGTGTTAAATTTAAAAAATTTTTAAATTATATTGTGGTGTTTTAATTCTGTCCGGGCCAAATCATTTAATCTGTTTTTAGTTGGTTTTTAAATTTTGTACGTATGTATTTTTATTGTTGGCTGTACACCGCCCTGAGTCCTTCGGGAGTAGGGCGGTATATAAATCCAATAAATCTAAATCTAATCTAAATCTGAGTCTAGTATGTAACAATCAAGCAGTAAACAATACCCAATCAAGGAGCTACCAACTCAGACAAACAGTAAACAACAGCCTAATCAAGGAACCACTACAAACCAATGAGGAGAAGCCACTTTATATACACAGAGAGCCCCATACCTTTATAGTATTGATGATGTGACCTAGTTGGGTAATGAAATGTCTACAAGAAAACAGCCAAGTTCAGAGATCAACAAGGATTCCACAATTCTTTTTTTAAAAAAATATGCATCCATAGATTCTCAGGATCAGTGGCTTATAGAAAACCAAACAGGTTGAGGAAAGTTTGAACAGGACCAGAAATTTTCCTTGATTGATTCATCTGTAGTAATTGATCCGTTGTTGCAGAATCCCATAGATATTGTGGTAGTGACTCTTGGGGAAATTGCATTAGCTTGTATACTTTCTACTTTTCATTTTGCAATTAGGCAAAATAGTTTTGGGAGAAAATGGGAAAATAGATTTGAATTAATCAAGAACAGGGATTTTTTTAAAATTTCAGATCCTAAACTCTATGCTTTTAGGGGGTTGTTGCTGCTTCATTTCACTAGAAGTGTCATTTATAACTACAGTTCTAATTTATCTTCTTTCAAGACCATTTTAAAATCAGATTCTGCTTCTGGTCAGAATACCCTGACAAGAAATGTTATGTGTCTAATGTACCTTGATCCAAGAGGTGGGTTTCAGCAGGTTCTGACTAGTTCTGGAGAACCGGTAGTGGAAATTTTGAGTAGTTCAGAGAACTGGCAATAAAAATGCTGACTGGTTCCACCCCCATCTATTCTCTGCCTCCCAAGTCCCAGCTAATCAGGAGAAAATGGGGATTTTGCAGTAATCTTCCCCTGGATTGGGGTGGGAATGGAGATTTTACAGTATCCTTCCCCCGCCATGCCCACCAAGCCATGCCTACTAAGTAATGCCACGCCCACCAAGCCATGCCCACAGAACCGGTAGTAAAATTTTTTGAAACCTACTACTGCTTGATTCCAGAAAGCACATTCTGATTCTTGGATGTATCAGTGGAGGCATGGCAGACGAAAATTCAAGTAAGGAAATTCAGAAGGAGAACTTCCGGTTCATCAGACTTTCAAAATCTCCTCCTTGCTACAAGTTCAGATTGATTCCTCAAGGCAGTCAAGTAGGATACATTAAGGATTATCAAAACAAACCTTGGATATCAGAGAGATGTTACAAGGAATAGGATGGATCTTTTTTGTTCTGCTTTTCTTCCCTTTATTTGCCTAGACAATCTCCATTTTTGACATTCCAATCTGCTGTTGCATTCATTTTCTTTATGAATGAGATTGGTGAAGGTACTGCAACACTGCACACCAGCTGTTGAAAATCAGACTATTGAAAGCTAATCAGACTCAGTTCTCTCAGGAATATTGACCCTGTAAAGCAAATTCTGTAACTTAACTCAGGATTTTTTTCCCCTAGAGCTTGAATAGTATCTTCCCTGTCCCTGTTATTTTTTACAAGCCCTAAATCAGACTGAACAAAAGTAGATTCTGTTTAGGACTTTCATGATGTACTTCTCCTGTGTTATACAGAGAGTATTTGGAAAGTCTTTTCTGTCATGCTAATTTATATGCCCATCGCCTGAATGTATTTGTGACTGACAGTTTAAGGCCAAAGTTAAGAGTCTCCCATGTTGATTCAAATTCAGCAAAGCTATGATTCAATGCAGGGGTGAAATCCAGCAGGTTCTGACAGGTTTGGAGAACCGGTAGCAGAAATTTTGAGTAGTTCGGAGAACCGGCAAATACCACCTCTGGCTGGCCCTAGAGTGGGGTAGGAATGGAGATTTTGCAATAACCTTCCCCCAGGAGTGGAGAGGGAATGGGGATTTTGCAGTATCCTTCCCCTGGAGTGGGGTGGGAATGGAGATTTTGCAGTGTCCTTCCCTTGCCATGCCATACCACACCCACCAAGCCATGCCCACAGAACTGGTAGTAAAAAAAATTAAATTTCACCACTGGTTCAATGGTATACCTTTTATATACCATTGTATACAAACTAATCATGTTGCACGAAATTTTAAATCACCCTAGCATTATACATTCGCTTTTCTTGGAATGTTCAAGTTGTAGGGATAAAATGGAATGCTTGGCCTGATGCCCCATATTGTCTCGGCCCTGTGTTATATTATGAAACATTGTGTGACACTTAGCAACTTTGTCGACCATAATTGCTGATCCCGGGATATATCTGTTAAAATGTTAACCTTTGCTTTGTTAGTGTTTAAATCAGCATAATCCCCCTCCCTCCTTATAAATTTGTACTAAACCGACATGAATAGAATAGAATAGAATAGAATAGAATAGAATAGAATAGAATAGAATAGAATAGAATAGAATAGAATAGAATAGAATTTTTTATTGGCCAAGTGTGATTGGACACACAAGGAAATTCTCTTGGTGCATATGCTCCCAGTGTACACAAAAGAAAAGATACGTTCATTAAGAATCATAAGGTATAATAATTAATGATAGCCATAGGGTACAAATAAGGCATCAGGAAACAATATCAATATAAATCATAAGGATACAAGCAAGAAAATTACAGTTATACAGTCATAAGTGGAAGGAGATGAGTGGTGGGAATGATGAGAAGATTAATAGTAATGCAGACTTAGTAAATAGTTTGACAGTGTTGAGGGAATTATTTGTTTAGCAGAGTGATGGCATTTGGGAAAAAACTGTTCTTGTGTCTAGTTGTTCTGATGTGCAGTGCTCTATAGTGTCATTTTGAGGGTAGGAGTTGAAACAGTTTATTTCTAGGATGTGAAGGGTCTGTAAATATTTTCGCAGCCCTCTTTTTGACTCGTGCAGTATAAAGGTCCTCAATGGAAGGCAGGTTGATAGCAATTGTTTATTCTGCAGTTTTTTTTAAAAAAAACTTGGAATAAACATATGTCACTAAGCCCCTTACATGTGAATGACTTGGTGCATTAACTGATGTTCTGTGATGGGGTTCCCCAACCAGGGTACGATCTGTGGCCTTTAGGAATCAGCTGCACAGTTGGAGGTGAGCAGTGGGCAAGCAAGCAAAACTGAAACCAGTCTCCCTTTTCCAGTCCATGGAAAAATTGTCTCCCACGAAACTGGTCCTTGGCACCAAAAAGGTTAGGATCCATTGCTCTCTGAGATTTCTGTCTCAATTTGGCACTAACCTGGACCAGGAGTACAATGTATAATGTAAATGAAATGGCCTTCTTTTATTTTTATCTGCATTCTTTTGTGACATGTATTAAATCATGTCCAAGAAAATGGATGATGTTTTTGTGCATAAGATAAACCAGTGACTCTGTTCTAGTCTTCTGCATTTATGCACTATAGATCTTGTGTCTTTGTAAAGATGGATAATCACAGCATCTCTGAGAAGAGATTCATTCATTTTCTGCCTGTCTCTTTCAGATGCATTTGCCATGAATTCTGAAAAGTGGGCAATCCTCTTAGATGAGACCTGACAAAACAAAGAGGACTCTGGTCCCCAAATAGCCATAGAAAGCACACTGCAAGGTCAGACCTTGTTAAAATAGTGCCAAATCTTCCAATTTACAGCTTATGTTTCCTTTTTTCCCCTTTTGATGAAATAAACATTGGGTGATGAAGGGTTACAAAATATAATCAGACTAAATTATGTTACATAAATCATCTCAGCACATTGATTTAAAACAATTGCATTGTTTTGCATTGCCTGGGAAGTTCTCCTTCATGGAATAATTTGGCTGATTTCCATTCCTTTTCTTTGCATATGGCAATCAGTCTTTGCCAATATCTTAGTGAATAAGACAGCAAAACCTAATGAGCTGTGCATTATAAATCTGTAATACATCTCTTGGATGAGTTCATTTTATACAGGCATGTTCGTACACAAGCACAGAGATGGGAAGTTTTAAAACTCTCTCTTTGTTGTAATTCCAGAGGAGACCGCATGAGTGGGGATTTCTTGACAGAATGTACAGGGCTATGTTGATTTAAAACTGGTATTCTCAAAGTTCAAGATAATTTTTAGGAGAGAATTTTTGGAATGTATCTAAAACATCTGATTAGGAATGTTCTTATTAAACTTGCACTATTTCTTCCAGGCAAGTGTTTTTCAAAATATCCATTCTCGGGGACTCAATCTTCTCACAAGCATCTTTCTTCCAAGAGATTCTGCTGGGGAAATTCCAGGATGAGATCAGTGTCTTGATTTAAGTCCCTCAACTCCAGCCACTCAACTCAACAATTCAACTGCAAAATCTCACAATCTCTTCTTTATCCAGAAGGAATGCGCTGGCCAGAATTTTCCCTCCACTGCATCTCCACTGCAATGTTGTTCCCACTCTTTCAGGGAAGTCCAATTCACCATGAATGTTCATGGGAAGCTCCTGAACTTAGATTAACTGTGATGGTAGGAGGTTAAAAAGAGTTTTCTAAAAAAAAAAGAAAAAAGTATGAATTTCAATCTTGTATTTGTTAATGTCTTAACTTCTCCACTCCCTTTTCTCATATCTGTTTCATTCTGTTGAAAATGGATAAGTTTGGGTTATGATTGCATTGGATTTAAATATATATTATAAACAATTTTGGTTATTTGTGGTATGGTGGTAGATAAGCACATGGAACTGACTTGCGTTACAGAGACGTGTCTGGATTAAAAATAGATGCGTAAACCTATTTTTCTTCTCTGCTCTTATCAGATTTTATCAGTTCAACTACATGTGTCAGTGAGTGCATTGGATAAGACTGCAGCTGCAGGAAGTGAAGCAAGTGAAGAAATGCTTAGTTATGGGAAAAAAACACAAAGAAATTATCTTGAGTGATCGTGATTGGGTACATATGTACAGAAATATGGCCTGGTGACAAGAGTGGCAAATTTTCATCCCTGTTCTTATCACATCTTCAGATTCATGTCCAACTGCTTTGTTCTGGTTACCAACATCCCCTTGGAGAAAGAAAGGAATGAAGATTGCCCTAAAGAAGGGGTGGGCAACTGTGGCCCCTTTACAACCTGCGGACTTCAACTCCCAGAATTTCTGAGACAGCCAAGCTGGCTCAGGAATTCTGGGAGTTGAAGTCCACAGGTCATAAAGGGGCCATATTTGCCCATCCCTGCTCTAAAGGCTGACGTGACATGATTGTGATGTGCTTTTGCCTGCATGGGTCAAAACAAGCTCAGGTTAAATTCCTGAAAGGGAGTTCTGATTTGCTGGTGATTGATTTAGCTTGATTTCAAGTTCCAACCTTAACTGGGACTGTAACTCCCCTAGGGAGCAGATTCACAATTTGGGGATTTATTCCAGGATCCACAAATGACTCTTTCCCTTATCACCTCATTTATAGGCTCCTGTAATGCTGTCTATATGGGGTGGCTCTTCTTAAAGATAACTTGGAAGCTTCAATTGATAGAAAATGTAGGGACAGTACATACAAGACTGTTACAGCTATGCTGTGATCACTGCTTTGCTTACTGGTTTATTTCCAGGTCCAATTCAAGGTTCTAGTTATCTGTTTTAAAGATCTGCATGGCTAAGGCCACAAGTACCTACAGAATGATTTACACGTTTACAACCTTACATGTTCAGGGTAGTGGTTGGCTGAGGATCCCCATCCTCCAAGAGATGGTGGAGGTTGGGCCTTCTAAGGAATAGCTCCCAACATTTGGAACACCTGCCAGCCCAAACAAGGAATGTTCCCGACCTTCTGGCCTTAATGAAGGCTTTATGTATTCTGTTGTTCCAACTGTGAATGCTGGGTTAGGTAGATTAGAGCTGCCTGGGATAGCCAAATTAGATTCTCCATTGTTATTCTAGTTGCTTTGGTTTGATTGCAAATTACTCTGCTTCCTTTGTTGAACTGGGCAGTCTATAGAGAATTATGTAAATAATTATATAATTCTACACATTCTATAATTACATCAATAAATGATATCAAGAAAGGCAGGCTAGAAGCATTTCTATCAATCAATCAATAACAAACTAACTTCTGCTTTAGGGAGATAATGCTGCCTCTCATTCATATTCTTCTGTGAGTTATTTGAAGCCTTTGTTGAGAAAGTTGAACAAGATATTAGCCTTTTTTAAAAGAGTTTCTTTAAAAGCGAGAACTGAAACTGTGAAGCGTCGATTGGATTCCAAAAAGCTGAATGCACGCAGCAAGGCAGTGAAACTCCATGGGGGAGCTATTCAGAATAGATAGCTAAATTTTATTGCTTTGGGGCTAATGCTACTTTCTTTCTGCAGATGTGGCTGTTATTATTATGATAGCTACAGAAGCTTGTAAAAGCTGTACAATGCATACGACCCAGAATGACAGTGATTATGTAGGATAAGGCAAAAAACAGCACTAGGGCAAAGGACCCAGAATTTAAATTTCAGCTATTAGCTATTTTGAAATTGTGGACAATCTGAGATGGAAAGGTATACACACATAGATCAACTACATGTTGCTAGGCTCATTGTTTTGAGTAGTCCCAAATCATATTTCTTCTCTTTTCTTCTTTCAGGATCCATATAGAGTATTGTGTTAAGACAGATCTAGAAGCATCTAAACTTATGATTGAAAGAGGTCAGGGGTGAAATCCAGCAGGTTCTGGAAGGTTCTGGAGAACCGGTAGCAGAAATTTTGAATAGTTCGGAGAACCAGTAAATACCACCTCTGGCTGGCCCCAGAGCGGGGTCGGAATGGATATTTTGAAATATCCTTCCCTCCCGGAGTGGGGAGAGAATGGAGATTTTACAGTATCTTTCCCCCGGAGTGGGGTGGGAATGGAGATTTTGCTGTATCCTTCCCCTGCCATGCCCACCAATCTACGCCCACAGAACCGGTAAGGAAAATTTTTAGATTTCACCCCTGAAAGAGATCTTGTTCATGTAAGAAGTTTGAAAGGAAAAATAACAATTTCTTCTTTATTAGAATGAAGAAATGCTGACCCAAAAGTGCTTCCCTCACCCCACTTTCTGGACTGGACTTTCTTATTTTTTCTTTTGAAGACGTTTCGCTTCTCATCCAAGAAGCTTCTCCAGCTCTGACAGGATAGTTACCCATTACGTATGGGTACTACCCACTAGTACGAGTACTACTTTGCTAAACCGTACTACCCACATATGGTTTAGCAAAGCTAAACCATATGGCACACCTGATTGTCGGATCTTAGCTTTTTTCAATTACTGGTTCGACTGAATTGATAGCTTTTTTTTTTACTACCGGTTCTCTTCAATCGGTAGTTTTTATCACTACCAGTTCGCCTAAAACACAGCGAACCGGTAGCATTTCGCCCCTGCTACAGATCCTGGATCCTACAGATCCTGGAACAAGATGGGATTTAAAAAAACAACTGTGGAGTACCTGATGCTTTTTGAACTTGGTTGTTTTCTTACAGACATTTCATTAACTAGCTAGTTAATATCATCAGTGCTAGAAGGGAGTGCTCTGTTTATATACACTAGTGGCTTGCCCTGTCAGTGTTGGTGGGAGTGTTCTTAATTGTTCCTTGATTAGGTTGTTGTTTACTGTTTGACTTTAAAAATAGGAAGTAGTAATATGGTGAGTACTAATGTTAATAGTCCATTCGCAATAAATAGCTGAAGGCTAATTCTTACAGAAGATAAAATTATGGACTTGTTCAAAATAAGACAGTTTTTCGTCTAATTTATTATTGATGTGCACTTGTGACGTTTCCTTTCCTTTCCAATGAGCATATGCCTTTGCATTATACTGAGGGAGACAGTTGAGACATCTAATCAATTATCTGTTCTGATTGTGGTGCTGCCAAAAGGTTCTTCCTCTGAAACCTTCTGCATAAGATCTTTGGGCTGAGGAAGAAAAAACTTCAAAGAACAAAACAAGAAAGAACAGTTGCCTCCTGAAAAAGCACTTTTGGGACAACCATGTCCTGGATGACTAAGAATCTCCATAGACTTTTAGCCATGCACTTTGGGATGAACATACTTCACTTGGAGGCTCCATCTAGTCCAGAATGCAGCTGCGCGGGTTGTTATGGGAGCTTCCCGCTACTCCCAGGCACACCTCTCCTGTGTGAGCTGCACTGGCTGCTGGTGACCTTCCGGATCTGCTTCAAGGTGCTGGTACTTACCTATAAAGCCCTTCATGGCATGGGCCCGAGGTACCTGCAGGACCATCTTCTACCGGCCTCCCACCACCCTGTGCACTCTCATAGAGCTGCCCTCCTCCAGGTGCCGTCGGACAGACAATGTCGGCCGGCGACCCCCAAGATGAGGGCATTCTCTGTGGCTGCACCGACCCTCTGGAATGGGCTACCACCGAGCTCTGGACGGCTCCTGATCTCTACATTTTCCGTACTGCCTTGAAGACATGGCTTTTTCACAAAATTCCCAGACCAGTTATGGGGTTTTAATTTTGGGAAATTTAAATTTGGACTGTATTTTAGTTTTTATCATTGTTGTTTTAATCTATGTGAGTCACCCCGAATCCCATGGGAGAAGGGCAGCATATAAATTTTAATAATAAATAATAAATAAATAAACGGTGTGAGAGTGTGAAAGATTTCCAGAAAAAAAAATTAAAGACTACACGTACCATTAGCACTATTCAGGTGACCCTGAGGATACCGATAAACCTCCAAGTGCTTCAACGACCCTCTAAAAGGATGCAAATGACCAAGCTGTCTGCAAGGAGTATAAATCCTTCCATTCCCCACCATCCATCAGAGCCGAAGAACCTTCTTGGTTGAGAAGCAAAATGTCTTCAAAGAAAAAACAAGAAAGTCCAACTGTCTGAAAAAGCACCTTTGGGACAGCCATGACCTTTGGGATGAAATTTACTTACTTTTCCTACCGGTTAGTCAAGGTGTGCGTGCCATGCGCGTGTTCACTCTGCTTGCACACGCCGTCATCTGTGCATGTGCAGAGGTTTAAAATGTCACAAAAAAGCGACGTCATGACATCTGCGTGGGTGGGTGGGTAGAGCCTCCTGCAGCTGTTACTACTGGTTCGCCTGAGCCGGATAGAACCGGCTGGATTTCACCCCCGCCATGACCTGGATGACTGAGAATCTCCATAGACCTTTGGGCTGAGGACTGAAACCTGGAACTTTTGGAAATACAGGGAAGATACATTGCTAAATTCTGACCCAAAATAAACTCTGGCTAAGTTATGATCTACAGTTTTTCATCAGCTTGTAGAAATAAGTAAGAAAGTTGCCTCTGTATAAGGCAGAATCCACGGCAATTAGCTTGTTTCTGTCTGCCTATATATTTTATTCACTACATTTCTATTGTGCCTTTTCTCTGAGAACCCCTGATGGCATACAAAACCTAATACTATCCTCTCAAAAATTATCCTGTAGGACAGCAGTCTCCAATCCTTGTGACTTGGCGGCCTGACAGGAAATGAGAGGGAACCGTGCGAGTGGTGGGCTGGCACAAATGTGCACATGTAGCTCAACCTACAAGTGGCGGGCTGGTGCACACGTGCATTCACACAAAGCTCGACTTGCACAAATTGAGCTGCACACACGCATGCATGTTGACTCACCGCTCGCGCAAGCAGAGCTGTGTGTGCACGTCGGTGTGCTGCTTGCGTGCTCCGGTTCCAAATAGGCCATGGTCTGGTAGTGGGCTGCAGCCCAGGGGTTGGAGATCCTTGTTATAAGAGAATGTGGAACAGTTTAAGTCACACAATGATCTCCCTAGTCTAAGTCCAACTGTTTCCTGGATCTCCAAAGCATACAGACCTTGGAGGCAATCAAGCTTCTTAGTTGCCTCACAATGTACCAATATACCCAAACCGTTACTCTGGAATGGCCAATTGCTTTCACTGAAGTGCTGCAGTATGGAATTGAACTGCAAAGGTGGTCTGTGAACCATGGGAAAAAGAACGTGAGTTTCACATTCAGACATTTGCCTCTTTGCTTGACAAAGCACTGCTTCTAGCAATTGCCAGAAAACTCAGTGTGTGAATTTGAGACATAATTCTAATTCAAGATAGGATTAGAACAATCTAAAGTAGGCTTAGTTGCTATGGTGCAGAAGGCAAAGTTCTGGTTGTTAATAAAAACATCATGTACATTCCATATGCTTTGTAGTGGGTTTACAGGAGATCTTTCAGAGTAAATTCATATGATTGATTAAGCCAATTATCTTAGCATCTCATGCAAAACTTCAACCTGATTTTAGGCCATCTAGTGGTAGCCAATAGATTGCTTTTTGGTTGCTGTTAAGAAATCCATGACAATAAGCAATAAGGACAAGGGCAAGAAGGTAGCCTGTTGAGCACATTGTACGTTGTGAGACACCTCATGAAGATGGCATTGAGAGAATGTACTCTGCACAGAGGGGATCTTTCCTACTTACATATATCTAATGGTTGCAGGGCAGAGCTTAAACCAAGAGTTCCATTCTTTAAAAGAAAATGTTTCTACACGTAGAGTTTCAATGGATGTAAAATAACCATGTGTCATTCCAATTGCAAACAATACACAAATTATTGGGGTTATAAAGGTGGCCTTGGAATTCTGCAGGAGTTGCTTATACCTTAAAAAAGGAACACTGTATTGTAGTGCATAGACACACTGTTTTTCTGTAAAAAGAAATGTAGCCCACGAAAATGGGCATTTTGCTTCTGCCACCGATAGCCTCCCACCGACCAATACGCTCCCACAGAGCGGGACTTCTCAGGGTGCTGCCAGTTAAACAATGTAGACTGGTGACCCCCAGGGGGCAAGCTTTCTCTGTGGGGGCACCCGCCCTCTGGAATGATCTGCCCACTGGGATACGTATGATTCCCGACCTGCATACTTTTCGCCGTGCCCTTAAGACCCTGCTATTTCAACAGGCTGGATTGGCATCCAAATTGAAATTGGAATGGGGTGTTTTAAAATTGGAGGTTTTAATGTAAAGGCTGAAATATTTAATCTATTTTTAAATTGTTTTAAATTTTGTATTTTTACATTGTTTTATGATGGCTGTACACTGCCCTTAGTCCTTCGGGAGAAGGGCGGTATAGAAATCTAATAAACCTAACCGAAACCTAACCACTTAGTTTTTTAGTTGCATTTACTACTGGACCTTGCAATCATGACAGCTATTATTTTAGGTCACTATTCAAAATAAGGATGTTGTATATTGACTTTTGGGCCAACATATCCGTCCTATTCTAGCACTGAATTTTCCTTGCATCTTTTCTAATATTATTAAGAGAAATAGTTGAGTTTTCTCAACACTGTATTGTCTATCCCAATGTCTTTTCCTTGATGATACTTATAATTCCACACTTCTCACAAATTGTTTTGAAGACAGTCTGATTTTGTACGTATTCTACCTAAGTTATTTTAGATAATTTCCCATGGATCCAAAACTTCAAAGGTTTTTATTGTCATTCTATTGTCATTACCCGTTCTTTTACGTATCAAAAAGAACACAGTAGGATTTGTTCATTTCACCATGATATAAATGTAATCAATTTTACAGAAGTAATCAGTTTGTTGTTTAAAATACTTTTTTATTCATTCTTTCAATCTACAAAATGCCTAAGGTACTGTGAGAAAACCAACTAAGTAAATAAAAACAATTAAGAATGTGAGCATCAAAGGAACCGAGAGGATTAACATAATAAACCCAACATATGGAAGATTATACAAAAACGATCTAGTTTTCAGAAATGGTATTTACTCAATGCCCAAATGTAATTAAAAACACCTCCACTTTGTCTTTTTTTTTCTCCTTTGGATCTGTCAGCATCTCTAAAATGTCTGATCAGAAGTTAATTTTGGTGGCAGAACCTGTAGTACCAGGAAGAGAAAATTGTAGCTTACTCTGTCCATTATTGCTGAACACTGATAATATTTTTTTTCTCTCCATCTGGAGAGAAAAATTGGGGGCGGGGAAGGTTCACCCACGTGCGTGCCCACACCCATAATTCTATGCACCCCGCCCCGCACATGCGCGCGCAACCCCACCTGCCCCCTGCCCCTGGCACGTGATGGCCCGGTAGGTCTGCTTTTCTTTCTCACCTGGCTCCAGATCCTCTCTATGCATCTCTAGGAGTCTCTAGAGGCTGGGAACAGCAAAAAAGTCACTTCCTGTCCAACCAGAAGTTGGGGAATGGGTCATTTTGGGCCTCCGGAGGGCCTCCGAGGGTTGGGGAAGGCTGTTTTTGCCCTCCCCAGATGCATAGAGAGGATCTGGAGCCAGGTGAGAAAGAAAAATGGGCCTTCCCCACCCCCCAGGCCCTCCGGAGGCAGGAAACAGCCTGTTTCTCTACTTCTGGTGGGCTGAGAAGGCCCAAAAATGGAGCTGAGCTGGCATGCCCATAGATATGGCTACGCATGCCATCTGTGTTAGTGTTAAAAAATAGTGTTTAAAAAATAGTAGTCCTCAAATTATCTCCCTCCCCAAAAATCAAGAGGAAAAGTCAGCCCAACAGTTTTCAGCATTTCCTCATTCCAGAGGTGGGTTTCAGCAGGTTCTGACAGGTTCTGGAGAATTGGTAACGGAAATTTTGAGTAGTTCAGAGAACCAGCAAATACTACCCGTGGCTGGCCCCAGAGTGGGGAGGGAATGGAGATTTTGCAATATCCTTCCCCCAGGAATGGGGAGGGAATGGAGATTTTACAGTATCCTTCCCCTGCCACACCCACCAAGCCACACCCATTAAGCCATGGCATGCCCACCAAGACACACCTACAGAACTGGTAGTAAAAAATTTTGAAACCCATCACTGCCCTATTCCCTGTGGCTCCTGCCTCCATCCCCAAAAGTTATATCCCAAATTAATAGATAAAACACAGATTTTTAAAAAAAGTTTCATTTTGTCATAATGAAATTTTTAGACATCCATTATTCTGGCAAATTTCAATCATCTTCTCTCCCCATCCCTGCCCACAGAAAAAATGTATCTTGGTTTTATTATAATCAGCTTGGTATTTCTCCTTTCCCTTGTTTCATTCCTCCAATCATTTTCGTCACCTTTCCTCTCATGTTGTTTCTCTGAACAAAAAGAAAAGAAGGGAGCCTGGAATGCTGAGAAGATACACACATATTTAAACCTGTGCATGTGATTTCTATGATAATCCACAATGTGTGTGTGTGTATGTGTGTGTGTGTGTGTGTGTGTGTGTGTGTGTTTATTTTCTTTGCTTGTTTGTTTTTTGTTTTGTTTTGTTTTTTGACTGCTGAGGGATATTTGGTATTGGTTTTACCACTGAACGTTCTGAGTATTTTTCTGGATGACTTCAAATTACCAAAAAGACAGAAAAACCTTTGAGAAGATAACATTACTTCCAAGATGACAATAAAGATGTATTAGGCTTAGTTTCCCTTGTTTTGTGGGTTTTTATTTAATAGTCTTACTTTGATAGTGATCAAACTGCTGAAGAAAGCCCTTGGAAAGCTTCTAAAAACCCTGAAAACTGAAAATTGAGAAGCAGCCCTCTCTTCCAATGGATTGCACCTCAGCAACTGGGGTCAAGTTATTTACTTTAAATAAGCAATTTAAGCCCCTAACTCAACAGAAGTTGAAGATGAAATTGTACAGATAATCCTCAGATTACAACCATTTGTTCATCAATCATTTGAAATTACGATGGCATTGAGTGGTGGTTACAATGGGTCTTTGGAATTCCATTGCCTACTGACTCACCTTGCACACCCTTACTTTATGACTGCTTCACTCAGTGACAGAAATTGTGGTTTCAATTGCATTATAAATTGACGGCTACCTATAACTGCTCTGCTTCTTCCCTGAATTTGGACTCAGATAAAGTTAAATAAGTTAGGAAGATATCACTTATACAAGAATCCAGCATTTGAACATACAAATCAATGTTTTCTCACAACAGTTGTGTTGTCCCTAATTATTTTCAAAAACTGCAGCCATTAGTAAGAAACTTGGTAGTCTATTCCAGTTTGTGAACTACTTTCCTGATGATCAGATTGCTGAAGGATCTCATCTCATTGCCTGGAAGAGTTTTAATTTTTGGACTCCTGAACATATTCAACCAATGTCAGGATACCTATTTGATACTTTCCCTAGTTGTATTTTTCAAACACCCCAATGATTGTTTTCTACCAAAAACAACATCAAAAATAAGCCTAGATCCTTTACTCATAAAAGAAATGTTCTTTCTCTGAAACCGTTACCTCATGCTCCAGTGCCCCAAATTAATATGGATGTGGTAAAAAGACTCCCTAGATCTTTAGGTGGCTATACAGGCTTAATTGAATTTAAAACTCCAATGATCTCACATGTTTAAAATGAGGAAATTTCTAAAGCTGTTTTTGTGATCTTGATATCAAACCATTACTGCCTAACAAAAAGCACAGGTGTAATATTTAACTAATTAGCCAAGAGGTGAAACCAACTTCAAAAAATCCCAAATTGCTAGATAAGAAAGCACTGAGAAGAAATGATGACACTCATTTAGTGAGTCTTTAACTCTCTTTTTCCATTATTGCCCCAGAAGAAATGTTTAATTTAAAAAATAGATTTCTCTCAGCTGCCAAAGATGAATCAAGGTATCATCCTACAGTGATAAGAGGACTAAAACAAGTTTTGTTAGGACTTATTCTGAGATAATCTTGTATTAAATTTATTTCAATTTCACTTCCAAAGTTTGTGATTTTGCAGACCTAACTCAACAAGTCAATCCTATAAACCTCAGAGCTCCTATAGACATTTGCAGCTTATCCAAGACAACTCTCTATTAACCTCCTCTTCTTCATCATTCCTTAAGTACCAACAAGCTGAATTGTGTTATAGAAACCTAACTAAAAGCTGTTTTTAGAGAAGTATCAGAAGAAAATACCAGAATTTTCTCATATTGCAGATCCCCCATTGAACTAAGCTGCAGCCCAATTCTTGGAGGACAAATATATTCCTCCCAGACCCCATCATAACATGTGTGCTTTGGCTATACTGGATTATATGAGGTTAACTCTGCACACATTCATTTCTCCTACAAAAGCAAATCACCCCAAGAAAATCCTAGAGGTAATTCATGTTGAATGACATTTGGATATCATTACCCAACCAATGCTTGATTTCTTGGAATGTGGCAGATTGTCCCAAAGGTGCTTTTTCAAAAGGCAACTGGACTTTCTTCGTTTTTTCTTGAAGATGTTTCACTTCTCATCCAAGAAGCTTCTTCAGTTCTGAAGACATTTCTTGGATAAGAACTTAAGAAGCTTCTTGGATGAGAAGTGAAAAGACTTCAAGGAAAAACACAGAAACTCCAGTTACCTTTTGAAAAAGCACCTTTGAGATAACCATGACTGAGACTCTCCATAGACAATGTGGCAGATTGATTTTCCAAACAGACACGCCATTTTCAATTGCCTATTAGGACAATTTGAGATGTTCATTTGCAAGTAATCTTGAAAAACAAACCTGTGACACTAGAGGCTTAGATATCTTTTTCACTTCAAGCAACTCCTGCTCAGAAGGTGGCCATTTTCAAAGGGACATTAGTATTTCCCTAAATCATATCCAATTGCCTCCGTGCCTATGTCTAATGCCTTGCCTAACACTATGGAACTGCAAATTGAGGGACAAAATTTTAGGTTAATTAATGTTTATTCCCCTCCTCACAGGTTGTGATACCAAATAAACGATTTGGGAGGATTTGCTTAAGGGTTATATAGTGGGATCAATTTGCCAGTGCCCAAATTTAGAGCTGATTTTAGAAGATTTCTAAAGCAGGCTGGATCCTTATGGCAAATCTCATTTATTGTTGTTATTTTGTAAATTTTAATCTTGATACATACTTCAATTTGGACCTCACCATTCTATCCATGAAGGAATTAAGAATAGTGGAACATAGCCAATTGGCCATTCAATGTAATCTGTTTTTAAAGTTGCTGTGTCCTATTGATATTGAGGAAAAAATCACTTTCCAGGAAGACTGAGGTACCACTGTGATAAATTACATGATAATATTGCAGAAGTTATCCACCTGTTGTCTTGTTTTTAAGATACTTTTCTATGCTGACAATAATCATTTCCCACTTACTGGAAATTTTTCTGCTAATGCCCTAGTGCTGTGATGGTGAAACTATGTCATGTGTGCCACAGGTGGCACGCGGAGCCATATCAGTGGACATGCGAGCTCAGCTCCTGCTGTTTCTTGCCTCCAGAGGGCCTAAGGTGGTGGTGGGGAAGGCCCATTTTCTGCTCTCCCCAGGCTCCAGAGCCTTTCTAGGAGCCTGGAGAGGGTGAAAACTGTGGGACCGGAAGTCAGCAAACTTTCTGGCCTCTGGAGGGCCTCTGTGGGGATGGGGAAGGCCATTTTCCCCCTCCCCAGGCTCCTAGAGAGGCTCCCCAGGCTCTGGAGCCTGGGGAGAGCAAAAAACGGGCCTACTGGACCCACCAGGCCAAAAGTGGGGGGAGCGCAAGGGGGGGTCATGCACGCATGCGTGGGGGGTGGGATGCATAGAGTTATGGGTGTGGGCAAACGCACATGTGACCCCCTCAGCTCCCCCTGCTTTTTTCAAAAAGGTTAGCCATCACTGCCCTAGTGTAAAGTCTTGGAGGATCTAGTGTGGAATTCCCAAATTAAGAGTTTATTCATAGAGCCCAGTTGCCCATTACCAGAAATTACAGACCACTCACTGTTCCTGGAGGGCAGAAAAGGATGACATTGCCTTTGTTAGTCCTCCATTTATCTTCAGAGTGATGTCAAGATGCATTCCATTGCTTCACTTCAGTTATATTTTTCCATGTTCTTTGGTCATTTGGGCTAGGATAATTCAGCTTGTGGTGAGTTAAATTCCGCAATTCACTGACTGCTTTGCAGAGGAACTGAGCAAATGTTTATCATTCACCTGAATTGTTCCTTTATTTTCCTTACTAGCACTGCTTCGTAGCCAAGAGAAGGTGTCAATTCAAAACCTGATACTATTGTTTATTTTATTTATTTCCACCATTATCAGGTCAACTGCAGTTGATCTAGCAAAATGACATTTTTTAAAAAATGTATTCAACCTGGGTGAAACCTGACTAGTTAATTTATTAAATGTTAGAAATAATCTGTTTTGTAGATACAGCATCTTTATGATAAATTTCTTGATTGGATGATCCGAGGGTGGTTGTTGTTAGTTGCGAAGTTGTGTCCAACCCATCCTAACCCCATGGACGACATTCCTCCAAGCCTTCCTGTCCTCTACCACCCTCTGGAGTCCATTTAAGCTCACGCCGACTGCTTCAGTGACTCCATCCAGCCACCTCATTCTCTGTCGTCCCTTTCTTCTTTTACCCTCCGTCTTTCCCAGCATTCAGCTCTTCTCCAGTGAGTCCTTCCTTCTCATTAGGTGGCCAAAGTATTTGAGTTTCATCTTCAGGATCTGGCCTTCTAAAAAGCAGTCAGGGTTGATCTCCTCTAGGACTAACTGGTTTGATCACCTTGAAGTCCAAGAGACTTGCAGGAGTCTTCTCCAGTACCATAGTTCAAAGGCCTCAGTTCTTTGGCACTCAGCCTTTCTTATGGTCCAACTTTCACAGCCATACATTGCAACTGGGAAAATCATAGGCTTGACTATATGCACTTTTGTTGGAAGGGTGATGTCTCTGCTTTTTAGTATGCTATCTAGATTTGCCAAAGCTTTCCTCCCCAGGAGCAAGCGTCTTTTAATTTCTTGGGTGCAGTCCCCATTTGCAGTGATCTTGGAGCCCAGGAAAATAAAATCTGTCACTACCTCCATTTCTTCCCCATCTATTTGCCAGGGATTGAGGGGGCCAGATCCCATGATCTTAGTTTTCTTAATGTTGAGTTTTAAGCCAACTTTTGCACTCTCCTTCACCCGCATCAAAAGGCTCTTTAGTTCCTCTTCACTTTTTGCCATTAGAGTGGTATCATCTGCATATCTGAGGTTGTTGATATTTCTCCCGGCAATCTTAATTCCAACTTTTGATTCATCTAGCCCCGCCTTTCTCATGCTGTGCTCCCCATGTAAATTAAATAAGCAGAGCGACAGTATATAACCTTGTCGGACACTTTTCCCAATTTTGAACCAATCAGTGGTTCCATATCCAGTTCTCACTGTTGCTTCTTGACCCGCATATAGGTTTCTCAAGAGACAAATAAGATGGTCTGGTACTCCCATCTCTTTAAGAACTTGCCATAATTTGTTGTGATCCGCACAATCAAAGCCTTTAGCATAGTCAATGAAGCAGAAGTAGATGTTTTTCTGGAACTCCCTAGCTTTCTCCATAATCCAGCATGATCTCTAGTTCCTCTGCCTATTCCCCTTCCCTTCAAAATCCTGCCTGTACTTCTGGTAGTTCTTGATCCACATACTGCTGGAACCTAGCTTGTAGGATTTTGAGCATTACTTTACTAGCATGTGATATGAGTGCAATGGCGCAATAGTTTGAACATTCTTTGGCATTGCCTTTCTTTGGAATTGGAATGTAAACTGACCTTTTCCAGTCTTGTGGTCAATGTTGAGTTTTCCAAATTCGCTGGCAAATTGAGCGTAGCACTTTTACTGCATCATCTTTTAGGATTTTGAATAGCTCAGCTGGAATACTGTCACCTCCATTAACTTTGTTGTTTCTGAAAGCCCATTTATAATATAATAACATAATAATGATATTGTAATATATATTATAAGATATATTATATAAGATATACTATAATATTATATAAGATAATAAGATATAATATAATAATAATACTATAATAAGATCCGAGGGTAGGTGTTATCTAATGAGATTTTGAAATGGGCAATCAACTTTGAACCAGTGCATTACCTTACATCATCTTGCCAAAAAAAATAAATCCATCTACCTGCATGGAATCCTCTATGCTACCTTCATTAATCAGGCAGTAGCTTTCGGTTTGATATCTAGAGAGATGCTAGATGAAGGAAACTAGCAGCCTCATTTATATATTGCCATTTATTACAGTTAATTATGATATTTATTTGTTTGTTTGTTTGTTTGATTTATATATGCTGTCCTTCTCTGGAGACTCAGGGCGGCTTACAATGCATTAAGCAATGATTATGATTTTGTATGAGAATACATACATATAGATGAAATGATTTGTTTATGGATGGATTTTCTGTGCCAATCTCTAAAGGGAGTTAAATAGGGATGTGTTAATGTATTTAATGTCTGTGTTAATTCCATAATACAAGCTCTCTCAAACTGTGAATGCTGTTCCTGCCACTAGATAATAGACCTCTTTCCAGCATATGGTGACAATGCAAGTCGTTCTTCTCCTGATTCAAATTGATCTGTGGCAGAAACTTCAGATACTAGCAACAGTCTGTGAGAATGAAAAATTAGAAATTAATTACTCTAAAACAAAGGTCTTGTTCAGTAAGAGACATATGAATTGCCATCACAATTGGAAAATCAGTGACAACCAAACTGAGCAGGTCAAGGTTTTAAATATTTAGGAATCGACTTTCAATCTTCCACCACATGGAAATAACAAATTTGAGAAATTACATGTCCCAAAGGCCTCTATGCTATAATTAGATTCACTAGTTGCAACAATAATAATTTCGTCCTTGCAGCAGTTAAATTATTTAGGCTCAAGGTGTTAAGGCTAAGCCGTCTGTTGTACGGCACATATATTTGTGCCTATAAAGAGATAATGGCCTTAGAAAAAATCCAATCATAATTTGTAATAATTATCCATCACATTCCTTGAACTGCACCAAATGTACATCTTTACATGAAATTGTGTTATGATTCTGTTGAGGTCCACATGAGAATTTTTTGCTTGGAAATTGGCTGGAAGAAATTTCCTGGGCCAATCTGTTCTCACTGATAAATTTATTTCTTGTTCGAAAATAAGGTATAGCTAAAAATTTAATAAAGTTAGAGTTTTTTTAAAAAATAAAAGGAAACAAGGTGTAGCTTATGATCTCTCCAATTGCAGTCTCTCAGTCATTGTAAATATTTGAACCTAAAAAGCTATATCAGAGATCAAACAGAGACTTGTACTTTCACAATGAGAGATCCAAAGCTTCAGACTGTTGTTATTACTTTATTTTTATTTAATTTATGCTGTTGTTACATTAGACAGGAGACCACAATTTTAATGAAGAATAGTAGCTTGGCTGCCAGTTTATTAGCTCTATTTGGTACATACTTGCACGCTTCCCAAGGTGTGCCACAGGAGAGTGAGCCAGCTCCACACCAGAAAGAAAGATGAGAGACTGTTTCTGCAGCATCACCCAAGGCCCTCTCCATCCACCAAAGTCACCTCACAAACAGGTGTCATAACTGGAAGGGTTCAGTGCCAGCAGGATTCTAACCATCCACATGAAGCACCATCTCGTCTTCCCATGGAAGTCATAGCTATTTATCCTCTCACGTAGAACAAGCTTTCAAACTGCAAGGTGGGCAGAAGTTGAGGTGAGTGATGGGACCTCACCCAGCCACACAGTGCTAGGACTCTAACTGCTGGAACAAAGACCATCTTCAGTGTCATTAAGCCACAGAGCCACTGTTGTTCTGCTATTGTTATGAAGGTTTCCCATTACATCTTCACCATTTTCATATATTTTTTCTAATATTCTCTCCAACTCATATAGAAGAGCATTAACAGTAATGAGTTTAATGCCTTATGTTCCAAAACACTAGAAGTTTGATATGATCCATATTGAAAATGCTTCTGCTCTGACAAAACCCTGAGATAGTTTCACACATCTTGCTGTGCTGAATCTTGTATCAACTTTGATGCTCCAATGCTCCGTATTAATATTCCTTTACTAAACTTACGGATTGGCCTGAAATACAGCCTGCATATTTTCTACTGGTGAATTACTCCATTAAAATATCTACAAAAATAGCTAAATTCTGCTCAACTGTGAATGATGTTAAAAGTCCTGGGTATGACTCATGCTTGGGTGTGGATGATTTGATGACCTCTAGGTCAGGCTCAGAAGAGCAATAATTCTTAATATATGCCACCATCTTTGAGTTCTTCTGATACCATAATGGGGCTATTGGCACTAAGACAACATTTTTAGTCCAGCTTCATTTCTTCTCCCTAGCAATCTACTACTGTGTTTCCATTCTTAAAGTACTGAAGGATCTCAGACTCTCTCTGTCCATTTTTTTGCAAGTCAGGCATGATACTTCTATTGTTATAATGTGACCTAACAATTTGTGTGGGTATTTGATTGTGGCTGCTTGACTCATTCATCTTCTGAGAACTTTGACTGTTCTTTTAGGGAGCCACAAAACTCAGCTTAAAGTCTGGGATTTTTCAGCTCAAGATCATGATGGTGCTCCTATGGTGGAATGGAGTCTAGAGTTGTAGGAGGGAAGGGCTTTCCCCCAGACAGTAAAGAGGCAGCAAAACTTGGAATCTTTGGTGTACAGGCAGAGAGCGAAGATAGATCCTCTCTAGCAATTCATGGTGTATATCTAATAATTCTGTAAATAGTTGCTTTGGTCTGGCAACATTTCTCTCTATATAGGCAGACAATAATAACAAAACTACTCAGAAGTAATTCCACATGTCGTTCTTGGTTCTTTGGGCCTGACAAGTCTTCCTCTGAAATGTTGCCGTGTGAGGAACAGCAGCAGATGGCATCTCCTCTAAAAATCAAGCTGCATCACATTCAAGGACAATCAGGTTTCAGCATGAGGTAGGGAAGCCCACAGATGCCTTTTTCTCCTCCTCCTTAGTAAAAATGCAATAAATTAAACACCTAACAACATATGGTTCTTTAAGGACCCTACAAATTAACTGCCTGTGATAGTTACCTCATGCTGTTTTTATAATAGACCCATCCTGCCCATTTATTAGTTTAAAAAATGTTCAGCATTTGCACGTTTATTGTCTGAGGGTAAGCAGATATAACAAGATTAAAAAAACCCCCACCCTCCTGCATTATGCCTTTACTGGATTGCGGTGTACCGTTTTAATTCCTTATATTTAAATAAACCTAGTTTAAGAGTATTTATACGACTTTACCTCATTTTTGCAGGGCCCACATTTTCTATCCTGATTATTCAGGAATTACAATTATTATAACTCTTTACTCAAAAGGTTGTTTAAAAACCCTAATCAATTAAAAAAGGACAGAAGAAAACATGCAACTTGTGTCAGCTGGAAAGCCCAACATCTTGATATTGTGTGGAGTGAACGTAACACACATCTCCTGATAATGCTTGGTATCCATTCCTTGTTCTAAGAGCATAATCCCTTCTTGCTATCCCTGATGGAACATGAAATGTTGATTTTCAAACCTGCCCGTAGGGAAAAAATATTAAACATTTTAGACTGAGAAAGGAAGAGGGAATAAAGATTATGCTTTTATGAGGAAATAAAGGGGAGGGGGGAGGTGTTCCCCTCCTCCCTCCCTCTTTTGATTGCTCTTTGAAGCTGCGGGCAGGAAGGGAGCAGCCCTGGGCACACGTTCACATCATTCCCCAAGGAAGTAGTTTATTTACAAAAGGGCAGGTGAGGGGAGGAGGGAGCGTGACCCTTCACTTTAACAATTCATCCTCACCATCATCTATGAATTCATGAATTTCCAACATTATTGCCAATTGCAGGTCTAGGGGTCAAATGGCTCCCCTCCTGTTATATATCTGCCACCCACCCTCCAATCGGGTAAATTCCCTCATAGAATAAAAAAATCTTCATTAAAAAGATACAGCTTTACAGCAAGCAATTAAAGCCGGCACACGCACATAATACACGCACTCTGTAAAAAGCCACAGATGAATCACTGCTGGAATCAGCAATCCTAACAGATATTTGAGATATATTTTTTTCTGCCTATTAATACAACTTGAGATGTATTGACATTTTATGCAAACGAGTGGAGCAGAGAGAAGAAGCTAAAACAGGCCATGCTGTGTGAAAGGAAAAACTTTGGATAAAATTAGATTACTAATTTACTTGGTAAATTAGTAATCTAATTAGACACCCAAGTAAGGCATAGCCCTATCTCATTTTTGTGATTATTTAACACTACACACACACACACACACACACACACACACACACACACACACACGATCCTAAGGTAAAGGTAAAGGTTCCCCAGGCACATACATGCTAATCATTCCCAACTCTAGGGGGTGGTGCTTATTTCCATTTCCAAGCCAAAGAGCCAGCACTGTCCAAAGCCATCTCTGTGGTCATGTGGCTAGCATGACTAAACGCCAAAGGCTCATGGAGCGTTGTTATCTTCCCACAAAAGTAGTCCCTATTTTTCTACTTGTATTTTTTACATGCCTTCGAACTGCTAGGTTGGCAGAAGCTGGGACAAGTAACGGGAGCTCACTCTGTTACGCAGTGCTAGGGATTCGACCCACCGAACTGCCACCTTTCTGATTGACAAGTTTAGCGTCTTAGCCACTGAGCCACTGCATTCCCTCCCAATCCTAAACCCACTCCCAAATACAATGTAAGATATACCTTAACTGTCTAGAGCAGTATTTCTTAAAATATAGTTGGAGAACCTCTCAGGGGTATTCAAAATCAAAATGGTCAGCTTTTGAAGCTATTTGCAAAAAAGTAAAACAATGTCATCCTTCTCATTATTATGTTATATTTGTAAACAAAAAGTATAGGGTTTTTAAATTATTATTTTTAAAATTTCTTAATACCGAATGGGTTTAACCGGTATGAACTGACACACCCTATTGAGGAAAAACCTAGTGAAAACAAAGTGCCTTTCCCAGTTTGTTGTTGCAGAGGGAGGAGGAAAGAATAAAGACCTGCATAAGGAATGAAGAGGAAGTACAGAAATGTGGCTTGTTTCCAGAGCAAGTGGTTATGACATGAATTCCCCTGGATGGTGCAAAACAACAGCTGGTTTTCCTGATGTTTCTGCTGCATTTTGTGCTACCAGCTCTCAAGGTGTAAACGAAGCCAGGGGTTGAGATACAGAGACAATGATAATGATTATGTTCCATTTAACTGTCCCCATTGGTTTGCCTTGAGAGCTACTAATACTTCAGAACTAATTGCCCGCTTGATATCTTTATTTTTGCCCCAGACTGGATTTGATTGCCCTTCCCCCCTTTTTTGGTTTATGAGCCAGGGATTCTACTATGTCCGTCTTCAATGACTTTCTCCAAACACTGTAGAAGTGTAATATGGGTTTCATATTCAAAGTTTTTTGTAGGCTAATGTATGCCCTGAGTCCGTCAGGAGAAGGGCGGTATATAAAACTACTTAATAAATAAAATAAATAAATAAATAAATAAATAAATAAGTTGGTGCAGACTGATTGATCCTCTGCATGCAGCTAAATAAAATTTATTTGAAACTGCTATGTGTCATGTTGTTGTAAAGGCAAGCAATGAAGCTTGAGACATGATATTCTTGCTCTAAGACTTGAGTCTCCACAGTAAACCAAATGCAAGGCGATTAACCGGTGTTTAGCTGAAGGGAAAATGATTTTGTAATTGCTTGTTTAGCCTTCCTTTCCTATGAAAGCACTGAGATCGCAGAGAGAAAATGCAGCAATGCAGAAGTGAGGTAAGGCTTCTTTTGATCAATGCCTCCTTTTGTTCTTCTTTGAGATCTTTTTTGAGTTCTAGAACAAGGGAGCAGCATTTTCCTTCCAACAATTTCCTATCATTCTTTTTGATCAGTTGGGGCTTGGGGACTGGGTGATGCTTTTTAGACAGCGATAGACCTTATAACAGGGGGCATAATATGAGGCCTTGGACAGGGACATCCATAGAGAAGAAGCCTTCAGCCTACTTATTGTGAGGGAGGGGGGGAGTGGAACGTAGAGTATATGATTACATACAGGGGTGAAATGCTCCCAGTTTGGACCGGATTGCCTTATCCGGTAGCGATGGCGGTGGGTGGTTTGGAGAACCAGTAGCAAAAATCCCTGCGCACCCCCCACCACCACCACCATATCCAGCTGAGCCGCACGATCATCAGAGGCTTTTTTTTTACTTTTAAAAGCATTTTTTAACAACTTCTTCCAACGAAAAAATGCTTTTAAAAGTAAAAAAAAAAAGCCTCTGACGATCGCACGGCTCAGCTGGGATTGTCAGAGGTTTTTCAAAGCATTTTTTTTCTGCAACCTCTTGGCTGAAGAGATGGTAAAAAAAATGCTTTGAAAAGTCTCTGATGATCCCAGCTGAGTTGCCTGATCAGCAGAGGCTTTTCAAAACATTAGAAAAAATACTTTGAAAAGTAAAAAAAAAAAAAAAGTTGGCCACACCCACCCAGTCACATTACCCCCCCCCCCCCGCCCAAGCCATGCCCACAGAACCGGTAATAACAAATTTTACATTTCATCCCTGGTTACATATCACATCCTTTCCTAGAGTAGGCCTTAATTATTATCTGACATCTGGGATACATAAAACCTACATTCTGACAATAATCTGAAAATTGTTTTTGCACTGATTTTGGTTACCGTCAAACCCTGTTATATTTCTTTTCCCTATCTTCAGATTTTATCCACTGTTTTAAAATAATCTTCTTCTATCTCTTCTTCATCTGCAGCTCTCAAAATCCTTCGTTTTTATCTCTATCTCTATCATATATCTGTCTGCCTGCCTGCCTGCCTGCCTGCCTGATAACTCTATCATCCATCCATATCTATCACTGTAGTTGTAGTTATTGTAATACTTACATATACTTAGCCAAGTTTTGAAAGTAGGTGCTGGTTTTTATGCTTATGCTCATACTATATTTCATTTACCAAACTCTTTTCTATCCATTCACCCTGAAACTCAATATTCTCCCCCTGCCTGTAACCAGAATTTCTGATCAAAAAGCAACTCTGCTTGAAATGTGGCCTAAATTCAAACTGTAAACTCCCACCCCAATTTTTGAGCCATAGATGTGTGTGTGTGTGTGTGTGTTTTCCCAAGAATTAGATGCTGAGCAGGGTGGGATAACAAAATGGGATAGTGCATAGTAAAGCAGGAGAATTTTACTTGTTTGCTGGGCATGATCCCCACACCTATTGATCCACCATTGGGTGCTGAAAACAAGCTCATTGGACAATTGCTCCAAACTTCCATGTGTTCATGTAAAGTCTTTATAGCTCTACTGGGCAATATTTGACAGTTGAGTTCTGCTCTTTCCTTTCTAAACAACAACCAAACCAAACTATATTGCAGCCAGAGGAAAGTATCTTGAACCTCAGTGGAGAAGGCATGCACAATATCAGTCTGTAGTGATCAGTGGCAGGAGAGCTTAGCCAGCCTTATACTGATCAGCTGACTGTTCCATTAACAACCCAAATCAGGAAATGTGGAAGCTATTGGCTAAGGGAAACATTACTTTAGCACCAAATAGCTAACCAAGTCTGAAAACATGATCTGAAGATGAGATGAAGGCAGTGAAAATAAGTCCATCCCCAGAGGAAGGCTTCTACATGCTTCTACATAGTAACATAGTAAGATGCAGCTGGGGTAAAGCTGAATATGAGGCAACATTATTTGGGCTCTTAAATTTTGATTTAAATTGGCCACCAGTTAGATGGTTTAGTCCAAGTCAAATGAAGTTGTTTTTAAAGCTTTCAAGAATTGGCCTAGAAGAAATGATGATTTGAATCTAAATTCATGAATCTGATTCATCGGTTTAAGGAGAAACAGTTTTGTGAAATGGTTCCTCCCTCACTGTGGTTTCTCCAAATTTTACTGATTCTTCAGCATGATTACTCTGAAGTCAATGGGGTTTCTCTGTGATTTTATTTGCACACATACCATTGCTTTGTTCATCTATGGTATATAGCTGTTGACCTCAAGAACAAAACAGAAATAATGTGAGATGTCTTCAAAATCTTTGGGACTGGGTTTTGTGTAATCATATTTCAAAACTAAAGTAGTCCAAATATAAGAACTGTTCTCTCTTGTTTATTATTACTTATACTTGTACTGCTAATTTACTCAGTAATTTATATTCACTAGAGTTAATCCGAGCTTCAAAAGTCAGATTGTATGGAATGGCATCATGCAACTCTGTTTTATGAATAAAACTGCCTCCTGCAACTCTTGAATAAAATAAACTGTTGGAGACATGATGTACCCACCCTATAATAGTGGGTTGTTTTTTTTTAAGATAATCACCTGCAAGCCATTTTAAGGACAGAACTCCTTTTTAATGAACAGCCAAGAATGTAGCATTTGGAATTTTATAAAACTAAAAAAGATTTCAAAAGTTAGGAATACAAAATGGCAGTCAGTGTGATTTGTTTCCGTTCAAAATAATTTTGCCTCATTTATACAACACCTCATTTCAAGATGGCTGAAATTGTTCTTATCAATACATATGGTAATATCTCTCCTGTGTGATGTACGATATGTGCTTAGCTACTGTACATATCTAGAAAATTTATTGAAATTGTAATGAAAATTACATATATTTTCCAAAACAATTCCTGAAATGTAAACATCTCAAATTGTATAAAGCCCTTGAACACTTCAAGAACCATGCAAAATTTTGTGAACTTTAGATTTGCTCAAAAAACACTTTTTTTAAAAAAAAATATTGACTTAATCAGCATCAGGAACCAATTTTGGGAAAGGCAAATATTGTCTAAACTCCCTTTGAATTTAGACCACTGAAACATCTGTCCAAAATTCAAGAATGTTCTCTATTTGCAACATCAACCATCATCTCGGCAGCTTGGTCAATTGGAAGAATAATTGGAAACCATAGGAATAAGGAGCAACCTGGCCTGTCTCAGACATACTACCAGAGGTGGGTTTCAGTAGGTTCTGACCAGTTCTGGAGAACTGGTAGCAGATATTTTGAGTAGTTTGGAGAACCCGTAGTAAAAGTTCTGACTGGCCCTGCTCCCATCTATTCTCTGCCTCCCAAGTCCCAGCTGATTGGGAGAAAATGGGGATTTTGCAGTATCCTTCCCCCAGAGTGGGGTGGGAATGGAGATTTTACAGTATCCTTCCCCTGCCATGCCCACCAAACCACGCCACGCCCACCAAGCCATGGCATGCCACGCCATGCCACGCCACGCCACGCCACACCCACCAAACCACACCATGCCCACCACACCCACAGAACCAGTAATACATTTTTTTGAAACCCACCACTGCATACTACCCATACCTTGTTTCTCTTACATTACATTACATTACATTACATTACATTACATTACATTACATTACATTACAACCCAGCCCTCACCACTCAGGGCTGGGCAAAAGATGAAACATTAAACAACCCAAGAACTGAAAGCAAGCTATGAAGCACTGATATATTCTCAAACAATTTGGCTTAGCATGAGAGAAAATTTAAAACAAAAGATATATTCCTCTTTCTATTACATTATATTGTTTGTCCCCCTTGTATGATGTTTTAATAAACCTAAATAATGTGGATAAAAAATTACCTTTGGTTACTATATCTACTTGCAAATCTGAAGAACATGCACATTCAGATTTTTCTCACATAGTTCTGAATACCATGAGCACTAACTTAATATTAAAGCATATTTCAGTGAGGTTTATTATATCAAAGCTTTCAAAATTACTTCACAAGTGTGTGTGTGTGTGTGTGTGTGTGTGTGTGTGTTATTTTGTACATTTGGTTCTTAAGAAAAACATTCTAAGACATGATCAATCTTGAAGTCTTTTGAAGAAAGAGCAGTCATTTAAAAGTATTGACCTTTAGGATGTGATTTTGCATTGATTTAAGGCTACCAGTTGAACTACTCTGGGAAAAAAAAACAAACCACAGTTTAAATACTCCATGTTAAATAACCATCATGAAAAAGACTATATGGCAATAATGATGGTCTATATTTCCTTGGAAATAGACCACATTTTTATTTAATGATACTTACATTTATGTAAATGTTTCTAATATTGCAATCAAGTTTGCTATATAAGAACTTTATTATTGGTTTTAAAATGCCTCCTAGAAAGGTTGTAGTCTTACACAGGATTCCCTGGGACTAATTTTTATTGTACTTTCTTCTGCTAGAGCAAATAACATTCCTCTGTAAATTGCTTTGATTATTACTTTGGCTAGTACATTTTATACTGTATGTGATGATTATCTTTTAACAATAAAACATTCATTTTAGTTTTCTAGTTTTGAGAGGAAACATAGATTCGTCTGAAAACTGAAAACGTTGTTTTATTTTAACTATTGTAATTAGGAATACAATATTGGTACTTGTTTATGTCTTCATTTACCATAATGTCCAGAAGAGTATATTTATTACAATAGTTGGTGTTGCAGTAAAAACAAAGCATTTTATAAAATTACTACATTTATTATGGCAAACATCTTTGTGAGTAAGAGTACATTATATCAGATGAAATTGTTTATAATTCACCAAGAACTACACTACACATTAAATTAGGTTTTTTTGTCGGTATGAAAATAATCTAGGTAACTTTTGTTTCTTGAATGAATAAAATAAAATCTAATTCCCGATTTTTCTATCTAAGACTACAGCGCTTAATTTTATATTTTTCACAGCCAACTGCAACTTTCTTCTGGCTACTGTGCTATCTATCTATCTATCTGTCTGTCTGTCTGTCTGTCTGTCTGTCTGTCTGTCTCTCTGTCTGTCTCTCTGTTGTCTGTCTGTCTGTCTGTCTGTCTACCTACCTACCTACCTACCTAGCTTTCTATCTATCATGTCTCTCTCTCTCCATCCATCCATCACATTTATATGGCCACCTCTCACACAGAAGCAATTCTGGGTGGCCTACAACTTTGAATGTGAATTAAAGATGGAATTTATTGTAGTGAACCTGATATCAACACAGTAAATTTAAAAAACTAATGTAGAAAAGAGCAACAATGATTTTACAAAATATGGAAGGCTTTCATTTTTGTTTTAAAAGAAAAGATATTTCTGTCATTCTTCAAATTATAAATTACTTTTTAGATACATAATAAGCAGCATTTGAGAAGGTAAAAAAAAGTCTAGAGGCCATCACCATGGGACCAAAGCCCCAGCCTTTTATTTGCATGTCTCATGGCCACTATCAACTTTTTTTTTAAACAAATCCCCCCTCTGTAGACATCCCAAGGGATAAAATTTGCTTTTATCACAATATCCTGTCAAAAGCAACTATTCAATAAGTTACACATAGGGCATTTTGTATCCTTACACACATTCAGAGGAATCCCTACTAAAGTGATATGTTCGTCTGAACAGATGTGCCCTGGTTGCATGCTACTATATTTGTACTTTAACATTGTGAGGGGCTCTTTAGGGTTTACGTAGATCAGGGGTGTCAAACTCATGGCCTGACCACGCCCACACCCGGTTTAGCGAACAGGAAAAACACATGATGCTGCTGTGACAATGCAAGTTTGACACTCCTGGCATAGATGATCTTTAAGATGGCCTTTGAAAATGAATTTCCCTGCTTCCTTTTAGCAAAGGTGATGGGTTATGACTCAGATGCCACTTTCCAACCTTATATCACCTGATACCAGTGAATTTGAGGCTGCCCAAAATGAATAGTTCTTCACAGTTATCCAAATGAAGAGGTCAATCAAAGAAATATGAATATTGTATTGCTTTCAGAAACAACAGTACAATCATAGATCAGAGAGCTTGTATGTACTTGTATATTTCACTTCCCACGCTATTATGCATATCACCTCTCTATTCACTCAGCATTGCCTTGAGCCATTTCACAAGGCCAAAGCAGAAAGTGGAAATGTAATGAAGTAATAGAAGAAAGCTATAGGCATTTTCTACTAAGCAAATTAATTAAAATAATTCTTCATTCTGAAAGACCAGAACTCTTATTTCTTTGCATGGCTCAATCCCTTTCTTTGAGCTTCCCTTTTCCTTAAGATCAGAGGGGGGTGGGGGAGGCATATAAGTCTTTTAAATACATAAAACAAATAACTGAAATAATAATTTTAATTAATCCTCTACATCCCAGTGTTCATCTAGGCATGACTGCCCTCTCTAAGGGCAAGGGAGGAGGGGAAGGAGTAAAATGTGTATTGTGACTGTGATGTTAATTCTACCCCATATGTATTTTCATGTGAAGCTGATCCATATTTTGGCATCGTCAAGATTGGGAATGGGGCTGAGACCCCCTATGTGAGAATTGTCACTTCTGTCAATTGCTTTTTAATGGTAATAATCTATAATCCAACATTTATGAGTTAGACATTCACTTGCATGGTAGTAAGATGAGTGATATCAGTGTGCCTGAATCTGCAATCTATTAGGTATATAGCAATAACACTTAGACTAATATATCGCTTCATAGTGCTTTTACAGTCCACTCTAAGCGATTTTACAGAGTCAGCATATTGCCCCCAACAATCTGGGTCCTCATTTTATCCACCTTGGAAGGATGGAAGGCTAAGTCAACCTCGAGCAGGTGAGATTTGAACTGCCAAACTGCAGCTAGTAGTCAGCTGAAATAGCCTGCAGTAATGCACTTTAACCACTGCGCCACCTCGGCTCTTTTTCTTGCTTTTTTCTTTTCTATATCTTGAAAAGAGGTTGTGAAGGTGCTGATTTTCTGCCTATATGGCATCTGAAACTATTTAGAACAACACGAGCAACAGCAACAGCTTAGACTTATATACAGCTTCTCTAAGCAGTTTACAGAGTCAGCATATTGCCCCCATATCTAAGCAGCTTTAAAGCCCTCTCTAAGCAGTTTACAGAGTCAGCATATTGCCCCCAACCATTCTCAGTTTACTGACCTTGAAAGACGTCAACCTTGAGCGGGTCAGGATCAAACTGCTGGCAGTCGATAGAGTTAGCCTGTAATACTGCATTCTAACCATAATGCACAACTTCCATTGGTTCAAAGGTTGCACCAGGCTTTGAATACGTTGAGGCCCAGGTTCCCAAACTGGGAATAAATGTAGTAAATAAATGTTTCGCTCCCTTTGCCTTTCAATTAATTTTTAACAGTGTTTTAAGTATCTTTGCTGCTTATAACTTTTTGACTTGGATGTATGTATTGTTTTTATATTTAAATATTTTTGTGGCCCAGATAGGCTGGAACTATTGAGGAGTCAAAGGGATGTATTACGCTCTTGTAAGGATTTAGGCATCCAATGGTGGGTTTCAAAATTTTTTACTAATGGTTCTGTGGGTGTGGCTTGGCAGGCATGGCATTGCTTGGTGAGTGTGGCAAGGGAAGGATACTGCAAAATCTCCATTGCCTCCCAATCAGCTGGGACTTGGGAGGCAGAGAATAGATGGATGCAGGGTCAGTCAGAATTTTTACTACCAGTTCTCTGAACTACTCAAAATTTCCACTACCGGTTCTCCAGAACTGATCAGAACCTGCTGAAACCCACCTCTGTAGGCACCCATTTTGTTTCTTCAAAGCTTCTTAAATTTTGACTTACTCAGGAGAATTTTGCTGGCTACTAAACAGATGTTGGCAGGCTGCATGTCATCCTGAGGATGCACTTTTTTAGAATAGAAACAGAATAGGAAGACCTTTAACTATTCTTTCTGTGAAAAGGGTTTTTTTAAAAAAAAAAGAGTTAGGAAAAGTTATTCCAACAAACTAAAATAACTGTGCAGGGCAATGAACGGATGGGAGGGGCTGCTCCTGTCACAGCATATAGGAAATGGATGGAGTGCAGGCATTTCCTTACAATTTACTTGTCCCTATCAGAAATTGAATATATTTATTCACAGTCTTAAAATAAGGCTAATTTAGCAAAAATATTATTGGATTCTTCAATGGATATTGAATATTCAACAGAATTGATTGCCTTTCTTCTTATGCCACAGATGCAACCATTCTAAAGGGACACAAACATACATGATTTAGCCATGTATATCATTTGAAATATATGGGTGAATAGTCTTAAATATGGACAAATAGATTCTAGAATGGGCATTAATATTTAAACTGTAGTCCAGACATCTGGACTTTTACTTTTGAGGAACTTTGGAACTATCATGTCTGGAGTGTGCAAAATAAATTTATCAGAGATATATTAGTAGTTGATGTGACAGAGTGTGTATAAACCTTTTAATTGCTCCTATATCTAGTGGTTATCCATACTTTTACAGCCCAGGTATTGTAGCTCTGCACACAATAATTTTTGAGTGATGCCATTGTAGCAAATACTAAGTGAACAGACATAGCTTTTGTAATCTGTAACCTTTCCTTGCCTTGTTGTTATGAAGATTGACAACTCTTGGAGAAAAATACCAAGAAACTTTTCAAGGATGTAGCTGGATTGATTCTGTTGTCAAAATGACAGCCAGAGGCATAGTGAAGTTGCAAAAGGAAAATACATACTGTATGTGTGGGCTGCCATCATAAAGCAGAGGTGCCACTTGACAATTGGAAAACTTTTGCTTCAGAGGCAGGAAAAACCAAAACACGATGCTTAATGTTTCTGTCAAATTTGTTAGATCTTGAATGATAAATATTCTAGTTATTTACACTACATGTTGCCTTTTCCAAAAAGCATTCTAGTTATTTGCACTACCTGTCACCTTTTCCAGGCATGACTCTAGGTGTGTGTGTGTGTGTGTGTGTGTGTTGTAGCCCCATGTTATTAAATCATATTTGACATTGGTTTGTCATCTTTAAGAAAATTTAAGTCATTGATGAATAATGGAGTTATATGGTTCTCAGCAGTTCCATAATTCTATTATAATATCTAGTATTTATTCAACATGATTGAATGTGTGATCCTAATAGCTTGTGGTCATGCTGTGCTTGTGTGGTATATTGTTATGCTTACATTTTATGTTGCTGCTACTGCTACAAATTGGTCCTCTTTCAATTCTACTTCATCAAATGAGGAAAGCTTTCAATGAGATGATTATCCTGTGCTACACAGAATTGAGCTCTTTGGCTTGTGGTTGGAAGTGAATCATTTGGATTTGTAGCTTCTGAGACAAACTGCAGATCAGAACATTCTCCAAATTTGGAAAAAATTAGAATATATTCTTTGATTGCAAAAACACACCTTCACAAGACATAAAAATATGTAGTAGTTGGTTAAAGTGGATCTGATTAATGTCTATAGTGTTTCATACTGATGAATACAATCATAGTTTAATATACAACTAGGACAAGTGAGTTTATCAATGTCCATATATCAATGGCAAACCTAGATAACATATTAGAAAGCAGAGACAACACCTTGCTGAGAAAGGTCTGTATAGTCAAAGCTATGGTTTTCCCAGTAATAAAATATGGACATGAGAGTTGAACCATAAAGGAAGACTGAGCACCAAAGAATTGGAGCTTTCAGATAATGGTGTTGCAGAAGACTTTTGACAGTCCCTTGGAAAGCAAGGAGATCAAATAAATCAATCCTGAAGGAAATCAACCCTGGCTGTTCTTTGGAAAGACAGATACAGAAGCTAAAACTCAAATACTTTGGTCACCAAATGAGAAGAGAAGATTCATTGGAAAAGATCTTGATGTTGGGAAAGACTGAAGGCAAGAGAGAAAGGGGATGACAGAGAATGAAATGATTAGATAGTGTCATTGACTCAATGAACATGAATTTGGGCAAACTGTAAGAGACAGTGGAGGACAAGGGGTGGGCTGGCGTGTTATGGTGCGTGGGATTGTGAGCGGTCAGACATGACCTACTGCAATATCAGTCAGACTGAACAACAGCAATATATATAAACAGCAATTGCACTTATATACCACCCCATAGTGCTTTATAGCATTCAGTGAGTGCTTTACAACGTCAGCATATTGTCCCCAACAATCTGGATCCTCATGTTATTAACCTTGGAAGGGTGGAAGCAGTGGTGAGTTCGCTCCCGGATCACACAGGTTCGCAAGAACCGGTAGTAAAAACTTGTAGTAGTTCCGAGAACCGGTATTAACATTGGCTGGCCGTGCCCCCAATCTGGTCCCCAGCTCAGTCGCCGCTCGCTTACCCCGCCCACCTCATCAGAGGCTTTTTTTTTACTTTAAAAAGCATTTTTTCTACAACCTCTTCGGCCAAAAAAATGCTTTTAAAAGTAAAAAAAAAAGGCCTCTGATGATCCCGTGGCCCAGCTGAAGAGGTGGTAAAAAAATGCTTTGAAAAGCCTCTGACGATCCCAGCTGAGTTGCCTGATCGGCAGAGGCTTTTCAAAACATTGTTTTCTGCAACCTCTTAAAGTTGTAGAAAAAATGTATTTGTTTGTTTGTTTGTTTGTTTGTTTATTTGTTTATTTGTTTATTTGTTTAATTGCATTTTTATACCACCCTTCTCCTGAAGGAGTCAGAGTGGTGTACAGCCATAATAAAACTATTAAAATAATTCAATCATTTGGCCGTCATTAAAAACCCCAAAACTAAAAACCATTTAAAAAACCCATTAAAATCATTGTTCTATCAGACCAGCCTGATGAAATAATAGGGTCTTCAGAGCACGACGGAAGGCATGGAGGTCGGGGATCCTTTGTATGTCTGGCGGCAGTTTGTTCCATAGGGCAGGGGCCCCCACAGAGAAGGCCTTCTCCCTGGGGGTCACCAGTGGACATTATTTGGCCGACGGCACCCTGAGGAGGCTCTCTCTGTCAGAGTGTATCAGTCGGTGGGAGGCAATTGGTGGCAGAAGGATGCTTTTAAAAGTAAAAAAATAAAAGTTGGCCACGCCCACCGAGTCACATTACCCCCCTACCAAGCCATGCCCACACCCACAGAACCGGTAGTAAAAAATTTTAGAACCCACCCCTGGGTGGAAGACTGAGTCAACCTTCAGTCTCATCAAGTTCGAACTTCCAGCTGTGGGTGGAGTTAGTCTGTAATACTGCATTCTAGCCACTGCATCACCACATCAAAAACAATTAGCCCATCTCTAACTGAGAAGTGACAGATGCTAATATTCAATAGAAAACTCCATATGATAAAGCTACATAAAATTTCACTTGGATATTTCTACAGCAGAGTCTCATATCTTAGTAACATCAACCCAGTGATCCATACCTTAATATTTTACACTGCGGGGGAAGAACCATTCATGTCATCACTGGTTAAATCAATTTTCTCTCCCTCATTCCCACTTCTATATAAAATCAACATTCTTACATACAAAATATTCAGGAGATCTCTTCTACATTGATGTATAACGAGAAATTAAGACTTGTGGAGAGTTGTTTTAACTTTTTATGAGTAATCTGTAACTTTCAGAACAGAAAAATTGACAACACTACTTCCATTTTGGTGCTGATAGCATGATCCATTGGTATTTGACATAGGTTCCAAAACACTATTTCCTGTCATTTGTTGCATTTTCCTTTGTTTGTTTAAATCACGAGAATGACTCTAAATGCTACTGAATTATGATAACATCTTGTTATCATAGGCTTGGTAAATAGGCTGAAAGATGATGTGCATATAGTTTTAATCACTGTTATTTAAAAATCATGTGAAAGTTTTTTGTTAAACTCACAAAATAATCTGATTTAATGCATTCATTAATAGTACTGCAGCCTTTTACTATTTTAATGAATGCAGAATAACAGAAGAGACCTTGGAAGTTTCCTCTTCCCTAGTAATCCTTCACTTGTAACTATTGAACATCAAAAAACTTAATGATGCTTTGTTCAGCATTTAAAGAATGAACAGCTGACAACTGAATTTTTCTGTCAATTTAGACTACATCTTAAAGGAACTCATCAATAAAGTACCGTATTTTTTGGAGTATAAGACACACCTACCTTTTTTGGTGAGGAAAAGAAGAAAAAGAAATCTCCCTCTGCCTCTGTGCAATTTTGCCTCCTTGCACCTAAGAGCAAACAGCCTGCTTTACTTTCATTTTCGTTTTCAGCATAGCTTGATTAGCACAAGGAAAAAAAAATCTGCTCCAGCAATTTACCTCTTTGCAGCAAGTAGCAGAGCCCTGCACAAAACAGTTGAGAGCAAATCAACTGAGAGTCGGGAGGCTGATCCAATCAACTTGTGCTAATTAGGCTGTGCTGAAGCTGAAGGGAGCTGTTTTTTTCTTGCTGTTTGCTTGCAAGGAGGTAACTGCTGCAAGGCAGAGGCCAAAGGGTGGAGGCCAGTGGGTGGATGGGTCTACATTGCTTTACATTACACACCTAAATTTTCACCCCCTTTTAGGGGGGAAAAAGATGCATCTTATACTCTGAAAAATATGGTAGTTTGTGTCATAAGGTGGCTCCTAATAGCTTTATTATTATTATTATTATTATTATTATTATTATTATTATTATTTAATTTGATTTATATGCCACCCTTCTCCGGAGACTCAGGGCAGCTTACAATGTGTTAAGCAATAGCCTTCATACTTTTGTATATTTATACAAAGTCAGCTTATTGCCCCCAACAAACTGGGTCCTCAATTTACCCACCTTAGAAAGGATGGAAGGCTGAGTCGACCTTGAGCCTGGCTAGGATTGAACTCACAGAAATTACAGGCAGCTGATGTTAATTGCTGCCTTTAGTAGGAGGCATTAGCCCTCTACGCTACACAGGCTCTAAATGCATTGCCTAGTCAGTTGTTCCCAGGAGCTAAATAGGGCCAGTCTTGGTTTAATTCTTGGAGAGTGACCATCCCAGAATTTCAGGGCTATACTCTAGACTGGGAAAATACAAAATGATCCTGGCAAATTTTATTTTTTTAAAAAATCCATATAATTAACTTGTTATGTGTTTTTTTGTTTGTTTGTTTGTTTATCGAGGAGAGTCATATCAGGAATCTGAGCTAATAAATAAATAAAAAGACAGTGAGTGGGCTGGAGAAAATAGAGTAGGCCTGAAAGATAAGATACACATTTTATCTACATTCTATTGTAGATAAAATGTGACAGAAACAAGTTTTGGAATATTTCATGCAATAGATTTGGGGATAACTTTAAAAGACAGGAAGTTATTATTCATTTAGAATCTAAGCTGAGCCAACCAGGAGGCAGAAGAATAGGGTGAGAAAATCCGGAATTATGCCAAGAAGTGATCAGAGGACAAAAACAAAATCAAATTAGTGCCACCAAAGATTATATAAAAACTAACGCCAAGAAAAAAAAGTTACTGTTCAAAGTTCATTTCCCAAAAAAAGTCTTATGTAGATTTTCCAATCAGGAGTTTGTGTATGTGTGTGTGTTCTGGAGGACAGCCCAAGGGATGAAGTTGGCCTACTGCTTGAGAATCATAAATTGTTGTACTCAAAATGGTCCAGACTACTACTTGGGTAAGAATACCCACCTTTTTAGCCAGTTCAGGGCAGTGGTGAAATCCAATTTTTTTTTACTACTAGTGCTGTGGACTTGTCTTGGTGGGCGTAGCTTGTGGGCATGGCAGGGGAAGGATACTGCAAAATCTCCATTCCCATCCTACTCTGAGGGCCAGCCAGAGGTGGTATTTGCCGGTTCTCCAAACTACTCAAAATTTCCACTACCAGTTCTCTAGAACCTGTCAGAACCTGCTGGATTTCACCCTGGTTCAGGGCATGTGCTCTTCTAGATAGAGAGTTGGCTGGATTATCTGTTTTTGGGCACCATAACTCCCTCAAGAAGCTCAAAGAACGTTATAAACCAATTCATTCCTATGTAGAATGTTAGAACCCCAAATAAAAATACTCCTCTAAATTTTTGTTGCAAGCATTACATGCATCTAATTATCACTAATCCATCTGTCCTCCATTCATTGGTCTAATTACCTTTGAAATATAAGCCTATAATATAGGATTCTAAAGGATCTGTTCTTACAATTTTGTTCTCAGAAAAAAAAAAATGCAAACCTAAGTTTGTTTCTTCTTGAAAGTTCATTTTCATTTTTTCTTTCTTTCTCTTTTTTGCTTCACTCTTTTAAAGATACAACTTGTTTATGGGCTATGGTGTTTCATTTGTGACCCCATCCTAGGACCCCAAATCTAGGGATATATCGGAATCTCAGCTAGGTTCCCTCAGGTCCCTATTTTATACTTTGCAAGAGAGCAGAATGGATTCCTGATTCAAGCGTTGATTCTAGCTATGGACTCATTCTAGTCACAGGGATAAGCTTTTGGCCTTAGGTTGCCTCATGTCTCCTGCTCAGGGAAAAATCCCAAGCAAAATAATTTTCATTTCAGTTCATTATATACCTGGAGTTCAAAGGCCAGGTGTGCCAGCTCAGAGATACTGAATGAGAATGCCTAATGAATGGAACCTGAACTATTCACATCAAGCCCACTAATGCGACCTTTGGGTCTCCCTATCGCCCATTTGGTTCTGGTATTTTCTGATGTGAAATATTTTCTTATTTTACATCAGCTTGCCAGTCAGTTTATTTCAGAAAATTAGATGAAAATGAGAAGTTCTGCCAGCTCAATCTACACATTATCCAGTTGGTAAAATATCTACACTGCAAAGTGAAACAGAAGGAAAATTGGTTTATAAACCATGATTTCTCTTGAGGACTTGGGCAAAGGTGAGTAACTTCATTTGTTAGCTGGGATTTGGCTTGCATGTGATTTGCAGCTATATGTGTAGTGACGCTATATCTGGCATAATAACAAACCAGATTGGTTTGTTAGTATGCCACATATAGTATAAAAGGATAATAAAAAAGTTTTAAAATATTTTAAACATTTCCCAAATGCTTACATCATTCTGTAGCTTACTCAGTGTACTCTTCCCCCCCACCCCATATACAAATTTGGGTTGGACTTCTTGTTTGTGTTATACTTAAAAATATGGGTATCCAAAGCCCATGTTGGCTAGGAATTCCGAGATTTGGGATCTCTTAAAGGGAGAATCCACAAGGGCTTCTGTAATAAATAGAATGGAATGAAGAATATGAACAGGGAAGCACTGCTATGATGAGTCATCTACTACAAAGCATACAATATATTTCTTCCCCTAGGATAAATCCCTCTGAATATTTCATCACTATGCTCATTTCAGATCTGTGAAATCTAGATTGAACTGTGAAGAAACCCAAAGGATCTAAAATGGGAACAAGAATGATTTTGTTTTATGAAACTAGGCAAGACTCAAATCTCATATCCCTCAGAAATGCTTTTCCTTGAGAGGGCTCTCTTTCTTTTTTTTTCCCAGTACAGGTTTTTTATTTTCATAATCAAGCATACAAACATACAAACAAGTAAACATATAAACAATGCATATTCAATCCACAAAATTATATTAAAAATCACCAAAAAAATCCCCCCCACCCCCCATTACCCTCCCTCCCAACCCCTCCCCCGACTTCCCAGAACAAAAACAGGATATAACATCTAAGAAACCTAAGCTGACATATACTACCTTACTGTAAATTCCAAAAGAAAAAATTTCCACACTCTTTAACTCCCCTATTTGACTTTCTTCAACATTACATTTATAAATTCTCTCATAACATCAACTTAGAGGGGGAAAAAAATAAAAGGAAAAAGATTTTTTCCTTTAAAGCCTGTCCTTGAAACAATATTATTACCATTAAACTAAATATCCTCTTACATACATTCCTTCATGTATAAACTTTAAAGCTACAATAAGTTTTAAAAAATTATCCAGTTTTAATTAAACCTTACCCCTCAATACATATAAACCTTTTGAAAATTCTATTGTGTCATCTGAAAAATTTAAAATTTCTTAACATATAAACCTTTTTTAAAAAAAATTCTGTTATATCATTTTAAACATTAAAATCTCTTAATAGACCTTTAACTTCAGTAACGTATCAGCCAAATATAATCCTAAAAGTTCTATATTAATTCCAAAACTTTCAATAAAATATCACTTAGATTTTTAGTTGATCATTTTAGTAATGCAATATCTCTAAAAAATTATCTCTTTTTAATTAAACCTTTATATCAAACATCCAAAATCTACCAAGTAGAACCTTCAAGAAATACATCACACATTCTTCCTTTCTTTCTATATTTCTTCCAATCTTTCTTTTTAAATAATACTTTCTTCTTGTTAGGCATGGCTTGTCCCCCTGCTTTTATTATCAAAAAAATTTGAGATTGAAGTTGCAACTGATGTCTCTTAAAAATCCAGTCCCCTTTCAAAATTGTTTCTTTCACTTTAAAACTCCCATCTCTATTTTTCTTTCTTGTAAAATCAGTCAGTTCATTCTCTAAAAGTTGACTCTGTCCATAAAAACAAGAATTTTCATAATATTTAATAGTCTGCAGTAATGAATTTTTTAAATATTCTCCAACTGGTTGTGTGGAAGCCTCCACCATAACTTCTGTTTCCAGAATACTAGACTCCATTTCTCTGACTGCTTCTTCTTTGTTCTCCAAAATCACATTTAACTGTATGATTTCTTCCTCTTTCACAGCCAGCAAATCCTTACGATGTTCCAACTTCCACTCCTGGATAGCATTTTTAACTGTATCCCTATGTCCAAAATAAAAAGATCCAAATTGTCTTGCAAGTCCTTTAAAGTCACAATTCGTTATTTGCTGACTCACTCCCTCTTTCCTTGGTAGCAGCCATACTTCAATTTTTGTTTTATATTTATTCAACTGTCAAGTCAAAGTCCAATTATTTTCCACTATCTTCAAAAATTTATATTGGTTGAAATCCCGATCATAATCTTCTCTTCCACTTCGCCTTTAAATCTACTTCTTGTTATATAGTCCAGTAGCTTTAACAATATAGCAGGGGCTGACAAGCACTTTCCCAGTAAGTTTCGTTTTTCTTAGCGCCATCTTCCCCTTCTCTTTTCATATGGAGTTAAAGCTTGTACTTGCCTACTTCAAATTCCGCTGTCCCGATTTCGCTCTGCCAGCATCCAGAATTCAATTTCCTTAAAATCTTTGAAAAATGTCTTCAAATCTGTAGTCCTATGCTGCTGGTGTGGTCGCGATGCCCCATTCTGCCAAATCCGGAACACTGAGAGGTTTCCAGGGAGCTCTCACCCTCCAACCCCCAGGCTTAAAAAAGAAGAAAGCCTGGGAATTTTGGGAAGCTCTACCTAAGCCCCTCTGCTCTTCTCTCCCCCCTTTTCCCAGGGGGAGAGTTTTTGCCGCTAGATAGCTGATTTACGCTGTTCTAGCAGCTTTTACAGATTTCGGGACTGGAGCTCCAAAAAGGAGCTCCGTCGGCAAATCGCGGGGCCACCGGAAGTCGAGGGGGCTCACTTTCTTGTCTCTAGAAATACAATATTAGTAAGTTGAAGTTTATTAAGAAGGTGCTGGCCATTAATGATTGGGGAAAATAATCTGAACCATTTAATTCAGGGGTGAAAACTAAATTTTTTTGCTAGTGGTTCTGTGGGTGTGGCTTAATTAGTGGGCGGAGCTTGGTGGTAAGGTGATTGGGTGGGCGTGGCCAAGTCAGTGTCACTTATTTGCCCTTTTTTAACCTAAAAAGCACAACACAACACAACTGTCTCAACCGCAATGTAAAAGCAGCTGTCCTAGACCCAAAATGGCTCCTGCAACAAGCAGGAACCTCACATAGCCACAAAAAGGCCAAAAAAACAACTTTCACACTTTACACCCACACACAACACAACATAACACAACTGGCTTGCCCACAATGTAAAAGCAGCTGTGCTAGACCCAAAATGGCCCCTGCAATAAGCAGGAAGCTCACACAGCCACAAAAAGCCCAAAAAAAGAACTTTCACACTTTACTCACACAAAATTCCATTTACAGCTTTGTGAGAATTTGTGTGTTTGTGTAGTTAGAGTGAAACACTACAAAAACACACTTGCTGATGCAATGGATTGCAGGTATTACAGCAAGCGAAGCAAGGCAGGCATTGCGACCAGCAGCTAAGGTAAGCAAGCTGGAGGAGTGGGAGGGGGGAAAGGGATTTTTGCTACAGATTAGCGGGCAACTCAGCTGGGATCATCAGAGCTTGGCTTGTCAGAGTCATTTAAAAGGGAAAAAAAGGCTCTGATGATCACGTGGCTCAGCTGGGCATGGTGGGCGGGACCAGGGATTTTTGCTACCGGTTCTCCGAACTGCCCGCCACCATCGCTACCTACTCACCCGAGCTGGTCCGAACCGGGAGCATTTCACCCCTGATTTGATTCTTCTTTCACTAGAGAACAAACTTGCAAAGCATATAAATCATGATGATGTCTTTTTGACTTTGCAGGATTGAAACCAAAGAAGAAATATTTTGTACAGAGATTTAACAAAATTGTGAGTGAGAAGCTTAACAAAAAAGTATAGGGTGGTGTTTTTAAGATGATTTAAAGCAACCGTGTCAGGGAAGGATCAGACAACTGTGGGCATTTTAACTGATTTGGTACCAAATGGTTGGTATTATTATGTATGAATAAATGGTTGGTTTATATTATGCATGAATAATTATTTCTGCATGTCAGATAAACTGAGGAATAAAGAAATGTGCAATTTTAGTGACTCATTACCAACCTTGTGGTTCAAGTCCTTCAAGAAAAGCGAACGGCTATGCCCTGCTGATAGGACTTCCAAAGAACAAAAGGATAACATCTGGTGGACAGGTTGCAATCAAAGCCCACCTGCAATCTGCTACATTATGCAAATGTATGAACTGCATTGCACATGAAACTTAGCCATATGTCTTGAGGTGGAGGGAGGTATTGATGGGAGTTGAATTCCCAAATTGTTGGACGGATACCAGACTAGGAAAATTTGCTGAGTCTTGAAACATCTTTATGAGAATACTTAGAAATGAAGGCTATGTTATCCTTCAATTTGAAAGAGGGTCTCCGGGCAGGAGCCTGAGTAGCGTAGGGGGCTAATGCCTCCTACTAAAGGCAGCAATTAACATCCAGCTGCCTGTAATTCTGTGAGTTCAATCCTAGCCAGGCTCAAGGTCGACTCAGCCTTCCATCCTTTCTAAGGTGGGTAAATTGAGGACCCAGTTTGTGGGGGCAATAAGCTGACTTTGTATAAATATCTATAAAAGTACGAAGGCTATTGCTTAATGCATTGTAAGCCGCCCTGAGTCTCCGGAGAAGGGCGGCATATAAATCAAATTTAAAAACAAAAACAAAAACTGCTGCTAGAGGTACCACTTTGCGTATTTATTTTCTTTGTTCCTTTAAGTGTAAAAAGGAAACAAAAATGCAGCTATGGGAAAATGCACGATAGTCACATGTGAGTAACAATATCCTCTGGACCATTATGAATGAGGCAAAGTGACTGCATGACACAAGTCTGATCTGGAGGCACAAGGGATAAAGAAACTCTATGTATAAAAATATCTCTGGGGGTGTAGACTGCACGTACCTCTAATAATAATCCAGGGCTCCCACCTCCTAAATGGACTTCCAGAATTGACAATATTGAACCCTCCAGATGTGTTAACTCTCTGAAACTTCAGAGGATTCTGAAAGTTTAAATTCATTGTATTTAGAGAACCCCCAGCTTAGGCAAGACTAATCTAAATAAACATAATGTCTGATAGAGTGGCATATTATCAGTCAATAAGAACAGTGGATTTTAGGTTCTGTAAACGGCAGTGATTCAACAGTATGACTCATCATTCAAAGGATGATATCTTGCCAAGCGTCTTTCAACAGAAAATTGCCTCTTCCAGTGCAAACATTCACATTTGAAGGTGAACGTGTCAGTAGCAGTTACACGTTCTGTTTGTGCCGCATATGTTGTGATAATGGTGTGCTGGGGTCCCCAATTTGGGCTGCAAAAATCTGGACACTCAGTAGAAGGTAACAAAGAATGAATGCTTTCTTTATCTTTTTGCTGCCCTCTGGTGGCCGCTGGGATTTTTGCAATCCAGATGTGATAATTCAAGGGGATTCAGAACATTTGACCCCAAAGTGTGTATGTGTGTGTGTGGGGGGAGGATCCGCCTTTTAAAAAGAGCCTTCTTAGAACATGAAAGAGAGATGAAGTAATGTCTGTTGGCTGTGATTTTATTGGCTGATAAAAAGGCTGCGATGCCATTTCCTCACAAATCACATAGTTGTTATACATGCTGCAGACAAAAAGCACCATATCCACCCACCACCAGTCTTCTCTAATGAAATTGCAGTTTCCAATCAACTTTCACTTATACAAATGAGAGACAGCATCTTCTGAACTGTGAACGAATGTCAGATTCATGGTAAGTTAACCAAATGGTGCTGCAAATTGGAAAAAAAATCAACCAACCACCGGTGCTCATTAGGGTTTACTAAACTGAAACAATCGAAGCCATTATTTCTTGAAAATGCATTTCTTGCTTCCAAATGAGAGCCGAGTATCTGTGTGTGTCTACCTGTGTATTATCTATTCATCTATTCCCTTTTGCTTGCAAATACATGAATCCAACTAGAATAACCAAACCTTAGTTAAAACATTGAAAAAATACACCCTGATCAGAGCTATTCTTCTGCAGTAACATGCTATTTAGTCAAGTCATGAAAACTAATAATAATTAATGTTTCCTTCCATGGGAATAAAAATAATTATATTTCAGGGGGAGGGGATTCCAAAATCTTAGCAAAGGATCATACCTTTATTAAGGGCAACAGAAATTATCTAGAAATCTTCTGGTGCAGTAATACTAAAAGTAGGGACTGGTTTAGAAAGAGAAAGAGAAAAAGGAAGTCTCTTTTCAGGTGGAGCTGAGCTCCTGATCCACATATTGATGTAGGTGTCTGAATTGTGTACTCTATAGATCAAAGCCAGTCTTAAGATGGAGATGGAGAGTCTTGAGTGGTGACCTTTGGCCATCCCAGCTTTGAAATCCCAAGGCTATTAGGCCTGTCAGGAGCAAAACAGAAAACAAAATTAATAAAACATTAAAGTCTCACTAACATTGCTCACTAAACCTAGGGTATGATTTTATTTCATGTGTTACATAAATTGAGTAGTAATACCAAGTGGTTTGAGGGAATTGGACCTTACAATGTTAATTCCTCCAGGTTGTAGAATATCTCCCCCAATACTTTCCATGTTGTTTTCAAAGCCAAGTAGCATACTTAAATTTTGAATAGTTTGTACTACGTATATTGAAAGTAGAATATTTACCTACATGTAATATATTTATATTAAATTAATAGTATTGATATGCTGCTGTTTAGCCTCACATGGAATCAGCAAAATAAATCATAAATAGAAAGAATCAACAATAAAGTAGGCATGTTACTATAAACTTAATAATTCACCAGGAGCCATTGGTGATTGATGAAAGAAATGCACAATATTGTGTAACTTGGGAGAGGAGCCAGAGTGTGGAAATGACAACACATGCATGACCTCATTAGTCATGGATGCAATCACAAGGATTTGTGTAAGAACATCATGGTCATTTGCTACTAGTGCTGCTGTGCATGATATAAATGTAAGAAAAAGTAAAAAGATACTGAAATCTGTTTTGTAACAATTATACCTGCTTTGAAAATGACAAGCTTCAAAATAGGAACGAGACGACAAGTTCTTTCTATAGCACTGCTTCAAAGGGAAGTGCAGGAATGGCAATGGCAAACTCAATGACATGACGTTAGAGGTGAGTGACCACTATCTCCATGGCTACAAACACATGGATGGTAAATGTTTAACTACAGCATTTTTGAGACGCCTTACAAATTGCCTTTTGGTGGGAACCCTGTTCAATTAAATTCTCTTCAAGTGATTTGTTTAACTCCCTGGAAAACTGATGAGGGCATAATATTCTATTAGGACCTGGCTGCATCTTGGATTCTTAGCACCTGGCATTCAATGTATTTATGTATGTATGTATGTACTGGTATGTATGTATGTACTGGTATGTATGTATGTATGTATGTATGTAAAAAGACAGACAGATAGACAGACTTCTTTATTGGCCAAGTGTGATTGGACACATAAAGAATTTGGTGCATATGCTCTCAGTGTACATAAAAAGAAAACATACATTCATCATTTAATTATTTACTTACTTACTTACTTACTTACTTACTTATTTCCCACATTTATATAGCCACCCATCTCACAGAATGTGACTTTGGGCAGTGCACAATAAAAGCCCATTTCTCACAGTGCTTCAGGCACTGCCAGAAGACAATGTCAAAAATTAAAATGGAATTTTAATTTTAAAGAGGAAACTCATTAAAGGACAATTTGCTAAGCTCTCTGAAACAAGTTCTGGTCCCTCTGAGATACCCCCAGATCAATTTCTTGTTCCTTTCTGGAATGAAGAAGAGCTTTAGAAGGATCAGATAAAATATGTCTAAATTATTCAAATTACATAATCAAATTATAAATATTCCTTTAAGGCAAAATACAGTATATCTCCTCACCAGAATATTGTTTACTATTTTGTTCCTTACCACAAGTATCATGCAACCTACAGGCAAAAGAATATGTTCTTTAAAGTTAATTCAAACACTGGAGAAACAACCCAGTGATTTAAATACATTTGTTATAATTCGGTACCTTAGAGGGCTAGCAGGACTGACTCCAAAAGTTATCTTCTTACAGAAGACCAATTAGTGATCCAATCCACAATCCGATTAAACTGAAGGGTAACAGAATTTACTCTGAATTTCTCAATGAAAATAAATTATCCCAAAGCCTGAGATTTATCTTTAACTAGGTTGTGAATTCTTAGCAGTAAATCAATGCAGGTTTGGGTATATATGGTAGTTTTCAGAAGTGAGAATTAAATGTTCCCAGTTGTTCTCCAGATGTTTCTTCACTCTATCCAGCAGATATACAGCAATTGCAACTCCCAAAATTTCTAGCTGGTGTATAATTTTTATCTAACAAGGACTTTGGGCCAGTTTGCTATCAGCTTTCGATTTGAACCAGACCAATCTTGTGTCTGCAGTTTTGGAAATGGGTAGTTGTTTGAAATGGCCTTTACATGCTGGCCACTGTCATAATGCTCCTTCAGCTACATCTCCAACAGATGATTCTGCTAGAATGCTTTAAAAAGAAGACCCTGGACATGTATAGAGGTTGCCCATACTTCAAGCAATCTTATTTATATCCCCATCAGCTGACCAAATCTTTGCAAGACTATAACTGCTCTATCAGTTTAATAGTACTGGTGTGCTATGGAGGCCACTTCAACAGCTGGAACAAAAATAGTAAAAAAAATGTCAAGCTTTCTTTGTTTCTACTTCATGCATAAACACACATAGTGTTTCCTTGGCAACACTATGGAAAGGTATCTTTGGTATCTTCCGAGATTTCTTTTTTTCAGTTTCCAAATCTAGCCCAGCATCCTGAGATTGCTCGTTAGTCTTCCCATCCAAGCTGGGAGTAGAGTCAGACAGCGATGAGGCTGAGGAAGAACATGGCCAGTCCTGGAGGCTGGGGATGGCCCGGATAAGGGCTCTGCGTCAGAGGCAGAGGTGGGGCCAGGGCCATTGGGGGGTGATGTGCAGACTCCAGAGCCTCCAGAGGTTGTCAGTAGAGAGTTAGAGGAACAGGAGGAGCCTGTTCCTAGTGCACATATGAGAAGAGCTGCCAGAAGGCAAGAGCAGCTAAAGCAAAGACGACTCGGGAGTAGGGCCAAGAGACAATTGGCCCCTCCCATAAGGCTTAAAAGATCAGCAACGGCTCTTGGGCTCTTTGTCAGAAAACAATGTTGATAGACTTGGTCTTGTCTTGTTGCACTTATCTCTTGTCAGCGTGTTCAGCTTCTAAACTTTTGCCAAGAGAAGCCTTTGGCAGTTTGACTAATTATACCAAAGTTGGTGATTAGACTGAAGAACTTGTGTTATGAAGAGTTTGTTTTAATTTAGTTTGGACTGAGAGTTAACTCATTCCCAACTGTTCTAATAAAGTCTGTTTGTTTTGGAACTGTTTGCGTCAATTACTACCTATTTGGGCCTGTGTCACAACATGCTGCTGTTTTTGTATCAGAACCACTGTTGGTTGAACCAGGTTGAAAGGCTTAGCCAGTGACTATTGCCTAGGGAATGCCTGTTTGGGGCTCCTTTCATGTCCTCATTAAGATTCCCCTCTGAAGTGGTACCTATTTATCTACTTGCATTTGCACACTTTTCAACAACTAGATGGACAGGAGCTGGAGCGAATGATGGGAGCTCATCCCATTGCTCAGCAGCACTTGGGTCTTGAACACAGGCTTGCTGGTTGTAAACCTAGTGTTCCAACCATGTGAGCCACAGTGGTCCTCTGGTTCTTCAGATAATCTGGAGCCTTGCCATGAAGGGCTGTAAAGATGACGACTAACACCTTGAATTGGACCCAGAAGCAAACTGGTAACCAGTGCAGCTCATGGAGAGTTTTTAACAGCTAGGATACAGATATTGCAGGAGTCATTACATCACTCTTCATCACCAGATGGATTGGCACATCAGAACATTTACAATCTAACCAACTACTTTGTAAAGGTGTCCTTGACATTATTTCCTTGGTGTTCTTGAACAACATAAGACTCCTCCTACTGTTACTAAGGACAATATAACATCTTCTACCAACAGCGAAACTTACATCTTCCTTCTCTCCAGGACTTTCAGAACTTATGTCATCTTCTTGGCCATTTAATGATCACCCCTTTGTCACCGGATGTACTCAGCGGCTGAGCTTCTTGCGCTGCGAGACTCCCCCCTCTCGCAGATCTGGCCCTCCACGTTATCGAGGGCCTACCTTGATGACGGATTTTGGAATCCCGAGAGGTGGCATGTTGCAAAGAAGGGGTTGAGGGTCTTTTTATCTAATTTCTTATCTAATATTTTAAAGATTTCAAAAAAGGGGGCAGATGGGAGCGGGGTGGGTTATGTGGATTTGGGGGGCAATCCACAGAGGGATGGGTTAAAATATGATTTTTTAAAGAGGATGCCAGATCCAGCACAGAGTTATACCATAGGATATGCAGATCTGAGAACGGAAGGGCTTAATACCTGCATTGAAAGAGGTTGTACCATCATGGTCATGGTTGGGAGGGGCAGATACGGTGGAGCCAGGGGGCCACATCATACTAGGGGAGCACGCAACCGCTGTCTTCAAGCGGTGTCATGCTCCGACCTCCAAAGCTCTTCTCGTTCCCTGGGTTGCTCAGAGTCTCAGAGCCCGAGCCTTAGGCTGATGCTATGCAATGTCAGGTCCGCAGCTAACAAAGCCCCCCTCATTTGTGAACTAATTCAAGAGGGGAGAGCGGACCTGGCAGGCATTACAGAGACCTGATTGGGCCATGAAGGGGGAGTCCCCCTCGTAGAGATGTGCCCACCAGGTTTCCGCACATTCCATCAGCCAAGGGCTCAGGGTAGGGGTGGAGGGGTGGCGGTTATTATAAAGGAGAGTCTTGATCCTAGGGAAGCCACTGTTCCTCAGACAGCCGGATGTGAGTCCCTCCTCGTGAAGTGGGGCCATGGGTTTCAGATGGGCCTGCTGATTGCGTACCTGGCTCCCTGCCACGTAGCAGCAGCCCTACCTGAGCTCCTTAATGTAATAGCCGAGGTGGCGGTTGAGACTCCTAGGCTTCTTGTCATGGGAGATTTCAATCTGCCATCCATTGGTGAAACATCTGAGATAGCTCGGGAGTTCATGGCTTCCATGACAGCCATGGACCTGACCCAGTTAGTTCATGGACCTACTCACACGGGAGGACACACTCTGGACTTGATTTTTGTATCTGATCAGTGGCTGAATGGCCTTGATATAGGGGATATAGTCATCAAACCCTTGTCATGGTCAGACCATTCTCTCCTTAGGCTTGACTTTCTGTCCGCTACACCCCACCGCAGGGAGGCGGAACCGATTAAATGGTTCCGCCCCAGGCGCCTGATGGATCCTGACAGATTCCAGATGGAGCTTGGGCCATTTCCTGAGACTCTAGCTCACAACTCGATTGAAGACCTGGCGGCAACCTGGGATAGGATGGCCTCTGGTGCCTTAGATCGAGTTGTGCCTTTGCGGCCTCTGACCCAGCGTCGAAGTCGCCCGGCTCCTTGGTTTTCCGAGGAGTTGAGGATGATGAAACGCCGGAAAAGACGCCTAGAGAGTAGTTGGAGAGCCAGTCGTTCCGAATCTGACCGAACACTAGTAAGATCATTTATTAAGACCTACTTAGTGGCGATAGCAGCGGCAAAATATAACTATTTTTCCGCTATTATTGCATCGGCAGATAATCGCCCAGCCACCCTGTTTAAGGTGACCCGCTCCCTTCTCCATCTAAGAGCACGGGAAGACGCCTTACAAGGTCGAGCTGAGGATTTTGTACAATATCTGCACAATAAAATCACTCAGATTCGGGAAGGCTTGGACTCTGACTGGTTATGTTCAGACGAAGTGATGGAGGCGAGTCTTGAGAATGTTATTTGGGATGAGTTTGACCCTGTGACCCCTGAAGATGTGGACAGGTTACTGGGGAAGTTGAACGCAACCACATGTTTATTGGACCCGTGTCCCTCCTGGTTGGTACTGGCTTCCCGAGAGGTTACACGAGGCTGGCTCCAGAAGATAATAAATGCTTCTCTATGTGAGGGTTTCTTGCCTTCCACCTTGAAAGAGGCAGTGGTGAGGCCTCTCCTCAAGAAGCCCTCTCTGGACCCGGCTGTTCTAACAAACTACCGTCCTGTCTCCAACCTTCGTTTTGTGGCAAAGGTTGTTGAGAGTGTTGTGGCGCAGCAACTCCCGCAGTACTTGGATGAAACTGTCTATTTAGATCCGTTCCAGTCCAGCTTCAGGCCTGGTTACAGCACTGAAATGGCATTGGTCGCATTGGTTGATGATCTCTGGAGAGCTCAAGATAGGGGTTGTTCCTCTATCCTGGTTTTATTAGATCTCTCAGCGGCTTTTGACACCATTGACCATGGTATCTTGCTGCGCTGGCTGGAAGGGCTAGGAGTGGGAGGCACTGTTCTACGGTGGTTCTCTTCCTATCTCTCTGACCGGTCACAGTCTGTGTTGGCAGGAGGACAGAGGTCGACTTCAAGACACCTTATTTGTGGGGTGCCACAGGGGTCGGTCCTCTCACCTCTTTTGTTCAACATTTATGTGAAGCCGCTGGGTGAGCTCATCCGTGGTTTGGGAGTGCAATGCCATCTTTACGCTGATGATACTCAGCTTTACATCTCCACCCCAGACCACCCCAATGATGCCCTTGCAGTGATGTCCCAGTGCCTCGAAGCCGTGCGGATCTGGATGGGGAAGAACAGGCTCCAACTCAATCCTTCCAAGACTGAATGGCTGTGGATGCCGGCGTCCCGATATAGCCAGCTGATACCATCGCTGACTATTGGTGGCGAGTCATTAGCCCCCACAGAGAGGGCTCGCAACTTAGGTGTCCTCCTGGACACACGGTTGTCTTTAGAAGAGCATATGACAGCCGTGGCCAGGGGTGCTTTTTATCGGGTTCGCTTGATTCACCAGTTGCGACCCTTTCTAGATCGGGACTCCTTACGCACAGTCACTCATGCCCTCATCACTTCCCGTCTGGACTATTGTAATGCTCTCTACATGGGGTTCCCCTTGAAGTGCACACGGAAGCTCCAACTGGTCCAGAATGCAGCTGCGCGGGTGATATTGGGAGTGACATGGCGCTCACATGTGACACCACTCCTACGCGAGCTGCACTGGCTTCCAGTGGTCTTCCGGGTGCGCTTCAAGGTGTTGGTTCTTACCTTCAAACTCCTCCATGGCTTAGGACCTGGGTATCTACGAGACCACCTTCTGCAACCGATAACCTCCCACCAACCAGTACGCTCCCACAGGGTAGGCCTTCTCAGGGTGCCATCACTAAAGCAATGCCGACTAGTGGTTCCCAGAGAAAGAGCCTTTTCTGTTGGGGCACCTACCCTTTGGAACAGGTTACCCCCAGGGATACGAATGATCCCAGATCTTCGTACTTTCCGTCGTGCACTTAAGACCTTTCTTTTTCACCAAGCCGGTCTGGCATAACTCTTTTCTAATTTTGTAAATCTTTATGCTGAAGATTCTTAACTGTCGAGCCAAACTGGCTTAATTATTTATATTCACATTCTATATGTATGTCATTTTAACTGTTCACCGCCCTGAGTCCTTCGGGAGAAGGGCGGTATAGAAATTGAATAAATAAAATAAATAAATAAATAAATGGAACAATGGTGTAACTAATCCAGCCTGATCCCACTTAGGTGGTGAAGGTCAGCCAAGGTCATTTAAGTAGTGTTACTTAGCTGGGCAGCCTGGGCGAAGTAAAAATAAACACATACTTCAGGCTCCCAGAATGAATGCAACACCTTACCTCTAGAAATTGCAAATCTTTCACCATAATGCCATTCTAAGTTTACAACTTATAGAGGGCATTTAAATGAAGCAAGAAAGTTTCAAAGAAGAATGTCCTTCACAGGCAGGAAGCTTTCTCCTGGAGTCAACAACTTTGATATTTCAGGAAAACACCAGACAAATCTACACAAACTCTACTGACGGCAGAGTTTTGTGTAGATCCCTGCAGTTTAATTTTTCTCTTTTCTGTGTTGCGTAAGCACAAGAGAATTGTGTTTCTTCAAGACCTATATCAGCAAGGTGCTGCCTGAAAGAGGCTTTTCTTGCTCCCCTACTAGTTAGCTGGAATGTACATAAATGGACTCATGGTCTCTCAGAATATTCCTTGCATTTTGAAATCAGCCTCAAAGAAAACAGTCATGAGATGCATTCAAATTGCTTCTGCAGGATTGGGGAGTGTAAAAGATGGGATGTGGTGCTAGAGTGTTGGTCTGCTATTCAGCACTGAGAACTGCAGGTTGGATTTAGCTCTCCTGTTCAAATCTCTCTCTTGCTCTCTCTCCCTTTCTCTCTCTTTCCCTCCCTTTCTTTCTCTCTCTCTCTCTCTCTTTCCCTTCCTTTCTCTCTCTCTCTCTTGCTTCTCCCTCCCTCCCTCTGCTCTCTCCATCTTTCTCTCTTTCCCTCACTATTTCTCTCTCTCTCTCTCTCTCTCTCTCCCTCCCTCCCTCCCTCTCCTCTCTCCTCCAGTAATGGGTTCCACCTACTTTCACTACCGGTTTGGAACTGTGAGTGCGTGTGGCGCTTCTGCACATGTGCAGAACCTTCTGCATGTGCTCAGAGCATCCATGATGGTGTCCGGGCAGGTTTTCCCAAACCGGGGTGAACCAGTAGAAATCCACCACAGCTCTCCTCTTTCTTTCTCTTGTTCTCTCTTTCCCTCTTTCCCTCCCTCCATCTCTCTCTTTCCCTCCTTTCCCTCTCTCTTGCTCTCTCTCCCCTTCTTGCTCTGCTCTCTCCCTTTCTTCCTTTTCCTCCCTCCCTCTCTTTCTCTCACTCCCTCTTTTTCTTTCTCTTGCTCTCTCTCTCTCTCCTCTCTCTCTTGTTCTGCTCTCTCCCTTTTTCTTTCTTTCCCTCCCTCTTTCTTTCTCTCTTTCTTTCTCCCCCCTCTCTCCTCTCTCTCTTGCTCTGCTCTCTCCCTTTCTTTCTTTCTCTCCCTCCCTCCCTCTCCCTCTTTCTCCTTCCCTCCCTCTCTCTCTGTTGCTATCTCCTTCTCTCTCTCTTCCTTTCTCTTTCTCCTCTCTCTGTCTCTCTCCTTCTCTCTCTCTCTCCTCCTCTCTCTCTCTCAAAAAAAAATCACATGGAGATCAGGATCACAAGATGTCTCTCATCTTGATGGTCCTTGAGGATGATTGTTAGTTACTCTGCTTTATCTAAACTTCTCCATGGAAAAATATAGATTTTAGAACACAGTTTACTCCTTGTGTGAACACTTTCAGTATATATATTAGAATATAAATAGTCCAACAATATTTAAGGGATTTTAGAAATAAATAAAAAAATAGTACAGGTAGTCCCTGATTTACAACTATATATTTAGTGACCATTCAAAGCTACAATGGCACTGACAAAGGTGACTTATCACCAGTTTTCACACTTATGACTGTTGCAGCAACCCATGGCCACATGATCAAAATCTGTGTGCTTGGCAACTGGCACATATTTATGACTGTCGCACTGTCCTGAGGGTTCATCTGATCATCATTTGTAAGCTTCTAACAAGCAAAGTCAATGGGGGAAGCCAGATTTGCTTAATGACCACACGATTCACTATGACAACTGCAGTGATTTGCTTAATAACTATGGCAAAAAAAATTGTAAAATGGGGCAGACTCACTTAACAGCTGCCTCACTTAGTAAAAGAAATGTGGGGTCAATTATGATTGTAAATTGAGGACTAGATAGTATGCTGTTAATAGCAATAGCACTTATATACCACTTCACAGTGCTTTTTTAGCACTCTCTAAGGATTTTACAGAGTCAGTTTATTGCCTTCAACAATCTGGATCCTCATTTTACCAACCTCAGAAGGATGGAAGGCCGACTCAACCTTGAGCCTGGTGAGATTTGAACTGCCAAATTATAGGCAGCTGGCAGTCAGCAGAAGTAGCCTGCAATACTGCATTTTAACCACTGCGCCACCATGGTTCTTGGTCATAATAGTAGGCCCTATTTATTTTTCTCATTTGCTGCCAATAGTTTGATTCTACAACGTAAGTAATAGAGCAAAACTGGTTGAATTCCCCTATGCATTTCCATGGGAGGAAGCCCAATGTATCCAATGGGATTATCTCCATCCTATCATTATGGATAGGATTGCTTTGTTAAAAGCGTGATCAAACTATGCATATATTGTTTTGCTGTGGTCTCAAGGCTGTACTTCAGTGACAGTCACAGCTGCTTCGGTGTCCTAATGACTATACTCATTCGATACACATAACTGTAAGCACATTTTCATCGTATTCTGGTTTTTTGTTTTTGTTTTTACATTCACCACATCACCAGTCTACATCCAAAAACGTAGTACATGAAGTAATCCTCAGAGGAACATTTGGCTTTTTATTTTCATTTGAAGGTTAGCCTTGATTAGCCTTGCAAAATTCAGTTCACTGAAGGCTCATAGCCTCTTTAGACTATTAACAGAGTAAAATGGGGGGACATTGAAAAGCTCACAGATGCTCCTACTAACACTTATATGCATTTTCTATCACATAAAAGAGAATCTATGCCACTGACCTAAGTATGAGACAAATATTAACAGTTGCTAGGCAACTAGAAACAAAGCCAATGTACAATATGCTTGAGCAGCCATGTTGGATTTTCTGCATAAAAGGTCAGGGTGACTTTAAGTATACCAACCCTCAAATTCCACCTTGCCATGAATGTAAATTAGAAATAAACTGGTGCTTCAGCAGTCTATCCTTCTGGTTCCAGAACTAAAACCCAGTCATTAGAAAGACAAGCTCAAGTGTAATTCACACACACAATCTAGATTCTAGTTTTCTAGATGCCTACAATGATGGATAGGGACAATGTTGGATGTATCTCTGATATCAACTGACTAGCCAAAGCAGAATTTTCACACTATATACTGCTGTCAAAGTGGAGGGATGTGTGTGTGTGACAATTGTTGGATAGATCAGTCTGATCCATCCATCCATCCATCCATCCATCCATCCATCCATCCATCAGAATAGAGCTGAAAGGGGCCTTGGAGATCTTCTAGTCCAACCCCTGCATAGTCCAACCCCCCCATTTCAGACAGATGGCTATCCTTCTTTTCTCTAGACTGGCTATACCCAATTCCTGCAACTTCATATGTTTTAGTCTCCAGGCCTTTAATCATCTTAGTTGCTCTTTGCGCTTTTTTCAATGTCTCAACATCCTTTCTTAATGTGGTGACCAAACTGGATGTAGTATTCCTGGTGTGGCCTTACTAAGACTTTATAAAGCAGTATTAATACTTCACGTGATTTTGATTCTATGCCTCTGGGTTTTTTGTTTGTTTGTTTGTTTCAAGTTGTTTTCTTCATGATACAGGACAAAAGAGAGATCACCTACTTTCCATCTGTTATGTCCTTATAAGGACATCCGCCGGGGATTGGCTGAAGCATTCCCCGGCGGGAGTTTTGAATCCCTGTCAAGGGGGCGGTGCGGCTGCCGGAGCGAATATAAGGAGAGCTCCGGCAGCGCCGCTCCAGTTCTGTTCCTGTTAATAAACGTTTACATGAACTCCGCTGGTCTCATCTTCATTCCTGCGCCGATCTAACACTGGCGACGAAGGACTAAGAGGAATCGACCGCGTGGCACAAGCGCCATCACCTCCGAAGAGACCGCCGCCATTCAGCACGATGGCGACACAGCAAGCGCTCTTCTCATCCATCGCTCCATTCAATCCCGGACGGGAAAAATGGAGCTCGTACATGATTCGGTTCCGCCAATTCCTCCGCGGAAACGGCCACAGCAATCTCGACGACGAAAGGAAGAGGGCTCTCTTCCTCGCCCACTGTGGATCCGAGGTCCTGGAGATGGCGGTGAACCTCGTCGCACCTCAGGACATCGAGGAGATGTCCTGGACAGACCTGCAAGCGGCTCTGCAAGAACATTACGCGCCCACGGGCACCCCCATAGCGAACCGGTTCACTTTCCATCAGAGGAACCAGCGCGAGGGGGAATCCATTAAAGACTTTGTTGCCGCACTCCGTCAAATCGCAGCCAACTGCGAGTTTGACCATGTAGATAACGCCTTGAGAGACCGCATCGTCTTCGGCATGAGGGATGCAGGCCTCCAGAAGAAATTCCTGAGTAGGAAACGCATCCTACTAAAAGATGTCCTCGAGGAGGCCACCGCTGCCGAGTCCTCGGAGCACGCGGCTGCGGAGATGAAAAAAGCGAAGGGGATCCACAAGATCCACCAGTCGACCCCCGAATCGTCCGAAGACTCCGCCACACCATCTGACTCGGATGGCGAGATGGCCGTCCACAAGGTCTCTCAGCCATATCGGCGGGAAAAACCCCAAAATGGCCGACGCGGGGAACAATGCGGCAGTTGCAGAGGCGACCACCCCAGGACATCCTGCAAATGGCGGGACGCGACCTGCCGCCGATGCCTGAGGAGGGGGCACATCGCAGAGGCATGCCGAGCCACCGAACCAGCCCCTGAACCACCCAGACCACGGAACCGCGAAAATCGGCGCGACAACCAGAGGACATCCAAACGGTCCTCACACCAACCCAGAGGCGACGGCTATGAAGATTCCCGGCAGGGCGCGGTGAATCAGACCACCATAGCACACACCAGCGACAACAGCGCCACCAAGTTCACCGTGACGCTGTTGGCCGAGGGCTCGCCCTGCTCCATGGAGGTAGACACCGGGTCCGTCTACACCATCATCGACTGGCAGCAGCTGAAGAAATTCAAGCCGCAAATCTCCAAGAACCAGCTCAAACCCCTGCAGTCCAGACTGGTGGATTTCGGCGGGAATCCAATCGACGTCCTGGGCAGAACCACCCTCAACATCGCGTTCAAGGAGTTCAAGGGCCAGCTGCCGGTCACAGTCGTGAGGAACAGCCGCCCGAACCTGCTGGGCATTGAGTGGTTTCAGCCGCTGGGGCTTTCCATCGGGGGCATCCACCAGATTAGGGCAGATGAACTCGACGCCATCATCGAAGAATTCAGCGAAGTCTTCGATGGTAAGCTGGGGAAGTACATAGGGAAACCCATCTCCTTCAATCTGGATCAGGGGGTAACCCCCATTCGGCTTAAGCCCCGCCGGGTTCCGTTCGCCTTGAGGCCTAAAGTAGACGAGCAGCTAGATAAGCTGATCGCCCAAGGCGTCCTGGAACCCATCGATCATGCTTCATGGGAGACTCCCATTGTGACCCCAATGAAGCAGGATGGATCGGTGCGCATCTGCGCCGACTATAAGGTGACTATAAATAAGGCGTTGCAGCAGAGCGCATACCCGGTGCCAGTGGTGCAGCACCTCCTGCACTCACTAGGCAAGGGCACCATATTCGCAAAACTGGACCTGGCCCAGGCTTACCAGCAACTGCCAGTGGACGCTAAAACGGCGGAGGCTCAAACTATTGTCACACACAGGGGGGCCTTTAAGTGCAACCGTCTCCAATTCGGAGTCAGTGCCGCCCCGGGGATTTTTCAATCAATGATGGAACGCCTTCTCCAAGGCGTTCCAGGGGTAGTGCCTTACTTCGATGACGTGCTCATCTCCGGAGACTCTAGAGCACAACTTCTTGAACGGCTGAGGCTTGTCCTGCAGCGGTTCAGGGAGAAGGGCTTGAGAGTAAGACGGGATAAGTGCATCATCGGAGTCCAGGAAGTCGAGTTCCTGGGCTATCTTATCGATAGAAATGGCATACACCCCACCAAATCAAAAGTTAAAGCCATCCATGAAGCCCCCAGCCCCAAAAATAAAGGGGAGCTTCAGGCATTCCTTGGATTGCTTAACTTTTATGCAATATTCCTCCAACAGAAAGCTACAGTTGCTGAGCCGCTTCATCGCCTGCTGGGGAAAGCGGTTTCCTGGAAGTGGGGTGACAAAGAGGAAACGGCATTCCGAGACATTAAAGGACTATTAACATCCAACAGCGTCCTCATACAATACAACGAGACGCTGCCCATCCGGCTAACCTGCGACGCGTCGCCATACGGGGTGGGGGCAGTCCTGAGCCACGAACTACCCAATGGCACAGAAGCCCCCATCGCCTTCTTCTCGAAGACCATGTCCAGCGCTGAACGCAACTACAGCCAGCTGGACAAAGAAGCATTGGCAATCGTCGCAGGGGTGAAGCGCTTCCACGAATACCTATACGGAAGAAGCTTCACCATAGTCACGGACCACAAGCCGCTCCTGGGCCTCCTCGCCGGCGACAAACAAACACCCACATTCATGTCGCCGCGAATGACACGCTGGGCCATCTTCCTCGCCGGCTACGCCTACACCCTCATTCACCAACCCGGAAAGGCCATCGCCAACGCGGACGCGCTGAGCAGATGCCCATCCAAAGACGCCGTGGAGGATCCCGCCCCCACCCTCGAGCTCCTGCACATCGACCACGACAGCAGCTGCCCAGTCACATCTGCAGACGTGGCCACGCACACCAGGAGAGACCCAACACTCCGGCAAGTGCAATCTTGGATCCTGCGGGGATGGCCGGCGCAGCCTGGCGGAGAAGAATACAGCCCCTTCAGTCGCAAGCAGAAGGAGCTGTCCACGATGAAAGGCTGCCTGCTATGGGGAGATAGGGTGCTGATCCCCGCCGCTCTCCAACGGAAGACGCTCGAGACGCTACACAAGGGGCACCCGGGCATCGTCCGCATGAAGGCCCTGGCACGAAGCTACGTCTGGTGGCCAACACTGGACAAGGACATTGAGCAATGGGTCGCCGGATGTAGCCAGTGCCAGGAAGTCCGACCAGCACCCCCCCAAGCAGAGCCCACACCCTGGGAGATGCCCAGAAGCCCCTGGTCTCGGATCCACATCGACTTCGCGGGTCCGATGCAGGGGCGCCACCTCCTCATCGTGGTTGATGCCTTCTCCAAGTGGCTCGAGGTGGTCCCCATGGCATCAACCACATCGGAAGCCACCATTCGCGCCCTCCGCCGCCTCTTCGCTACGCATGGACTCCCAGACGTGTTGGTTTCCGACAACGGTCCCCAACTTACGTCCGTGCCCATGGAGGCATTCTTAGCGGGACTGGGCATCCACCATGCCCTCTCGGCGCCGTACAGACCGGCCGGAAACGGCCAAGCCGAGAGGATGGTGAGGCTAACCAAGGAAGCGCTCACCAAGATGGCACCGGGGGACTGGCAGGAGCGCATAGACACCTTCCTCCTCACACAGCACATAACGCCGCACGCAACCACCAAGAAGTGCCCATCAGAGCTGTTGATGGGCAGAAGACTCCGCTCACCCCTCGACAGGCTGCACCCCCAGTACCACTCGGACGTGCCCGCAACCGCCAGCCGCCAGCTCCGCAGCTTCGCCGTAGAAGACCCCGTCTATGCGCTGAACTTCCACGGCTCACCAAAATGGCTGAAAGGAAGGATTCACAGCGCAACCGGCCCGAAGTCCTATCGGGTAGAGCTGGAAGATGGACAGGTCGTGAGACGTCACATCGACCAGCTCCGCAAAAGGTGGAGGGGAGTGGACGAACAACAGTCTGGCGAGGTAGGCCTACCACACCCCGAAGAGGTAGGCCTACCACAACCCTACGAGGGAGGCCTACAACACCCCGGGAGAGTGGACGCCCCAGGCTCCGCAGCAGCCAGAGACGGAGCTCAGCCAGTAGACCGGGGACAATGTCCGAAGGGAAACCCGAAGCACCCAGGGGTGGACCGGGATCGACCCCCCGAGGTCCGAGACCCAGCCACTAACGAAGGCAGACAGGGGGACCGAAGCCCAGACGCCCACGACACCCAACAACACCCCCGCGAGGTCGGACCGCACCAGTCCGACAACAGACAGTACCCTAAGAAAGGGCAAGTAGACCGGGGCCAACCGAGCGGGGGAGACCAACAGCACCCCCGCAAGGGCGGCCACCGACTCACCAGTGAGGGAGACCTCCATGCATCACTACAGGGGTCTCCCCAACAACACCCCAACCACAACGAAAACCAACCCTGCGAGGAGGGCCTCCGCCACCCCAGCAGAGGAGGCCAGCGCCAACCGAGCCGAGACGACCGAGACGACCGACACCCAGACGGCGAAAGGCGGCGACCGGGAGAAACACACCAACCCCGCAGAGAAGGCCTACGCCACCCCTGCAGAGAAGGCCGCGAGAGTCCTCAGCCGACCCAGCAACGCCACCCCGGCAGAGAGGGCCGCCGCCACCCACGCGAGGTAGGACAGCACCACCCCGGCGAGGGCGAGACCCCGCGACCAAACCAGCAGCGCCAGCCCAGCAGAGAGGGACTACACCACCCCTGCGGAGGAGGCCTGCGACCCACCGGCGAGGAGGAACCAACGCCAAACCAACCCACCGGCAGCCCCGGGAGGGAACCGAACTCACCCGAGGAACCCGAGGGGCCGACCCAGACGCCGCCGCCGAACCAGCACCCACGACCGGACCCATCCAACCCCGACCCGGTGAGGACCGAAGGGCACCCCAAGGGCTTACCGTGGCTCAGGAGTTCCGGACCGGTCGAACAGCGGAGATCCAACGATCGGAGCAGCGATGGAGAAGACCAGCGTCGCCCGCAGGCGGAGGTCCGCGACCTGGCCGGAGGTACGGGAGCACCGCCCGCACCCTCGACGGCCAGATCCAGCCCGGCTCCCGAGACGGCGACAGGAACCGCAGAAGCACCCTCCGACCAGGAGGGCGGCCAGCCAACGAATGGACTGCGCAGGTCAAGTAGACTATGCAATCGGCCCGCCTACCTACGTGACTTTATTGTTGGTGGACAGCTTAAGATCTAGGGGGGGAGGAGTGTTATGTCCTTATAAGGACATCCGCCGGGGATTGGCTGAAGCATTCCCCGGCGGGAGTTTTGAATCCCTGTCAAGGGGGCGGTGCGGCTGCCGGAGCGAATATAAGGAGAGCTCCGGCAGCGCCGCTCCAGTTCTGTTCCTGTTAATAAACGTTTACATGAACTCCGCTGGTCTCATCTTCATTCCTGCGCCGATCTAACACCATCCCTATTCTGCCGCTTTTACGTATATAATAGGATTAAAGCTGAAATAACTAAAGATTGACCCAGGACTCTTCAGACCAGTTACCCAATGTACTGTTTCCAATAGCTCTGCAATTTCTGTGTCCTTTTGATAGAGACATATGGATAATCTAAATTCCTGGTGTTGCTCATCTCTCTTTCTCTCCCCCTACCCCTCCTTTTGGCTGCCTTTTTATCCAATTTTGCCAGTTAGCTGCTTTTGATATTTGTTGATATTTAATAAAACAAACATAAAGCTATCTTTTTTTTTTGCTAGCTGAACTAAGCAGCTCTGATCTGGATATGCTGGAATTAAATTAGACTGGAAATTACCTACAGCAATTTTCTAGCTCTGGCAAGGATAGCAGCAGTAAAGACAGCGGATGAACTGTAGATGGTGGGGAAATGGGCTTAAGAAATGGGAGAGGGATCAAGAAAACCTTTTCCAGGGAAACTGCATATCTTGCAGCCCCTTTTACAGGAACTTACTTAAACAACCGGGTATCAACTTATTCCTGGCTACCGACTATCCCATCAGTATTATATGTTTGCTGTTAATGGGAAAGAGACACACACTATACATGGGGGGAGCCGCCCTCGAAGAGCATTCATAAAATTCAACTAGTGCAGGATAAAGTGACTAAATCCTAAATTGTGTCAGTTACTTGACAGGTAGTAAATTAGTCTATGAGTAATGCATTGGTTGCCAGTGTGTTCTGGGTGCAATTCAAGGTAGTGGTTGCCACCTTTCAAACCTTTGATGATGTGGGACTGGGTTACCTGAGGGACCATCTTTTCCTAATTGTTCCTACTCATCCTTTTTGATTTGGCAGGATGGGCATGGACCATAGAATGCCAGTTGGCAGGGCCCGAGAGGGGTGCCTTCTCTGCTGTAATGCCAATCCTACGGAACTTTCTCCCTCCTGAGAATAGGATGGCCCCAACCCTGCTGGCCTTTTGTAAGGCCCTAATGACCTGGTTCTATGCCTGGGTCTGGAGTGTGAAGGATCCCACCTCATGGTTGTACTACAAGCAAGCAATAGTGGTATCTCTCCTTGGATGCTATGCATTTTAATTTTTGTATTTCCATTTATTTTACAATTGCTACCCAGAGTCATTTGCTGAGGTGGGTGGCCGTATAAACTGAATAAAAAAATAAACACTCCCTGGGGAAAAAAAGGCTCCCCCCCCCCCAGCAGATTGTGAGCCCTTCAATGAAGCTGATAATTTAATCACGTGGTAGATGGCTAATCTCTCTTCCCTTTCTTATCTTCATTGAGACAGAATTGTGTGTGAGGACACAGATCCTCAGAAAATAAGGAATGAATTAGTGAAATCTCCGGGAATTTTTAGGTGTTCCATCAGTCAGAACTCAAGGAGGCAGATGGGCAATTATTATCCTGGAGACTAGAGATGCTGTTCCATAAATGATGAGGTAGGAGGTTTCCTCTGTAAAGCTGGGCCAACAAGACAAGTTGAGATTGTTGCTGTTCTGCTGTACTTGCTGCAGAGATATACCACCATCTGAATTGCTGAAACCCGTTTCATGGTTACATTGCTTGGTGGGCATGGTGTGGTGGGCATGGCAGGGGAAGGATACTGCAAAATCTCCATTCCCACTCCACTCCTGGGGGAAGGATATTGCAAAATCTCCATACTCACCCCACTCTGGGGCCAGCCAGAGATGGTATTTGCTGGTTCTCCAAACTACTCAAAATTTCCACTACCGGTTCTCCAGAACCTGTTAGGACCTGCTGGATTTCACCCCTGGAAGAGGCCATCCATTAGACCTGAATTTATCTTGGAGTCGTTGGGATGTGATCTGAAAATGAAGGACAATTCTATCATTTCTTAATTATGGTCAAATCACTCTGGTTGCCTGGGATCTCGCTTATCTTGACAACTGCAGGGAAGACGAATTTATTAGATTGGTCTGTGTCCTAATTATCTGATGGATCTGGAGGAGCTTGGTCCTTTCCCTTGCCACCATTTGATATCAGCATGAAGCAGCTGGGTGAGGTTACATGACAACATGATATGAAGCATCATCAATATGCAAATGACTGCTGATGGGTGCTGTGCTAACAATTACAAATGGAAGAGGCCAAAATTAGATTTAGGTCTTTATGGAAGCTATAAATCTCACCACCTATAGGAATGCAAGAGCTAAAAAAAAAGCTTACCTCAGAAGCTAAAGTTCAATGCAGAGAAATCCAAATCAGAGAGCTGAGTGTAATTTTGTACGGTCCAGAGGCAAACAAAGGAATTGGAAGCAGCATGCACTCAGGAAGACAGGTTCACTATTGGAAAGGGAACTGCTAATAACTGACTCCCAAAAGCTTTTTTTTTTTACAGTACTGACTCAGGAATGCCTATTTTCCCTGAATCATGCCTTATTAAAAATCTTTATTCTGCTAACTTGATGAGTGTGTGTATGCATGTGTGTATGCTGAGGATCTTTTCCTGCTCATCATCTAGGTTGGGTGACTAATCCAGCCGCTGTTCTTCAGCAACAGGTGGCTGATTATCTGCCTGCTCCAGAGATGCTCATCCTCCAATCCTCCACAGGTCTCCCTGCCCCTCTCTCACTCTCTCCCCCTCTTTCACTCTCTCTCAAGGTCCCAATAAGGAGGAACAGGCTTAGACTGAATTCATAGCAAAATGAAATAACTGTGGATATGGAAATGTTTAATTTTTAGATGTAAATAGAATTATGTTCTCTTGGGCAGAATTGGTTTGAAATTTTATGGCTCAGTAGCCGGTAGAGATTATACTTAGAAGAGACTTCACACATGATATCTTGAGCACTACCTTTGTCCTTTCCTGCACCAAAAGTATTCCATACCTCATGACTATTGCAACTCACCCTACATGGAGCAGCTCTTGAAAAAAATATAAATGGAAACTTCCAACTTTCAAGGTTGCAGCAGCCCCAGGCTGTGTTGGCGACCTTGAGAGTTGCCCATATGAAACTTCTACTCCATGAACTATGCTGGCTGCCAATCAGCTGCCAGGTTCATTTCAAAGAGTTTGTCATCACCTTTAAAACTGTATCTGGTTTAGGATGAAGCTCTCTCCAAGATTACCTGCTTGAAGGTAAATCCACTTTGTTCTGTAAGATCTGGGAGAGAGGCCTTGTTGAAGGTTGTATCTCACTGTTACCTTATATGAGCCATTGTCTTTCAGCTACATTTCTTCATCTGAAAATATGTGGTACAATGATGCTGTTAGATGTTTCCCATGGATTTTTATCTTTGTTAAGGAGAGATTATCGGTGACATATAATATTTTTTGTAATATTTAAATTGCTCAAACAAATAGAATGGTTCAGAAGACCAGGAAATATTCTGGTAAGATTAGTAAGATTATAGCCCATGGGTTTTTAAAATAAAACTTATTCTCTAAGATCTGCAGAAAAATAATAACTGTGGATAATTACAAATCCCCCAATTTATGTAGACAGTACAAATTAATTAGAATTTTAAAAATGTAAATATTTCTACTTGAGCTCCTTGACATATACATTTCCCTGTTGCAAGTTTTAAAAAGATAATTATGCCGGTGAGGCAGAAAAACAATAATTGAAAATACATTTTTGTAATACGATTAAAAAATCTGGTGAGAACAATATGGCCAAATTTGCTTCATTTTTAAAATATCTAGAAGTTGTGTTAAGCAATTAACACCAGCTGCCTGTAATTTCTCTGAGTTCAATCCTAGCCAGGCTCAAGGTCGACTCAGCCTTCCATCCTTTCTAAGGTGGGTAAATTGAGGACCCAGTTTGTGGGGGCAATAAGCTGACTTTGTATAAATATAAATATACAAAAGTATGAAGGCTATTGCTTAACGCATTGTAAGCCGCCCTGAGTCTCCGGAGAAGGGCGGCATATAAATCAAATTAAAAAAATAAAAAATAAAAAAAAATAAAAAAAAATTATTAACAGTAGAGAAATCTTAGAAACACAAATCCACTATTATCAAATCTTCCCAATATATTCCTTTCTGTTAATTATCTGCCTTCTTCTTTCCTCTTTTTCAACACTGTTTTGAGTGTTTCTTTCACACACAGAGCTACTCTTCCAACTTTAGCTGGAGAAAGTATTATTTTTTTCCAGCTCAGGGTTACATGCTTAATCTAATCTAATTGGTTCAGGCCATAGTTAGGAACAATATACGTTAACCTAAAACAATATCTTGAAAATTATAGTTTTCTTTTTTTCCAAACAGGTAACTTTCTCTCTTCAGAGTATTCCAGAGAAATTCTATTCATTAAAGAAACACCGTGATCCATTAAGTTGCTTTACAAAAAGAAGAGCTAAACCATCATTCATAACAAACTACTTTATCCTGTTTGTCATTTTGCCCCTTCTCCAAAGTCAGTAGAAGGATGCTCTGTTCCCTTAGGTCTTTTAATTAGAAATCTTAGGGGTTGAAGCTTACCTAGTAGAGAAGAACTAATTTTGCCCTTCTGATTTAAATTTCCACCTGGATATCAGAGTACGGTAATATAGTGGTATATATAGTACATGATAGCTCAGTGTCATGAGAGCAATTGGAATATTTAGAATAGAATATCTATGTAAAGATTAAGTAATTTGTTGACTTCACTTTGGTGAATGAAAGAACGAATGAGATAATTGGGGAAAAGGTTGCACTAGCAAGACCGATGATTGATTACATAAATTAAAATGGGGCTACAGAGCCACCTTCGCCACTGACTTATTGTTTGGCCTGAACCAAGCTACTTACCTTTGGGGGATGGCAAGAAAAGTGGGATAATCAGAGGAAAGAGTTTGAAATAGCTGTTATTTGTCTCTATCTTACTGGACCATTCAAACACCCGGGTTTACTAGGGATGATGACAGATTTTTGGGCTCAGTTGTGGCCATAAATCAAGGACTATCTGCAATTGCCTGGATAAAGGTCTTTTGAGCAGACTGGGCTCACACTTCTCAGCGGCATACAATGAAGCTTATTTGATACTGGCTTACGTTGTATGAGCACAGCCGTGGTTTTTTAAAACCATGATTTGTGACTTATCATGGTTTATGGCTTAGCATATTTATGTACCTAGTGAGTGTAATACCCAACAAGTCATGGTTAAAATGAACTTGGTTTACCAAGAATGCCCATGCTTTCAGGTCAAGATACGAGTGGAAAGAAAGGCAAAGATCTATCAGCTGTGCTGCCTATTGTATCTTCTCTGACACTTTGGAAACTTTAATGTTTTGTCAATTAAAACTATTTGCCTTTCCATTTGCTTTATTGAGTAATTGCTGACTATAACTTTAAATTAATTGTGGTTTTAATTGGCATTGTGCTTTACACTACTATTACTGTGAACCTGTTTGAAATCTTCTGTTTAACTCTACTGTTTTTAATATCTCAATAAAATCTACCCTGAAGTCCTGCCCTGGAGTATTTGGGGAAAGTTTAATAATATGTTGCTATAGTCACTTGGTTTTCATGGTTGCTTATTTTAGGCTACATTGTTCTTAGGCTCTGAGTTATAGCTTTCTTCTGTCTTTCTTCATCTAAGTCTGCAGAAGACAACTTCAGCCTAATGTGGGTTCCCCCCTTCTTTTTTTTGTCCATGTGTCAAAAATTTCAGTCCAAACTGGGAGATTTGGAAGGGAAATTTATTTTAAAAATTCCTCTCCCCCCCGCAAATAATTGCTTTAAGTTTATTTTCACCAAAAAAAGAAGAATCAAACATTGCCAATTTGCTGCTGATTTAAATTTGATTTAGAGTGGGGGTGGAGGGAAGGTTTCTGACAATAAGGAAAAATGCTGGTTTAAGCTTGCTCTTTCTTCTGGATCTAAGGAATATACTTTGAGAAAGGACCAGAGATAGGAATAGTTGGGTTCACATGATGGAAATTACAATTTTATGTTTCCGTTTCTGTAATCCAATGAAGTCTCTACCCTTAACTGTTCTAAAATCTAGTTAGCAAATCTAATCCAGATTAAGCACAGACACTTTCAAGAATTTATGAAGGTTTGGCCCAGTTCTGTTTTCCCAGGACCAAGATAAATAAAGGTCCAGAAGAACGAAGATCCCTATAAAGGGAGTGGTTGAGAAGAGAAATAAAATAGAATTATAAAATAAATAGCGAAAGCCAAGACGGTTTTAAGCTTCATGTTTCAATCTGTTTTAACATTAGAGGAAAAGATGGGGCAGAAGAAGGACCGTCTGCTGTGAGGAGAGAAGCTGAGGAAAACAGCGCTGCTACTGGGCCTTGGGCATAAGAGAGACACTGGCACGCTTTTATGTTTCCATGCCGAGGCATATCTGTGTACACCCAACTCTTTCCTGCTGTAGTGACTCTCCTTCCTCCTCAGCTGATCAATATCCAGCAAAAGGCACAGGCCAAAGAGAACTGCAGCCGAGCGAAGATATCTAATTGCAGCCTCCCGTAATCTCTTCTGCAGTCGTTATCATTAGTGTATAGATTTCCAGCCCAATTCGTTTATCTTTTCCAGCCTCCTGTCTGTGCACCTGCCGCTTCTTCTCCTGGCTGCAAATATCTGCTTATCACCCTTTCTCATACTGCATTTTGTTTACCTCGGCCTTTGTGTCTTACCTCTTTGGTCATTTATTCTATCAACCTCCTACTTCGCAGGCCTTGTTGCAAGGAAGTCAGCTGTGTAAGTTGCGGAGGCTGGTTATTGGGGGCAATTTTGTATGGTCTGCTGTGATTTTCTTTTGATGAACTGGTCTCAGGTCCAGATCAAGAGCTGCCTGCTTTTGGCCCCACGGCCAGCATGGATGTATTGTGGTTTCATGAGCCAGATGAAGCTGTTGGATCCTGAGGTCTCTGTGGCTGGAGGTGGGGGAGAAATCTCTCCAGCTTGCATTTGAATGTGAACATACATCTTCAAATCACCCAGACTTTGCTTACCATTAAAAAAATCCCACAATTCTTTGCTGCAGTGCTACTCAGTATTTAAAACGTATATCAGTAAACAACTGTATAAAAGTTGTTTATACAATTATTTGCAAACCTGTATTCTATAGGCCAGATTGGAGAGCTATGCACCCTTTTCTGTGCTAACAATAGCAAAGGATGACTCCAGCTCTATTTTATTTGTTTATTAAATTTATATGCCACTCATCTCACCTAGAGGTGATTCTCGGTGGCTTGCTATCAATAAAAAACAATATCAAATATTAAAACAATAAAGAATAATTCTACAGTTGATTTAAAATTCATGAAGATGGGAAGGAAGGAAAGAAAGAAGGAAAGAAGGAAAGAAAGAAAGAAAGAAAGAAAGAAAGAAAGAAAGAAAGAAAGAAAGAAAGAAAGAAGGAAGGAAGGAAGGAAGGAAGGAAGGAAGGAAGGAAGGAAGGAAGGAAGGAAGGAGCACATGGTGAGGAGGTAGAGGTCTTATTTTATTCCATTAATTGCCTCTAGAATTTCACATCTCCATTGGAATCCCAGGCCAGTTGGCAAAGCCAGATTAGGAAATCAAAAGCACAGGTGCAGATCTCACTTTGGGGTGGGGACACAATGTTCCAGAGGGTGGGACCAAAGCAGAAAAGGATCTTCTCTTGGATGTCACCAGCCAAAATTCTTTGGCCAACAGGGTCTGCAACATTGCTCCTTCTGCCGACACACTTGGGATGGGCAATATCATTGGGCTGAGATGGTTCCTCAAATAACCTGAATATATCTGATATACTTGAATATACTTATTGTCATACTATTTGATATACTTGAAAAAATCACACGTAGAAAAAAATCAAGATAGACAGAGTAACCCACTGTTGGTTTGAGCTCTGAGCTTGGCAATTTGGTTGCAAATGTTTCATCCCCATTCGAGGAGATATTGTCAGTGTATTTTGAATTGTGCTCATCTGTCAGAATACAGGTCCTTAAATACCTTTTTATGAGATGCAAATTAGTCTGAACTTGCATCTCATAAAAAGGTATTTAAAGACCTGTGTTCTGACAGGCAAGCACAATTCAAAATGCACCGGCGATGTCTCCTCAAATGGGGATAAAACATTTGCAACAAAATTGCCAAGCTTGGCGCTCAAACCAACAGCGTAACTACCAATCTGAGCAACTAATATTCAAACACATTTCAGAGTAATCAACCTTTATCATTGATATGAATTATAGCCAGTTCTGTTTTAAAAGTGGGTAGGAAAATGTCCATTTTTTCTTAATCAAAAATAAAAATAAATATCTGAAATACCCATTAAAACTCAGAAGGATGCATTAGGTTACCAATTGCATACTAGGGTACTAGTCCCATTCTCCTTTTACTTTCAGTTTCAAACTTTTAATGCTTTTAAAACTATAAACTTTTAATAATGGACTAACATTTTGTCACCATTCAAGGAGACATCATCAGTCAACTTTGAGTTCAAAGTGCACTGACGATTTCTCCTCAAATGGGAACTGGACAGGCAAAATGCTTCCAACTGGATTAATAGTTGAGTAGAGCATAAGCTTTTGGTAAATAAAATTGGCAACTTGATAAACATTGGTGGACTTTTTGCTGAGTCTTGGCTTTTTATCTTAAAGATACATGAGAAGGTAATTAGATACTGAGTCAGTCAAAAAAAAAAGCAGTGGTGTTGGTGTGTTTGTGTGTGTGTGTGGACAGAAACATGGGATTTTAAATAGTGAGGTGATTGTAATGATGGTGTTGGAAAAGGAAAAGAAGAAGGACGGGAAGGAGAAGGAGAAAAAGAGATTCTGCCAGCAAAAGCCAAGTGGGGACAAGTAGAGAATGTTCTCTACGCTTCCTCTGACATCCTCTCTGTCCCTTACCAAACCCTCAGTGTGTGATGATAACCTGAAGACAAGTGTTTGGAGGAAGGGCGTCAAAGATATACTTGAGCAGGCACATTCTTCTACAACATTGTCACTAACAAAGGAATCCTTTGTTAGTGACAATACCCTTTTTTGAGTGGGTTAGGCCAGATCCAGATTTAAAGAAATTGTCTTTTCTCTAGTTTAGCCCCCCCACCTTTTTCCCTTTAAGAGAAAGATGTTATGAAACTGTGCAAAGATTTCAGATAAAATTTTTATCCACCAAAATTTCCAAGCAATCTCAATTAGCAGAGGCTTAAATTATACCGAAGACAGTGAATCATTTTAGTTTATCACCCAGAATGTATGTTATAAGTGTATTATTTCATTCCCTCCATGTCTCAGTTTGTGTTATAATGAGAAGGGCAAGTTTCCTCTCTAGGATAGTTTTCCATTTTTAACCATTTCTAAATGATGGTGAACAGCTGTCACAAAATCATGCTGCCAATTTATCACTGGAGTTTCAAAGTTGCTAAATGGTGATGTAAAGTAGCACTCTACTTATAATTTTAGTGCAGTGATTTTGAAGTGTTAATTTTTGTTCTTTTTCCCAGGGTTTGCTGTGTGGTGCCATCATCATATCTAGTTTTGTCTTGTTCTGGCTCGTGAAGAGGTGGTGATCTGCAAATTTCCTTGAATTGTATAATATTTCTTAATTTAATAGATTGATTCAAATGTTGGATTAATACAAGAAGTCATGGGTTCAATTCTTCATTTAGTTCTGAAATTAATTAAAAGAGCCTAGGCTATCATTCTCTTTCAACCAAACTTCTCCTAAAATTGTTGTGAAAGGTAGAGTAAATGTCCTCTTGAACTTCTTGTAAAGGAAATGTTGTAAATATAATAGATTTATGCCTTTAAGTATTTAAAGCATTTCTATACTGACTATTATTTAAGCAGATCTATGCACTGCATAACACCAAAATGCCAAGGTAATGTTTAGTATAGTACAGTATAGAAAAAATCCTAATGCAACTATTTCATCTAATTACAGTCGGGCAGAATATTCTGTACATTATCAAACATATTCAGGTCAAAATTTGTGATGGATACTGAGACAACACTAGGCTTGTCTCAACACTAGGGGAGGAGCATTCAGAAAGTGGCAAGTATAAAAGGAAACATTCGTTTTCCTGTTGTTGTCATGTATACAATATTTGTATGTTTTTATGTGAGAGTCATCATGGTTGGTGTATATAGATGTGGCTCAATGTATTATTTGTTTGTTTGTTTATTTATTTAGTTTGTAAAACATGTACAGTATAACAGATATAAGTATAAACATTGATATGAGCACCAGAAATGGGTACGAATAAATGGGGACAGTAGGACAGGGACGGTAGGCACGCTTATGCACGCCCCTTACAGACCTCTTAGGAATGGGGTGAGGTCCACAGTAGGCAGTCTAAGGTTAAAATTTTGGGGGTTTGAGGATGTAACAATAGAGTTAGATAGTGCATTCCAGGCATTGACCACTCTGTTGCTGAAGTCATATTTCCTACAATCGGGTTTGGAGCCGTTTACCTTGAGTTTGTATCTATTGTGTGCTCGTATATTATTGCAGTTGAAGCTGAAGTAGTCGTTGACAGATAGGATGTTGTGGCAGACAATTTTGTGTACTACGCTGAGGTCAGACCGAAGGCAGCGTAGTTCTAGGTTGTCCAAGCCCAGAATTTCAAGCCTGGTGGCATAAGGTATTCTGTTATGAGCAGGGGAGTGGAGGACTCTTCTCATGAAATACCTCTGGATTATGGGTTGCTTTATTTTACTGGCATGTAACTGTAAGCAATCCAATTAATATGTATTTATTACTTGTCCTATGCAGTATGACCGTGATGGCGAACCGATGGCATGGGTGCCACAGGTGGCACGTGGAGTCATATCGGTGGGCATGCGAGCTCAGCTCCAGCACACATGCGTGCACCAGCCAGTTGATTTTCGGGCCTTCTGAGCCCACCAGAAGTCAGGAAACACTATTTCTGGCCTCCGGAGAGCCTCTGGGGGCTCTGGAACCTGGGGAGAGCAAAAAACAGGCCTACCAGGCCCACCGGGCCATCATGTGCCAAAAGCGGGGGAGCACAGGAGGGCGGGGTGCATAGAATTATGAATGTGGGCACGCATACGTGTGACCCCACTGCGCTCCCCCCACTTTTGGCATGCGATGGCAAAAAGGTTGGCCCTCACTGCAGTATGGCTTCTGGCAGATATAAACACATACATATATGTGCGTGTTCACATACATATCTGGGTCATATGTGCACTTGGCAGGAAAAATCTCTAGAAGCTGGAGTTTTAGGTTGGGAAGGCAGGGAAATTGGGCAATATTTGAAAATATTCTTTTCTGTCTAATCTTTCTTTGCTTATTTTAAATTTACAGTTGTTTCCTTTTCAAATAAACACAAATTATAACTGAGAAGTTATTTTAGGTAATCTTGTTCCTAAATTGTTTAAAGCTTTATTAGTTAATGTCAAAATCTTAAATGCAGATCAAGAGTGTAATGAAACTCAGTATTTGATTTTCACTGACTTTGGGGGAAAAATGGGAATCAGAGTTTTGTGGCCAAGATTCCTGGTTACATGAACAATCATCGGTGCCCTAGCATAATTCTGAGAAATGCAAAACCAGATATAGGTGGTCTTATTTATTTATTTATTTATTTATTTATTTATTTATTTAATTAATTATATTTCTATACCGCCCTTCTCCAATAGGACTCAGGGTGGTGCACAGCCAGGTAAAAACACAAAACATACAAAATATCATAAGTTTAAAATTTAAAATTATGAAACAATTTGGCTCCATTTGATTAAAAACTCAGAATTAAAACTCCTAATTAAGATTCATTTAAATAGTCAGCCCCGCCTGTCAGAATAGCAGGGTCTTGAGAGCACGGTGGAAAGTACAGAGGTCGGGGATCTTACGTATCTCAGGGTCTTCACTTACCAACTGCTTCATCTAGTGAAGATTTGAGGTTACAATGGTATAAAGAAAAACCAGCTATGCGACCAATCCTCACATTTTTTTAGTTGCAGTGACTCTCACTCATTTGGGCACTTTGCAACCAGCGTACATTTATGTCTGTTGTAGTCTCCCATGCAGGGGTGAAATGCTACCAGTTCAGACCATTTTGGGTAAACCAGTAGTAAAAAATGCTACTGATTCAGTCGAACCAGTATTTCCGACGATCAGCTGGGTGACAATCAGCTGTGATACATGATTTATATTAGCTAGAATCGTCAGATTTCCTGCTTTCTAGCTAATCTAAATCGCGTGGCACAACAGATTTCCTCCCCCCTCACTGTTCTATTTACCTTTGCAGACTTGGAGGGCTTCAAAATGTTCCTTTTTTAGCATTGTGCAGAGCATGCTCTCGGTAGCTGAGTCACAGAACTGGTAGCAGACTTCAGAGGATTTCACCGCTGCTCCCATGGTCATGTGATTGCCATTGTTGGTTCTTTGCAACCAGCTTGCAAGAAGCAGAGTTAATAGAGATAACTTAGCAGAAGTGAATTTGTAGGTTGTGGTCATGCGATGTTTTGTTTAGCTACCTCAGTATTTCACTTAATTACTGGAGGGGAGAATGAGGCTGTAATCCTGTCGTGGTCTTATTATTTTCTGCTTAGCAACAATGACATTCAGTTACTAAGTTGCTAGTCCTAATTGTAGTCACTAAATGAACTCTACCTGTATATATTAAGCAGTGAGCAACATGAGAGAAAGAAATGCAGGATTTGGCTTATACTCTCACGTTGACAGAGAACAACCAATCACTTAAAGTGTCCTCATTTTACTAGGCAATACTGTACAGATTTTATTTCCTATACTGAGTAAGCACAGCTTATGTCAAGTTGGGCAAGGAACCCCAACTCTTGAATTTCCTGATTTGATTTGACTTCTGCAGAAGGCAGAATGAATTGCTGGGCTTCAAAGAGGCATAGCTGCACATTTTAGTATTCTCAATACCTAACCCATATTAAGGAAGTGGTGATCCAGCAGTTGTGATGGATTCACTTTGGGATGGTTCAGGCATAGACAAGACAGAAGACGTATACTTCACCCTGGTAAAGTATTTCAGACCATCTTTCCATCTGTAGCGCAGGATTGCCAAGCAAGGTGGTCACTTCTTTAGGTTAAATAAAGAAGTGGCTGAATTAGGCAAAGCAATTTGCTACCTCCTGAGAGTATAGAGAAAGTGGCAGGACCAAAGCATAAAAAAAACCTCCTCATATTAAGAGAGGCAATTGTGGGTTTGATATGTTCTCTTTATTGATGGGCTAAAGGATGCTAAGTGTCTTTTATTGATGCAGCTTTGCATTTTTTCTGATTGCTGATAAGTATAGTTCTAATCAAGCAGGCAACCAATTGTCAATTGATAATTTAGATACAGCAGGAAAGAGGTATCTTACACTTATAAGCCAAAGCAATAATTTGTTACACCAAAACGACCCTGTTGGGCTTGTTCCTTGACAGCCTCTATTTATTCATTCAGAGATAGACAGATAGCACTGATCTTTTAGTAATCTTATCTTAATTGTACTCTTACATCTAATTTAACCTTTCTGGATTACTATTAATTATTACATTATTCCTATAAGCCTATTAACTAATTTACAGTGTTTTCTGTTTTTTCTCTTAGCACAGTGTCCCGAGTTCAGTTTCCATTTTTATTTCCAATTCTTCTTCTTCTTTACATGCTGTGGAGATTCCACCCAGTTCTCCCCCTCCCCCCTCTCTGCATGCTTTTTTACTTCCACAGTCTCTTTACACAGTGTTTTCTCAGCCTGCTGGTTTATACTGTAGGTCTGTTTTTCTCTGTCTTTTAAGTAATCCCAAAAGTAAACTGTATCTTTCATCCCAAAATATAGACTGTTTCTCCTTTGCTTGTGATAGCTCTTGCCCACTCTCTTTCCTTTTGTCAGTCTAACAAGAATTCAGTTCTTCTCCTGGCAGTTCCACATTGTTTTCTTCTTCTCTCTCGTCGGCTCAGATATGCCAATTTTTTCTCCAATGCACTTCAGATTCCAGCACCGTCCAACCACTCAGCAATCTGACCTTCCAGGCATCCATCTCCTCCTGAGTTCTGTTTATTAGTTAGCAGATGGCAAGGAGGTGAAGAAAATACAGAGATTCCTGTTTCTCCTAGAACAATTCTGAATGTACTGAGCAAGGAAGAACATGAATTTTCCAGAAGCATGGCGTTTCCCCACAAATCACTGAATGCAGGGGTGGGGGGCTGCCCTGTGCTCTTACAGCTTTACTTCTCTCTACACACATTTGAAAGAAAAGTTCATATTTTCCAAACTTGTTTATGTTCACTTCTATCCACAACAGTAGTGGGTTGCCCCCGGTTCGGACCGGTTCTATACAACTGGTAGTAAAACCAGCGGGAGGCTCCACCCACTGACCCTGACATCATCAGAAGCGATCTGCGCACACGCGACTCCATTGAGAACCGGTAGTAAAGGTAAGTAGAACCCACTGCTGATCCACAAGTGTCACAAACACATACATACACACTTACCTTTACGTCCGGTTTGCAACAGGAACGTGTGCGCTCCTGGGGAGACTGGAAAAATGGGGAGACTGGAAAAAGCTTTTGGCCAGTCCTGTGTTAGCATCCAAGTTTCTTTTGTCAGTCTAAGAATAAATAGTCCATCCAGAACAGTCTTTACCAGCATGGATCTGTACAAAAGTGTTGAGTAATCAATTTCCACAATCTCCATTTCTCCAGTGTGCTTAGAGGATATCATTTGGGGCCTGCTACCGGTAATTTGAGGTACAGTATATAGCTGGAGGCACATTTCTGAGTCTGATTATTTGATGCAAAAGGAAAAATAGGAACTCATATATAAGTGTATAAGAAAACATTTTTTAACTGAGGTCTGTGGTTTAAAGATTCTTGCTTTATATATTAGCAGATGGTTCCTAAAGCATTCTGGAAACATTTACAAACATTCCTTTAAAAATAAGGGCAGAGTAACTCCTGAGTTTTTATTAATCCCATAGGTACAGACGGATGGGGGTAGTGGGAGGGTGTCCAGGGTACGTGATAGGAATGTGATAGGTCCAGACTAGAAAGGCTCTTATTGAAATGGTGCTTCCCTGCAAAAAACCCCATTTTTGAAGCAGAGCTGCCAGAGTCTATTTTGTGAGGAAATGTAATTTGAGCAATATAATATAATGAAAGGCATAGTCTATGCTGGTATCTATAAAAGCATCTGTGCCTTCATAAATAAATTAATATACACAATCATAATTAAATACATGGATTGGATTTTATGACATTTTTGAAGCAATTGGTTTTTCCTTCTCTCTCTCTCTCTCTCTCTCTCTCTCTCTCTCTCTCTCTCTCTCTCTCTCTCTCACACACACACACACACACACACACACACACACACATTTTCTCACACACACACTCACACTTTTTCCTACTTCTTCACAACCTGTCAGTTCTGCAGTCTGAATCACTGGGTTATAGCTACAATACTTCTGTGCCACCTCTGGGTTTCTGGGCATTCTGACTACAAGGGGACATTGTACTCTGCACAGATGTTTGACTGCTATGCTTGGCTGGTAACAACATCAGACAGAACACTGTTATGACTCACCCATTTTACTAATTTATCAGAGCAGCCTTCCTTGAAATCTCAACATAAAGCCCTATTCCTCCTCTGCCTGAAAGCAAATAAAAGCCTTGAAGCCAATAAAAAACAGTGGAATGAGAGACAGAATACGAAACAACTAATCTGCCCCCTCCCTTTTTTTCCCCTTTTCCTTGTGGATTAATGTAGGTTGTCTTTACAGCGAGAGCTTTAGGAATCCCAGAGTAAAAAAATGACAAAAACACCATCACACCACAGGTAAAAGAGGAGAGAGCAGAGGAGAATGCTACACTGCGGCAAGCGAGAAATAACAGCAGTAGAGATATCCTGCTACTGCAAATAACTATCATTTGGGATATCATGGCTTCTTTGCAGGATTACAGACATTTGCACCAGTATGTACCTAAGAAGTGTTTTAATGCACAGCTCAAAATATAAACAGAAATATATTCCGTTCCATTTATAATTCCATTTTCCATTAAGAGATGCCTATTGGGCAAATATGTTAACTGCATACTGGGATGTGGTCTGCTTCCCCCCTCCACCCCTTAGTATATTTGTCAGTAAACCCAATCCTGCAGCTTTGTAATATATGAACTGGTTCTAAGCTTTGTTACCAAGATACCAGACAACTCCCAGAAATTATTCTTTTTGAGAAAATTCTGTGGTCAAGGGGAAGGCCAGCTGGAGGTCGGTGCCATGCCTGTGCTTCCCAGGACACTGGATCGCTTTTGGCAGTCTTCAGAAACTGGGTGCCTCTGTTTCTGCTGCTCCAGAGGAAAGGCATGGAAGACTTTTGCTCTTTTCCTCTGCAGTTGGCTGTTGCACAGATCCTCAGCAGATGGACCTGTCACACTCAATGCGTAGTCCTCAGTGGAACAACTTCTACATGGAGTGAAGCCTGCAGTGGAGTTCCTCAAGGTTCTGTCTTAGGCCCAGTTCTCTTCTCCATCTTCAGAAATGATTTAGCTGAAGGATAGAAGGGGAACTCATCGAACTTGGAGATGACACCAGGCTGAGGGAAATAGCCAACACTCTAGAAGATAGTCTCAAGATCCAGAAGGATCTTGACAGGCTTGAACACTAGGACCTATCCAACAAAATGCAATTCACTGGTGAGAAAAGTAAGATTCTACATTTAAGCAAACACATACACACACACACACACAAAGCAATTGCACAGGTGGTACCTGGCTCAACAGCAGTAACTGTGACAGAGGTCCTAGTAGTGGAGACGAGCTGTGGCCTAGAGGTGGAGCTCTTGCCTCACAATCAGGAGGTTGGGAGTTTGATCCTAGGTAGAGGCAAATGTAGGGTCTCCTGCTTGGGCAGGGGGTTGGACAAGATGACCTGTAAGGTCCCTTCCAACTCTGTTAATCTGTATAACAAATATGAGCCAACAGTGCACTACAGCTGCCAAAAAAAGCCAATGCAGTCCTAGGCTGTATCAAAAGAGGGATAGCATCAAGACCACATGAAATATTAGTACAGTACTGTTGTATACTGCTTTGATAAGACCACACTTGGAATACTGTGTCCTCTTGTGATCGCCATGATACAAAAAAGAAGTTGAGACTCTAGAAAGAGTACAGAGAAGAGCAGCAAAGATGGTTAAGAGGCTGGAGGCTAAAACATATAAAATGGTTGCAGGACCTGAGTATGTCTAGTCTAAGGAAGAGAAGGATAACAGGGATAACATGGTAATAGTCTTCCAATATTTGAGGACTGTCACAGAGAAAAGGGGGTCATCCTATTCTCCAAAGCACCTGAGGGTGGGATAGGAAGTAATGGATGGAAACTTATCAAGGAATGATCCAATCTAGAACTAAGGAGAATTTTCCTGACAGTGAGAACAATTAATTAATGGAATGGCTTGCGTCCAGAACTTGTGGATGCTCCATCACTGGAGGTTTTTAAAAAGGAATTGGATAGCCATTTGTCCAGAATGGTAAAGGGTCTCATACTTGGACCAGGAGGTTGGATTAGAAGACTTACAAGTTCTCTTTTACCTCTTGTAATTCTGCTATTCCTAATTTATGAACCCTTCTACCTCACGTAGTTTTCTCTGTCCTCTTGAAATGAGGCCATTTTGGTGTCTTGCTGCTCTTCTACCATTGTTTTTGCCTTACTCTAAGGCAGTTTTTTTCCCCCAAACTTGGCAACTTTAAAATGTGTGGACTTCAACTCCTAGAATTCCACAGTCACTCCTCTAAGGGATCACTTTGTTGTTCCATCCCTCCTTCCCTACAGTGATTTTTCCCCCTTTAAACTCTTTTCCCTTGTCATAAAAAGTATGCTGAGAGGAAAAGCAAAGAAAACGGAAGGGACATCCTCCATTGGCTGACTGAGATTATGCAAAGGATCTTAAAAAAGAAAAGCGAAAGATGTTGAAGAAGTGCCATAAGGATGTCAAAAAGCCCTCCCAAATTTCAGATGGCAGTGAACCAGGCATTTGAAAGGTGATGCTTTGCCTCTGAGAAATTTATAGATGAAGTATTTGCCCAGGAGCAAGTTCAATTTATTATTGAGAAAGAAAAAGTCATCTCTCTGGAACAGAAATGGGTAAAGTTTTGATGGAAATTTAATAGTTCTTTGGGAACTTTCCCCAAATAAGTTTGTTGTTAAAGCTTGTTTGAGGTTTATGCTACAATTTTCCTGGGTTTTCTACTTATAATACAGATTAACAGAATTGGAAGGGACCTTGTATTGTAGATCATCTAGTCCAACCCCCGCTCCCCTGCCCTACACTATCTCTGACAAATGGCAGTCCAATCTCTTCTTGAAAGCCTCCAGTGATGAAGCTCCCACAACGTCTGAAGGCAAGCTGTTCCATTGGGTGATTGTTCTCACTCTCAGAAAATTTCTCCTTATTTCTAGGTTGAATCTCTCCTTGATCAGTTTCCATCTATTATTCCTTGTCTGGCCTCCAGGTGCTTTGGAAAATAGCTTGACCCCTTCCTCTCTGTGGCAGCCCCTCAGATATTGGAACACTGCTATCATGTCTCCCCTGGTCCTTCTCTTCACTAGATTAGCCATGCCCAGTTCTTGTAACCGTTCTTCATATAGGCTCAGGCTATGGGAATTTGGAACTCAACATCTAGAATTTGGCCCTCATGATCTGGAGAAAAGATTTCAGCAGAGATTCATATCATCACAAAACATAACTCCTTTATAAATAGAGCATTTTCCATATTTTTGTTCACAACTGGGAATGATGAACATAGTTAGAGCTTGGTTTCTTGCTTAGAATATGTTTGTGTTCTCCCTGAAAACACTTTTATGCTTGCTCTCTCTCTCTCTCTCTCTCTCTCTCTCTCTCTCTCTCTCTCTCTCTCTCTCTCTCTCTCTCTCTCTCTCTCTGCTTTTAGCGTATTAATCTCAGCTAGGATCTCGGGGGTAAATTCTTAACTTTGCTCACTAACACATTCTTCAAATGCATCAGGAGGTTAATAGAGAAGATCAGTGTGAGTTGGTTTTTAGAGAAAAGCATACACGCTACAAGGACAAACCAAACAGATTGGAAAATAATTTATAGGGTAGACAAAAATAATATTCTGGAAGAGTGTCTTCAAAACCTGGGCAAGAAATGGAGCTTGTAAACTAGGATAGATTTATTTCATACATCTAGTGGAAGAACACATATACAAAAGGCCCTGAGTTTAATCACCATTTGGGGCTAGAAGAAATATTTTGGGATTGCATGAGCTCTGCAATTCAGAAAAGCAGCCACACTTTTGATGCTTCCACCTGAATGTTAAAAAGACATTCCTCTGAATGCACTGGCCTTCATTTCCTATATTTCTATTCTTAAGCCATATTGCATGGACCCTAAGTATCTTCCCATTTATTTCCCAGCCCCATATTGGCTCCTTTATCTGCTTGCCTCTGTCTTAATTAACAGTATGACATAGTTAGAAGGGACCTTGGAGGTCTTCTAGTCCAATCCCCTGCATAAGGAGGAGACAGGTATCAAAGTCACAGCGTCACGTTGCCATCACGTGACGTTTCACAACATTTTCCCCATTCGTGGAACTGGGGTGGGCGTGGCCTGTGGGTGATGCATCTGACCCAAGGGCTGCCAGTTTGACACTCCTGCTACAGCATTCCAGACAAGTGGCTGTCCACCCACTCTCTTTTTATAACCCTTCAGAGATGGAGCAACCACAACTTCTGAAGGCAAGCCATTCCACGGGTTAATTGTTCTCACGGTTAGGAATTTCTCATTTGTTCTAGGTTGCTTCTCTCCTTGACTAATTTCCATCCATTGTTTCTTGCCTTCAGAAGCTTTGGAAAATAAGCTGACCCCCTCTTCTTTGAGGTAACCACTCGAACATTGGAACACTGTCTATCATGTCATATAATTCCTTTCTTCTTTATGATACCAGCTTCTCTCATCCTGTTTGCTCCATTTCAGTGTTGCTCAGAACTTTGCTGCCAGTTAAATAATGCACATTTCCCTTATTTCTCTTTTAAACGTTTCCAAGATTTTGAATGACATTCTCCTTTTGCTTTTTCTGCTTCTGTATCTCTGCCTTCATTTTCCCCTTCCTCTATGGCTGAGTTTCCTTTTAGAACATTTGCTTTTAAGTGTTCTCCTTGAGGATTGCTGAGGAACTGCTGATGTGCCGGATAGCTGGAGGACAGTAAATGTGGTTTTTAAAAAAGAGGAAATAGAAGATCTAACCTTATCTCATTATTTTTTTAAATGTAATATTACTAGTAGATTGTGGAAGGGCAGTCATCTTATCTTGATTTCAGCAAAGATATATTTGACATATCATCCCATGGTACTCTGATTCAGAAACGTGTTAGATGTAGGCTTTTTAAGTATATGACAATTAAGACAACCCATGGATGATTTGAAACTCCTACTACAAAATATTCCTTACTGGCTTCTTCTCCAACTGGATAAGGTGCCACAAGGCTTCATCCTTGATCATTAATATTTTTTATAAATAATCCCTTGATTAAAAAGCGTTCTGCAAACAGAAAAAGCCTTTCCTTGGATGGAAGCATAAAATTGGATTCAAGCTTGACAAAAATGCTTGTGAAGGTAATCTCCCTTGGCAATTTTACTGCTTGAATTCTAAAAATTTTACACATGCTTGCTGAATATATGAAAATATTAGAAATACTATTATTTGTCTTTTAGAATTTTTAAGCCTTCTTTCTTCCCCCCCCCTCTTGTTTTTCTCAGCAATCCACTTCAACAAGCTAATCTTCTTCATGTTTTGAATGCCAAGAACCTAAGTGCTATTTCAGAAGTACCTATTGTATTCAGAAAATTAACATTGCTGTTTCATTTTTTTTATCTATCTTCTTGTTGCTTTTGGAAATGGATAGTAGATGAATATTCAGATAATACAGTATATATTAGGAAGGTTAAATCAAGAAATCTGATTTGCAGGGAAACACACACACACACACAGCCAAATAACCATCTAAAACAAAGCGAATTGCTGGGTTAGAGAAAAAGAGCTAAGACTAACCATTCAAAAAGTAATTTGCAGTTTTTTCTTCTTCTCCATTTTGCAGTATACTCCACTCCATTTCAATAAATAGAACAAAAGGTTGGGAATGCATCCGTCTGATTTCTATGAAAAATGTGTCTTTGTTCTACAGAATTCACAAATACTGAATTCATTCCAAATTTCTGGAGTGGCCTGTGTCACAGGGTGATTGTCAGCAGCAGTAATTATTTCTCCCTGCAGTTCTTCTGCTGTCCAACTCTTTGTTATCCACCACTTTAAGGGAAAGGATACAACTCAAATAAAGACTATTGGGTTTTAATCCTTCCCCCCGTTTTAACTTTACGGTTAAAACAGATTAAGATAGGTTAGATTTGAGACCTAGTATCTTGACAACTTAGGCTGATAACAATAACTAGTCATCGAAATCAGAGGTGGGTTCTAAAAAATTTTACTACAGGTTCTGTGGGCATGGCTTATTTTGTGGGCGTAGCTTGGTGGGGGATAATGTGACTGGGTGGGCATGGCCAACTTTTGTTTTTACTTTTAAAAGCATTTTTTAAAATGTTTTTAAAAGCCTCTGATGATCAGGCAACTCAGCTGGGATTGCCAGAGGCTTTTAAAAGCATTTTTTTCCTACAACCTCTTCGGCTGAGAAAAATGCTTTTCGGAAGAAAAAAATGCTTTTAAAAGCCTCTGACGATCTCAGCTGAGCTGCACGATCATCAGAGGCTTTTATCTTTTACTTTTAAAAGCATTTTTTGGGCAGAAGAGGTTGTAGAAAAAATGCTTTTAAAAGTAAAAAAAAAAAAGCTTCTGATGAGGTGGGCGGAGTAAGCGAGTGGCAACTGGGCCGGGGACCGGTTCAGGGGCATGGCCAGCCATTGTTATTACCGGTTCTTCAAACTACTACGTATTGTTACTACAGGTTCTTGCAAACCGGTGTGAACTGGGAGCAACCCACCACTGATCGAAATAAAACTGGCCCCACTTTACCAAGAAATCTGGGGAGCTAAAATAAAGAGGTTCTGCTTTTGAGTGGCAGCATTGATGCTATGTAACAGCCTCCTGCTTATCATCAGGCTAGTGACATTTTTGAGGCTTTTAAAGATGAGGTTGTTCTGGAGGGCTTCCTCCTTTTTTATTATGCCACCTTCATTTTCAATTTTTATTAGGGGATCAGTTTGGGTGACGGTATTTACTGTTTTTATAGTTGCTATGTTATACAGGTAGTCCTCGAGTTACGATAAGAATTGAGCCCAAGATTATTGGAAATAGATTCAGAAACAGAATTGGTCAAAGATTGTATGATTAAATGGGCACAAAACTTTCAAGAACCAATAATGATGGAAACATGGGAAAAGATTTGGGTTAGAAATGTTAAATGTTAAAAAAAAGAGAGAAGAAGAAAGAAAGAAAAATTAAAGAAAAGAAAAGATATCAATAGAGTAAAATAAATTTTTACATCAAATAAAATTTAAGGAAGAGACACCAGATATCAATAAAATAATATCATTATATAAGGTGAGAGAAATAATGTATACTGAAGAATATAGGATATTGATATTGTAAAAATTCAGACATTATAGGTAGATGTCATTAAGATGATGCCTGTTGTATATTGTTTTACTTGTATTTATAAATGTATTTTGTGGTTTCTTAAATTAATAAAAATTAAAAAAAAGAAATGTTAAATTCACTCAAGCTCAAAATTTAAGAGAAAATTTTTATAAGATGTTTTATAGGTGGCATTTAGATCCTAAGAAATTGTCATGTATGTATCCAAATGTAAAAGCTAAATGCTGGAGATGTGATTGTGAAGATGCAACTTATTATCATATATGGTGGACTTGTAAGAAGATCAAAGCATTCTGGATAAAAATTTGGTGGGTAATGCAGAATATTTTGAAAAAGAGGTTGAAATTTACTCCACAATTGTTTTTATTGGGTATAGTAACTGACTGTACAGTTTTAGAGATGAAACTGATTCTAAACTTAATATCAGCAGCTAGACTGCTGGTAGCACAGTATTGGAAAAGAGACTCTTTGCTTACGATAGAAGAATGGACTTTGAAAGTTACAAATTTAGCTGAAATGGCAAAAATCTCAGCATACTTGAAAGATCATACACAAGACAAATATATTTTGGAGTGGATCAATTATTTTCAGAACAAGTATCAAATGAGAAGACATCAAATTGCGTATGAATGAAAGTAAAGAGAAGTTGTGTTAACTATATTGGAGTTAAGGTTTCAGGGGGGGATTTGTTGATTTGGGAATAGTTAGATTAATTTAGATGATGATTGTTTTTTCTTTTATAATACCCTGTATTTTGCTCTGGGAAGTCGGGGAATGGAGGAGGGGGGAAGGGAAGGGGTGGGGGGATGTTGGAAGGGAAATGTTTTTTTTTGTATTTTTGTAAAACTTTTCAATAAAAAAAAAAAGAATTGAGCCCAAGATTTATGTTGCTAAGTGAAACATTTGCTAAATGAGTTAGTCCACACTTTATGACTTTTCTTGCCACAGTTGTTAAGTGAATCATTGCATTTGTTAAGTTAGTAACATGGTTGTTAAGTGAATCTGGATTCCCCATTGACTTGGCTTGTCAGAAGATCGCAAAAGCTATGACTCCAGGACAAGGCAACCGTCATAAATATGAACCACTTGCCAAGGGTCTGAATTTAGATCATGTCTCCATGAGGATGCTACAACAGTCATGGGTATGAAATACGGTCATAAGTTAATTTTTTCAGTGCTGTTGTAACTTTGAACAGTCACTAAATGAACTGTTGCAAGTTGAGGATGACCTGTAGATATTTCACTTGGTCGTTACACTTCACAGAAATTGCCAAGAGTGTCTGGATTGCAGTGGGCTAGAAGTGAAGGAAATAAAAAAAATAAAATAAAATAAAGAACTACAAACTAGATTTGGTGACAGAACAAGAATTTGAATCTCTATTTCCTATGCTGGATTTCTTATGTTGTAATTTTAGTTTTTTTACTCTTCAGCTGCATATCTACACTCAAAGATCTGTGTGTGCAAACCAAAAGGATGAATCATGATCTGTATTTCAACCAAGAAAGAGGATTTAGGATTAATAAATGTGTTATTTGCCAAATTTAGGAAGGATACAACTACCAAGGACTACTAATACTACCTCCAGGATGAGAAGAAGATTGCCTTGAATGCCAATAGCTGGAGAATTAAAAAAAGAGAAAGGATAGCAGGATTACCTTTCTTCTGGATTCTGTTTAACCAACGTGGAAAACAGGATGATGGATTAACCAGAGCTTCAGTTCGATCAAGCAAAATCTTTTCTTAGGTTCTTATATTGTAAGACCCCTGTGATTAGTCAATGTGAGATTAGAAAATTGTAGGAAACGGATTCGAAGAAGGTTTCAGTGGGCATGTCTGTAATAGGGAAAAAAATTAAAACCAAAATGAACAGATGGGACAAGGCTAAATATAGCTAGAGTCAAAATATAGTTTAGGTAACCGAACATTTTTAATCTTCCTACATAGGCCACGCTGTTCAATGATGAGCTTTAAGGGTTCAAAAGACATTTGTGTTAGATGTTGCAAAGGTGCTTTTTCAAGAAACCACTGGAATTTTCAGTCTGGTCATTTATACACTTTCAGCTGTCTGCAAGGAATATACATCCTTCCATTCCCCACCATCCAGTCAGAGCTGAAGAAGCTTCTTTGACGAGAAGTGAAACATCTTCAAAGAAAAACCAGAAAGTCCAGTTGCCTCTTGAAAAAGCACCTTTGCGACATCTAACACAAGTATCTTTTGAACCCTTAAAGCTCATCATTGAACAGCGTGGCACAACGCTGGGACAACCATGACCTGAATGACTGAGAATTTCCATGGACATTTGTGTTAGATGATGTGTCTGGCTGGAAAGCAAAAGACCCTCAGTGCTTCTAATGTATCTGGACTGCTTCTAATGGAAACTGAAGTTTGAATGACCAGTGCATAGTTATTTTGGAAGCCTTTCCCACAGACTTCAACATTAAATGTGGCTTTAAATGACAAATTATTTCAAAACTTACTTTTCAACAATGAAAGAAAATGGTGAAGTGAATGCAGATAGCAGTTGTTTTATTACAGATAGTCCTTGACTTATGGCCACAATTGAGCCCAAAATTTTGGTTGCTAAGTGAGACATTTGTTAAGTGAATTTTTCCCCATTATATGACCTTTCTTGCCACAGTTGTTAAGTGAATCACTGCAGTTGTTAAGTTAATAACGTGAATCTGGCTTTCCCATGTACTTCCCTCATCAGAAGGTCGCAAAAGTTGATCACATGACCCTGGGACATTACAACCATCATAAATATGAGTCAGATGTCAAGCATTTGAATTTTGATCATGTGACCATGGGGATCCTCCTGCAGGGGTCTTAAGTATGAAAAACGGTAATAAGTCACTTTTTCAGTGCAGTTGTAACTTTGAACGGTCACTAAAGGAATAGTTGTAAGTCAAGGACTAACTGTACTTGTTTTACTGCTCATTGCTGGTTTATTTATCTTCTGTGCTCCTTCTGCAAAACTTTGTTAAGAAATATTGAAATAAACTCAATTCATTTTCAGCTGTGATTCAGCACCACTGTTGCGATCACATCCCTTTCCACACAGTAATTTTTTTCTTTGGAAGTAGCCAACAATTTCATCCAAAACACTAAAGATTTGCTATGACAGTCAACATTATGTTTAAAATGAAGGGGTATTACCTATTCTTTTTCTTCTTGGCAGGAACATCATTTATTTTGTTAAAGAAGGTGTGTATATTTTTTAGATGATGCCTTGATTGGTTTTGGCTGGCTTTTTGACTTCATACAGTGGTAAATAAGTTTGATTAACAGGCAAGGTTTTAAGAGGTATAGGCTCATGACCAAAATCTGCCGCCAAAATATGACCCCAGAACTGAGTAAGGTTAATAACACTGTAGTGCTGTCAAACAAATTGGGCATTTTGGTTTTATGAAGTGACATATTAAGCTTGCTGTGGTAATAGATACTTATGAAAATATTCACTGCTGTCATTGCGTGATATGGGTAGGCTTGGCAGCAGCATCCAAGATTTTTAGACAAGATTAATGATATTGATTCTTGTCCCTGTTTTTTTCTACATCAAATGTCCTCACGCTATCAGTTCAAACATAACTTTTTAGGAAAGTGTGGTATGACAGCTCAACAAATTATGTACATCTCTCTTGCAAATAAAGTCTATTAGAAGATTCATATTGTACTGGAATGAATCAAATATTCTAATTGTTTAGGGTCTCTTCTACAGACTCCATACACTGAGACATAGTGAGATTTAAAAAATCCTGTCTCTATAAGAAACCTTGGTCCCCTGTTCTGGAAGCTAGACAGATATTATACTTACTTGGCCTGACTCCTGAGGAAAAATGCAAGTTAAAAAATGGACTACAAGATTCTCATACATGTTTCCAAAAAGAACATTTAAAGCTGTATGATCTTCAACATTCAGAGCTGTGTCTCATTTTGTTACATTTGGACCAGTTAGCAGAACCCAATTGGGCTTAAAAACAATTGATCCAAAATTGACCAATGTCAGAATTGCCTACTGGCTTCTATAGATTAGTTTTGGAGAAGTGTGTTAGAAAATAGGGTATGGCTATATGACCACTCACCATCTCTCAACAGAAAGCAAATAAAAGTTAGTGTAGTTCTTCCTTTTCACAATTTCCCTCAATCTGTCTCCTGTAAACACAACACAGAGTCCAGTGGGGCTAAGAAATAGGACCATGGCTTTTCTGTCATACCCACATGGTGAATTAAGTCATGGTTGGCTCAAAGTATAGGGTAGGGAAACAGAAGAGCTTTTGGTTTCCTTAGGGATTATATACGTAAGGCAGGGGTGAAATCCAGCAGATTCTGACAGGTTCTGGAGAACTGGTAGTGGAAATTTTGAGTAGTTTGGAGAACCGGCAAATACCCCCTCTGGCTGGCCCCAGAGTGGGATGGGAATGGAGATTTTGCAGTATCCCTCCCCTGGAGTGGGGTGGGAATGGAGATTTTGCAGTATCCTTCCCCTGCCACACCCACCAAGCTCCACCCACCAAGCCACACCACGCCCACCAAGCCTAGAGAACCAGTAGTTTAAAAAAATTGATTTCACCACTAATTTAAGGTAGGTGTGTATGTGTGTGAGACTAAAAGTGGCTACAATAGAAAGGCTGCACCCCGAGGAAATGGAAGTTGAATGTTAGCAGATGTTTTGGCAAGGATAATCAGTGCATAAAAGCCTCTTTCGGCTACTGGATGGGCTGGAAGAGTCAGGTGGAACGATGTGAAGTGCTTTGAAGAGGCATTGCTACATAGCACGAAGCCCCTTGTCAAGGCGAATTGCAGCGACCTCACACAGGCCTATGATAAAAGCCTCTTGCAGCTGTCAAGCAAGATTTCCATTTTTGTTAATTTCCAGTTTTCATCTAGCCTAGTAACTAGAAGGCGATATATTCCTTCTGGGGAAATAGCATTATTTTCATTATGGTTAGTTGCACAGTCAGCCAGATGTTTAAAGTGGACCTGACATTTTTATTTTCACATCAAGTCCTTCCCAAGGCCCGGGGATAGGGAGATGTTGTTTGATAGTGTTAAAGATATTGTTCCAGGATTTAAGCAGTTTCAAGTAGAGCTGTCTTTTGCAATTGACTGTTGATGAGTTTTGTCAATGCTGAAAGTGTTCAAGTGGTGTTCTAGATGATTTTGGGATTGTATCCAAGGTGCCTATCGTTGTTGGTGCTACCTTTCTTTGCTTTTGCTGCAGTCATACTGGTCTTTACAGGTCTTTGTATTTTGTGATTTTCTCCAGTTCTTTCTCTTGTTTTGCTATGTCCAGGTACTACAATGTCCATTATCCAGACTTTTAAAAAATCTTTCTTATCGACAATTGTTAAGTCTGGGTTGTTATGTGGCAGGTGCTTGTTTGTCTGATTTCTAAAATCCCAGAATACTTTAGCTTCTCCATTTTCTATTACTTGGTCCCACAAGTCCTTGCTTGCAGGAAAATGGTATTTTTTTTCCCAACTTGCCATTATTACTACTTTGCTTTGCAGTTGTTTGCAGTCCATATGTGTGGTGTTCTTGCAGCAGCTAACTAGGTAACCCATTGTTTCTTCATCTACTTTGCTGTCTGTTGCTGTATTCTCAATTTGGGCTTTCTATGCATTTGCTCTTAAGGCTTACTGGTTCTTTCTTTTAGACACAAACCTGAGTCTCAGCAGATTGCAGCACCTGACTAACGTTGTTTGGACACGGAAGATAGCAGAGTCAGGTTTGGTTAAGAGTTGAAAGGGAAATCACCAGGAAATTGCCAGTCTACAGGCTACATTAGAAAGCAGAAGCACATCAAGCAAGAAAACAATGGTAAAGCAATTTGGTACTGCTGCCAAGAAAAGAACACGGACATCTGTCCTTATAGTAATGGACAGGAGTCATCTCAAGGGTATGTTTATCGTAATTTGGAAATGATAATATACATGAGCTATATATCAGGGGAAAACATTTTGCTTTCTCACGTGTGAAAAGCAAGGATGGCTGTTATCCAGTGGTGAAATCCAAATATTTTTATTACTGGTTCTGTGGGTGTGGCTTGGTGGGCATGGTTTGGTGGGCATGGCAGGGAAAGGATACTGAAAAATCTCTATTCAATCCCCACTCCTGGGGGAAGGATATTGCAAAATCTCCATTCCCAACCCATTCTGGGGCCAGCCAGAGGTGGCATTTGCCAGTTCTCTGAACTACTTAAAATTTCCGCTACCGGTTCTCCAGAACCTGTCAGAACCTGCTGGATTCCAGCCCTGCTATTATCCGTAGTTTAGTAATGATACTTTCAGACTTAAGAGAGGCAAGATGAGCAGCTGAACTGCTGTGAAATAAGAAAGTGAAGATTTTAGCCTCCATGAATCAGGTTACTGCTGAGATTCATGTCAGCCCGTCAACTTCTTGTTGCTTTGCTATGATCTGTTGCATTTAATGAACTGTCAGTTGGCTGTGATCCATTCCCTCTTTCACTCATTCATCTTCTATTGTTATTCTATGGCATCAAATGTACCACGTTTTGGCTTAACAGGACCCGAACTGCACAGGGAGGAGCAACGAGATTAAAAACCCAAAGTCCATTTTCAATTTTTTTTTAACTTTCTCACAAAATAATTGTACATGAGCAGGCCCAGGCCTCCACATCACCACTGGGTTCAACCCAACCATATTTAGATACATTTCCGTTTCTAAAGTTTAAGAATCCTAAAAAAAAAAAAAAATCTTCAGATTTCAGTGAAAAAGTTAAATACCTAATTCATTCTTTTCTGCTGGAACCAGTAAGACTTTAAAATTTATTTGTTTGTTTGTTTATTTATTTATTGGTTCGATTTATATGCCGTCCTTCTCCAGAGACTCAGGGCGGTTTACAATGCGTTAAGCAATAGCCTTCATACTTTTGTATATACTGTACCTGCTTAGTAGGGCTTTTGGCCCCTTCTAAGCGGTGTTCTTTTTTATACAAAGTCAGTTTATTGGCCCCACAATCCGGGTCCTCATTTTACCTACCTCAGAAGGATAGAAGGCTGAGTCAACCTTGACCCTGGTGAGATTCAAACTTGCAGTAATTGCAGGCAGCTGGCAGTTAAGTGCTATTTAACAGCGCTTTAGTCCACTGCTCCACCAGGCTCTCCCCCTTGCATAACATATTCAAATGTTTGAAAAAAAGATTTGGTGAGATGGTGCTCACTTGTTGTGGGTATATGATGTGTTAAATATGATAAGAAGCCAATAGTTTGCCTGGAAATGCTATACGCAGAGGATACTAGTCCTGAATGCCCTATGGAAGACAAGTACAATTGCTGTCTGTAATCAAATTGTGACATGCAAATCAAATTAGTAATCTTCTAATTCAAGGAATCTTCGGGGCATTTTAAAGCTAATAGGCTTGCACATGTCTGACTCCCCAATTCTGCCTTCTTCCAGACGTCAGATATTTCCTGGAGAATCTTGAGAGGTCTCCAGGGTCCATATGCTCCGATGAAAGATATGGTTGCAAGGTGAGTGGTAATAGGTTTTTTGAGTTAGCGCTTTCTCTTTTTGAAATACCAGTTAATGCAAGACCAAGCTCTCTGTTGCTGTAATGGATTAATTGCTTGGGAGTTCCTTGGCCCTGGAAAATTTTAACAAGGTTGCAACAGCAATATAGGAAGCTTGGGTGGAAATTGTGATCACTTTCCTATTGTCTGGTGTACCACATTCCCAGAGATCCTCCAGGGCTGGATAGATCCTCCATAAGCTAGATAGGGATGGATTGAAGCAATTCCTCCTGAGATAATGTGTTGATCTTGTTAGTTGTCTACAACAGATACAAGTGATTTTAAGCAATGCAAATCTGAAAGCTTGCTCATAAAGGCCCCCTGGAAGTAGCACGCTGCCTTCCAATTCATGATCTAAGAGCATTGTGGGGCAGTAGAGTCCATGCAAGGCCCACAGTATGAGTGCTGGTGTCACCATAACTATTTTTTGTTTTCATCTGAATGTTTAGGTTCATTCTATGTTGTTTTCTTTTTTTTTTTAACAGCTGAAGAGTCACTGGACGATTGGAGCAAAAGGAATTTTGCCTTGCCTATCTCCCTGGACATGAGGTCCTTTTGCGGGTCCTTGAGTAATTGTCATAATCATGATCAAATTTAAGCTTCACCTAAGATATTTTCCTTGATTGTAGTCCCCAATCCAGGGGGACTGAGGAGCCTGGATAGCTCTGCAGACTAAGCACCCTAATTAACATCCAGCTGTCTGCAATTACTCCATGTTCGAATCTCAGCAGGCTCAAGGTTGACTCAGCCTTCCATCCTTTCTAAGGTAGGTAAATTGAGGACCCAGTTTGTGGGGGCAATAAGCTGACTTTGTATAAATATACAAAAGTATGAACAAAGCTTAATGCATTGTAAGCCGCCCTGAGTCTTCGGAGAAAGGCGGCATATAAATCAAATTAAAAAAAAATTCCCATGATGGAATGGTTTCCAGGGTAATGCAGCTAACTGGAGGCTTTATCTAACCCCTATTATTTGTGTGCATATCTTCAATATTCCCAATTTTCTCTATTGTTGGTCCCAATATGTTTTCTCATTCCTTCTAGGAGAAGAGCTTCATCACATTTGATGGCTGCGGCCCAGTGATGAAATTTGGTTTTTTTTACTACGGGTTCTGTGGGTGTGGCTTGGTGGGCATGGTGTGGCTTGACACTATCAAACAACAACATCTCCCTATCCCCGGGCCTTGAGAAGGATTTGATGTGAAGATAAAAATGTCAGGTCCACTTTAAACATCTGGCTGACTGTGCAACTAACCATAATGAACATAATGCTATTTCCCCAGAAGGAATATATCCCCTTCTAGTTACTAGGCTAGATGAAAACTGGAAATTAACAAAAATGGAAATCTTGCCTGACAGCTGCAAGAGGCTTTTATCATAGGCCTGTGTGAGGTTTTGACAAGGGGCTTCATGCTATGTAGCAATGCCTCTTCAAAGCACTTCACATCATTCCACCTGACTCTTCCAGCCCATCCAGTAGCCCAAAGAGGTACTATCCTTGCCAAAACATCTGCTAACATTCAACTTCCATTTCCTCGGGGTGCAGCCTTTCTATTGTAGCCACTTTTAATCTCTCTCTCACACACACATCTACCTTAAAACAGTGGTGAAATCAATTTTTTATTATAATTGGTTCTGTGGGCATGGCTTGGTGGGCGTGGTGTGGCTCGGTGGGCGGGGCTTGGTGGGTGTGGCAAGGGAAGGATACTGCAAAATCCCCATTCCCACCGCACTCTGGGGCCAGCCAGAGGTGGTATTTGCTGGTTCTCTGAACTACTCAAAATTTCCGCTACAGGTTCTCCAGAATCTGTCAGAACCTGCTGGATTTCACCCCTGCTGCAGCCTTGATTTTGGTTACCAGGCCAGAAATCATTGCTTAAGCCATTCAGCAACTTCCAACACCTTTGGGATATGTGGACAGGACCTTGCTTGCATAAGTCAGTTGCTGGAACTGTTTGCTGATTTGGATTTTCTCTCCCCTCCTAACCCCTTTTTTCCAACTCCACATTTGCACTATTGGTTCCATGATTAAAGGGGGGGGGGGATATAAATATAATGACCATCCTAGGATACATTAACACATTTTGCAGAGCTTGAATGTCTGACTATTGTTAGTCAAGTTTATTGAATTAATGGTTTCCATGCTGATTGCTTCTGGTTTATATCCCAAAATTTGCTTGGTTAGATCTGTAAATTCAAGTCCTATTCATGTTCTTAAGGAAAACCTAGCAGCCCTGGCATATGTATACAAGTATCCCAATATTTATGTTTTCATTGGGTAAATTCAGATATACCAATATCATCCTCGTGTCTTCTTACTTTTTCATCTATTGTATCTTGAATGCTTGTTTTCACTTTGACTTCTTTGTACAGGAATATCCCTGCCATTCTCCAGATCCAGAACTACTATTTTCCGAAGTATTCTATACTTGTATTCTCTCAGTTACCGGTATGTGTCTTTGTCAAACTTTCTACTAAGATGGTATCGTTCAAATGGCGATCAACACCTCCATCCTCCGAGTGACTATTTCCAATGTCACCACCATTACCATAAGGAGGTTATAGAATATCTGCATCAATCATGGTTTGCTGTTGACCTTGGTAATGTTGCTGAAACTAGCTGAACAACCTTCCCCTGAATAATAATGCCATCCTTTTTCCTTGGTTGGCATGCAATGTCATAGTTTAATTGTTCTTCCTTTTTGGGTGATATTTTTTACAACTTGGGCTTCTAGTGAACATTTGACAGAGATAAGTGATCACATTCCATGTCATTGTTACTGTTCAGTTCGCCGGTTGAGTAGACTCCTGGTTAAAATTATATCAAGAGGCCAACAGCAGCAAGTCTATACAATCTTTAACTCAGCAAACAAGGAAGGGACATAAATGCCAATTCAATGCCAGTGGTATTCATCAGAGAGAAGATGGAGAGCCAGTTCCCTTCAATTAATCATTTGTGGAAGATATGAGCCTGCATAATCCTCCTGGGTTTCAGCAGGTTCTGACCAGTTCTGCAGAACCGGTAGTGGAAATTTTGAGTAGTTTGAAGAACCGGTAGTAAAAATTCTGACTGGCCACGCCCCACATCTGTTCTTTGCCTTCCAAGTCCCAGCTGATCAGAAGGAAATGGAAATTTTACAGTATCTTTCCCCTGCCATGCCCACCAAGCCACACCCACAGAACTGGTAGTAAAAATTTTTGAAAACCACCACTGAATGGCTACCAGCCAACCACAAAAAGCAGCTTCTGCTCGTCTTTGCACTGGCAGCAAATTGTTCCAAATTAAGTTTAAGAATATGGCCAAGTTGTTGCCAACTCTTCCCCTTGGGTTCCTGGACACTGATTTTTATTTGCCTTATGGCAATGGGACAGTCAGCTGTCCCAGGATACTCAAAACCGTTTCTCTCACCTTTTTTGGCAAACAGTTGGTGGCAGGAAAAGCAGGAAGAAGAGGAGGGAAGGGAGTCTTTTTAGAGCCACTTAGATAGTGGGATTTAAAATGTTTTACTACCAGTTCTCTGGGTGTGGCTTGGTGGATGTTGCAGGGGAAGGTTACTGTAAAATCTCCATTCCCTCTCCACTCCAGGGTAAGATTACTGCAAAATCCCCATTTCCTCCTGATCAGCTGGGACTCAGGAGGCAGAGAATAGATGGGAGCTATATGAGAGGTGGTATTTACCGGTTCTCCGAACTACTCAAAATATCCGCTACTGGTTCTCCAGAATGGATTAGAACCTGCTGAAACCCACTTCTGGGCCACTTCTCTTTGTAGCAAAAGGAGCCACTCCCTCCACCCCACCAGGGAGTTGCTAAAGATCATTTTTCAATGGGAATGGAAGCCTACTTCCATTCTATAGAATCCGTAGTAAAACCGGCGGGAGGCTCCGCCCACCAACCCTGATGTCATCAGAACGCTTGTGCAGAAGCTTCGGCGCATGCACAGAATGTGCATGTGAGCGAAGCAAGAGCATGCACGGGTCCCAGTTACGAACTGGTAATAAAGGTAAGTAGAACCCACCCCTGCCCATAACCCTTAGTAAATCTATGGTGGGCTTATCACCGGGCTGCCAGAGGCAAAGCCTAGAGATAGGGGCCATCCTTTGGCTCTTGAGTCAGCGCAGCCAAAGCTCTAAGGAGGCCAAAGCTCTAAGCTGCCCTGTGGGGGAGAACTGAGAGAAAGGAAACCATCTCCCCAGCCACTCAATTTCATCTTCTGTTTAGTATCTGGAAAGACTATAAGATATAAGAGAAGCATACGGGTTTTTTTTTTCTTTCCTTGTTCTATTTTTCTGCTGCAGATTTGGGAAATAAATTACAGCTGCATCTTTTCTGAATTATTAAACTTCTCTTGTGTGAAGGGGGAAGGGAATTCTATAATTTTTTTAAAAAAATAAAACACATACAATGAAAACATATACTCGCTAGCACTGATGATGTTACCAAGTTGGGTAATAAAACAGCCATTATAATATCTTCCAGTCTCTGGTCCTATTTAGAGGTTTCTTAGAGATATTCCACAGATGTAGCTACTGTATATTAGATTTGTTGTTGTTAAATTGCCGTTGTCTATAGAACTGAAGATGCCTTTTCGCACCACATTCATAAGAAAAGATAGAATGGCTTGACGATTGGCAAGATTGGGGAGGAATTCCTTGAGATTCATGAATCAAAATCTCCACCTAGACAGTATCTGGCCTGATAGTGACTTTGCGAGGTCAGCCATATTTCTTAATCTATCATTTGCATTTCACTAAAAAAATAAACACCATACGGTAATTGCTAGCTCAGCTCATTTGAACAATGATACCCCAATTCTCAGTAATTCTTCTGGAGGCAATGTAAATAAAATCCTTCCTGCCCTCTAAAGTCCTTCAGTTCTGTAGCCTGATTGTAAGTGGAAGTGAATCTCTGACTGCACTGCTGTACCCTCCCCAGGGATCTGACACTTTGAGACAAGGCTGTGATTAGGTTCACCGATGGGGTACTGATTGCAAGTGTCACTTTAACTTGAAATACAGACTTAATTGGATCCCAAAATTTCCTCCCACTCCCTACTTGATAAAGATGTTCTACAGGGCCAAGTGCTTTAATTTCACCACCTCCTCTTCCACCTTCCACTGTGGGAAGTTCAAGGAGGCCTTTGCATCAGGGACAGAGTGAGTTAGCGATATCTTTTAGGATGACAAACTGTATCTGATTATCTTAGGATGTTGTTCCCAGTTGTCTTCCGTTGGAACACAGAACTAGTATATACCATTGTAGGGTATCTGGCACCATCTTTACATTGCCAGTCAAGGTAAGGAATTTCTCACAGAACCTGCTAATGTCATAGAATTAGGCTTTGCAGATTGCCTAATGGATTTTTCACTTCCCAGCCCTCAACATGTAGCAGCATGTCCAGAATGGTTTTCTTGGCTTCCCTTTATCCTGCAGGTAGAGATTTAGAAATTTAATGTATGAAGGTTTTTTTGTGTCATCTATCTCTGAGCCAGGAAGCTTGATAAATTTCTGAGCAACAGGCTGCTATTAAAAGGCTTGAAGGCCCCATATCTAATCCTCACGTTCCTCTGAGATCACCATCTGAAGCCCTAATAAATACTGGGGGGAAAGGGGACTCACTGGAAAATCTCTTTCTAGCCAAGCTGTCATAGTCTCATGAATTAATGGCATTTCCATGAAAAGTTTGTTGTTACTTCTAGATTGTTGCTGTGCCCTGTGACCCCCAGGTAGTCAGACAGCTAACTTGATATACATTCAGTTCCAATTGTAGTAAAGCAGAAATCAGAAACAATCCACCTGAAACTATCTCTACTTGACATGTGCAAAGTTTGTGGTTGGCCATTTTCTACATGAAAGAAGTTCCTGTTTCTGGGCTTCTGCCTCCACCATCATTTCACTATCTCTGAGTCCCAGTGTTAAACTGAGTAGTAAGATAATGCAATGGAACCATGTCAATCTACATCTGCTTTCCGCCTCCCAAACAAAGGAGGGCTAATGGTTGAACACCGTTTGTGTCTTGCGCAGCTGGAAAGAGCACTGTGTGCTCCTTCACATTCATTCATTCATTCATTCATTCATTCATTCATTCATTCATTCATTCATAGGACTTATATGTCTGCCTATCTCACATGATGACTGTAGGCAGGGTTGGGCTTCAAAAATTTTAGCAAGGGGTTTTATGCCTTGTTGCTGGGTGAGCGTGGCCATGGTAGGTATGGCCTAGTCGGCCTCCTGCACCATGGTGGGGCGTTTTTGCCCTCCCTGGGCCCCGGAGGCTTCCCTTGAGCCTTTGGGAGGTCAAAAATGGCCTCCCCAGATTCCAGAGGCTCTTTGGAGGCCAGAAATGGGCCCATTTCTGGTCTTCCCAAGCTTCTAGTAGGCCCATTTTTTGCCCTCCCTGAGCCTCCACGTGCGCCCTGCACTTACCTGCATCCAAAATGGGCTGTGTGGGGACTCCTGAGAGGGGAGGGGTGGGGTAGGTGGGGCGGGGTGGGGTGGGGCCAGCCAGGAGTGGGATTGGGGGGGGGGGGTTCTCCGAACTGTACAGAATCTTAGCTAAAGGTTCTCCCAAACCCACAGCAGCCCATCCCTGACTGTAGGTGGCTCACAACAATCCATTAAAAAGAAAAGTATCCTTTCCCTCAGCTGGCAGACCAACTATTTCAAGATTTGCTACACTAAGATCACTTCTCAGTGAGTCTTTAAAAATTAGGGTTTTTGGGGGGACGAAACTGGTAGTGGTTTAGAAATCTCCAAAGTATGCTGTCCAAGAGCAATCTCACAAAATAAGGACAATCTATAACGCAAATAAACATGACCACACCTGCTAATTCCTCCATGGCTGGATACAGCTGATGGCAATGAACTTTATTTAACACATTGTGTAAACTCCATAGACGTTGTGTAAACCAGAAACTTCGTTTTATTCTTTCTGAACAAACCTTGAACAAAGGTTTTTGTTGTTTCCCTCTGACTTGCTTGTAAGAGAATAAGAAGTAATCTCTATTTACATGATATATTAAACTACGAATGGAGCTATCTGTTGTTCGTTAACTTTACCTACTTACAGAAGGAGCCAGTGGGTGCAATCCTACTCATTTGCAGCTAAGCTCCATTAGGCAACGCTCACAGAGCCCGAATCATATTGCTTATGGAATTCTGAAGCTTATGTTTGCATTTCAACCTCCTGTACCTATATGGGGAAACCTAAATGGTGACCCAAAGAACCTGATCTTGTTATCTTTCAGACTGACCCAGTTGCTAGAGATCTTTCTCCCCTCCCTCTGTAGGAGTAAAATGCTCCCACTTTCACTTATTCCAGGATGCCTGATCTTCCAGTTCCTCCTCCTCATCTGGTCACACCAAGTTGAGAAGGAAGAAAGTGAGAGAGATAAGGAAATGCTCTGTGGGATCCTAGAAATCTGGGTTGGTGGCTGGGTTTACACTGGCTGGGTTTACACATCTTTCAATGTTACAGTTTTCTTTCCCTAAAAATTAAATCAAGATTGGTACAGATTTTATGTTGCCAGAAAATCTGAGCTGAAGCGATTTAATTGAAGAACTTTGGTTGGAATGCTCTTATTATGCAAAATATTCAGCGTAGATTTATATTTGCATGTGTGTAATAAAGAATGAAAAATCTGCTCATGTAGGTGGAATTCTTCCATTTCTATCAATTATTTTCTGCAGCATTCCACTTTCCTCCAGCTTTCTGTTCCTCTGAGAATGCTTATATGGAGCTAGGATGTGTGTGGGGGGGTGTATACATACAGAGAGAGAGAGAGGGAGGGAGAGAGGAGGGAGGGAGGGAGAGATGGTATACTATGGCACATATGTTATAAAACAAAACAAACAAAACCCCAACTACTTCAGCATGTAACTATTTTATTTCCATACTATATTTATCTTTATTAGCACAGCTTTTTATTGCATCCACAACCAAACTTTTGAAAACATGGGTTAATGAATGTCTCTGCGATGCTTAGATGATAATGGCATAAAGATGGTCATTCATCATAGGAAAAAACAATTTTCCTGGATGATACATTGCCTAACTGCATCGCAATAGAAATATAAACAAGGAGTTATGTATTGTCCCAACATTATAATCTAATATTATCAAGATATAGAAGACCAAATGTCCCAAGACTCATTGGAAGAATTCAAATGATGCAAAAGTGAATTCTAATAAAAAATAATTAATAGCACGTTTCCTGCAATAAAAGAGATTCCCAGGTATAATTGTCACAGTCAATCATGCTTCTTGCTTGCTTGCTGCCTTCTAAAGGTTACTGTGAGTTCACAGACATTAAGCTGACTATTAAATTCGGCTTCCTCACTCACCATTTTTATAACATTGTTCTCAACTCATCATCTGCTTTCTAGATGAAATGAAGATAGCAGGGCCATGCAAGGTGACACTACAGGAGACAAGCCTGTGTCTAATGAGGATCTGCTTCTGATAAAGGAAGACAGAGTCATCTTTCTTCACACCCATTTTGAAGACTGGAACTTGTCCTTTGGATGAGGTTCCACTCTTTTTTTGAGTGATACTTGACTTAAAGGTCAGTGCTTTCCTGGATGAGAACCTAGCCTGTAGGTGTTGTTCCAATATTTTTTAAAAAATTATAGTTTACTGTATTTTTAACAGCATCACTATAACCTAAGTATTTTAGGATGTCCCAAAGGTGCTTTTTCAAGAGGCAAGTGGACTTCCTTGTTTTTCTTTGAAGTCTTTTCACTTCTCATCCAAGAAGCTTCTTTAGCTCTGACTGGATTGGAAGGATTTATACTCCTTGCAGACAGCTGGTTATTTGCATTCTTTTGCACTACTCAGGTGAACCTGAGGACACAGACAAACCTCCAAGTGGCCTCAATGACTTTGTTAAAGAATGTAAATGACCAGCTGTCTGCAAGGAGTATAAATCCTTCCATTCCCCACCATTCAGTCAGAACTGAAGAAGCTTCTTGGATGAAAAGGGAAACGTCTTCAGAAAAAAACAAGAAAGTCCATTTTTTTTAAAAAAAGCATCTTTGGGACAACCGTGACCTGGATAACTAAGAATCTTCATAGACATTTAATATTTTAGGATGTTTGCTAAGTAATAGGGTCTTGATTTATTTGTGTCCTATAAAGTACACTTCATTTTAATTGCCCCCTTATATGAATTTTTAGTGCTGCCTGTATTTTTAGCTGCTTGTATTGTATATCAAAGGTACTGTATATTTATATACTTAGCATTTTAATAGACTTATTAAAGCTTGCTGTACTTTGTGGTTTGCTTTTTATTTACTGCTACCTTGTTGATTTTAATTATAAAGTGTCTGAACAATGACTGGCAATAATAGGGGAGGATATGAGGCTTCTCTACAACTGTATTAATTGGCTGAGGAAGTTATGAGCTGGGATGGAGGTTTCTCTTGCAAGGGCAGTAAAGGAAAACATCTATGTACATTCTTTTCTGCTATCTGCTCTTGATCTACACCCAAATGGATGTGGACTCACTAGTGCAAAATCAGCAACAGTTGGGGGCTTGAGTGAAGGTTTTTGCCATCCGTGAAGAATCTTTCCACTTGAGTCAGGTTTCAACAAAGTTCATTTGTCCCTAAAGTCAAACTAAAGAGACAGATCAGATATTCTGTTAATCTGCAATACACTCCACTCATGACTCCTTCCACACAGAGTCTCGGTGTGATATTGGAGAATTTGCGGACCATCTTTTTGGAGGACTTCAACATTTGTTTAGAATTGCTTTCCATTCTTAAATAATTACTATGCAGAGTTTATTATACCATTATCTATCCATCTATCCACCTCTCTCTCTCTCCCCCTTTCTCATCTATCTATCTATCTATCTATCTATCTATCTATCTATCTATCTATCATCCATCCATTCTTCCTTCCTTCCATCCATCCATCCATCCATCCATCCATCCATCCATCCATCCATCCATCCATCCATCTATCTATCATCTAATCTATCTATATACCATCTCTAGCAATCATCTATTTATCTTACCATAATTTCAGGATATTTTTCAGTGCATTCTTTTGACTATAATTTAGAATTTTAAAAAAATAAGTAGAGATCAAGATTAAGATGATTCCTGACAATTCTACTGTCATGATGAGATATATTTTTTTTGTAGCCTTTTCATTCTGTGGCAAAGCAGACCAGTTATAATGGTTCACCCCAAAATTTTGTTTTAGGAAAGTCATTGAGGACATTGAAGGATAAACTGGATTCTTTCTGCTCATTACTCCTCTTTTTTTATTATTAGGCTTGTGTTTCCCTAGATTTTTCATTCCATTTAAATTCTGTCTATGTCTGTCTTAGTTGAGAGTGGATTTGCGGGATTGTAACATTTGATGGACCAGATAATGTGAGCTGAGATGCTTAGTCTTCATTTAATCATCTTTTGCTTTTTATTATTAGTGTTTGGAGCCACCCAGAATTCTATTTTTTTACCTGGATATCTAAGTTAAGACAATAAATAAATAAATCCTCTCCAGAAGATGGGCAAATTGGCATGGTCAATTTGCTATTTAATCCAGGTTTTATGTATCTCGGCTACTGTGGCTGGTGACTATAGATCACAATGTCAAACTTCTTGACTTAATGGTTCAGTGTCATCAACAGTGCATAATTTCAGATATAGAATTATATATGGGGGGGGGCGGAGGAAGGCTTACAAAATTTAAACAATGGATAAATCTAAAGTCAAGCATCATGGATTGTTATTAAATGCAGGCAAGATTTTATGCTGCACATCTGTGGTATAGAAAGTTTGTTGTGAAAAGGGCAACTCTAGCCAAATCAGAAAGCTATTTGTGATCATTATTGAGGACATAATTGAAATAGCAATCTAATCTTATGGCCCCTAACATTTCCCTAAACGAGGCTCTGGTTCGGTGCAATTCCAATATATATTTTCTCAGAAATAAGACCCATTAACTCAAATGACCCTTAGTCTATGAGTAGCCATCAAGATTGTAGCAATTTATGCCACCATCTGAAACAAAAGATCTCCACGACCTTAACCGATTCCTTGCTCATACTTTTGTTTTTCCCCTCCAGAAAAATCCCTCTCTTCACTGACAAGGCGAAGGTGTTAAACATTTTATGTTGTTTGTTATTTTTACGTTAAAGTATGTTGGTTCACAGATTGCACACTTATGTATGCAATTCAATTACTCGAAGGACAGCCAAACATTCTTCAGAATGCACATTCTGTTTAGAAAAAGGCAGTACGGTTACTTGGAGCATGCAACAGATGGTCAATGGATTTAGAAATCATATGAACTGATTATACGCAAGCAGCAATTTCTTCTTTTTTTAAAAAAAAGTTGTATTTTCTTTGCAGTCTGAATTTAAAGGAACTTACACCCAAGCAATGATGTTTCGTTTGTAATATGACCGGTTCAATTTCATAATGTTTGAAGTGTCATTTATTTCTCCTTCTCCTTCTTGTTGACCCAGTACCGTGTGAAAAATATCTAAACAGGCACAACTCCCACTCAGATGACAGGGAAGGAAACTTAGAAAATGCTGGAAGATACAGGTAGTTCTCAACTTACCACAGTTCATTTAGTGACCATTCAAAGTTACAATGGCACTGAAAAAAAGTGACTTGGGACTGTTTTTCATGATTGCAGCATTCCCATGATCATGTGGTCAAAATTCAGAACTGGTTCATATTTATGATCAGCGCTGTATCCCAAGGTCAGATGATCACCATTTGTGACCTGCCGACAAGCAAAGTCAATGGGGAAGTAAGATTCACTTAACAACCATGTTACTAATTTATCAACTGCAGTGATTCACTTAGCAACTGTGGCAACTGTGGCAAGAAAGGACATAAAATGGGGCAATTCTCACAAATGTCTCATTTAGCCACAGAAATGTTGGTCTCAATTGTGGTCATAAGTCGAGGACTTCGACAAAACTGCTGCCTGCATTCACTTCATCATTTTTGTTCATTGTTGAAAAGTAAGTCTTGACATAATTTGTCATTTAAAGTCACATTTTCTGTTGAAACTAGGTGCCTGTGGGAAAGAATTCCAAAATAACTACGCAATGGTCATTCAGATTTCAGTTTCTATTAGAAGCACTGAGGACTTCTGCTTTCTAGCCAGACACATCATCATGTGGTCGTAAGTCAAGAACTACCTGAAGTGGACACAGAAGTCAAGGTAGAACCTTTTATTTCCTGGGATACTGAATATCACTACAGTCACATAGATGCCAGAATATAGAATATGTACTGGAATATATTGCCAGTACAATTTTCCATGAAGACCTTGGTCTATAGTTGTGCTCACAAATGTCTGCTCACAAATATTAACTGTGGTTTAGTGGGTTTATTTTTTTAAAAAAAAGTTTTTTATTTTTATTTTTCATCAACATATTTAAATGCATAGTCTTTTGTCCAACATTAATCATTATTCATTCATCTTATTCTTTAACTTCCATTTGCTAATTACTTGTTCGGGTCTGCTCTTTCACCGTCTCCTTCCTTTAATTTAATACAACCTTTCCTTTTCTTCTTCCCTTCTCTCTCCTCTTCTCTCTCTTTCTATTTTCCTCATTTCTCCTCTCCTTTCCTTTTCTACTTCCTCTCCTCTTTCCCCTCTCCTCTCTTCTCCCTCCCTTTCTTACCCTCTCTCCTACTCTTCTTTTCCCCTTCTTTCTTCCCCTCCTTTTCCCATTCTTCTTCTCTTCTCTTCTCATCTCCCAACTCCCCTCCTTCTTCCTCTCTACTCCTCTCCCCTTTTCCACTCCCTTATGTACAGGAAGAATGAGAAGTAATGGTAGATTATTGGCTTTACTGTTTAATGAAACTGCAAAACTGTTCAGCATTGTAATCCTGTACTTATACACTGGATTGTAGCCACCGAAATCTAAATGGTAAGATTTAAATCTGTACATCAATAACAAAGTATAATCTTCTGGCAAAAAGTAGAACTTGGGAGACTTCTACACCATCAGACTGGGGATGGATTCTACTTACTTTTTACAACTGGTTCGCAGCGGGGTTGCGGGCACTCTTCTGAGCATGCGCAGAAGCGTTTTGATGACGTTGGGGTCGGTGGGTGGAGCCCCCCTCTGGTTTTACTACCAGTTCTATAGAACTTGTGCAACCCACCACTGCATCAGACTTTCCACTTTCCAATCCATCAGGATCATCTTCATGATTTTCAGATCTCTGTCCATATCAAAACACATTAAACAGTGTTATGTCTGACTGTTGGTGAGTTTGCCCACAGAGAATATCATCAGTCAAAATGCTCAATCTCTCCTTCCAGTTGTTCAAAGAAGCATACAAGAAAAGCATCCAAGCATACAAGAAAACTGCCTTGCTTCATAACCCACCTCCTGCTGTAGTGTAACATTCATTCGCTCCTACCAAACCCCCCCCCCCCCACCTTTCATATTTTTCAGAATATGTCATTTGTATGCATTTATCTGGAGATTTACCGGGGTGGATGCATAATAAAATAAAGTGAGAAATTGCATTAAATGCCATCAAACCCAAAAGTGTTCACGAAGAAAAATATTTGTCATCCAGTGTTTCCACTGAAGCTGTGGACAATTAGGTTGTTCTAATTATCTTTGAAACCTCTTGTAGCTGTATCGTTTTGTGAATTATGGGATGTCAGAAAAATGTTTATGGTTCTGATATAAAATACTAGAGACAATGTGCGTTTTATGGAAATGTGGACATTGGATTTTGTTTTTGGTTTTTTAAAGAATTCAGCTAATTTATGGAGAAAGATTTGCCAATACAGGATAAAACATTTTGCTGAGTTAGGAAATGCCATTGCATTTTATATTAATGAGCTTATTCGTTTAGGGTGATGGTAATTAAACACTGAAGTATTAATGCAACAGTAAAAATGTAATGTGTTGCAAGAAGTAAACATATATCTAAGATAGTTGCTAAGTCTTTTTATTCAGCATGCTCCATCAATTGCAATTGGGCAGATGGTACATGAATTATGCTCTTCAATCACAAAATTGGTTGTGTTCAATGTTGAAAAGGTGCCTATTATATTTCATGTTGTAAAATATAGTCACAAATGCAATAAAGCAGATGTGAAGTGTCTTTTCTGGATGCTGGACTGTAAGAGAACGCACATCAGAGCACTCTCTGAAGCCGTAAACAGAATGGCTCTATCGCTAAATTGTCTTAACAGTTTCTGGTTGGGCGTTCTGGGGGCCTCCCTTATTTATTGATTGATTTATTATTAAAATGTATATGCCGCCCTTCTCCCGTGGGACTCGGGGCAGCTCACATAGTAAAAACAGACAATAATAACAGCTAAAACAATCCAAATTTAAAATCCCCAATTATAAAACCCTGTAACCGGTCAGGGAATTTGATGGAACAGCCATGTCTTCAAACCAGTACAGAAAGTGTGGAGATCTGGAGCCATTCGGAGCTCAGTGGGTAACCCATTCCAGAGGGTCGGTGTGGCCACAGAGAACGCCTTCATCCTGGGGGTCGCCAGCTGACATTGTCTGGCCTTGAGAGTGACTGGGATCCTTTCTGCCAAACAGTACTCTGCTAGGATTAGGAAAAGAAGAGGAGAAATCACAAACCACTGAAGAATAGTTCACTACCTTCTTGGGCAGTGGTAGGATTCAAAGAATTTTACTACCGGTTCTGTGGGCATGGCTTAGTAGGAGAAAGAGACTCCATTTGGAGAAAACATGTGGCCTTGGAGATTGTTTTTGATTGCAGTAGAGAAGAGAGGGAGAAAATATGCTTCTATGTATGACATGTAACTTGGCCTAGACCTGAAAAAAGAACAATGTACAATGTCTTAAGGATTTATACCCAGCCCTAGCAAGAAAACAGATATTTGTCCATGTCTTTTAGAATGTACTTTTTATCCTCCTTTGTTGGACAGGCTGGTTCAAACTGTCAAAACCAGTTGCTGAAAAGGTTTTACCAGTTCTTCCTGGTCCCTCTTCAGTTCTCTATTATGGCATCTTAGGCATGTCTGAAGCACACTAGTATGACTTCATGTTACACAACTCCTGGGAATGCAGTGGTTCTGTGTTGAAGAAGGAAACACTATATTCATTTTCCAGCTTCCTTACTGACATTTAGCTATCTAGACACCTGATTCCCTCCTTGTTTCCAACCCATTGTGGGGGAACAGAATGCCAACACTGAAATGTGATTACACTATAAATGGTTTTCAAATTCCTTTAGGTATATCTCTGTTGTAAAACTGTCTTGGTTTCCCTGGCTTTGCTGACTAGGACTGGCTGGCATCAGTTCAGTTTTGCACAAACCTAATATTGCAGAGGGAACATTTCTGGGGGAAATAGAAAAAAACTCATACAAGTTAATGTGGAAAAGAAAATCTAGGAATCCTGATTAAGCCACAGAACTTATCTTCTCAGTAGCCATAAGATCTTGCAGTGATTGCTGTTTCTTTAGTCACCATCTGTTTACATCCCCATCCTCTTGCAATCTGTTGATATAAATACATTCCTCTTTTTTAATGTTGCAAACAGGCTGAAGCATGCCCAAGAGCAGTAGAACTATATCTGCCCTTCCTCACTTCATATCCTGGCCAAACAAGATCTCCTTTCTCCTTGCAAGAAGTCAGCGGGGAGGCGGGAAAAATGGATAACTAATGAGGCTAATATTTTATATATCACAGCAGGCTTCTTATAAAGACTGTTAAGATTTGTCTATTCTTATTGTGTTGGAACGTTGTTATAAGACTTGAGAGGTGATAAAGTTTGTAGATAATCACAAATGGCAGAATAGAGACAAGGCTATATGACAGAGGTGGGTTCTACTTACGTTTACTACTGGTTCACAATGGGATCACACGCACACGAGAGCGAGCGAAGCAAGCGCATACACCTTGCTTCTGTGCATGCACAGATCGCTGATGATGACATCCGGGGCAGTGGGCAGGGCCTCCCGCCAGTTTTACTATCAGTTCTTGCGAACTGGTCCGAACAGGGGCAACCCACCAGTGCTATATGATGCACATGAGTATAAATGTGTTTTTAGATATAGACAGATGCCATTATAAAGGATGGTGATAATGGACTGGCTAAAACCATGTCTGATGAGATGAACAATTCTTGTGCACCTTCTCCGGTTAGTCTGGGCAAGTATAGTGGAGAACTGACATGCATAGACACCAGTTTCCAAAAGGGAAACAATACATTTCTATCGTAAGTGCTGAAATTTAACATGATCATAATGATAGGATTTTAGAGCTCAACCAAATGTGTAGAGAACAAGAGAGCAAAATGATACATAAGCACATGAAATCAAAAATAAGTAAAAGCTAGGGGAAATACCCAGCAAAGCAGAAATAGACTGCTAAGAGCTACAAGCATAGAGGCAGAAATGGTGATACGGGTAGTTCTCGACTTACGACCACAATCGAGCCCAAAATGTATGTTGCTGAGTGAAAAATGTGTTAGTTTTGCCCCATTTTGTGACCTTTCTTGCCACACTTATTAAGTGAATCACTGCAGTTGTTAAATTAGTAACACCGTTGTTAAGTGAATCTGGCTTCACCATTGACTTTGCTTGTCAGAAGGTCACAAAAGGGGATCAGATGACCCTAGGACACTGCAATTGTCATAAATATGAAGCAGTTGTCAAATATCTGAATTTTGATCACATGACCATGGGGATGCTCCAATGGTCATAAGTGCAAAAATGGTCATAAGTCACTTTTTTCGGTGCCATTGTAACTTCAAATGGTCACTAAACAAACCCTTGTAAATCAAGGACTATCTGTTCTTAATGTAATCTAATGGTACTTGTCTTTCTCAGATGAGAGATTTGCATGCATGCCCCTGTGTGCACACCCACCCACCCCCATTAACCCAGACAAGACCAAGTGGCTGTGGGTATTGCCTCCCAAGGACCATGTCGATTGTCCATCCTTAGCCGGGGGGGGGGAGAGAAGTTGCCCCCCTCAGAACAGGTTCACAATTTGGGTGTCCTCCTTGACCTACAGCTGAGATTAGAGCAACACCTGACAGCTGTGGCTAAGGGGACCTTTATACAGGTTCGCCTTGTACACCAATTGCGACCCTATCTGGATCGGGAGGCTCTTCTCACAGTCACTCATGCCCTTGCCACCTCATGGTTGGATTATTGCAACACACTCTGTATGGGGCTACCCCTGAAAAGTGTTCGGAGACTACAGTTGGTCCAGAATGCAACCACTCGAGTGGTCGTGGGTGTACCTAGGTACTCCCATATTACACCAATCCTCTGTGAGCTGCACTGGCTTCTTATTGGTCTCCAGTCACAATTCAAGGTGTTGGTTATTACCTTTAAAGCCCTATATGGCTTAGGGCCAGGCTATCTTCGAGACCGTCTTCTACCGCATAGCTCCCAACGACCGGTAAGATCCCACAGAGTTGGCCTCCTCTGGGTCCTGTCAGCTAAACAATGTTGCCTGGCGGGCCCACAGGGGAGGGCCTTCTCTGTGGCTTCCCTGGCTCTCTGGAATCAGCTACCTCCTGAGGCCAGGACCACTCCCACCCTACTGGCCTTCCGGAAAATGGTGAAAACCTGGTTTTTCCAGCAGGCTTGAGGCCGTTGATCTCACCATTGCGATCTTGTGAGATCTGGCCATGAGCGGTGTACATGGGTTTTTAATGTCCCTTATTGTATATTGTTCATACTGTCTTTGTTGTAAGCCACTCAGAGTCCTCGGAGAGTTGGGCGGCATAGAAATATGAATAATAAATAAATAATAAATAAATTTTAAACAATGAAAGCAATGTGATAGTTCTTAATATTGCATCTAAAAAAGGTGTACTTATAGGATGTTTCCACCTTTTAAAAGAAAAATACTGACACGGGCTTCCTGTGAGAGCCTAGGATTTGACAAATGACACTGCAATAGCAATTTTTTTGGGAGGAGAGAGACCTTTTCCCCCATTTGTTAAGGCAACACATCAAAGTATACAAGCCATTTTCAAATTCACTGCATTAGCAAAGATGATTTCATTCTGGACAAGGTGAGGTCATCTCTGCTTCCCTCTTTTTTCCCTTCCTGCTCAGCAGCTTGAGACTAGAAATAAAACAAAAATTGCAATTGTGCCGTTTTATTTTCCTGTACTATTGAATATGATGGCCTAAGTTTTTTCTAACTTTATATAAGTTTGCAAACTATCACACTCTCTGCCATCTATGCACAGCTGGCTATTTTGAACTGTTTTAGTCAATATTTACTTTGTACGATAAGGAAAAGATTAAGGGAAAGGGTTGGGGTTTTTTTTCTTTCTTATTTTTCTTTCTTCTTCTTTTTTTGGTTTCTGTGCCAATGCTTTGATTGTGACAAGGTACACGTTTGTTGAATCAGTGAATAAAAATATACAGGCTGGCCTCCTTTCTCTCTATTTTAGCTGGTAGAAAGTTTTATCTCCTTTCAGCATCACTTTCTGAGGAATGATCCACGTTGTAGAAATAACATATAGCTCATTCTCCATTATATCTTGAAAACATTTCTCCAAATTCTGCTATCTCCCTCATCAGAGAGCATCCATCGTACCTAGAACAAAACAAAACTTCAACAGGGCAACTCTGCCCAATCCATTTTAGGTTTACTTGCCACCATTGCTCTTTACTAAAAGTAACAACACAACATTTTCTAAGTTCCTCTTAATTTTTCAGCCATTACACTTCCATTCCAGTTCCCAGTTCCCTCACTCACTCTTCAGTTCCCTTTCCCTGAATCTTCTGGTCATTTAAGATGGAAAAAGTTGCAAGTCCCACTGATACAAAGTATACACTGATATACCTCTGATCCAAGTCCTATATGTCAGAGCGGCAATCAGCCCCGTTACCTTGCGTGGGGTAATTGCCCTCATTTTGAGTTGGATCGTGGCTTTTATCCTGTTGCATACTTTGATCAATAAGACCGAAGAAACATCTAATTAAACTCATATTTATTGTAAGAAAATAAAAACAACTCACTATCTAAAACAGATTACATGTTGGCAAAGAATCTCCAGCCTGACCTTAGCTGGCTGGAGAACAAAGGAAAGTTTCTAGAAGAAGTACAAAAGAATGCAATGACATGCGTAGTAGGTGCTGTAGGTGCTGATAAGGAGTATGACTACGGTGAGTCTGATAGTTCAGAAATATTAGCTCTGCTGGTAAATATAAAAACGCAGTGACACCCCTTCTTTTGCCAGTTGAGCGAACATCAGGTATATCATCAGATAAGGCACATCTTCTTACGCAGATACTCGTGTTGAGCTGCTGGAAGCGGTTTGTTGAGCATGTCTGCAATCTGATCATGTGTAGATACATACTGCAATTTTACAAAACCTTGTTTCACTAATTGTTTGATATTTCTATAACGGATGTCAATGTGTCTGGACCTAGAACCTGTGAAATGTGATTCAGAAATATAAACCACCGATTCATTGTCTTCCATCACTGTGATTGGTCGGATCGGATGTGTCCAGATATCTGTGACCAAAGCATCAAACCACGTTAAAGAATTACATGCATCTGAAACACAAGCATATTCAGCTTCAGTAGAAGAACAAGAAACAAAATTCTGTTTACGCACTTGCCAATAAACAGGACATCCATTTAAGAACATCATATAACCTGAAGTACTTTTACGTGATTTCTTATCACTTGCCCAATCAGAATCTGCATAACAACTTAATTCTGCATAATCAGTGTGTGTTGGTTCTAACAATAACTTCATGTGTTTAGTGTGCTTTAGGTATTTCAATAATTTCTTAATACATGACCAATGAAACTGTTTTGCCTTACCTACGTGTCGAGACAAGAGATTAACACTGAGTGCAATGTCTGGTCTTGTCCAACTACTAATGTATAACAGTGATCCAATAACTGAACGATAAAGTGTTTGATCCTCGAACTCAGGACTTGGTTCATGTGTCAAGTTGTGAAAATCTGTTTGCATGGGTGTCTTTGTTGTGTTAGCATCCTTCATGTTGCAATGATGTAAAACTTGTTCAATTTTATCTTCTTGTGAAAGACTAAACCCCTTCTGTGTTTTTTCAATGTGAACACCTAAATAAGTGCTAATATGACCTAAAGTTTTCAATGTGAAGTATTTCTGCAAAGCTTTGGCAAAATTCTCACTCATTTGCTTATTTGGACCAATGTAAACGATGTCATCAACATAAACAAGAACTATCTCATATGCATTGTTAGATCTTTTTGTGAACACGCACTCATCAGTTTCGGACTTAATAAAGCCCATTGAATTTAGTTTGTCAGTAAGACATAAGTACCACATTAAACCAGACTGTTTCAGACCATAAAGACTTTTGTTCAGGAACCAGGTATCCCCTTCTTGCTGTCGGAATCCTGGAGGACCTCTCACGTAGATTTCTTCATCTAGGTCAGCATGTAGATAAGCGGTGTCAACATCAAACTGAAAAACTTCTAAACCAAGGATAGTTGCAGTGGCTAAAGCAATTTTTACACTTTCAGTTCTGACTGTCGGTGAGTAGGTATTTGTGTAGTCCTCAGGATAACGTTGAGCGAAACCCTGAGCTACAAGTCTGGCCTTGTACAATGACTCACCATTTGGCTTCTTTTTGATTCTATAGACCCATCGAGTGCCAATGACCTTTTTCTTTGCTGGAGATTTTGCAGGTGTAAACACCTTAAGTTTCTTTAGACTGTCCATTTCAGCTTGCATTGCATCATACCACTTCTCTTGCTCTGAATCAGGAAGATGTTTGATTTGTGTGAAGTTATCGGGAGGAAGTGTAACATTACAAATCAAAGGCAACGGTGCTTTTGTCAGTTGCCACGAATATCGCTGTGGAGGGATTCCCTTTGTGGCTCTCTTGGAACGCCTTGGAACAGTCGTCCATTCTTCTTCCGTTTCGTCCTCGTCTTCATCATCGTCGCTAGCATCAGCATCCGCGGCTTGCGAAGACGGAATATCATGTTGGGAAGAACTGGTGGGTGGAACATTTGCCTGTGAATCTTGGTCATCAGGCTGCGTGGCATCAGTAACTTCATCTTTAGGAAAATAAACTCCAGGATCATTGGAATGAATCCTGGACCAGTCAGCATCTTCCTCAAAATCAGCAGATTGGGAAGTCACTAGTCTACGATTAGAGTCAATAAATTTGCTCCATTTTGAATTGTCATCAAAACCCATAAATCTCAGTCTCTTTGCTGCTGGACCTCCTTTCCTTCTTTGATCTAAGGGAATGTTCACCATGGCGTATGAACCAAAAATACGGAGGTTCTTGAGATCTGGCTTGTAGCCATACATCATGAAGAAAGGAGTTTGATTTATCGCACTGCTCCAAGTACGGTTGATGATGTAATTTGCATATTTAAGAGCTTCACCCCAGTATGGGTTACTGAGGTTGGCATCTTCTAAAAGACAACGCATCATGGTTTGCAGAACCCCCTGTCTTCTCTCTACAACTCCGTTATGAGGGGGAGTATAAGGAGCCGAAGTCTGATGAAGAATTCCATTCTTACGCATCCAGTCCTGGAAACGCTGAGACATGAACTCGGCACCACGATCACTCTGGATTCTGGCGATGTTTACTCCATGTTGGGTAGAGACGAGGGCTGCAAAGTCTTTAAAGATCTGAAAGGTCTCAGATTTTTCTCTCATAGGATATACATATCCATATCTAGAATAATTATCAACAATTGTTAAAAAATATTTTCTACCACCAATTGTTGGCGGAAATGGACCAACTATGTCAGTGTGTACCAAATCAAAAATGCGTGTTGACAGGCGTGTAGCGCGTTTTGGAATGGCTGCTGCTTTGGATTTGGCTTTCTTGCAGACAGCACAATCCAGAAACACCTTACACCCCTTTAGATCCAAACCTTTTGCGAACTCCGGCATTTTTCTAAGAACCCGGAAGCTGGCATGTCCCAATCTTCTATGCCACTTATGGATGCACCTGGAATGCAAAGGTTTACCAGTTAGTGAATTTGCAACATTAACAGTTTTATGAGGAACCTCAGGCTTGCTCTGAGCAACCTGTTTCTCAATTTTCTTTTTGTTGGCTTTAGGAGCCTTCGGAGTAGCAACAGGATCTCTCACTGGGACGTCTCTCTCTGGGCCTGTGCTCTCCTCTTTTGGAATTTGTATACTTGCCTGTGCTTGCGATTTAGATTTTGGTTTTAAGTAATAAACACCACCAATTAACATGGTTTCAGCAACAATATCTCCATCTTTCACTATGTAACTTGCTTTCTCAAGGTGGTGAACCTGGAACTTTAAAACTCTAGACAAGTGAGCTTGACTAAGCAAACTAAAAGTTGCTGTCGGTATGTAGCAGACATCAGGAATGAATGCATTGAGCTCTTCAACATAAACAGTTCCTTTTCCTTTGACCTGACAAGGATGATTGGAAAAAGAATAAAGTTCACGTAGTTCAGGTTCAGGCTCGTGCATCTCTGTGAAAAGTTCTTTTCTATAAGTAACATGGAAAGCTGCACCACTGTCCAAAGTCCACAAAAGCCGTCTGTCGTACTCTGGATGAGGTTGTGGATCGTTGGTTAAAGCCAATGTGGCGAGTGGAGCTTGCGAATCACGCCTTGGACCACGACGACCTTGTCTACCGCCTCTGCCTCTGCCTCTGGAGTCTGTTCCTCTGGGCTGGTACGTGACGGGAGCTGGAACTCGTTGAGGACAATCCCGGGTTGCATGTCCCACACGGTTGCAGATGTTGCATCTTGGCATCCTTGGAGCATAGGTCCTTCCTCGGAAGGGACGCCTAGCTGGAGCTCTTGATGTGGGTGGTCCTCTCAAATGTGGTGTGGCTAACATCAGTGATTCTTCTTCAATTAAGAGTCTGCACACATTGTCCACTGTGCGTTGAGCAATAGGCACTTGGTTAATCTTTGTAATGGCATCTTTCCATTCATAGTTCAAAGAGTTAATGATAATACTAATCATTTGAATATCTTCAATACGATAGCCCCTTTCTCTCAATTCTTTCCTCATACCTTTCAGTTTGGTCAAATGTCCTCCAATTTGTTCACCAGGTTTCAATTTCGAACCATGGAATTCAGACATGAGCAAACATGAAGACTCAATTGAGACAGGCCTGTAGCAATTTTCTAATTGGACCCAAATTTGTTGGGCTGTTGCATCAGGCGGAAAAGTAACCTGCAGTTCAGTATCCATGGACATCAATAATGTTGTGCAGGCTTTAGTCTCTAAGTCTCTTATTTCAGGTGTCCATGGTTGGACAGGAGGGTTAAACACCATACGATGTGTGCCTTCTCTGCGTAGCAAAAGTCCAACCTCACTGACCCAGGCCTTGTAATTCTGCCCTGACATCTTTAATTTTGACTCACCAGCCAGTGGAGCAACAGAGTATGCCTGTTGAGGAATAGGCATTTGAGGTGCTGGCTGTGGGGGCAAAGGCACTTGTTGTGCTGGAGGTGGACCAGGGGCTGGCCCTGGTTGCACAGCTGGAGACACGTGTGCATGAGCTTGTACTTGTGGCATCTGAGCTGCAATATTAAAATGACCTGCTGGAGATGCAGTCATTTGCCTTTGCTGCATTAAGCGTTGTGTTCCATCTAAAAAGACCCCAGCACCACCAGGGGGTGTTGAAAATTGAGCCTGTGGAGACACTTGTGGCATTGCAGTTTGCAGGCTTGATTCAGTTAGTTTTACTTCTCTATCTACATCATGTGAAATCTGAGAAGAGACAACTTTACTAGGCACATGTGACGTGTACACAACTCTCTGTTCTGATTTGCCTGACACAGTATCCACCAGGGGGGGTGTCTTTGGCTCTGAGAGAGAAGAAGGCAAAATGGCGGCTTTTGAGATTTCATGAACGTGGGATTCTCTCTTATCTGGCTCAAGCCTAGATAAAGCCATTTTTGCCTCAGATAGCTCACGTTCAAAAATTTCTATCTGGTCACGATAGTTTCTTATAGCTTGCTCATGAGGAGTGACCCTCAAGGTTTGAGAGGGATAATAAAATGTTTCTCCCTCTGCGTGGGAGGAAAAAGGCTTTGCCGTTTGTGGAAGTTTTGGCTTGGCCCCATGCATTTCAAAATCAGAAGTTTGAGAGCATGCATAAGTAGAAGGTTGAGTTACTGACCTCGGTCGTAGTACTTCACCTTCAAAAGCAGCTTTTCTGTTATTTTCCTCCTGAAGCTTTGTTAAGAGTATCTTCTCTGAGTCTTCTGCTTCTCCCACGGTTTCTTTTTCTTCCAGCTGAATGACTGGTGCCAGTGGATCGAAAGAGATCAAATCATTTGTAGAGAGAACTCTTTCTACTCTTGAAGATCTTTCTATTTCATCCTCATCTGAAGAAGATAAGAAGGGCTTCATTTTGCCCTTTTCTTTCATTTTTCCTTTTTGCTTCTTTCTCGGCATCTTAGAAGTTAATTGTTTAGTGTTCCGCAGTCACTAAATCAACTATCTGTCTAATTAGCCTAGACGGTCATGATCAAAAGTAACAAACCAGGAATAGCCATAAATCAACCATCCTCTGCTACCATTGTCAGAGCGGCAATCAGCCCCGTTACCTTGCGTGGGGTAATTGCCCTCATTTTGAGTTGGATCGTGGCTTTTATCCTGTTGCATACTTTGATCAATAAGACCGAAGAAACATCTAATTAAACTCATATTTATTGTAAGAAAATAAAAACAACTCACTATCTAAAACAGATTACATGTTGGCAAAGAATCTCCAGCCTGACCTTAGCTGGCTGGAGAACAAAGGAAAGTTTCTAGAAGAAGTACAAAAGAATGCAATGATATGCGTAGTAGGTGCTGTAGGTGCTGATAAGGAGTATGACTACGGTGAGTCTGATAGTTCAGAAATATTAGCTCTGCTGGTAAATATAAAAACGCAGTGACACTATACCTCTTTCCTCTCCTAGGAGGAAAATTTTCCTATGAGAAACTAAACTAACAAGATAAGATAGGATCCCTCCTAGTTTTTAAAACCATTTCAGCTGGGATAGGAAACCTGTCATTCTCTGTGAGATAAAGCCTGACAAAATAACCCTATCTCATGGGGATGGTTCAGACTGTTTACCCTGAAGCAGTAAACAAAACAATCTGTAAAGTATTTGCATAATTGGTCTTCTTGAATTGTACTTCGTAACACTGTACTCTAAGGAACAAAATCTAGTATTGTATTTAAGCAGCTGCAGTAAGCAAAAACATTCCTATTTGTAGAAGAAAGATTCATAGTAGTGGTTGATGAATGATAAGTGATGAGGACAAACGGCGTTCTCTACAAGTAGTAGTGGAAGCATTTCAGTCCCCAAAGCACTCTTAGTATTTCCATATCTGTTTGTGCATGCAGCAGAATTGGTATACGAAAGCATTGATGTGGTTTTTCCCTTCACTGTTGATGCGAGCCATATCCATGGACTAATTTTGCTTTTTATGCGAAATTTTCAGGTTAGCTTTCCCTGTCTCATTTTTCATGACCAAATTCTTCATTGTATAATGAGCAAGTTTAGTTGTTTACCTTTTGCAAAAAGTTTGTTTTTCACTGATTAATAGCCTCTTTAAGTCTCTTTACATTACATTTAATTTAAGCATCCCTCCTTTAAATTTTCATTCATTATATGAATCTCTGCCACATTAATAGCACAGTTCATTTTGACCTGTTATTGTCTGGCTATATGCTACGTATTGCAAACGTATTTACTTTTGCTTTTGGTCCTAACTGCAGATAGCAAAACAACAAAATGTTTTCTTAAGTATTAAATCTCTTTGTTTTAAGAATTTTTTTTACAGGATTCGACAGATTAGCATGTTTCTTAATGCAAAACCTTCACCAAATGTGTAGTGTTTACACAACTTTTTAAGTTCAATTGCAATGGCCTCTTTCTATTTGTGCTTATAAAACTGAAAGTCTCTGCAGCTGATAAAGGTTATGACACTACATGTTCTTGCATTATTATTGTTACTAGTTCTGCAAACCTGAATTGCAAGAGTACAGGTAGCCCTTGATTTATGACCACAATTGAGCCCAACCTTTCTGTTGCTAAGTGAGATATTTGTTATGTGGGTTTTGTCCCATTTTATGACCTTTCTTGCCACAGCTGTTAAGTGAATCACTAAAGTTGTTAAGTTAGTAACCCAGTTGTTAAGTGAATCTGGTTCCCCATTGACCTGGCTTGTCAGAATGTCGCAAAAGGTGATCCCATGACCCTGGGACATTGCAACAGTTATAAATATGAGCCAGTTGCCACGGTCTGAACCAGTGGTGGGTTTCAAAAATTTTTACAACTGGTTCTGTGGGTGTGGCTTGGTGGGCATGGCATGGCTTGGTGAGCATGGCCTGGTGGGCGTGGCAGGGGAAGGATACTGTAAAATCTCCATTCCTTCCCCAATCCAGGGGAAGATTACTGCAAAATCCCCATTTCCTCCCGATCAGCTGGGTCTTGGGAGGCAGAGAATAGATGGGGGTGGGGCCAATCAGAATGTTTACTACCAGTTCTCTGAACTACTCAAAATTTCCGCTACTGGTTCTCCAGAACTGGTCAGAACCTGCTGAAACCCACCTCTGGTCTGAACTTTAGTCACAGGACCATGGAGGTGCTGCAACTGTTGTAACTGTGAAAAATGGTCATAAGTCACCTTTTTCAGTGCCATTAAAACTTCGAGCAGTCACTAAATTAACTGTTGTAAGTCAAGGACTACCTGTATTTGTAGAGCATTTATACTTCTTAATAAGATGCATGCTTTGCCTCCCATAAAACAGGCAAAAAAAAATTTCAACTATTTCAGCAATTTTTCAGCAAAAATTGTTTCTGTCTCTCATTATGTGAAAATCCAATCCCCTGTGAGGATTGTATTCATCTGTCAATTGCATTCGTCTATCTAATAGATGTTGACAAAAGCTAGTCATCCTGCTATGCTCTCATTCCCTCTCTGGCTCTTTCCTTCTCTCTTTTTTTTACAATCCCAACTTCTTTGCTGTCCCTGTTGCATCTTTACCATTAATCAAACAAAAGACACTAGATGCAGGAGTAAGTTTTTGTGTTGCTTACCTTAAGGAAACCTCTGTAGGAACCAACTTTATTGTGTATAAAAGAATCACACATCATATACAAGGACCATGGGAACTGAGTAATAATGTTAAATTGCAGGTTGCTTGGTGTAAGTGACCCAATGTGCTGCATTGATCATAGAGGATGGCTATGCTTGTCCACTTTATTTTCTTGCCTTTACCCAATTGGTGCATCTATGCCCCATTGATCAATCAACCTGAATGCTTGATAATTTTACAGCCTTTCTACATAACGGGAAAAAAAGCTGGCAGCCTGGGTTCAAGACCCAAGTACCACATGAGAGGAAGAGTTCCTGTCCTCACCCAAGCTCCTGCCAACCTAGGAGTTTGAAAGCATGCAAATGCGAGTAGATAAATAGGTACCACTCTGTGGGAAGATAACAGCACAGTTCATTTTGACCCATTATTGTCTGGCTATATGCTATGTATTGCAAACGTATTTACTTTTGCTTTTGGTCCTAACTGCAGATAGCAAAACAACAAAATGTTTTCTTAAGTATTAAATCTCTATCCATTAAGAATTTTTTTACAGGATTCCACAGACTAGTATGTTTCTTAATGCAAAACCTTCACCAAATTTGTAATATTTACACAACTTTTTAAGTTCAACTGCAAAGGCCTCTTTCTATTTGTGTTTATAAATACATGTGATGTCATACTGGTCACATGACTCCTGAAATGTCTTCAGACAGCGCTGGCTCAATGACCTTGAAACTGAGATGAGCACTGCCCCCTAAATTCGACAACGACTAGTGGAATAAAATCCACAGGGACTCCTTTACCTTTATCTAAGTAACAGAATGAATTAATTCCATAAAAGATGAATGGAAAGAAGATAAAACATGGGTGGTTAAATATAGGAAGGCAATATTATTGGTAGGCTGGGTAGAATTGCCTTAGTTAACTCTGAATTTAACATCGAAAGAGCCACATGTACATAGCAACTAATGTACAATTGTAGGATCAATTGGTTAGGAAAATTATGGTATGTACTGTATGTATTTTGGTATGTCAGGACTACCGGCAAAGGCGACTTCATGCCTTTTTTCTTAATGTTCGTCTGAATTTGTGTTTTGCGCTAACTTAATACAACTAAAAGCAATATTGAGGAAAATATCTCATTTTTCCACTTTCGTAGCAAAAACATGGCAAGCTATTTTACCAAGACAATATTACACAGTTGCCAATAAGGAGTCATTCAAAAGCCTAGCCTGTGCTAATGGTACAAGAGGGATATTGGGTTCTTATTACATTTCCCCAGCTTTGACCTTTTTAATATCACATTTTCTTTCAAGGCTCTCCCCTTGTGTCCGCTTGAAAATTTTGGCTCAGTTCTTGGTATTTAATGTATGTATATATATATATATAATGGTGGCTCCTGCAAGGTGAATAAGATGTTACGCAGGCCTGTTTCCATTGCTTTTTCCTACATTGCTCAGCAGTAGAGCAAGAGAGCAATTGTGAGATGTAGTTGGGGCCAAATGAAGGAGCTATTGTAAGCCCATGCTGCACAAAAACAGACTAAATATGGGGCAATTCAAGCACAATGACCCATTAAACGGCATGAAGGAGAAAAGCAATAAAAGAGACTAACTTGTAAAGGAAAAGCATTCCGTTTAAAGAAAGAACTTCTCACTGAAGCCTGATTTGCAAGGTTTTCCATATGGCAGCGGTGAAGTGCTGTACCCAGTACTGAAGCCAAACCAAATGAATGGCGTCTCAGAGAAGCGGATCTCCATTTCAACTCAGCAGTGAAGCAAGAAGAGCATGGAGAGTCTTGAATTGGAGAGAGGTGATGGAGGGAACACCTTCACTGCAGGGGTGGGTTCTACTTACCTTTACTACCGGTTCGCATCGCGCCTGTGCGCTATTCTGCACATGCGCAGATCACCTATGATGAAGTCTGGGTCAATGGGCAGAGCCTCCCGCCAGTTTTACTACCGGTTCTTGTGAACCAATCTGAATCAGAGGCAACCCACCACTGCTTCAGTACCATTTGCTGGAAGCATAAGACCTGTTGGCCTTCAGTGATTAATTCCCTGAATCCAGAGAGGGAATCAAAGATCTGGCAGTTCTTGTGCTTCTCTTCACTCTTTTTCATGGCAAGAGAAGTGTGAGGGGAGTGGGGGGGGGAAGGGATTGGCCTCTCTTTCTCTTCCCATGGGCGGCAGGCAGATGTGGTGTGGGGGGAGAAGAAACAGATTCCCTGAGTTCAGGCAACCAATCCACCGCTCCCATCAGACAGTCTCCCTCTGCATTCTCAGCACCACAACACTAAGGCTGAAGGGAGTGTCTACTAGGCCACAGTGGGGTGGGGGGGCACACATTCATTAACCCCCAGGTTTGAGGCACTGAAGCAACAGATCCACGACGGGGGAAGTTGTTTGAAACATATTCCACCTGGATGGAATTTCACATGGTCTGCTATTTTTCTAGTCCCCTCTGCACTTTATTTATTTATTTATTTATTTATTTTTTTCAATTTCTATACCGCCCTTCTCCCGAAGGACTCAGGGCGGTGAACAGTTAAAATGACATACATGTATACACATAGAATGTGAATATAAATAATTAAGCCAGTTTGGCTCAACAGTAAAGAAACTTCAGCATAAGATTTAAAATTAGAAAAGATTTATGCCAGACCGGCTTGGTGAAAAAGAAAGGTCTTAACTGCACGACGGAAAGTACGAAGATCTGGGATCATTCGTATCCCTGGGGGTAACCTGTTCCAAAGGGTAGGTGCCCCAACAGAAAAGGCTCTTTCTCTGGGAACCACTAGTCGGCATTGCTTTAGTGATGGCACCCTGAGAAGGCCTACCCTGTGGGAGCGTACTGGTTGGTGGGAGGTTATTGGTTGCAGAAGGTGGTCTCGTAGATACCCAGGTCCTAAGCCATGGAGGAGTTTGAAGGTAAGAACCAACACCTTGAAGCGCACCCGGAAGACCACCGGAAGCCAGTGCAGCTCGCGTAGGAGTGGTGTCACATGTGAGCGCCATGTCACTCCCAATATCACCCGCGCAGCTGCATTCTGGACCAGTTGGAGCCTCCGTGTGCACTTCAAGGGGAACCCCATGTAGAGAGCATTACAGTAGTCCAGACGGGAAGTGATGAGGGCATGAGTGACTGTGCGTAAGGAGTCCCGATCTAGAAAGGGCCGCAACTGGCGAATCAGGCGAACCCGATAAAAAGCACCCCTGGCCACGGCTGTCATATGCTCTTCTAAAGACAACCGTGTGTCCAGGAGGACACCTAAGTTGCGAGCCCTCTCTGTGGGGGCTAATGACTCGCCACCAATAGTCAGCGATGGTATAAGCTGGCTATATCGGGACGCCGGCATCCACAGCCATTCAGTCTTGGAAGGGTTGAGTCGGAGCCTGTTCTTCCCCATCCAGATCCGCACGGCTTCGAGGCACTGGGACATCACTGCAAGGGCATCATTGGGGTGGTCTGGGGTGGAGATGTAAAGCTGAGTATCATCAGCGTAAAGATGGCATTGCACTCCCAAACCACGGATGAGCTCACCCAGCGGCTTCACATAAATGTTGAACAAAAGAGGTGAGAGGACCGACCCCTGTGGCACCCCACAAATAAGGTGTCTTGAAGTCGACCTCTGCCCTCCTGCCAACACAGACTGTGACCGGTCAGAGAGATAAGAAGAGAACCACCGTAGAACAGTGCCTCCCACTCCTAGCCCTTCCAGCCGGCGCAGCAAGATACCATGGTCAATGGTGTCAAAAGCCGCTGAGAGATCTAATAAAACCAGGATAGAGGAACAACCTCTATCTCGAGCTCTCCAGAGATCATCAACCAATGCGACCAATGCCGTTTCAGTGCTGTAACCAGGCCTGAAGCCGGACTGGAACGGATCTAAATAGACAGTTTCATCCAAGTACTGCGGGAGTTGCTGCGCCACCACACTCTCAACAACCTTTGCCACAAAACGAAGGTTGGAGACAGGACGGTAGTTTGTTAGAACAGCCGGGTCCAGAGAGGGCTTCTTGAGGAGAGGCCTCACCACCGCCTCTTTCAAGGTGGAAGGCAAGAAACCCTCACATAGAGAAGCATTTATTATCTTCTGGAGCCAGCCTCGTGTAACCTCTCGGGAAGCCAGTACCAACCAGGAGGGACACGGGTCCAATAAACATGTGGTTGCGTTCAACTTCCCCAGTAACCTGTCCACATCTTCAGGGGTCACAGGGTCAAACTCATCCCAAATAACATTCTCAAGACTCGCCTCCATCACTTCGTCTGAACATATCCAGTCAGAGTCCAAGCCTTCCCGAATCTGAGTGATTTTATCGTGTAGATATTGTACAAAATCCTCAGCTCGACCTTGCAAGGCGTCTTCCCGTGCTCTTAGATGGAGAAGGGAGCGGGTCACCTTAAACAGGGTGGCTGGGCGATTATCTGCCGACGCAATAACAGCGGAAAAATAGTTATACTTTGCCGCTGCTATCGCCACTAAGTAGGTCTTAATAAATGATCTCACTAGTGTTCGGTCAGATTCGGAACGACTGGCTCTCCAACTACTCTCTAGGCGTCTTTTCCGGCGTTTCATCCTCCTCAACTCCTCGGAAAACCAAGGAGCCGGGCGACTTCGACGCCGGGTCAGAGGCCGCAAAGGCACAACTCGATCTAAGGCACCAGAGGCCATCCTATCCCAGGTTGCTGCCAGGTCTTCAATCGAGTTGTGAGCTAGAGTCTCAGGAAATGGCCCAAGCTCCATCTGGAATCTGTCAGGATCCATCAGGCGCCTGGGGCGGAACCATTTAATCGGTTCCGCCTCCCTGCGGTGGGGTGTAGCGGACAGAAAGTCAAGCCTAAGGAGAGAATGGTCTGACCATGACAAGGGTATGATGACTATATCCCCTATATCAAGGCCATTCAGCCACTGATCAGATACAAAAATCAAGTCCAGAGTGTGTCCTCCCGTGTGAGTAGGTCCATGAACTAACTGGGTCAGGTCCATGGCTGTCATGGAAGCCATGAACTCCCGAGCTATCTCAGATGTTTCACCGATGGATGGCAGATTGAAATCTCCCATGACAAGAAGTCTAGGAGTCTCAACTGCCACCTCGGCTATTACACTAAGGAGCTCAGGTAGGGCTGCTGCTACGTGGCAGGGAGCCAGGTACGTAATCAGCAGGCCCATCTGAAACCCATGGCCCCACTTCACGAGGAGGGACTCACATCCGGCTATCTGAGGAACAGTGGCTTCCCTAGGATCAAGACTCTCCTTTATAATAACCGCCACCCCTCCACCCCTACCCTGAGCCCTTGGCTGATGGAATGCGTGGAAACCTGGTGGGCACATCTCCACAAGGGGGACTCCCCCTTCATGGCCCAACCAGGTCTCTGTAATGCCTGCCAGGTCCGCTCTCCCCTCTTGAATTAGTTCACAAATGAGGGGGGCTTTGTTAGCTGCGGACCTGACATTGCATAGCATCAGCCTAAGGCTCGGGCTCTGAGACTCTGAGCAACCCAGGGAACGAGAAGAGCTTTGGAGGTCGGAGCATGACACCGCTTGAAGACAGCGGTTGCGTGCTCCCCTAGTATGATGTGGCCCCCTGCCCCCACCGTATCTGCCCCTCCCAACCATGACCATGATGGAACAACCTCTTTCAATACAGGTATTAAGCCCTTCCGTTCTCAGATCTGCACATCCTATGGCATAACTCTGTGCTGGATCTGGCATCCTCTTTAAAAAATCATATTTTAACCCATCCCTCTGTGGATTGCCCCCCAAATCCACATGACCCACCCCGCTCCCATCTGCACTCTTTTTTGAAATCTTTAAGATATTAGATAAGAAATTAGATAAAAAGACCCTCAACCCCTTCTTTGCAACATGCCACCTCTCGGGATTCCAAAATCCGTCATCAAGGTAGGCCCTCGATAACGTGGAGGGCCAGATCTGCGAGAGGGGGGAGTCTCGCAGAGCAAGAAGCTCAGCCGCTGAGTACATCCGGTGACAAAGGGGTGATCATTAAATGGCCAAGAAGATGACATAAGTTCTGAGAGTCCTGGAGAGAAGGAAGATTAAGTTTCGATGTTGGTAAAAGATGTTATATTGTCCTTAGTAACAGTAGGAGGAGTCTTATGTTGTTCAAGAACACCAAGGAAATAATGTCAAGGACATCTTTACAAAGTAGTTGGTTAGATTGTAAATGTTCTGATGTGCCAATCCATCTGGTGATGAAGAGCGATGTAATGACTCCTGCAATATCTGTATCCTAGCTGTTAAAAACTCTCCATCCGACTGAAAGAGATGATGAAGTATAAGGCTGGTTTATATGTTCTTGTTGGTGATGTTGATATAAGAAGACGAGATGTATTAGAGATGGAATATTAGGAAGATGTGTTTGCTGTGGGATAATCAGTTAGATGGTCAACAATAGAAGTATTTTCTGAAACCAGATGAGGGAAATGTGTTTGATATGAGGCAGCTGAGATATAATTCTAAAATTGTCCGCTTGCCTTTTTGAAGCCATCATGGTTTTTTTTTTTTTTTTTTTTTTTTATAAATCTCAACTGGTTTTTTATAAATCAGATGTCATTATGGGAACCACCCCTTCAGTAGAAAATAAGTATTCTATGACAGTCTAGAAAGGGGGGGGGGTTCCTGTGGAGGTACTTATGGAGAAAATATCCCTGCAGCAACAATCAGGATTTCCAAAACTAATTAATGGTTTAACTTGTTGTTTAACGGCTAAAACAGCACTGTTCTAATGTCGTTACTATCTCCGCTGTCCAGGGTGCTGAAGTTTTGAAATGGAGGCTTTAAAAGTAATAGGAAGTTTCTATTGCATCGAAAGGATTGTTTTGTTGTTAAAGAGGTCGTCGCTGACCACAGCCTTCCCAGTAACCCATTCATCACCAGCGGGAGGAAAGGCAGCAAACCACCACAACTCGGGCGCCGCTGCTGCCTCCGATCTAGCAGCCGTTAGTTTCCTCATCCTCGCGACACAGAGAAGCGCCGGTAGAAAAGAAAAAAGCCGATCCCGCCCCAGCCATGGCATCACGGAGAGCGGAAAAGCTCTCAGCTGGCCGGCGGGAAGTTCAGACAGCCGGGTCGGGGGTAGTGATGATCCGTTCTGCCCCCGAAGACTTCAGATGGCCCAAAGTCACCCCCATCATTATCGGGGCTCAGGGAGGCGGCGCCATCTTGAGCACGTGCAGCACGTCTTAATTTAACTTTGCTCATCACTGGTGACATTTTCAATTCAGAGGAAATATATGAAGAAGGTAAGGTAAGCTCGGTTTCAATTGGCAATACTCTGATGCCTCCTGGCAACATACCTGTGGATTGGGGTGCAGTACACTCCTCTCCCATGAGCCCAGAGGAAAGGGGCCAAAATAAACAGTCAGCAAAAATTACTTACTAACATGTTTCTGCGAGGTGAAAAATGTTTGCTCTGTTCTGGGCTGATGGGATTTCAGCAAACATTTACTGTCCATTTGACTTGTGAAGCATTCATAATGAGTCTGAAAAGTTAAAAAAAAATTAAGGACAGCAACCCAGGCCTTTTAATCCCTTGGCATTTGCTTCTGGTTCTAAACTGAAACATAGCTCAGATACTTCAAACAAGGTTCAGCAAGATGATTTATCCCATGACTGCACCCAGAGTTTAAAGAAATGTTCATGCTTTCATTTCCAAGTTTCACGGTAACAATCAGCAGAGTTCACTCCAGAAGTTATTAGTCACCATCATTTCATTCCTGCCTATCAGCCTGACTACTTTCAAAAACAAATTATCTGTTATTGCCAGCAAATAGGAACATTTTAGAAAGATATTCTGGTTTGCTTTGTTCTTTAGAAAAAGTAGCTCGGAAAAAGGATATTCAAGAAAGGACATTGTTCAGATGATTATCGCAGTATGATTTGTAGCTACTCGTTTTTATTTTATTTTATTTTTTTAAAAAATGACCCCTTGAGATTTTACTTTCAAACTCTTTACTGCATGAGTCTTCATAAATTGTCATGGGGAGAGATTGCAACCTCTCTAGACCAGGGGTGGGTTCTAAATTTTTTTACTATCAGTTCTGTGAGCACGGCTTATTTTGTGGGCGTGGTTTGATGGTCATGTGACAATTCTTTAGGATTTAGCAGAGGTACTGGTCTACCAGGCTTTTAACTGCTTGTAGAGCTGCACCAGTCTACCCATTTGTTCTTGGAGCGTCCTGGTCTACCCATTTGTTTTTCGAGTGCACTGGTCTACCACCACACTGCCTTTTAACACTGATCAGCTGTAGGACGGTCCTTTGAAGTCTCCTGGCAATACTTTAAACAGTTTTTTTCCTTCCCACTGATCAGCTGGGACTCAGGAGGCAGCGAAAAATTGGGGGTGGGGCCAAATAAAAGGTAAGAATAACACGGGGGGGGCAGGAGGGCCCAGCTCCTGAACAAAGAGAACTGGTTTGGTGATGTCATATCGTCACCCCTACTGGCTCGGCCGAACCGGGAGGAACCCATCACTGCTGTAGACCTCAGAGAACCATTATAATTAATGAAATGTGCACTAGATGATGTAGAGTTGAAGTGCTGGCCTTGGTCCAGGGAGACCTCCATCCCCTGTCTCAGTAGGAGACTTTGGGCCAGTCACTCTCTATCTCACAGGACAAATAGCTTAAGGAAATTGGAGCAGGGAATGATGAACATTATCTTGAGCTCCCGGAGGAAAAGTAGGATATAAGTCTAACAAATACAGGTAGTCCTCGACTTACTTACCACAACTGAACCCAAAATGTATGTTGCTAAAGGAAACATTTGTTAAGTGAGTTTTGCTCTGTTTTACAACCTTTCTTGCCACAGTAGTTAAGTGAATCATTAGAATTGTTAATATTGTTGTTAATGTCTTTCCCATTGACTTTGCTTGTCAGAAGGTCGCAAAAGCTGATCACATGGCCCTGTGTCACTGTAACTGTCATAAAATGAAGCATCTGAATTTTGATCACATGACCACCAGGATGATGCAATGGTCATAAGTGTAAAAAAATGGGTATTTTTTTCAGTGCCGTTGTAACTTTGGTCATTAAATGAACGGTTGTAAGTTGAGGACTACCTGTAATGTATTAATAAGTTTACTGGTTACTGTCCAATTGCTGGCAGATTCTCACTAGGGCTTCAAATTGTACAAAATCTGTACGTTTGTGTTCTGCCCCAGCTATGGACCCCAAAGAACACAGCACACACAAAGTCTATACAAAACTTAAATTTACTAAAATAACTCAGTCTTTTCCAAACAAAGGCTGTTAATAAACTTTCTTAACAGCCTACAAGAAACCAAAGATAAAGTAAACACAATCTTACTAAGGTTGGCAGAAAGCCCAGAAGCAATTTGCAGAGAATCCAGACGTGAAGGAAAATGAACTAAAGTTGTTCCCTACAAATTGCTTCAGTCGGCGTTCCTCCTTAAATAGACTAAGGGAGTGGCCAATTAGCCCCAAGCCTTATTCTCGAGGAGACCTCCTCCTGAGGAGCCACTCCTGACTTTTGGCAGCTCTGCGTGCCCGTGCATCGAGAAGAGGCTCCTTCTCTTCATCCTCTTCACTTAAAGGAGCTTCTGGAGGTTCTGAAGGCCCTGGCTGAATCCCTGCCTCTGGCACCACATCTTCTCCAGCCTCCTCATTGTCTGACTCGAGTGCCAGCTGCACGGGCTTCTGGCACAGCACCACACTAACCTCCTTGCTGTCAGAATCAGCTACAATCCTCACAGGCCGCTGACAGGCCACAACAGTTTGTTGCTGGAGCTATATATGACAAGTAGAGGGAGAAAGGTGAAATATTAGCATTTAATGATGCTGTTTACTGAAAGCTTACTTCAGCTTAATTAATACCTGCCTCCTAGGCAAACTTGAATAATCTCATTTTCTTTCTTGCCTGAAAATCACTCTCATTAAATAACAAATAAGTAAAATGAAAAAGGTCACAATAGTCACAAGAAAGGTCTTTTTAAAAAAATCTAACATCCAGGGTGTCATGAATAACCTTTTCACGGACTTCTTTGTTTCTTCCCCAAGGCTAGACCATCTATAGAATAAAGACAGTCCTGATACCAGGGATTGACGTGTGACACGCACACACGCATTCTTTTTACAGTTTTAGCCCCACACACTGCTAAAATTGAATGTGGTAAGTTCATGTCCTTTTGAGGCAGGCTCATTTTAGTGAAAACTGAGAAAAAGGCTTAAAGCAACTCATCTGCTAATCCAGAAAGCTCCAGCTCTATCTGTATGCATGATGCCATCCTGTTATTTGGTACCATTGCCTTACCTTAACAGTAAAGTAAGGTAACAATAACAGAATAATAACAGGACAACAGAGTTGGAAGGGACCTAGAGATCTTCTAGTCCAATCCCCTACTCAAGCAAGAGATCCTATATTGTTCCAGACAAGTAGCTGTCCAGTGTCTCTTCTCAAAAAGCTTCCAGTGATGGAGCACCCGCCACTTCTTGAGGCAAGTCGTTCCACTGGTTAATTGTTCTCACTGTTAGGAAATTTCTCCTTAGTTCTAGGCTGCTTCTCCCCTTGATTAGTTTCCATCCTCTGTTTCTTGTCTTACCTTCTGGTGCTTTGGAAAATAGGTTGACCCCTTCATCTTTATGGCATCCCCTCAAATATTGGATGAAGAATGAGTTGAGGATGAAGCAATCTTTGACCAATGGCTAATGTTTAATATCAAACCTTGCTCTCTGGTTTTATGCACCTGTACTGCAGAAGTGTGTCAAAGGGAGTCAGTGTATTATTTGGTGGGGAAAGAATCATTGGTCCCAATTGCATTCTCTTGTTTTAATTCCAGAGCTGGCAGCCTGGAGATTCCCTTTCTGGCTCTGGATGGATTGCACAAAATGTAGGCCATGATGTCTCTTTTCTCATGCTGCCTCTTGATCTCACAGAACAGCCCAAAGCACTTGAATGTCTGGTTGGTGCAGGCTAAGAGCTTAGTTTGAAAGAACCAGATTCGCTCCCACCCCAAAGCAGTGAATGACCCTTGGAAAAAAGGTATCCGAGGCTGGAGAGAAGGGGGCAGACCCACATAAGCGCATAAAATAAACCCATGGGAACTGGGCAGAAGTCAGCCTCTGACCTCCACTTTGATCACATAATCAGTCAGATCATTTATAAAGCACAATTTGTGTTCAGAGGGAAGGGAAAACACCACTTTAAGTTCAGACTAAGTGAAGATAAATTTAAGCTGTCTCCATAGAGGTCTGGAACTGAAGAGGTCATGAGGATGATTAATGAGGAGTTCATGCCATGGTTAATGCATGTGAGGATGAGTCCAATGTCCAGGCAGACTAAACATGCACTTACTGTGTAAAGCTGCATAAAAGTAACTTAAGAGTAAATTCATTATGGATTTCCAGAAAATAATTGACTGGTGTTTTGGTGGGGGGTGGAGTGGACTGTTTCAGTGATGGGTTTCAAATTTTTTTACTACCGGTTCTGTGGGTGTGGCTTGGTGGGCACGGCAGGAGAAGGATACTGTAAAATCTCCATTCCCACCCCACTCCAGGGGAAGGTTACTGCAAAATCCCCATTTCCTCCTGATCAGCTGGGACTCGGGAGGCAGAAAATAGATGGGGGTGGGGCCAGTCAGAATTTTTACTACCGATTCTCCAAACCACTCAAAATTTCTGCTACCGGTTCTCTTGAAACCCACCTCTGGGCGGTTTCATTTTCATACCTGATGTCTGCAAGAAATTAGTGTTTTTGTAATCAGTAACTTAGGGTAGATATTTTTCCAGTACATTTAAAGCATTTTATGCTTCTCCTGTGCCTTTAAAATTTTGGACTCCACTACATTCAGTTTTAGCCAACTCCTTGCCTACTGTTACTGCAGCAAGCAAGCTAGCAAGATCCCTTATTGGGTAGTAATTCAAATGCAATTAAAAATAAAATTGAAAAATGGCACACTAGAAAGTCAAAGGGGCAGAATTTAACTCTAGCTTCTTTTTAAAAGGTATGACTCATATTTAGCTTTTTACAGATTGTATAGCTGCACAGGACTCCCCCCCACCCCTTGATTGATTAAATTTGGAGATAATTTTCTCCAGATGGTGAACAATATACTAAACACTCTTATTAAAATTAAATGTGTATATATAAATGACCATAATACCAATGACCCAAACAACAAATCACAAGACACTGCAGCAGGAATATAAATGACAGAGCATATAACATCAAAAGAAAACCACCAGCAAACCCAAAAAAGGGCAAATATATATATTTTTAAAGTGCATTTGGAGAATAAAATATTATTCCCCTCTGGCTCTGTGAAAGCATTGCACATGTTAGGTGGCTTGATGAATGGCTGGAAAAGTCTTTTATCTTACAGCTGCTGGCCTTTCCAGAAATTGGGTACAGTATCTATTGAAAGCCAATTCTCTGATCAGAAAACATGGTGTCCTCCTCCTGTAAACAAGAAACCAAGTATGCAACTTCTAAATCAAGTTATGATTTAGAATTTAACCTCAGTGGTCTTCCTTGTGGAAGCAAGACTACAGTTTCCCACCTTCCTCTTACCACATATAGATTTCCATTCTTGAATGTAGTGTCCTTGCTGCTTTCTGGATGAAATTTTGTTTTCAGGTTCCTTCCTTCCTTCCTTCCTTCCTTCCTTCCTTCCTTCCTTCCTTCCTTCCCTCCCTCCCTCCCTCCCTCCCTTCCTCCTTTCCTTCCCTCCTCTCCCTTTCTCCTTTCTTCCTTCCTCCCCTCCCTTCCCCTCCCACCCTTCCTCCTTTCCTTCCCTCCCTCCCTCCCTCTCTCCTTCCTTCCTTCTTCCATCCCTCTCTCCCCCTCCCTCCCTCCCTCCCTTCCTTCCACTACCCATCTCAATCAATGACTCTAGCCAGCTTTACAGTTAAAAATGTTAAAAACATGTTAAAACTATCAAAACAGTAAAGCCAATAAAAACACTAAAACATTCAATTTAAATATACATAGGAGCAAGATACTTGGGCTGTTAGCAATATAAGATGGGTTGGGATGGGATGGGCCGGGCTAGGATTGGATAGGATAGGATAGGATAGGATTCTTTATTGACCAAGTGTGATTGGACACACACAAGGAATTTGTCTCCGGTGCATAAGGTCTCGGTGTTCATATAGCAACAAGTGAAAATCATGATCATAATCATAAAATACAATCATCATAAATCATAAGATACAACACTCAGTGATAGTCATAGGATACTAAATAAGCATAGGATACTAAATATAAATCATAAAATACAAGCAACAGAGTTATAGTAAAATGCTAAGGAATAGGTAGAACCAGATAGTTAATAGCCAGGAAAGCCTATTCCGTTTTACTTCTCAGATCCTCAACATACTACCATTGCTGCCAAATATGTTATATCCACCCTACCTTTTAATCAGACAAAATTTAGTGGCATCACTTCTTTTCTTCCTGTTTGGCAACTTTAGAAAAGGGGAAGTTCTGGAAACTATATTCCATTCTGAAACAAACCATTACAATAGGCTGGAAAAGATTTCTCAGCTCTGAGCATCGATAGCAGCGATTGGAAGCAATAGCCCCCAAGATAGATACAGGCCGTTTTTCATGTATTGCCTTCTCTTGCAGGCTTCTGTGTGACTCAAACCGTGACTACATGGTGAATGCAAACCAGATCCATTTTTGTTTCCGGCAGGAGATATAGAAAGTAAATGGTGTTCTGTTCGAGGTTTCCAGAGTTTGTTCTCTTCCGTTAAAATGTTGGCATTTAATTCTTTCAAGTACAGGACAGCTTCATGACAGTCCCATTTGTAACTGACTGCAGAGGAAGTGTTTTTTTAAAAGCTGACTTTAACACCTCAGAGGATTTATCTCCTTTGCATGTAAAATAGATTGTCATTATTTCGTCTAACAAAGTGTCCGGGTCACCTGATTTTTTTTTTTTAAAAAAAGGTCTTTGTGAAATACCAATACTAGCAACAACCCTCTCTTTGATAATCTGCTGTCATAGCATTTGTTCAATTACTGTTTAAAATCAGCTACATCTTTCAGTTATTCAAGCAATAGTTCTTTTCAGCATTTACCACCGCAGCCTAACCTGCTCAATGCAAAATTGTATCTAGAAGGCAGAGGATGATTGCTTTCAACTTTTCTCAGCCAGAAATTGTAAATGAAACCACCTTTGCCTAAATAATACAATTTTGTTTACTGTCAGTTTTTTTTTAAAAAAAAGAGGGCTTTTCATTTACAGATGTGCGATACACACAACAGTTTGTTTTCTGTATAGTAAATCAGATTTCACAGCTTCTAAACATGTCTGACAGCACCAGAATAGTGGAAACTCAATGCAAAGGGAAGCATCAAAGCAGAAAGTAATATGGTTTTATATTGTTTTATATTTAATCTGTCGCTAAAGTTACATATCCAAACTGCATCATTGGTCTTTTTGCTCATTGTTGCTTGTCTTACCCAATCTATTACAGTAATTCATGATACATACCCAGTCTATTATAGTAATGTGTATTTTCTAAAACTAGCTAATAACACAACTTTTTTTTTAGTAGTACTGTAAAATTATATATCAATGGAAAGATAATTTAATCGAGAATGTAATGCAGTAACTTTTATGAAGGATTTGCTATTAGAATAGCAGTTACGGTATAAAGAAGAAAAGTGAAGCACATAGAAAAAACGAGATATATATAAATTATCACCATGTCAGTTAATACTTAGTTGGGTAACCTTTAGCATAAATTACATCTTCCCATGGAGTGAACCAAGTCTTTTAGTTCTGCAGCTATTATAATGTGAAACCAAAATTGAATAATTGCGTCTATTAACTGAGTTTTATTGCTGGGTCGCTTCTGACTAACAAGTTTCTTTAGTCAGCTCCATAGATTTTCAAAAATCCAGAAGCTCTGTCCATCTGTCTGTCAGCAGGATAATTCTCTGAAAACAGATCATCATGGGATGAAATTTGATGGGGGTGGGGGTGGGGGAAGCTGACAAAAGGAAGATCAAGGGTGAAAATGGATGGTATCTAGCCAGGAACAGCAGAGAAAATGAATCCAAGGGGAAAAAAATATAATGCATCCTTATGGGAGAGGCAGATAGCTAGGTAGATGCTTGAAAAGCTGCAGATTCCTCCATTCTAAGTCTGCCTTCCTCTTCCTTTTTGTTCATCCAAATGAGAACTCCTATAAAAGAGTTGAAAGGAAGTGTGGAAAGCCTTGCCCTGCACTCTTTCCATGAGTTGTTTCTTTTTATACTCCCCCCACTTTTTTTTAGGAAAGAGGCAAATGAGGTGAATCTGGAAAAGTCATCCCAGCAATATATATAATGTGTGTTTTTCCTTTGGAAAAATCTTGGTTACGTAGGAAATCTTGGTTACGTAGGAAAAACCTGGCTTAAAGGAAAAACACACATTAAACCTACGAAAAGTAAGAAAATAGACATTGCACTTTTACAGGGAGGAACATGAGATGTGGGTGTGGCTTACTGAGGATGGCTAATGAGCCAGAAATAGCTATATAAGTCTCTCACAATACAGCACAAAATTTGCTTGCTGCCAGAATGAAAAGATGGAGAAAAAACCCAGAAAGTATTGAATGTGATTTCACTCAATTGTGGTTCCAGAAAAATCTTGGTTATGTAGGAAAAACCTGGCTTAAAGGAAAAACACACATTAAACCTACAAAAAGTAAGAATATATATGTGTGTGTGTGTGTGTGTGTGTGTGTGTGTATCATCTTCAGGCTGGTGTTCTCGGCTTCGTGCACTTCCACCGCGAAATTCTAAGATCTGCAGTTCTGAGAAATATAATCTGATAAATATATGACGGGTTGTTGGTTGGACCAAAACCTCTCCAGGTTACAATTCTAAACAGCCTCAACCAATAAAGCCAGAAGTGAGAAACACCAGGAGTTACTGTATAACTGTTTTCATATCATTGTGATGGATCTTGGCTTCAGGGTTGGCAAGACTTTAATCCAGAGCAGATTTGAAACAGGGTTTTCCCCTAAAAGGGTAGACTTTGGGCTTAATGGTCTTATGCAGCATCCCCTAAACAGCCATGTATACTGGTTCAAATGAGAAGCTCTCAACCATCATTTCCTTCTCTGCCATCCCACGGTTGTTTTTCTACGGCTGCTTCTGTGTCCTGCTGAGTTACAGCAAATGAACTAAACAAAACTGCCTGCCAATCCTGATCATTTAAAAAGCAAACAGAGAAATCTATCAACATCATGCAGATACACATTTTAAACTTACCCAAATGATTACAGGGATAAAAAGAAATCTGCTCCTACGGTCCAGAGAGTAGCAGATTTATTGAATGTTCATCCTGTCTGTAGCCCATGATCAACCATTGTTAATGGCTGATGGTTGATTATATATGACTTTAATTTACATTATTTGCTTCTACTGCTTTTCATATATGAATCAATGTTGCCTTCTGCCCTATTCTGTTTAGTTTAGAAATTCGCCCATTTGCTGTGATTTTTCATCCTTTTTTTAAAAATGTAATCATTCATTTTCCTATTAAATACAACCATTCTGGCACTTTGATTTTCAAATCCATACTTTCCAATGTATGATACATATCTAATATTTCCTGCAAAGCATTCTGTTTCTATCAAACAATCAGATGTTGTCTGCAATGAAAATGTGGACATTTTCATGTCCCCCATCGACACACCTCAAACATCTTTACAAATATTCCTTGTGTATTTATCCATAAATCATGAAACAATCATGGGGATATTATCCATCCTTGCGTTGGCTGCTATTCAGTGTTGAACTTTTTCTTACACTGGACAATTCCTGTAACCATTCTTCATATATTTTAGCCTCCAGCCCTCTAATCATTCTTGTTGCTCTTCTCCACTCTTTCCAGAGTCTCAACATCTTTTTATATTCCACTGGATGCTGTATTCCAAGTGTAATTTTACTAGGGCTTTGTAAAGAGGTACTAGAACTTCACCTGATCTTGATTCTATCCCTCTATCACTGCAGCCTAGGATCGCATTGGCTTTTTTGGCAGCTGCTGCACACTGTCGACACATTGTCATTTTCTTATTGTCACCTCTTAAACTGTCTCAGTAAGAATTCTGCCAAACTTCTTACCAAGTACAATTAACAGGCTAAATCCCCTTACAGTTTTTGCATTCCTTCCCATTCCTTCACCTTCCCCTGTTAGCATTCTCTAATTTTTCTTGTTACTAATAGTTTTATTTTTCCTTCCCTCATCCTTCTACTATTTTTCCTCCTCATTTAGCTAATGAGACTTTGGGGGAAAGCATTGTATCACTTTTCTGCCCGGCACACTCTGGATACTAATATATGGTGCAGTGATTTAGCAGCCCTATCGCCTGAAGAAAAGTGCATTTCTCCACTGTTTTCCTATATACCCAAACAGAATATAGTTTCTCTTCTGCAAAGAGAAATGCTGAATTAATTATGGAAATTCCGCCAAAGCTTTGCTCTCAATAATATATTGTGAGGAAGAGGACATGTGCACTGAATAACACAAAGTCATAAATCCTTGTTTTCTTCATGAATAGCACATTTTTGTAGCTGTTATAATGACCTGCCTTAAACTTACTATAGGTCTGCTGCCCTTTGCGTTGCGTGGCTGCTATTCTGCAAATGTCTGCAGTGTGTCAGTTACTCCTAAGGTGCCTGGTTAATAATTAATCATACTTCTTTGATGGACAAGGGGTTTTGCTTCATCTATTCCCAAAGCACTTGGGTGAAGCTTGGGGGAATTGGGTACGCAGGACTCAGTGTTCAAAGGCAGAAGATGTCAGTCTCCTGTGTTGACTTCATCTATTAAGAATTTTTCTGTCACTGTCATCTGCTGCCCATTAGCAGGCAGAATTGCATAGCATTGTGGCCATTGTTACTGAACCATCAAAATGGACCCTGGGCCCAGTTTTACTGCAGCAGTATTCAGTAATCAGGTTTCATGACATCAAAAGCTAGGCCAGCAGCTAACAATATGGAAATTGTTCCTGAGGTAAGAAGCTCATGTTGAATTTTTGTCTTTCAGGCACTTCAAAGAATCCAAGGAAGAGTGATAAGGCATTGCGGTGTGCATGTTGTATGTGATCGGTTATTCAGTGAGGCAAAACTGGTTTTTTAAATTATTACTACAGAGGCATTCGTGCAAAGATTTTGAAAGTTAAGCAAAATTAATGCTTAACTTGTCCTCCTCATTGTGCTTAGAGCAGCTGGCATCCTAGAGAGAAAAAGTAAAATAATAGATTAACATGTTCTACTGCATGTTACATTTATTCACAGAACGATCCCAGTGCATCCTTCTTCAGGAGAAGCCTATATTCAAAGAAATTTATTTTAATTGGATATATTTGTATCTTGGTTTGTATCTCTCTGTGGATGCACATAACCACACACCCGGATGGAAGAAAAAGAAGATTGCATTCTACTGGAACAAGAAGATACTTTTTTTGAGCATATTTTAATCGAAAATAAACCCTACTAAACATATTGCTAGATTCACACAACTGGGTCGGTTTAACAGCTACTGGCTATATTCATACAATATGCTAAATTGGGTTAGTGTTGATCTTGATTAGTTTTTTGGTGGCTTAGTGTGTTATGATGAGCCAGTCCTGTTTGTTTAGCTTAAGTATTATGTTGATCAAGAAACTGGTTAATCAAAGCAAATGTGTTGCAAGAAACCCATCTTTGCACAGTTTGCTATTACAGTAAGTGAACTTTGCACAGTTTGCTACAAAGACCCATTATTTCTTCCTACCAAAACTGCCAATGGGAAAATGCTGAAGGTAATTAATATAATATAGTTGGAGACAAATTATTACTTTGGGTAATCAATTTAGCCTCTTTGTACAAGCAGAACAACCATCAAGTATCATGGAGAGCAAACTCTTGTCATTTATAGAGTTTTAAGCGTTAGTATTTTGAATCCTTTGGGATTTCAAAGGATCTCACCTTATTACAGCTCAAACAAATGCACATGCAAATGGACACATGCAAAGAGACCAATTTAGGTTTGGGGGGGAGTGTACAGGTATAGAATAGATCAGTGATGGCTATTCTTTTTGCCATCATGTGCCAAAAGTGGGGGGGGAGCGTGGGGAGTTGTGCACATGTGTGCCCACACCCATAATTTTATGCGTCCCCCACACATCCGTGTGCGCCCCCCTGTACTCTCCCTGTTTTTGGCATGTGAGGACACGGTGGGCCCGGTAGGCCCGTATTTCGCTGTCCTCAGGCTCCATAGCCTTTCTAGGAATCTGGGGAGGGTGAAAACGGCATTCCCTACCCCCCCCCGGGAGGCCCGCTGGAGGCTGGAAACGGTCTGTTTCCTGACTTCCGATGGGCCCAGAAGACCCAAAAATCAGCTGCCCAGTGCGCTGGAGCTGAGCTCAAATGTCCCCCATATGGCTCCACGTGCCATTGTGGCACACATGCCATAGGTTCACCATCACGGGATTAGATGGTACCTAAGTTAATAGTAGTAACTGTGAGAAGGATCTTGAAATCCTACTGGACAATCAATATGAGCCAGCAGTGTGTGTCAGCTGCCAAAAAAAGCCAATGCAGTCTTAGGCTGCATTAGCAGAGTGTTAGAATCAAGATCACATGAAGTATTAGTACTACTTTATAATGCCTTGGTAAGACCACACTTCAAACATTGCATCCAGTTTTGGTCACCAGGATATAAAAGAGATCTGGAAAGAATACAGAGAAGAGCAACAAAGATGTTTATAGGACTGGAGGCTAAAAGAACAGTTCTAGTAACTGGAAAAAAATTTAGTAGTTCAGAGACCCAGTAATAACATTGGCTGGCCATGCCCCCGAACTGGTCTCGGGCCGGTCGCCTCTCGCTTACCCTGCTCACCTTATCAGAGGCTTTTTAAAAGCATTTTTTTTACAACCTCTTCGGCTGAAAAAATGCTTTTAAAAGTTAAAAAAAATCCTCTGATGATTGCGCGGCTCAGCTGGGATCTTCAGAAGCTTCTGAAAACATTTTTTCTGCAACCTCTTCAGCCGAAGAGGTTGTAGGAGAAAAAAAATCCCTTTAAAAGCTTCTGGCGATCCCAGCAGATTTGCCTGATCGTCAGAAGCTTCTAAAAGCAATTTTTTCTGCAACCTCTTAAGGTTGTAGAAATAATGCTTTTAAAAATAATAATAATAAAAAGTTGGCAACGCCCACCCATTCACATTACCCCCCCCCAAGCCATGCCCACAAAATAAGCCATGCCCACAGAACCAGTAGTAAAAAAATTTAGAACCCACCCCTGATGCCATCCCAATTGTAGGTCATAACCTTCCAGCGGGTGGGATTAAAAGATTTCCAAGGTCCCTTCCAACTCTGTTATTCTATACTTTTGAAATAAATAGCTTATTCATTTCAAAACAGAATTAAATGTACAAACAAAGATAATAAAGTGACATAATTTTTGTTCTGTTCAGCACCATTGAGTCAACAGTGCAATCAAAAGACATCAAAATCAATCAAATTTGAGATTGCTTAGGAAGTGGTTAGGCAATATTTTTGGAGGCATATTCAGGTATATGGATTTGAGCAGGAAGATGTTTTCCTCCCTTCTTTTCAATCTGTATCCAAATTTCTTAAATTTGTAACAATTACAAATGTAGAGAGAACTTCAATCTGGTTTCAGCACTTTGATTACTTGGAAATTAAAAACAAAACCAACTTCTCAAAATATTTGCTGCAGCATCTAATTGCTTTAACTCATCTATCCCTTCCTTCCATCTTTTTCTTTCTCTCTCTCTCTCTTTTTTAACAGTTTGTTCATACATTTTTGCTTTACATACATAAGTGCTTAGTGAATAGCGTATTGTCTGGATCATTTTGCTTATATAATACTTTCTTTCTCTCTTTTTCTTGGGGGGGGGCTGTAAAATTGGAGCTTAACATTTTACATTTAAAACCTCATGTTGTAACCTCTTTGCAATCAGAATCAATAGAGCTATTAAGGATTTTCAAGGGCAAGCGCTCACATTCAGTTTCAGAGATTATATCAAAAGTGTGATTGGTTTATCACCTCCCAAGAAATCGTCTGACAAAGAAAAGAAACAATGATCTGTGATGGCTGAACCACCAGGAACAGATTCATGAGCTTTCAAGGTACAAATATCCTGATCAGATGGAAAAGTACCATAGGAATAATATTCCTTTCTCTGAGATTCCACATCTTTTGCATTGTCCCTTCCACTCCCATAACCAAGCCGGCCTTGTTGACCTATTAAATTGGAATAGAATTTTAATTCTTTATAATGTCACATTGGTATTGTGTTTTAGATGTAAGCTTTGTAATTTGCTTAGGATCTGCTTGGGTTTAGACAGAGAAAGAAGGAAGGAAGGAAGGAAGGAAGGAAGGAAGGAAGGAAGGAAGGAAGGAAGGAAGGAAGGAAGGAAGGAAGGAAGGAAGGGATGTGTTTTCATTGATAGCCTTTGGTATGAGCCTCCTTTTCATAAGGAAGGAAGGAAGGAAGGAAGGAAGGAAGGAAGGAAGGAAGGAAGGAAGGAAGGAAGGCGTTAAGATGTCAAATCCCAATCCAAGTCAATACCTTTCCTGCACAGCAAATTTCCTCTAAGCACAATTTGGGTAAATGTATCAGTCTTGCAGTTCCTTACTAAAAGCAGTTCCTGTTCTGTGGGGAGAAAGTTAGGAAATAAACCCCAGAGTTTGACTGTCTCTGATGGACACTTTATTTCCTTTTAATAAATCTAAGGCTGTAGTGAACTCAGTCTATTGAAACAGTCCCTTTTCTCTCTATTCATTCATTCCCCAACCGCATTTGCCTCTTCAACCATGAATGACATTTCATTACATACCGGTACTTTCCATAAGCAATCACCAGAGATCTTCTTCTGGGGCACCTCAGTCTAGCAACATTTTCCTAACATCGGCTTGCCACTTTCTGAATTCAGATTACGAGGAAGTTAAAACCATTCATTTTCTTTCTGGAAGTTTTATTGAAACTTCCTTCCATTTTCTCAAGGGGGCCTCTTTGTAGAAAGAAAACAAACATATGCAAAATACCAAAAATTAACACAAGTTGAGGCCTTTAATCCTATCTCCTGTTAAATAGTTTTCAACCATTCTCAAATGGGGGTGGGAATCTCAGGGGATGGGCTTTCATAAAATATTGTTTAATATCAGTTCTTCAGTGCCTAAGAATATCAACCTCAACTTATGTTTTATATAACCCCTAAATCCAGTAACAGTCACAATAGAGAGTGCTGAGAAAAACCAATTACCTGAAGGTTAAGCTGGTTCACAGTGCTGTATGGGAGGATTGCAAAAAGCACATATAATGGATTGCTAGAATCATCCTCTGACACAGCCATTCCTCGTTTCTCAAGTACCTCAATTAGTGACCATTTGCAAACACAAGAGTAATAAAAAAAAATCATTTTCTGAGCAATGTATGCATTTATGACCAAATGTTGTGCGTCTGACAACACGCATGATGGAGTGAGAGTAATATTGGCGTAGCTGTACAAGAAAACATTATTATTACATTAAGGATAAATTTTCTGACAGTGAAAGCAGTCAACCTATGGAATAGCTTGCCTTCAGAAGTTGTGGGAGCTTCATCACTGGAAGCTTTCAAGAAGAGGCTGGGCTGCCAGAAATGGTGTAGGGTCTCCTGCTTGGGCTGGGGGTGGGGTTGGACTAGATAACCTACAAGGTCCCTTCCAACTCTGTTAATCTGTTAATTATCTGAATGAGATAACAGCAACCAGTGGTCCTTGCAGCATCTCTCTCTCTCTCTCTCTCTCTCCCCCCCCTCTCCCTCTCTCCCTCCCTCTCTCCCTTCCCTCCCCTCTCTCTGCAATCATTTTTCTTAATGACTTGGTCATTGGAATGGAACTTGATCGCTAATCAGGAAGTGGACATTTCCTCATTTAATGCTAGTCTATTCTGAGTTCAAGGTTCTGGTATTTAAGTATCAAACAACTACCTCCTCCCATACAAACCAATTGGGGGCCTTATTTTCTCCACAAGAAGTCAGCAGCAAGATGACAGAAGAATCATTTGTTGTTATTATCCAGATGGACACTATTTTGCCCAAATAGCCACTTGTCAATTTGCTTCTTAAACCGTTCACGTGTGATGCAGAAACATTATACTTGCTTGGTTTTAATCAGTTGCATTGCATTTGAGATTTATGTTCAGTGGTTTTCTTATTTAGTAATTTTTGTGAGTTTTTTTTAATGGGTTTTGGTTTTATATATTTTGATTTCCACTCTATCTCTTTAAACATGCATGTTCAAGAAAGAGCATATAAACATTTTTTATTCATAAACTCAATAACAGTATTAGCTTGAGAATATCTATTCTTTAAATGTGTGAGCTAGCAAAAATGTTCTAGCTTCTAGCTTCCCCATGGCAAATAAACAATGATCTATTGGTTGGTTTTATGACCACTGACGCAGTGGGCAAAATCTTCCTACTTCCGTCCGGCTCGCGCAAGCCGGTAGCACTGGCAATGCAAACCAGTAGTAGCGGCAACACAAGGCTCTGCCCACCCTCCCGGATGTCGTTACTCCCTGGTTTTTAACCCTCTGTGTCAAAAATTGGACATGACAATGGCACATGCACCCACTTCCGAACCAGTAGGGAAGGTAAGTAAATTTCACCCCTGCACTGACCCATCTATTGGAAGTATGTGGGGATAAACTAGATCCTATTGGAGCAAGTGCATAAAAATAAACATGCAGATGCAATTGAGATAAAGAAAACTTGTGTGCAAAATAATTACACAAAGATATAGCCGATGGGTTTGATACCTTTCTACTATGGTCTTCCTCTAATAAATGTCTCAATTAGTATGAAAATAATCTTAATTAAAATGCTAGCACTGGATAGCTGCAAGTGTTGTTAAAATACAGAAAAAGAAAAGGGAAGAGAAGTGATTAATTGAAGAATAAATTGGCATTCTTCAAGAACTGCATTGAGTCAGAGTGAAAAAATATCTCTGCATTTAAAAATATTAATGGAATTGATAAGAAAAATATATTCTGCTGATTTCCCTCAGAGAACCTGCATAAAATATTGATTCTAAGCTTATCAGATTTTTAAAATAAGAAAAGATACATACTGTTCTAAGAATTCTGTGCAGATTTCAGATACTGGAAGACTAACCAAAGACAATAGTTTTTCAAGACCATTGCAGTATATTTTCTGTTATCTGAAGATACACTGATAGTCATTGCTTTTTGGTCCTCCAATGAGCTCTGATTTCAGTTTTTTGCAGCACTTCACAATCTTGTAAAATAATAACTTTATTGTCATTTTACGTGTATACACAGTATATCCATACAATAAAATTCACTTAACACCCAAAGACCAGGTCCAACACACATAACAATCCCCAAATACATTCCCACCCACCACAATTTCCCACCCCTAAATCACCCAAACATCCACACAACAGACCAAGTAATGCGGTCCAACAGTTCACTGATGGTGGCCCTTTAGTTCATTGTTGAGTGCAATTATAGCTCTATAATCTATAAAGCTACCTTATTAAATACAAAGTGTTAATGTAAAGGCCTATCGAGAATGGTTACTACATACCTTTTCTATTTCTAAAGCTAGTGGTTGAGCAGTCTTGAAAAAAACCGTACGAAAATGTCTCCTAACAAATAGAGGGATTGGGCCTTCAGTTCAACTTTTAAAGCAGACTGGTAATTAGCTTGTGGCCTCTGGCAGGTTCATTTATTTTTCTATGAAAATTTCCCCCTCCAGCTATATTTCCTTTTTTTTTTTTTTTTTTTTGCAGTGGGTGGTGGTAGACAAAAGTTCCATCCATTTTCAAAGGGGCTGGGTGTCATCTGGTTCCCGGATTTAATCATTTGTGCATGAGGCAGGCAGAATCAGCCAAATCATACTCTCTTTGCTTTCTGTCATCTTGAGAGATGTCATTCGGGAAGCTTTAGACGTTTCTGAAGCTACCTTATAGAGATTTCTGAACTGTTGGCGTAAATGACAGGGAGCCTACCCTCAATTAGAGCTGTGCAACTTACTTGATTTCACAAGCAAAAGAGAACTTTGGCATCAGGACTTTGATCAGGAATGAAAAGGTAGGGGTAGGAGACAAGGAAAGGAAAAGGTACCGTAGGTGGCGAACAGCTAATAGAGAGAAAGCAAGCCTATCCCGGCTTCTGGATAATGAGTTGTCATCTGCAATCGTGTTTCTTGGTTTGAAGTGGGATTATTGGGCTGATTATGGGAAACCTCTTGTTTCTACATTCTGCTGGAGTTCAAGTAACAAGCTGCAAACAAGGCAAAAGTCAACCCGGGAGAAAAAGAACACTAACAAATTCTATTATCTACTTGCGAGTGACACATCAAGAACAGGGAGCTATTAACAGAATAATAAGTTCAGAAAAAGATGGCCACGGAAATGTGAGCTTCTTATTTTTTGGCGGAAGGCTGTTTTAATATCACGACATGGTATATCACGAATTCCTGAGGAAAGAACAAACACACCCATCTGGCGGTATAAGGAATAGAGTTCACAGATGCAAGACACCTTAAGTTTCCAGTTTCTATGATGAATTATACACCAAGTATACTGGGGTTCTGAATCAATGCAGAGCTGCAAATTCATTTTCTGTACCAATCCCATTGGGAGACCTAGGCAGGAGGTTTTCCTCACCAGCTGTCCCAGCAGAAATGTCTTCCATGCATGCATGAATAGAAGATGCCAAGAGGGTCACAGAAACAGCTGTCAGTGCCACGCCTTCATGCAACTAGAGCACTTTCGGGCCTTAAACAAGTAGATTCAGAGGGGCACTTCACTTGACGAAGGATCTGCATGAGCCTCATTTTCTGGGGAACTATTAAACAGTTGAGTGGCAAGCAGCCTCTCAGGAATTTTTCCCAGCATGCAGATATCGTGAAGGGAAAAGCTACTACATGCCAATTTGATAGCCCTGCTGTTGCAGGTGTTGGAAAATCTGTCAGAAAATGAGTTGGCAATGCCAAGGGGGTTGGGGGGGCGAAAAGCCCACCTGGCAATCCTAGATATGGTGGATAGTGGCTGTTTGACTGAAACATATGATTCTTTTAGTTGACAAAGGAAGGCATGGGCTTCTTTAAAGCTGAGGCCACTTTTCACACTGTTATATCCAATTTCTCATTTTTGTCACAGACTTTCAAAATATTGAGCTGCACAATAGGATCCTGCCTTCTCTGTTACTTGTATATTTGGGGGAGGAAATGTGAAGCAAGAGAGTGCATAATTAGCAACTTTCAGTTCTTGTTGCCAGGATTGTTACATATTGTTCTAAGAAACCCATCGTCTTCAAAATGTCATATGGCCAAGAAATGGCTCTTATAGGTATGACATAAAACTACTTCAGCAGTTCTTACTTCTTCCTTCATATGCAGGATCTTTTTCCAGAGATATCAAAATTGGGATGCGACTTGCCTATCCTTAAACATGCTTGACCGAAGCATACTTCCAATGTTCTTATTTTGGAAATCAAGGCATATTATGCAACTGAATTGGATTTCTTTGAAATATTTGTGTCAGTTACATAAGTGATGAGAGTCCAAAACTATATGTTGTCTTTGGTTTGAAGCTGATGTAGCTGCTGCATAAGGTTGCTCAGTATTAACTTGATTAGAAAATTAGTTCATGTGGCAGTTTAAGAGCAGTTTAAGTATAGCCACCTAGAGTCACCTATTCAGTGAGATGGAAGACATATAAATTTAAATAAATAAAATTAAATATAAAATAAAATAATTTAGAACAGGAGATGAGTAAGGGCTGCCAAAGATAAAATTTACCACGAGAAGCAGCCGTTACTGATTTGAATTATTCCATATATCTTCATATCATTCTAGTACACAACGATACTGATAAAAACATCAGGCCACAATGAGTTTGGATCAATGATACATTGTGTGTGGAAGTAGAACATACAGTAGCTATCAAGGAAAACCTAGTGCCTTACAGCTTCATTACAACTGCTAAACTAAAGAAATGTATAGTGAAGACTGTTTCATATCAGACTAATTTCGTCCATTGACCCTAAACTTGTTCTACGGAAACTGCTACAGCTCCTTTGCTCAATGCTCATATCACAGTAATATGCGAAGCTCACACTATTTTCCTTGTTCCAGTTTATAGAAGACAAATGGTTAAAAAGATGTCCTCGTGCATTCATGTCGGGGTCACTTGTGCAAGCTGCCCCTCTGCTACATCCAAGCTCCCCTCTCACTAAGTATGAAGAAAACTATTTTTGCAAGCATTTTCTATTTGTATAGCTGTTGTTTGTGACATGTCTTTACGTCTATGCACAAAATAATATGTATACATACACATGCATGCACGCACAATAACATATAGAATTTTATCACTGAAAAGAATGCAAAACTTATGAGGGTAAAATGATGATGGTTGCACTAATGCCTTTTAATGTTTTCTTTTTATTTAATAACCTTCTTTAATACAATTTTCTTTCAGCATTATTTCCTACCACTCTCCCTATGTGTGTTAGAGAAAAACAGTGCTGCAGTTTTTCCAGCACTGGAAAATAGCCATGTTACGAGTGGTAGAGGAATTTATCAGTGGTGCTTAACAATAGGAACTTTAATAGAAATTACGTGCTTCTTTGATCCACTCTCAGGCATACAAATCAAAGTCCGTCTCTGTGTATGCACGTTACAAAGCAAAAATGAACCTCGCTGCACTTTGTTTGAAATGAGCTGCTTCAAGATTATAATATAACAGACCGTACATCAGAACTAAAGGATGAGTTTAAAAACTTCAATTATGTAGTGAGACTGTAAACACCTATCTTACTTTTATTATGTATATCTTATTTTATCAGGTTTGGTTTAGTCCATCAGCAGTTCCCATTCCAAATTCTAAACATCAAATTTCCACAGACGTTGCATAGAAGCATGTTGGACATTATCTTCAGGTATATGTATTATGAGTAGCTTGAGATTCTGCTTTTGATCCTATTCTATTATCAAACAATCTATCTTTTTTTTTTCTCCTTAGCTGTATGCAGGCTTATGTGTTGATTTATCCCTTTATTATCTCCTTTGATGCTCTGCATCCTTCAAGAAACTCTGCATGCTTTGTGGTAGCCCCACAATATTTTCCTATCATTCCTAGCACCAGTAGAGAGATTGCTGCTTACTTATAATAGATTACAGAAAGGGCTGAGAAGGAACATGAGAGCTATCTTCAAATATCTGAAGGGCAGTCGCCTTGTAGAGGGTTTAGATTTATTCTCACTTTCTCCAGAGGATAAGACTAAAATTATTGGGATAAAACTTCAAGGGTTTAGTGCAAGGGTGTCAAACACAAGGTCCGGTGGCCAGATTCAGCCCTCGGGGTGCTTAGAACTGGCACTTGGGGCTGCCCTGGAAACAGCAAAGGACCAGCTCATGATGCCTCTGCCAGCAAAAATGGAGCTTGCGAGGCCCGCGTGCAGCCCTCCCAAGTTCCATTTTCACTGGCAGAGGGTTGCAGGATGCAGTCACAGCCAAAAACGAAGCTCGGGAGCCCGTTTTCATTGGCAGAGTGCTTGGGCCGCCACAGGTGCTCCCGACACAAGTGACATCAAGCTGGTCATGCCCACCCCAGCCCCTTGAGGTCAAACACAAACCTGTTGTGGCTCTCAATGAAATTGAGTTTGACACCCCTGGTTTAGTGGCATAAGTTACCACATGCAGTGGTTTTTTTCCCTTCACAGGCAGTTTTCAAATAAACGTCATATAGTGGAGATAGTGAGGCAAATTCTAGAGTGAGCAGGGGACTGGGCCTAATGACTTCTTAGGGCTCTTCCAAATCTACGAGTCTGCAATAGGATACAATATAGATGTAGGACCCCAGATTGGAAGAGCTGGTGTAGTGATTGGCCGGACATCAAGTAGAAAGTTCAATCATTTTCATCGGTTCCTGTTTTTATGGTGGAATCATTTTGTAGAGAGGATGAATAGGTTAATAGTTTAACTCAAATAGTTAAACTTAATGATAGTCCTCTTTCAGCTGTCCAACTAGTAGTAAGTAGCTGGTAATTCTATGAAGGCTGGATTCACACAGGTCTTAGATTATTTATTTAACTACCGTATTTTTCGGACTATAAGACGCACCGAAGTATAAGATGCATCTATCTTTTTTGGTGAGGAAAAGAAGAAAAAGAAATCTCCCTCTGCATCTGAGCAATTTTTCCTCCTTGCAGTAAACAGCCTGCTTTACTTTCATTTTCGTTTTCAGCACAGCTTGATTAGCACAAGGGAAAAAAAATCTGCTCCAGCAATTTACCTCTTTGCAGCAAGCAGCAGAGCCCTGCACAAAATAGCTGAGGGCAAATCAGTTGAGAGTCGGGAGGCCGATCCAATCAACTTGTACTAATTAGGCTGTGCTGAAGCTGAAAGGAGCTGTTTTTTCTTGCTGTTTGCTTGCAAGGAGGTAACTGCTGCGAGGCAGGGGCCAAAGGGTGGGGGCCAGTGGGTGGGCAGGGCTATATTCAGTGTATAAGCCGCACCTAAATTTTCACCCCCTTTTAGGGGGGGGAAAGGTGCTTCTTATACTCCAAAAAAATGGTATTTATCTAATTGATATACCTTCCCATCTTATAAGGAAGGGCAGGAAGGACTCTGGGCAGCATATATTTATTGTTCTCTACTTCTTCAACTTTCTAGAATAAATCAACAATTTCTCCAGTTAAATGGTATTTTCTTGTTCTCATATTCTTATTTTTTTAAAACAGAAACAAGTATTGAAGAAAAGTGTATGGAAAATGACTTTATTTGAACTTCATCCTGAGAGGCTAGATGTAAAATAAAGAATAATTCAAATACAGGTAGTCCTCGACTTACAACAGTTCGTTTAGTGACTGCTCAAAGTTACAACAGCACTGAAAAAATGTGACTTATGTCTGTTTTTCATAGTTACGACCTTTGCAGCATCCCCATGATCATGTGATCAAAATTGAGATGCTTGGCAACTGGTTCATATTTATGAAGGTTGCAGTGTTCCAGGGTCATGTGATCCCCTTTTGTGACCCTTTGACGAACAAAATCAATGGCAAAACCAGATTCCCTTAACAACTGGGTTACTAACTTATCAACTGCAGAGATTCACTTAACCACTGTGGCAAGAAAGGTTGTAAAATGGGGGCAAAACTCACTTAACAAATGTCTCACTGAACAACAGCAATTTTGGGCTCAATTGTGGTCATTTGTGGACTACCTGTACAGTTATATTATGGGTATAACATAGCTTTCCCCAACCTAGGCACTCTCCTATTGTTGGTCTATGATTTTCATTTATTTTGTTTATCCATCAAACAAAAACTATGAATTTGAACAAAGCCAAATGAAAAAAATTAAAATGTGATAGGAACGATAGCACTTTAGGGAAGAAGGGGGGGGGAGGATGAATGGGCAATAAAGCTTTGTAAACCCGCTCCCACCACCACCATGCACAGCTGAGCCGCACAATCATCAGAAGCTTTTTAAAAAAAACTTTTAAAAGCATTTTTTTCTACAACTACAGCCGAAAAAATTTTTGCTTTTAAAAGTAAATTAAAAAAAAAGCCTCTGATGATCACGCGGCTTGTCAAAGGTATTTAAAAGGAAAACCCCCCCCTTTTTTTCTTTTAAATGCTCTGACGATCCCAGCTGAGTTCCCTGATCGGCAGAGGCTTTTTTAAAAAGCCTCTGCCGATCAGGGAACTCAGCTGGGATCGTCAGAGCCTTTTGAAAACTTAATTTTAAATTTTAAAAGTAAAAAAAAAAATTGGCCACATCCACAGAGTCACATTACCCCCCCCCCCCCCCAGCCATGGCCACAGAACCAGTAGTAAGAAATTTTAGATTTCACCCCTGGTTTACCCCCTAAACACCTCAGAGTTCTCAAAACATCTTGGCGAGTTCCAGTTGGTTGGAAATGGACTGATCACTGGGGGAGGGATGGTCTGGGGGCAAACATATACCTTATTTTTGTATCTGCAAGCACAGTAACTTCAGAGCTGGCTTGACTTTACTGCAACCAACACTCTTGGTAAAAGAATCCTTTGCTTTAACCAAATGGAGTCAAAGGCTTTTCTATCCCAAGGGATTGGGTTGGGCAGGTCTGACACATGCTCCCTTAGGAAACCCTTAGATCTGAGATGAGGTCCACAGAACTTAAGTTACATCTAGCCTCATTTTTTTTTTTATCCCAGAGCTATAATTGCACTCAACAATGAACTAAAGGGCCACCCTCAGTGAGCTGTTGGACAGCATTACTTGGTCTGTTGTGTGGATGTTTGGGTGGTTTAGGGGTGGGGAATTGTGGTGGGCGGGAGTGTGTTTGGGGATTGTTATGTGTGTTGGACCTGGTCTTTGGGTATTAAGTGAATTTTGTTGTATGGGTATACTGTGTATACACATACAATGACAGTAAAGTTATTATTACTATTATTCATCTGCAGGTAACAAGACCAATGGCTTGGTATAAGACCTGCTGAAATCCAAAGATATCCACAGCTCAGAAAGGACTAATGTTTAAAAATGTAGATGGAATAGCAATAAAACTTTGCTGAAACTGCATTTACAGTTATTTTGTCTATGATATTATAAATGGCAAGTTCCATATTTAGGGACATTTCCGTTTGGATTAAAAGAACATCAGAATATCTATCAGGTTTTTTTTCCTGCAACTTTTACAGAGTTTGCCTCCCCTATTTTTATGATAAGAGGGGAAGGTGATGTTGCATAAGATATGCTGAGCATGAAAACAAATCTGTAGCGGAAAGCAAGAAACAAAAATGGATGAAATGCTTTAACTGAAAACAAAAACATAGCAGCCTGGAGAATTAATAATATTTTCTCTACTGTGATTTGGAAATTTGTACAGGGGAAAAAAAAGGGTTCTCTTTATATTTCTTTACCACATTTCCTTAGTAACTGCAGAGCCTGGTATATTTTGGAAGAGATTAGAAGTGAAGTTGAAAGCAATCAGTCTTCAGCATCTTCAAGATTTTCAGAGTCATGTCTCTCAACATTTCAAGAATCAGACCAGACTGATTATAATAGCTGCATGAAAAGATCATAATAAAGATGGTCCTCATTCACATAACATATTAAGTGGCAGATTTTAAATTAGGCCAGAATCAGTTGTACCATAAACGAATTTGGCTAATTCTTCCCTTCTTCTTCTTTTTTTAAAGCTGCTATTAACTTTCACCTCTACGGGTTCTTTACACACTCAGGCAGGTGCAAAAACAGTGCTGGACACTAGAATCAGAGCTGCAGAAACCTGCCTTGGTCAATTGTTCTAGAAAACTACGTAAGCATTTTTATAAATGATTATTTGGTCACACTGTTCCTTGACCATGATTCCTTGACTTTCCTTGAATAGAAAGTCAGAGAAAGAATCACAAATAGAATAGCTTCATGAGTTTTCTGAATTGCTTTGTCAGTTTGTTGCCTTAAGGAACTTTGCATTGACAAGGAAGATACATTATAAACAAGGTCAGAGACACAGGTCATTTCACTGGGTCATTCCCTTGTCAACTAATGCAGCTAATGACAGACCTAAGTGACATAGGATTATGTATACTTGGCTTCTTTTTAAAGATAATATGAGGTGGTATTATTATTGTTGTTGTTGTTGTTGTTGTTATTATTATTATTATTGCATTGTAGTCTTAAACTATGGACTCCTATCCATAAAGAGGTTGCAGATGAAGTTGGTTTAAGAAATTCATTTTCAGATTTCATCCTCTTTCTCCATTTTGGCTATGATGATGGTGACTTGGTATTCTGCCTGGAACATGTTTATTACAGCTCCCAATTGGTAGAATTCCTGCTTTTTTAAAATCTTTCCTGCAAATGCTGAGAAAACATGCACAAAACCTTTCCTTTTCATGGATGGGTCTTGGAGAAGATGTTCATTTGTTGATAGCCTTCAGTGTGTGCCTCCTTCTGGTGCGAAGGTAGGTAGGTAGGTAGGTAGATAGGTAGGTAGCAGTGGTGGGTTGGCCCCAGTTTGGACTGGTTCACAAGAACCAATAGTAAAACTGGTGGGAGGCTCCACCCACTAACCCGGACATCATCATAGGTGATCTGCGCATGCACAAAAGCTTCTGCATATGCGCAGAAGAGTGCATGGGAGCAAAGCGAGGGCGCGGGCAAGGGCACGATGCCAACCAGTAGTAAAAGTAAGTAGAACCCACCCCTGGTAAGTAGGTAGGTTTGGTTTAGCCCAACCTTTATCCTTCTATCAATGAATCTTTTTTTAAAAAAATTTTATTGTATTTTTATTGTTAAAGAATAACAGAAAAAAAATAGTACAAAAATCAATAGTAAAGAAAGAAAAAAAATTCTGGAAGAATTGAAGACTTTAATTTCCTAAAACCTCCTTTCCATTTGTATAGCACGTTGGGGGGTATCAATGAATCTTTGGAATCTATAGAAAAAACTCTATAGTCTTTCATTGTTCCATCAAACTACCTCACTCCCTTTCAGTTTTGGTTTCTATTGTTACTGCTCCTAAAAGATTAATGTGTAAATTGAAATTTCTTTCACCTACATTATCATCGTAATGTAACTGTCTCCCAAACAAAAATATGAACAGTATTACTTATATGAATATGCAGATGATAGAGAAATATACTTCTAGTATTTTCATTTCAGTCCTCAAAGAATGACTTTGTTAATGAGCGCTTCCTGCTTCTGGGTCAAGAGGCATGGAAGATCACTGATAGTCTTGTCTTAAAGGTATATGATAGTTTCACAGATATAGAAACTTTCTCTATTGCAACTCTCATATTTATCAGCTGGAGGATTATTGGACCTTGGGAATTATGAAGTTGTAGCCATCACACCTGAAAGGTAACAGGATAGAGAAGATAATCGCAGCCTACCTGTAAGGCCCTGCCTCTTATTTCTGCTCAAGGAAGTAGTACTCTTGAAACAGCGTATTTCAAAAGGATTCTTTTATTGAGTAGAAAGTGATAGCAGAACAAAAACAAAGCAGACTCTAATTCCCCTCAGGCAATACAGTTAGAAATAAGGCACTAGAAACCCCTCCCCTGGTCAGATGTGGATTCAGCCAATCCACAGGTGTGAAGATGTTATTGTAATGGCCGTCGTGAGAAATAGATAAGGCAGCGTTCCTAGGGTCATCTTCTACTAACTTCATAGTGAAACAATCCACATGGCCCTCCCCCCCTTAATATATTCCACGAAAGGTAAGAAAACCCCAAAGCCGCCAGGATAAAAGTAATAAAATAGCAGCTGTCAAAGGAAATAAGAAGAGGATGCATTCTGGGGTCCTTCCCCTCCACCACCCCCTACCCCCATTGTATGGCAGTATCACTTTAGAGATCTGACATTCTGCCCTCCTTAGAAAAAGGAATGGTCCACTTGCAAAATAGAAAAAGATACATTATAGTATATCAACATGGCTTGCTGGGATATTGAGAGTGGAACCTCTAAAGGAGGGGGGGGGGCTATGACATGCCACTTATCAACCCATCATTTTGAGAGGATGGTAGATGTTTCCATGCTACCATGTACTGGGTTTTTTCCTGATGAAGCCTGGAATCCAGTGTACAGTTTTCCCTAATGAAGCCTGGAATCCAGTGTCCCTAAATTTTTTAGATTCCAAAGCGGCAGAATTTTAGTGTGCTAGTCTGGCAAATTGCAAACTGATCCATTTCTTCAACATTTTTTGTCTGAGACTAATCCAATTGTCATTACTTTCTCAAAAGAGATTACAGATATTTTCTTCCACATGAAACTAAGCTGGGGAACCTGTACCCATGGTTCCTATAGCCATTGTTTATATTATCTAAAGTAGATCACATTTCTGAAAAATAATAGCAGTTTCTGGCCATTCGGAAGCAGGAAACCATAAAAATTGGAATGCTAGTCCTAAAGTAAACATAGCAAAATTATTAAACCCCTACCCACCAAATCATGGACTTGCCACTGTATATGACACTGGTACTTCCATCTGGCATCACTGCTCTTGGCACTTATTTGTGTGTACTACACCTTTCAATTTTGTCATGTAAAAAAATATGGGCTTGTTTGAAAGAACATTATCAATGTATATTAGATTTATATAAGTCTCTGAATATGCCACTATAGTAGATGATATGGAAAAATGTTTTCACTGTAATTTGTGGGTAAGTAATTTAATGTCGTTTCATTGGCTAGGGCATTTCTCTTTTTTGGAAATCTTGCCTTGTGAAGCTAAGTAAAACCACCTGCCATGCACTGTCAATAATCTCTTTTAGATAATTTAGTAACAATGTACGGCTGTATAAAATACTACAATAATAACATTCTGGCCAGAGGCACAACATTATCACGCAGTGCTTTCAAAACAATCACATAAAATGCAGCCATATTAATTGCTTGATCCAAAACTGGGTAAGGATTTGTCAAATTACCTTGTCTTACTTTGGCCTCAAACTGTATAGGACCTGAATGGACCCATATGTTGAAATACACCCTTTCATGATCCCACAAGTAAAGGCTGAGCTTTGTATTTCACTGAGGCATAAAGAAAACTTTCTCTGATTTTATGCAGACAGCTGGAACCCAGTGTTTATATGCTGCTGTATAGAATACACAATGGCTGCACTGGGCTAATAGATTTTCAGAGAATTGGAAGCAATATGGTATTACCATTATTGCCTAGATTATACATTGCTTTTCCCTTCCCTTCTTTTCTTTTCTTTTTTTTCCTTTCCCGGTTTCTGGCTGAACAGGTTTCATAGATTTTTGTAGCTCTATAAAAACACAATCTGCTTCATCAGAAACCAAACTGGGTAATTGCAACAGTGCTATAACATTTTCAGTTCTTTGAAATCCATTGCTTTTATGCAGTCTAAATGTTTATCGTGGCCACCAAATGAGTGAAAGTTTGTAAAAGCTCAGGTTCTAGGGGTTGTTTTTCCCTTTAGGACCCTAACAGGGGGAAAGGCAGGAACTGATCCAGAATATAGAGCTTTCTTCAACTGAGACTGAAAATTGCATATAAAGTACGCAAGAATGACTAAGTGAACATATCTTAGAATAGCTCAAGTGCATACTCAGTTTTATAGATGAGTTAGCCCGTATAAATTAACTTTCTAATTTTAAGAATACTTTTCCTACCCTTCAACAACAATTATGGGCAGAGATAGATCTAAAAATTTGGTACCAATGGCAAAATACACAAATGACTGTCACCATGATCTCATCCTCCTCCTCCTCCTCCATCTCCATCTATTATTGTATGTATTTATTTTCATTATTTTATAATTTTGTTTTTACTTAGTTATAACATTTTATATCAGTTTTCTAAAATCCAATAGAACATACAGAAATGCAAAAGTAATCAATCACATTGGGATCATGCCATAAAGCATTACAATAAACTAAGTGGGTAGATTTGGAATCTACTCACCCATCCAAATCCATCTCCTGGTTGTATTCTATCATCTCAGGCAGGATGAGTGGAGCCTCAGCTACTAGCATCTTTTCTGTCCCCACAGGAGTGTGTTATGTAAGACCAACCGTCCCATAGGCCTTCTCTGCTTCCATTCCAATGCCATGGTTGCTCACCATATTTTGAAAACCAAACTTCAAAAAGTCCTTGATTAGTTTTAGACACTGTCAGCAGTGTAGGCCTGAATTGTAATCAGTTTCCCAGAGACATGTTATCAGGCCTGGAAGCCATCTTTTGCACTGGGCCTTCAGGCCTGCCACATTTACTCTGTGAGAAACTGGGAGGGGGGATTGTATGGAGCCAGGGTGATATATAGTCATAACAACATTCCTTTCTCAGAGAGTCAAGGACATCTTGCCCTGCACCTAGAAGACTGGAACTGGGAGGCATCTCCAGTTAGGACGGTGCTTTGATTGGACCATGTCATGGACATGTGGGTGCAGGGGCAGAGATTTGAACTTTCCTTTGTGTGGGGAAAACCTGGAAACTTTCAGATTCGGGTTTTCCCAGATGTGCCAATATGACATCTCTAATAAAAGGGATCTTTGAGGACCTTCAAGCCTCAGAGTTTTATTTAGTTGGGGGTGTTACTTGGAACTCTGACATTAACCCAAATCTCCTCTAAAATTCAACCAGCTCACCGGATGCCAGAGTGTTGTCCAGCCCTGAACGTCGACCAAAACCCGGATGGTGTGGAGACTCAGGGAAGATGGAGGTGACACATGTTGCCATTCAGAAATTCTCTGTTCATAGCTCCTTTAATCCCACGAGCTAGTCGTGTCTACCCTAGTATTATACTGCATTTTATTCTACAACAATGCCACACTTTTCATCTGTGCAATGTTTATTAAGGATTAGGCCCTTGCCCTTTGTTTCCCATACCTGAAAGGAGAAAGGGTGCAAGGAAGGATATACTGTAAATGCAGCAAGATACCCTGAAACCCTGGAAATGTAGAATTAGCAATATTGTGAGAGAACCTTAGCTCTTAGTGCAGAAACCTAACATATTTGGAAACAAGTTTCTATATTAATTTATTTTTTTAAAAAAATAAAGATAAATTTGACTTTTCTGGACTTATTCATAGCTTTTCTTATTTTTTTGTGACAAACATGTCATCAAGAAGCATGTAAAAGTTAATTCTGGAAAAACATATTTTGGATACTGATTGAGAAAAAACACCCCCTTAAAATACATGCACATGGCTTTAATTTCACTATTGGTTTACATATTAATTGTAATGTACCTATTATTTAATTTTTTAAAAAAAATTCATAAAGAACAAGGAATACAGTCTGTATAACATGTTTTCACCCAGGAACGACTCATAAAGTTCAGGAAGTTTCTCCTTTTTATGCAAACATTATTTATCACATTTTCTTTACGTATATTTACATAAAATAAGCAAATAAAACTGTGCAGGAAGGTGAACGTGCAATTTAATGGATGCTTAGAATATATCCTTAGAGACAAAAGGACTTGTATCATATAATTTATATCAGGGGTGTCAAACTCAAGGCCTGGGGGCCAGATCTGGCCCACGGGGTGCTTAGATCTGGCCTGTGGGGCCGCCCTGGAAACAGCAAAGGACCAGCCTGTGGTGCCTCTGCCAGCAAAAATGGACCTCCATTTTCACTGATAGAGGGCTGCAGGAGGCCATTGCAGCCAAAATTGGAGCTTGGGAGCCCATTTTCGCCACCACAGAAACCCCAGACATGAGTGACAACTAGCTGGCCATGCCCACCCTGATCCCCTGAGTCAAACCCTGATGCAGCCCTCAATGAAACTGAGTTTGACACCCCTGATTTATATTAATGTATTACTAAAAAAACAGTCAAAGTTTAAGTTGCCCTCAAGTCAAGATCAACTTGTGCTGACTACACCTATGCAATCTTCTTCCCAAAGATACAGAGGCAATATGTTCTCATCTTTTAGTCTGTCCAAGTGTTAAGTTAGACTTAGTTTAGCTTACAGCTTTGGACCAAACAAAGTCAATTAGGTACTGTTATGTCCTTATAAGGACATCCGCCTGGGATTGGCTGAGGATCCTTCGGCGGGAGTTTTGAATCCCTGTCAGTGGGTGGTGCGTCTGCCGGAGTGTATATAAGGAGAGCTCCGGCAGCGCACAAGCTGTTCAGTTCTTGTTATTAAACCTGTTAATTGAACCCTGCTGGTCACTTCTTCTTTCCTGCGCCGATCTAACACTGGCGACAAAGGTCTAGAGAAGAACCTCCGCGTGGCACGATCGCCATAACGAGCTGAAGTCACTCGACGCGGTCTGAGAAATGGCAACGCCGCAAGCGCCGTTCGCCTCGCTGGCTCCCTTCAACCCCAGCCGGGAGAAGTGGAGTTCATATATGATACGTTTCCGCCAATTCCTCCGGGGAAACGGCTACAACAACCTAGACGACGAGAGGAAGAGGGCTCTCTTCCTCGCTCACTGCGGCTCCGACGTTCTGGAACTCGCCGTCAACCTCGTCGCACCCAGGGACATTGAAGTCATGTCCTGGGTGGATCTGCAGACTGCCCTGCAAAACCACTATGCACCAACGGGCACCCCCATATCGAACCGCTTTACCTTCCGCCAACGTAATCAGAAGGAAGGCGAATCGCTTAAAGACTTTGTGGCGGCATTGCGTCAAATCGCTGCGAACTGCGAATTTGAGAACGTTGACAATGCCTTACGCGACGGGATCGTCTTCGGGATGAGAGATGCCAACCTCCAAAAGAAGTTCCTGAGCAGAAAAAGACTGTCCCTGAAGGACGTTCTTGAGGAGGCTACGGCTGCTGAAACATCCGAGACCGCCGCTGCTGCCATGCTCCAGTCCCGAGGGATCCATAAGATCCGCAAACCGTCATCTGAATCGTCCGAGGACTCTGCCACACCAACCGATTCAGAGGGAGAGTCGACCGTTTTGAAAGTTTCCCGCCCACCTAGGCGGGAAATTCAAAAAGATGGCCGCCGCGCCGCTCAGTGCGGCAGTTGCAAGGGACACCATCCCCGCCAATCCTGTCGCTGGCGGGATGCCACCTGCAGACGCTGTCTTAAGAGGGGGCACATCGCGGAGGCATGCAGAGCCTCTGATCCGGTTCCTGAATCGATCAAGCCCCAGAATCCAGAAAGTCGTCGCGACTCCCAGAGGTCATCCAAACGGTCCTCAATCCAGCAAAATCGCGACGACCGCAACAGTTATCATGGCGGCGCTGTGAACCAGACAACGATCGCCCTCACCAGCACCAACAGTGCCACAAAATTCCACGTGACACTGTTGGCAGAAGGCTTGCCGTGCACGATGGAAGTCGACTCAGGCTCCGTCTATTCGATCATCGACTGGCACCAGGTCAAGAGACTGAAACCGAATCTCTCCAAGCGCCAACTTGAACCTCTGCACTCCAAGCTGGTGGACTTCGGCGGCAACCCCATCGGCGTCATCGGGAGAACCAACCTCCGGATCGCCTTCAAGCAGTTCCAGGGCCAGCTTCCCATAACCGTCGTGGAGCATAGCCGCCCGACCCTGCTGGGCGTGGAGTGGTTCCAGCCGCTGGGGCTTTCTATTGGAGGCATCCACCAGATTAGCTCAGGCGAACTCGACTCACTCATCGGAGAGTTCCACGAAGTCTTCGATGGTAAGTTAGGGACCTTTTCAGGGAAACCCATCTCCTTTAATCTGGACAAGGGGGTAACCCCAATTCGGCTCAAGCCCCGCCGGGTTCCATTTGCCTTGCGGGCTAAAGTAGACGCTCAGCTAGATAAGCTGATTGCCCAAGGTATCCTGGAACCCATCGATCATGCTTCATGGGAAACTCCCATTGTGACTCCCATGAAGCAGGATGGATCTGTGCGCATCTGCGCCGACTACAAAGTGACCATCAATAAGGCGTTGCCGCAGAGCGCATACTCCGTGCCAGTAGTGCAACATTTGCTGCACTCACTCGGCAAGGGCAAAATTTTTGCAAAACTGGACCTGGCCCAGGCTTACCAGCAACTGCCAGTAGATCAGGAAACGGCGGAGGCACAGACTATTGTCACCCATAGAGGCGCGTTTAAGTGCAACCGTCTCCAGTTTGGAGTCAGTGCAGCCCCAGGCATTTTCCAATCCATGATGGAACGCCTTCTCCAAGGCGTTCCAGGGGTGGTGCCTTATTTCGATGATGTACTGATCTCTGGGGACTCAAAGGCTCAACTCCTGGACCGGCTGAGGCTAGTTCTCCAGCGTTTCAGGGAGAAGGGCTTGAGAGTCCGGAGGGACAAGTGCATCATTGGGGTACAGGAAGTCGAGTTCCTGGGCTATCTGATAGATAGTTCTGGCATCCACCCCACCAAATCAAAAGTTAAAGCTATCCATGAAGCTCCCAGCCCCAAAAACAAAGCGGAGCTTCAGGCTTTCCTTGGATTGCTTAACTTCTACGCTATTTTCCTCCAGCAGAAAGCCACTGTTGCTGAGCCGCTCCATCGCTTGCTGGCGAAGGCGGTTTCCTGGAGGTGGGGACGTGAGGAAGAGTCTGCATTCAGAGCCGTTAAGCAACTTCTGACCTCTGACAGTGTGCTCATTCAATACAATGAGACACTGCCCCTCAGACTGACCTGTGACGCTTCCCCGTACGGAGTTGGCGCTGTGCTCAGCCACGAACTGCCTACCGGTCGTGAAGCCCCCATCGCATTTTTCTCAAAGACTATGTCTAGTGCTGAGCGCAACTACAGCCAACTGGACAAAGAGGCGTTGGCTATTGTTGCAGGGGTGAAGCGCTTCCACGAATACCTGTATGGACGGCAATTCACCATTGTCACCGATCACAAGCCTCTCCTCGGCCTACTAGCAGGGGACAAGCAGACCCCAGCATTCATGTCCCCCCGGATGACGCGCTGGTCCATATTCCTCGCCGGCTACTCCTACAGCCTCGTCCACCAGCCTGGTAAAGCCATCGCAAACGCCGACGCGTTGAGCAGGTGCCCATCCGCCGAATCCGTGGAAGACCTGGCCCCCACGCTCGAGCTGCTGCATATTGACAACGACAGCAACTGTCCCGTGACATCTGCCGACGTAGCGACGCACACGCGAGCTGACCCCATCCTCCGGCAAGTCCACTCCTGGGTCCTGAGAGGCTGGCCGACTCGAATTGACAGCGACGACTTCAGCCCGTTCAGCCGCAAGCAAGGGGAGCTGTCCACCATGCGCGGCTGTTTACTATGGGGAGATAGGGTGCTGATTCCCAGCACTCTGCAACGAAGGACTCTTGCTGCGCTGCACAAAGGACACCCGGGCATAGTCCGGATGAAAGCCCTGGCACGGAGCTACGTCTGGTGGCCGTCACTGGACAAAGACATTGAACATTGGGTCGCCAGGTGTAGCCCGTGCCAAGAAGTCAGAGCCGCCCCGCCTCAATCTGACCCGATGCCCTGGGAGACTCCGAGCTCCCCCTGGTCGCGCATTCACATAGACTTTGCTGGCCCCATTCATGGGCACCACCTCCTCATCGTGGTTGATGCCTACTCCAAGTGGTTGGAAGTCGTCCCCATGGCATCCACCACAACAGAAGCTACCATCCGTGCCCTCCGGCGCCTCTTCGCGACCCATGGACTCCCAGACGTGTTGGTCTCAGACAACGGGCCCCAACTTACGTCCGTGCCCATGGAAGCTTTCCTGGCGGGCTTGGGCATCCGCCATGCCCTCTCTGCCCCTTACAGACCGGCCGGAAATGGGCAGGCTGAACGGATGGTGCGGCTCACGAAGGAGTCACTCGCCAAGATGGGCCCGGGTGACTGGCAGGAGCGCATTGACACTTTTTTGCTTACCCAGCATATCACGCCTCACTCTGCCACCCGAAAATGCCCCGCCGAACTTTTAATGGGCAGGAGACTCCGGTCACCCCTGGACAGACTGCACCCACAATACTCCTCTGAGGTGCCCGCATCCGCCAGTCGCCAACTTCGCCAGTTTTCCGTCGGTGATGCCGTCTTCGCTCTTAATTTCCACGGCTCGCCTAAATGGCTTAAAGCTACAGTACACAGCACAACCGGTCCCAAATCCTACCGCGTTGAGCTGGACGATGGACAGATCGTGAGACGTCATCTCGACCAGCTCCGCAAAAGGTGGAGGGAAGTGAGCGAAAACCACCCTGACGAGGTAGGCCTAAACCACCCCGGCGCAGTAGGCCTAAACCACCCTGACGAGGTAGGCCTAAACCACCCCGGCGCAGTAGGCCTAAACCACCCCGGCACGGTAGGCCTAAACCACCCCGACGAGGTAGGCCTAAACCATCCCGGTGCAGTAGGCCTAAACCACCCCGACGAGGTAGGCCTAAACCACCCCGCCGCAGTAGGCCTAAACCACCCCGACGAGGCAGGCCAAAACCACCCTGGCGAAGTAGGCCTAAACCTTCCAGACGAGGGAGACCGGCGACCCAAGGGAAGAACAAACACCCCGGCACCTAGCCTAATACCAGATCCGGCAAGGCAAGTAGACCGGGGACAACCCAGCAGGGGAAGCCAACGTCAACCCTGCGAAGTGGGCAACCGGCAGCCCAGAGATGGGGACCTCCAGCCAACATTCCAGGAGGCCCTACAACAACCCGCCAACCGCGCAGAAAACCAACCCTGCAAGGAAGGCCTCCAACACCCCGGCAGGGTAGGCCAACGCCAACCCGACCAGGTCGAGCAGCCCAGCGGCCAGAGGGAACATTCGGCACCACCACCAGACCAACCGCGCAGAGAGGGCCTACACCACCCCTGCAAGGTAGGCCTACGCCACCCTGACCGAGCCGACCAGTCACCTTTTCCGTCCGCCTGCCGCCCCGGGAGTAAGCCGGACTCGGCCGGAGAACCCGGGGGCTCAACCCAACCACCACCGCCGGACCCGCACCCTGACCCAGACCGGCGCGACCCCAGCCCAGAGGGGACCCGAGGGAGACCCAGGGACCTACCGTGGTTCAGGAGTTCCGGACTGGTCAAGAGCAGGGATCCACACCGGCGGCTCCACGATCCGTGCAGGAACGAGGCAGACCAGCATCGCCCGCAGGCGGAGGTCCGTGACCCGGCCGGAGGTTCGGACACAGTGCCCGCGTCCTCGACGGCCAGATCCAGCCCGGCACCGGGGAAGAAGCCCCGAGCAGAGCAGACACCCTCCGTCCGGGAGAGTGTCCATCTTGACTGTGAACTGCGCAGGTCTACGCGGGCACGTAGACGTCCTGTTTATCTTAGTGACTATTTCCCTGATCGACTGACTAAGAACTAGGGGGGAGGAGTGTTATGTCCTTATAAGGACATCCGCCTGGGATTGGCTGAGGATCCTTCGGTGGGAGTTTTGAATCCCTGTCAGTGGGCGGTGCGTCTGCCGGAGTGTATATAAGGAGAGCTCCGGCAGCGCACAAGCTGTTCAGTTCTTGTTATTAAACCTGTTAATTGAACCCTGCTGGTCACTTCTTCTTTCCTGCGCCGATCTAACAGGTACCACTTCCTACTGATCCTTTTTTCAATAGGTCATGCTGACTGAGGAATGGTGAAAGTTGTAGCCCATCATATCTGAAGAGTAATTTAGGAGAAATGCTTTAGGCAGCTTGGTCAACTTGAAAAATAATTTGGTTGTTTTTTGGTTTTTTTTAAGAAATCTGGCAATAAGACATAGAGCAGGGGTGTCAAACTCAAGGCCCACAGGCCAGATGTGTCATGCACTGGCCATGCCCACAACCAGTTTAGCAAAGGGGCAAAAAGTCATGATACATCATGTGACAATGTGATGACGCACATTTGACACCCCTGACACAGAGGTGGTATTCAGCAGGTTCTGAGCAGTTCTGGAGAACCAGTAGCAGAAATTTTGAGTAGTTCGGAGAACTGGTAAATATCACCTCTGACTGGCCCCACCCTCACCTATTCTCTGCTTCCTGAGTCCCAGCTGATCGGGAGGAAATGGGGATTTTGCAGTAATTTTCCCCTGGAGTGGGGAGGGAATGGAGATTTTACAGTATCCTTCCCCTGCCACGCCCACCAAGCCACATTCACTAAGCCATGCCACGGCCACCAAGCCACACCCACAGAACCGATAGTAAAAAATGTTGAAACCCACAAACCCACATGACATAGAGTGAGCAAATGGCAAATTCACCATTACCACAGATGACCTTTTGAACTCTGATTTTCGATCTGCTGCATTTAGTCAAGCTGTTACTTGACCGATATATCCAGAGCCCACCACTCTGCAAAAAAAAAAAAAAAAAAAAAAAAGATGAAACATGGTCTTATTTATGAAACTATTACACAGCAGCACTGTTAGTAATGTGGATGTGCCAGGTTTGGACTGTTGACATATTTAAGAACTAGGCTCATCTTAAACAGATTGTGCTATAAGAATATTATGAACCTTCAGTGACCTTGCCTATCTCTCAGGAAACCCACATTCAAAGTGAAGCAGAAAGAACATTCTGTAGCTGACATTCTGGTCTGAGTGTTTTTCAGCTTCACTGCCATTTTTAAGAGATCACTGGTATGTTAGAGTTTTTGATGAAATGTCAACATATTCCAGGAATGCAAGCATGATGTGTTTTGCAATGTGATATATTGAGTTGTACCCTCACACATTGTTTTTGTTCAGATTTATTTCTAATAATACAACTCGTATTGCGTAACCTACAATCCAGTGAAGACATATTTTCATTTCCTCAGACAACTTGCAGATTGTTGATACAGTATACTGTGTCTTTTTATTAGCAATGGTACTATAGCCTCATTTATGACCCAGCAAGTCCCAACAAAAACAAGTTTGCTTGGTTCCCTGCCCAACATTGATACACATACACAATATCCATAAAATCTATTTCTAACTCTTATTATTACAAAGAAGAAAGTTTGAACATTAGTTGTATGCAATCTTGGGAACTGATACCAGTTTTCCAAAGAAAAAAAATGAATACACCGTAGTTATTGTTGCAATCATCAATATTCCACTGAGATTTTGCATATCAAAACATGAACGATTATGCTGTTGTATTAGGACAGGTAGATGGACCAGTTGGGGATTATTGGAGCAAATATTTGGATGTTACAGGTTTTCTAGACCCATCTGCCTTCAGCAGCAAAAATGACTTGGTGGTTCTATTGAATGATCCAAGCTGGGATTCAGGAGGAATCCAACCCTGTAGCTTCACCTGGATAATTTGGTACCTTTCGATATTATTGATCTCTATAACTTCCTAGAGCAACTTTGCTAATTAATGACACCTGCTTTTGGAGAATAATATTGTATGATTAATTTAGCCTGATTAATTGTATCTATTGATTTTAGTCTCTTTAAACTTCGGAGCGTTACGGTATTTAATCTTTTTACCCAGCCTTTATTTATTTCAATGTTTAGTGTACATGCTGCCTTTTAAAGCAAATATTTTCCCAAAGTGTCTTAATGTTCCTGTAAGACATTTCAGTGGCAGATCATTCAGAACTTTGGGTTGAGTTTCCATTAATAAGCACAATATATATATATATATCTCCCTCCCTCTCTTCCCCCATCTCTCCTCCCCATCTCTCACTCCATCTCTCTCTCTCCCTCCCTCCCTCCTAGAAGCACGAAGGTGAAAACACCAGCCTGAAGATGACGAATGAGACTTCGTAGAAACGTCGCCAAGACACTTCCAATTTTACGCGGAAGAAAACCCGAAAAACCAAAGACCTACATACAAACACCCGCGAAAACCTGAGAACACACACACGCACCTCCTCTGGAACATCATTACCCTGCAGTATGATTATCTCCCAACCTGCTGCTTTTCCAAAGGTCTCAGAATGGGCCATTTTATCAGCTGGGTGGGGAACCACAAATGGAAATGTAGCGATCTAGTGGCTGATTTGATTGTGTTGTTGCTTCCATGGGTGGTGGTGATGGTGGATGTATTTTATTATAAGGTGGTGTTTCTTTTAAAAAAAATTAAGCTGCCTGGAGTCACCTACGCATGAGTTGGGCAGCTGTATAAAATAATACAGTCAGTATATATCTATATGTCAGTCATTTGTGAAAAGGAATACTGTTTTGTTGAATGAGAAGAGCAGGACATTTTCTATTTCCCCATGACTTTTAATCTGCCGTTCTCTCTTCTCTAACAGCACTGTGCCTCTGTTGTTTTTATAAACCTCTGACAGCAAGCAACAAAAACAAGATCTTAACAAAAGATTAATCGTGCAGAAGAAATTGTCACTAAATTGCTACTCACTGTATATATTATTGCACTTCTCTGCTAACTGTACTTGTAATGTGTACTGCCTTGAAGAATTAATCTAAACCAAACAATTACAGAAAATAGTAGTTTGTCTTGTTGCATAGGAGGAAGGAAAGGAATGTTGCAAAATTTGTAGACAGTTTATAACAAACAGGCACTAACCATCGTTATGTTTATATTTTTGACACTAAACAATTTCAGCCTCTATTTTATGTATACATATTTGAGGTCCATTGTTAGAGTTCCGACAGGACAAAGTCTCGTCCTGCAGAAGTAAAAAGGGTGACAAAAAGGCAACTGAAGGGGGAAGATGGCAATCCAGGTGATAAAAAGTGATAAAATTCACTTTTATCCTTTAAAGTGGATTCCAATCAAGAATTACAGAAATGACATCATTGCTACTCTGTAAATGGACAATTACCAAGCAGATACAACATGGTCACATTTGATCTCAGAAGAAGGCATTGTTAAAAAATTAAGATAAGTCTTTTTCATTTATATAAAAAAAGAAAAAAATTCAGGCTTCTCCCAAATGCTTGTGAATTATTCAAAATTGTTTTAACAAAAGCTCAACTAGGATCCATTCAACAAACATGGTCTGTCAAACCAAATGGTATCAGCCTCTTAACAAATTAATCAAGTTATTAGGAAGCTTGAGAGATAGAGAGAAATCTTGTTTCAGAAAATGGGAATCTTGGTCAAATGAGTCTGCAAAAAAACTTGGGCAAATAAATGCAATCAGACTAGCTTATTTGACTCATAAATCTCATTAAGCCAAAATAGAAGGGGGTTTTTTTGGGGGGGGGGTGTTCATTTTGTTGTGTAAATCCAGTAAATTGTATTTGTAAACTATAATTTTGTAAACAACACTTTATAATTTAGCAAGTTATATGAACTTAGTCAATAGTGGTTTATTCACAAACTATGACATAGCATGACACATGAACCTAGATCCTAAGAAATAATAAAAATGAAATTGAGAACATTCTTGAACGCATCAAGGCAAATAATAAACAAGGATGGATTTTAAAAGCAGAAAAAAGGCTAGGGAATCCATGTAGATAAAATTTGGGGCAACCCCATTGGAATTCTTTAATGATGGTTTGTTAGAGTGTAGCTGTGTTTGTGCTAGCTGCCCTAACATGAATTTAAATTCAGTAGAAGACATGAGGCTGATGCTGAATTAAGATCTTATCCCATTTTTTGTAACATTAACAGATATAACAGCTATAGATATTGGATTATCAAAAATCATTGTTAATTACAATATAAGCTGGCCTATGATTTGAATCGAGCTCCATGGCTTACTACTGAGTTGAGCCAGGATGACTAAATACTGCATTTTAGTGGGCCATTTGAAATGTATTGTCAAATATTTCAAACTCCCTTGTTACCATTTTTTGTAAAGATTCCTTACAGGATTCCTGTAAGGATACCGGAAATAGCCCTGTAAACAAAACCTTAGTGTTGCATTCATTTACACCGTATGTTTCCCACCATCCAATTAAAACAAGATGACAGCAGCCCATGTCAAAATGTAGTCAGCAAATCTCCAGCATTTTTTTCCCCCAGCGAGAATGTTATTAACCCAGCTGAGGTCCCCAGGATCTTATTGTATTCATTCATGCTGGCTACAGCTGTTCTTGATGGTTTCCATATCAGAAGCAATATGTTCCGAATTGCTTTTGCTTCTGGGTCACCTGGAAACTGTTCAGCTGGTACAATTTTATTTTGAGACGCTTAACAGCATGTCTATCAAAAAGCATCCTAGTAGACCTCCACTCATATGCATTTGAGTAATTTAGACCAAACCCGATTTCAGTTACTTTATTCACATTGATGAATGCTTCGGAAAGTGCTTGTGACAGACTAATGGTGCTAGATGTAGTACAAGAGCTTTGCATTAGAAACAGAATTTGGCAGAAGAGGACCTAGAAGATGGCAATAGACCGTGACTATATAAAGCAATATAAATGGTGTTTTCGGAAACAGTGGTCAATTGAGTTATTAATCTAAACAGGATTAAAGATTACAGAAGGAGCCTCAGTGTTCACATGTCGTAAGACAGGGGCGTCAAACCTTTGGGACACCAGGGACCAGTTCTGTGGAGAAAGGTTTTTCCATGGACAAGAGGGGGGTGTAGCTTTGCATGTTGCCTGCATCCTGAGGATGGGGCTTCGTTTGTTTGCGCAGTCCGGTTTCTGGCATGCCGCAGCCCAGTGCCAGTCCATGGACCAGGGGTTGGGGACCCCCGTTGTAAGCCACCTGTAATACTGCCACTCTGTGATGAATGGAAGTCCTGATTTTTGTTTTCAGGTCAGGGAACTGTACTGTTGTGCAGAGGAATTAAGTTTCTTTTGAGAAGGCAATGTAGCCTCTAATCAAATCAAATGCATTTAGGTGGAATTTTAGCTCCATTGATGGAGCCCGGTTAATTAAAATGTATTATTCTCTCTGAAACTTAGGGCTGCCTCTTCAAGTTGCTTTTCCTTCTTTTCTTTCTTCTTAATTTAATGTGCAATAACGGCTCATTTCTGCAACTGTGTGCAGGAACATGCATTCAAGAATAAAGCTTATACAGCTGCACCATTCTTTAAGTGCAGAATAAAAACAGTTCTGTGGCAAAACCTAAAAAGCACATCACAGATTACGTTCACTTCTGCCTGAGTTCACTGGAAAAAACAGAGGAAAATATTGCAAAAAAAAACAAAACAAAAACAAAACAAAAATGCGCTGGCATGTTAATTTGTTTGACCTCCAAAACCGCTCCAACAAAATTTGTAGGTTTTTAAGGAGAGAAATGGATTGGAATTTAATGCACACACAGAAAAAATTAGAGATACTGGATCATCCTGCAAACAATCTGGACAGACACTAGAGGGCACTAGAGAGTTCCAGGAAAACCATTTTTTGCTACCATATGGTAGTTTCATACATTTTTGTAAATCAGATCTGATACTTGTAAAGAAAAAGCAACACTGTTTGTTGGGTTCAAGGTGGGTTTAAAGGATGAAATTGGAAAAATTACTTTCCACATAAAACAGATGAAAATATTTCCCTGGCTTCTCCATAGAGTTCTAGGAGCTACAGAAAAGGTATCAGTAATTTCTGGATTGCCCAACTCTATTCAATTGATTTTTCTTCCATTATATATCATAGTTTGGAGCCCTATTATGCAACACTATAAGATTTTATTGGTGGTGGTAGAATTGTCATAAGAAGGTCTGAGGATAAAAGAAATATGAAATGCTGCTTCCCTAGTTTGAAGATAGGAGATAAGCATTTGGATCTTTCTAAAGGTAAATGTTTGTATATTATGAAACAATCTAGGAAAAGACTAATTGAAGTCCTCTAGGGGGATTTATCATTACCAATTGTGACGTAGCTAGTAACCAATTACGCTTTTGTTTTAACATAATCAAAACCTGAATTTTCTGTCTCTCTTAAATCAATTTTCTTCATGGAGTGACTATACCATATAGAAGAAAAAGAAAAATTCATGTTTAAGGTCTGTGACTTTCTTGGTCTTCTTGCTAGGGTCCTGCTTTGTGTAAATCCTTCCTTCCGAAATAAGGTTCATATGTATTCAGTGTTGGGGGAGATGGAGGGTTTGACAGTCAGTCCTGATCTCTGCCATTTTACTTTCCAATGGTTGTTTGAATTTTATCATTAGGTACCCCATGATTAAATAGGATGTGGTGGCTTAGTGGCTGAGCTTGTCTATCCAAAGGTCGGCGGTTCAGCGGTTCGAATCCCTAGTGCCACGTAATGGAGTGAGCTCTGTTACTTGTCCCAGCTTCTGCCAACCTAATTCGAAAGCACATAAAAAATGCAAGTAGAAAAATAAGGACCACCTTTGGTGGGAAGGTAAGAGCATTCTGTGCACCTTTGGTGTTTAGTCATGCCAGCCACATGACCACGGAGCCGTCTTCGGACAGCGCTGGCTCTTTGGCTTTGAAACGGAGATGAGCACCACCCCCTAGAGTCGGGAATGACTAGCACATATGTGCAAGGGGAGCCTTTACCTACCCCACGATTTAGACTGCAGGAATGAAAGCCTAAAATTTAGTTAGTCAGTCAGCCACTCTCATACAGTACAGGTAATCCTCAACTTACAACTTACAACAGTTCACTTAGTCACTGCTCAACGTTACAACAGCAGTGAAAAAGTGATTTATGACCATTTTTCACAGTTACAACCATTCAACCATTCATGCGATCAAAATTCAGACATTTGGCAACTGGTTCATATTTATGACCGTTAATGTGTCCAAAGGTGTTCTGCTCCAGCTCTGGATTCCCAAGGATTGTGACACATACCAACAATCCTTATTAAAGTTATAACATACCAAGAATAAACAAAGTCTGGCAAAGGTTGGCAGCCAGCCCAGAAGATAAGATACGATAAGACACTCACTCTTCAAAAATGCTCTTTAATAATTTCACGTTGTTTCCAGCAAGAAATTACTGAGTGTGACTTAAATAGGCTAAGGGAGTGGCCAATTATCCTCAAATCTTACTCTTGAGGAGACCTCCTCCTCCTGAGTAGCCACTCCTGCCTTTTGGCAGCCCTGCGTGCTCGAGCATTGAGGAGAGGCTCCTCCACTTCACTCTCTCCACTTGAAGGAGCCTCTGGAGGTTCTGAAGGCCCAGGCTGAGTCTCTGCCTCTGGCACCATATCCTCTTCAGCCTTCTCGCTGTCCGACATGAGTGCCGGCTGCACAGGCTGCTGGCGTGACCCCACACCAGCCTCCTCATTGTCGGGATCAGCCACAATCCGCGCAGGCCGCTGGCGGGCCACAACAAAAGGTCATGTGATCTCCTTTTGTGACTTTCTGATGAGCAAAGTCAATGGGGAAGCCAGATTCACTTAACAACCAGGTTACTGACTTAGCAGCTGCAGTGATTCACTTAACAACTAAGAAAGGTCATAAAACAGGGCAAAATTCACTTAACAAATGTCTCACTTAACAACATAATTTTGGGGTTCAATTGTAGTTGTAAGTCGAAGACTACCTGTATAATCAAGGTCCTCTGTTATCTCCAAATTATTGCTGTCCCCTTAGCTTACAATAGATATGACACTAATGGGCCATTTCTGAAAGAAACTTTGCATGGACAGGAATAGTGATTTCTAAGCTTATCCTGAAGTCAGCCGAACTGGCCTTCTTTTATTCTAAGTACGGCAACTTTACTTCTGAAAAAGTAGTACCGTATTTTTCGGAGTATAAGATGCACCTTAGTTTTTGGGGAGGAAAATAAAAAAAAAGCTGATTGGCAGGTGGATCGGCTTCCCAATCAGCTGTTCCCAGAGGTGAATTTTAGCAACAGGTTCCTTGGTTGTGAGCTTTGTACCTTGCTTTTTTTTGGCTTTTTTTTCCTGCCTCTGAAACTTCTGAAACTCTGTTTCAGAAAAAACTTCTTTTCCTGCCTCTGAAAGCCTCTGAAACAGAGCTTCAGAAAAAAAGCCTCTGAAGCTCTGTTTGGGGGCTTTTTTTCTGAAGCTTCATTTCAGATGCTTTTTTCAGCCTCTGAAACCTCCGTTTGAGAAGCTGGGCAGGGCTACATTCGAAGTATAAGACGCACCCAGATTTTCATCCTCTTTTGGGGGGGGGGGGCGTCTTATACTCCGAAAAATACGGTAATTACATCATGTACATTGCTCTTCCTCAAATGAAAATATCCAGCGTAGGATCAGAATTGAAAGGAAAATGGATGGCAATCTCTTTGCAGACAGGTTGCCCACTTTAGAAACCATTAGTAACTTAAAAGGTTCCTTTAACTGTCTTGTCCTCCAGGAGTTAGAAACTCAGCCTGTCACCTAGACAAATTGCTGGTTACCCATTTTGTCCTTATAAATGCGGTTTCTCTTTATCAGTAGACACAATGCTGCCATTATCTGTCTGCTGGAGAACTCTGCCTTTCCTCCCCATCCTTTCTAATGTTTAAAAGTGTTCAGTCTGGGACTGGCACTATATCGGCTATGTACATCAGCCCATTTCCTGTAGTTTGATTTCTCTTTTGTGAACTGGGCATTGTCATTTGTTTATCTGCCCATCTGCAAGTGTAATTCAAGCAGATTTTTTTGTGGGAGTTTCAGGAGGCTCTTTTAATTTCCATATACAAAATGAGCCTGTTGGCTTCCTCATCTCATCTCGGCTCAGCTCTGAACCTGTCACAGCACGGGACTGATTCAAAGAAAGATAATGGATCTTCCTGCATTTTAAGGCATTTCTTAGGGTAGTGCTGATGAACTTGGAACAAATCTACTTTCTTCATCCAGGATACTCCATGAGGAAGAAAGGGAGGAGAGAGTGCTACATTTCGTGGGTCTTTTTGCCATCTTGCAGGGCATACAAATAAGAGACCTTTTTGACAAGAACGCAATGGAGACTTCATTGCAGATTATCATCTTGCTGTAATTGTGCACTTTTCCACACTGTGCATTGAAAAAGAAAATTGCCCCAGAGTCTATCTCATTGGCAAGGAATACAATATGTATATTTGTTATTTTGACGACCTATGCTTTGGATGGAGAGGGGTAAACGATGAGAAATGCATCACCGTGCATCGCACAAATGATGCACCATACACACTTGCACCCAATATCATAATGCAAATAATGCAAATTGCATAATTGTGGGAGCTGCACAATGATATCACAATTCCTGTGTCATCATTTTGACACTGATGGGACTAGAAATGGAGACTTTGCTCTGATGTAAGATTGAACCTCAGCAAATTTTAACTGTCTTCTCCTTTGAGGCAAGGCTGGGTTCATACCTTAAGTGAAAGAAAAATCACTTTTGAAAAATCACTTTTGAAGCTACTAGTACACAGCAGGCAACGTCAGATCCAGCAGAGAGGGCATGCTGTGGGCCCTATTGGCTAGGGAGCTGCATTTGGCAGGTCCTTGGTAGTTGGCCTTTTCTGCTGCGATGACCGCTTTATGGAATCTCTCACCCCCACCCCCACCCCCACCCCCATACAAAGAGGCTGGCTTCACCACTTTTGAGTTTCTGGAAGTCCCTCAAAATCTGGTTTTGCCATCATACCTGGGGAACTCCAAAGGACTGATAAAATATTGAGGTGGCTCCATTCTCATTAACATCTGTTCTAATGCCCAATATTTCTTCTCTTTTAGCATGTCCTGTTTGTAGCTTTAAATATGATGATGATGAAAATGAAAATGAGAAGAAAAATGAAGTTTGAATGATTATGTGAACCAAAGTACAGAAAAATCGCTGCAGGCTATGAAAACAGAGAACATTATAAAAACAACAAAAACAAAGGCAGAATATAAGGAATAACAGCTGGATGACAGATTAAATAGATGGAAAACCAAAGCTTTGCATGGGCAGCACTTGAAAAACATTGAAATAAAATGTGATGACAACTTTACATGGGCATGGTTTAAGATGGGAACCATCAAGAAAGAAACAGAAGGTTTAATACTCACTGCTCAAGAACAGTCACTACAAACTAATGCCATGAAAGCAAAGATACAAAAATCCATTGAGAATCCAAACTGCCAACTTGTTGTAACAGCAAAGTCAAAACTGTTTCATATTTAATATGTGAGTGCAGCAAAATCACACAAACTGATTACAAAACTAGACATGACTGAGTTGTTAAATTAATCCACTGGTCATTATGTAAAAATACGACTTACCTGTATCCAAAAAGTCATGGGAACATAAAGTGGAAAAAGTTATAGAAAACGAAAAGGTGAAGATCTTGTGGGACTTTCAAATACAGACAGATCATCATTTGGAACACATCACGCCAGATATCACAGTTGTCGAAAACTGAAACATAGAATTTATGTTCTATGTTTCAGGAAATGTCAGAGTCGAAGAAAAGGAACTGGGAAAAAATCGTGACCAGGCCATTGAAACTACGTGATTATGGATGAAACATGTAACAGTGATACCCATTGTCATCGGGGCACTTGGTACCATGTCCAAGAATTTTATAAGATACATCAACAAATTGCAGCTTCCTGCAATAACACCAGCAGAACTGCAAAAAAACTGTGCTACTTGAAACATCGTACATCTTAAGAAGGTATTTGGTTGATACCTAGGATGCTGGCAGCAACCCATATCAACCATTAGCACCAGTCAGTGATATTTGATGCATTTTTAAATGTTCAGTTGACTGAGTTCCATGTTTAATGAAAATGAGAAGGTAAAGATCTTGTGGGATTTTCGAATACAGACAGATTGCCATTTAGAATACAACATGCCAGATATCACAGTCATCAAAAACCGAAGCATACAATTTATTGACATCACTGTACCAGGAGACACCAGAGTCGAAGAAAAAGAACTAGAAAAAAATCACGAAATATCACGACCTGGCCATCGAAACTACCCAATTATGGATGAAACATAAGACAGTGATACCCATTGTCATTGGGGCACTTGGCACCATGTCCAATAATTTTACACAATACATCAAAAAATTGCAGCTTCCTGCAATAACACCAGCAGAACTGCAAAAAACTGTGTTACTCAGAACATCGTGTATTTTAAGAAAATACTTGATCGATACCTAGGATGCTGGCAGCAACCGGTATCAACCATCAGTACCAGTTAATGATATTTGATACATTTTTAAATGTTCAGTTGACTGAGTTTCATATTTAATGAATAAGGCATATAATAATAATAATAGCAATGCCACATTATTGGAATGCCTAGAAATTAAAGGAGTCAGTAAAAACATCAGAAGCTTTATGTAAAGATCAATGGCACAATGGAAGACATTGTTAATGATCAATGATATTAGAAATACTATTTGCCTGCAAGCAAGAACTGATGAGACCATAAAATAGAGAAAGTAATAGCAAGTCTGACAAGAAAGACAAGTCTGGACAGTGGACATTGTAGTGTCTGGAGACAGCAGAAGAGAAGAGAAAGAACTGGAGAAAAATAACAAAATAGAAAGACCTACAAATGGAAATAGAATGATTGTGGCAGAAGAAAGCAAAAGTAATACCAGTAGTAATAGGTGCTTTGGATGCAATCCCAAAAACAACTGGATCATCAATTGAAGGCCATCATCATGTGTGCAGGTGGGCTTGCTGATCACGTACCTGGCTCCCTGCCACGTGACAGCGGCCCTGCCCGAGCTTCTCAACGTTATTCCCGGGGAGAAGGGTGGTATATAAATTGAAATAAATAAATAAATAAATAAAATCATTGACAAAATCACCATTAATCAATTGCAAAAGGCAGCTCTATTTGGAAGAGGCTTACATCCTACTATACCTTTAACCCCGTCAAAGCAATTTATTGTTTTTTTTCGACACCCCGAGTCAGTTGTTTGTGAGATGGGTAGCCATATGAATTTTATGAATAAATTAATAAATAAAATGTCTACCCAGAGGATGGATTCGTCCCACCCATCACCCACTCCCAATTTCATCTTCTTTTAAACAATTGAAGTCATGTCTGTCAGTGCAGTCTTTTGTAGCATAATTATTGCTCCATGACAAGGCTGTCTTTTCTTTAAGCAACAACAAATACATCCAATAGTGGCAGGGGCGGGGGGGGGGGCGGGGGGAGAGAAGAGATGACAATCAGCCCTTGTTCAAAGCTGCATCTATCACAACACAATTCAACTGCAGGTGAAATGAATACCACCCCATCCCTTAATTGTGCGTTCATTCTTAAGCTTGTGTAACATGAATCACACTATAGTAACTTTCATCATACCCAGATGGAGAAATAATTTATAGCTGTATTTTGTATTAAATGTGCATATGCTATTACAAGATGGAAAGGGGGGGGAGGTCAGATTTAAATTCTCACTACCATCCTTTCTCCATAAAAGACATCTATGGAAGGCTGTGAAAGGGAACAGCATTGAAGCATTCTGTCCAACATCAGAAATACAGAACTTAATAAGCCTTGTGCTATGCCTGAAGCACAAAATGTAGCAATGTAACTGAAGCATCTTATGCATGATTACAGCTAGTCCTTGACTTACAACCAGTTGCTTCGTGACCATTCAAAGTTATGATCGACTCCACAAAGGGGACTTACCAGTGGTGGGATTTAACTAATTTAACAACTGGTTCTCTGCTCTAATGAGTTCTTCCAACAGCCAGTTCACCAAATTGCTCAGAAAGTTAACAACCGGTTCTCCCGAAGTGGTGCGAACTGGCTGAATCCCACCACTGGGATTTACGACCAGGATTTGAAGTTCTGATGGCCCTCCCCCATAATCACATGACCAAACTTTGGGCACTCAGCAACATGACTGTGTTGACAACTGTTTACAGAGTACTGTAGTTATGTGGCTGTGTTTTACAACAGCTTTGCTGAAAACCAGCACTTCTGGTTTTCAGGAAAACCATGGTAGCAAATCATTGGTTTGCTTAACAATTATAGCATTCACTTAACGACGATCACATCTGCTTTACAATCACTGCAAAAAAGGTTGTAAAATATGACATATGACTATAATGGGCAGACTCTATTACTGTCATATGTAGAGGATGGATGTAATAGTCTTACACAAGTTTTAAGGGGAAAAAAACTTTTTTGAACAATAAAGCCAAAGCTCTAGTTATAAAAAGGACTAGTGAAAATGGGGAAATAGCTGAATCAAGGGGAAGCAACATAGAATTCCAAGTGAAATCAATAGAAACAGCAAGAGTAAATAAGATATTGAGATTCAGAATGCATTGTCAAGCTGATTGGTTGAACGTATAATCAGTCTCCTGCTTGACTATGTTAGAAAGGCTTTTTTGTTCCTTCATCTCAAATTTGAGCACTAATCTTAGTTTTATTCACATATGGGGGATAATTGAAAATAAGACTCTTTAGGAAGATGGACTATTGCTTTGCAAAAAGTGCCATTTCCAACACAATGGGTCTAGCCAGTTAATTAGACAATTATCTTGTGGCTACATCCATCTTCCTAAATACCCTTCCTTGAATGATAAAAGTGCTGATTAGTTTTCACCATTTGGGCCATTATATAAAAAGAATTGTATGGGAAAATCTTTTCAGGAAACAAAATAAGAATTTTGCCAATGCTGGCTTCTCCATTTGGTCAATTAACCAAATGCTTTAGAGGTCACTCTTGTGCAATATCAAATATTCAAGTAAGCAGTAGCATGTCTACAATTTGGTATTGACTGTAAGATTGGTATGCAATGTAAGAGGTGGAATTCCCTATGTGCACCATTTGATACTAGGTGGTAGATACAGTCTTTTGTGGATTAATTCAAGGAATCTACAAGTCAACCTTGCAGGGCTTGGTGGCTCAGCAGACTAAAGCATTGTGATTAATACCAGTTGTCTGCAATTACTGTAAATTCGAATCTCACCAGGCTCAAGGTTGACTCAGCCTTCCATCCTTTCTAAGGTAGATAAAATGAGGACCCAGTTTATGGGGGCAATAAGCTGACTTTGTATAAATATACAAAAGTATGAAGGCTATTGCTTAAAGCATTGTAAGCCGCCCTGAGTCTCCGGAGAAGGGTGGCATATAAATCAAAAAAGAAAAGAAAAAAGAAAAGAAAAGAAAAAACCTAACACATGCCATTGCATCTGAAGCTGACCTGTTGGTAGGAAGAAAACTGCAGAAAGATTTGCTACAAATAAAAATAGCCAGTGAAATATGTATGTAATGAAAGTCAGTGTCGTATTTCAGAATCATAGGCATTGTGAAAGAAGCTTCATGAAGTGAGAGTTAAAGATAATGGGAAAAAGGGAAAGGAAAGGAAATCGATAAGGAGGTATTTCGTAGTAGGGTTATCTTTGTATTTGATGCTCATGTAGGAAAGGTATAATATCCACATACAGGTGACCCTCAACTTACAACCATTTGTTTAGTGACTGTTCAGTTACAATAGCAATGAAACCAGAGACTTTCACCATTTTTCATACTTATGACCATTGCAGCATCACTATGGGGACGATCACATGATCAAAACTTGGATGCTTGGCTATATGATGGTCGCAGTGTCCTAGGGTCATGTGATCACCTGTTGAGACCTTCTGATAGGCAAAGTCAATGGGGAAGCCCGGTTCACTTTACAACTGTGCAATTAACTTAAAATTGCAGTGATTCATTTAACAACTTTGGCGAGAAAGTTGTAAAATAGGGCAAAAGTCACTTAACAACTGTCTGAGCAACAGAAATTTTGGCCTTATTTGTGGCCATAAGTCAAGGACTCCCTGTATGAATAAGAGGAATTAACAAATGACAGTTCATTAAATCAGTTGTCATTGCGGCGTTAGAATGAATCCTTTGGGTTGATTCATGCAAAGCTACTAACCACAAACAGCTAATTCTGCTATGTCATGAAAATAAGCAGGAGAAGAACAGAAGGGAAGAAGGGCTGTAGATGGTAAGGTTAAGAATTCCAAAACATAGTCCATCAGCAACATTCATTAAGAACCCTGGAATTTGGGTTTTCATCCAAAACTTAATGCAAGTGGTGCTAGTCTATTACCATTTTATTTTACAAATTCAATATTTGTATCTATTCTTGAATATTGTCTTTTAGGTTAATATCTAAAAGTACTGTATTGTTATGGTCACTCAAAACCTAAACCAAAGTTTTTGCTTGGTTTAGTTAAATCTTGGATTTGTGCTGCCTCCAACAGCTAAGTATCTATTTGCAACAGGCGACTAACCTGGTTTAGAAATCTTGGTCTATCCGTTAATGTGGAAAGTACAAAATTTCTCTCCAGTAAGATATTTGGGGGGGGGGAAGCCTATGGTTACCACAGTTGTTGTTGTTGTTGTTATTTACAAGCAGTAAAAAAAATGGGAAGGTAAGAACATATTTTGAACCAATTATCATTTGAACCAGGTTTCACTTGGACCACACTATGAAATGCTTCCTTATTTCAGATGAGAATTTGTTTGGAAGGTTCACGTTCAATAGGTTTTTGAATTACCAATCTTGCCATTTACCACAATGTACACTAATTCTAAAAGTATTACTAGTTTCAATACATTCTTCCTCCTGAGTAGTCTGCATAGTTAGATCTGCATCCAGAATTCACAAGTATGTCCACATGTCTTTGTGTCCCTTACAGAATACCTAGTTCAAAATGTCCTACAAGGACATTTTAGTAAGCAATTGGGAACAAAACAAGGCAAGCAAATATAGCACATATTGCTCTCAAGTTCATAAAAGAGTTTCATCAACCTTTAGATTTTTTCATTGTGAGAAAGAAGTTAAAATAAATAGGATTGTGGAAGTTTTAGAAATGTATTTTAATAAAGAGTTTTAGAATATTTTCCATTATTTCTTTTTGCAACTCGCTATCAGTTTGCATGTTCTGAATCTTTTGGATATGTCAAATTGTTTATAATGGACATTTTTTCTACTTCAATTAAACACGAATCAATTGCTGCAAAGAATCCTCATCTTGGGGGCTGGGATGTGTGTGTCCATTTGTGAGACCAGACAGAGTTGCTGCTGCTAGTTGAAATCTTCATGTTTGGTCTTCTGTTCCCATGATGGTTTTTTTTTCTTTTCATTGAGATCCAAACAGCAGAAAAGACTACTGGAAAGCAGGGTGTAGCATCTGAGAACCGTGTCTTGAGCCACATACATACTCCAGCTGCAGCTGTTGGGTTTCAAAACCTGTTGCTACCATTTCGCTTGTGGGCATGTGCAGAAGCGTCTGGGCAGGTGGGCGGAGCCTCCCGCCGCTGTCTCTGGTGTTCACCCTTCTACCACCATAGAAACTCTGAGTCCTTTATATTAGATTATATCACCAAGCAATGCAATGCAATGCAAGTAGGCAGAAAGCTGAAAAAGAAACTGACAATAGTTTGTTTTCAGAATTTTACAGGGACAGTGACTATAGCCATGAAATAAAGCGACACCAGGTACTTGAGAAAATGAATGTGAGACAAAATACTAAAGAACAGTAACACTGCACTGCCAACAAAATGATATACTGTTGAGACTATGGTTTTCCTTTTTGTAATATACTTCTCTGAAAGTTACACCATCAGAAAGACTGAATAAAGAAAAATGGGTTCCTTTGAATTATGGTGCTAGAGAAAAATATTGAGAATATCTTGGAGGAATGCAAGAAGCACAATTAATTGAATACTACTTCAAAAGAGGTGTGATTTATCTGATTTGAATGGCAATTTTGTACTCCAATCTAAAACGATTGTATGATTTATTATATTGCTGTAAATCAAAACATTATATTGTTTTGACACAATAATAGTCATAGAATATTAATTAAAGTTTTGACATTGTATTGTTTAGGTATTGTAGAATATTAGAAATAAATAATACAGAAAGAAATATTCTATCAATATTAAGTACAATTGGGTGGGTGTTGATATTATTATAAAAGCATACAATTTTGTGACCTTTCCACCCCAAGTTTAAAGATTAAAAAAGAAGCCTCAATATGCTTTTCTAGAATGTAAATTTTATGATATTTTGCAATGTAAGATGATGATTAGTTTTTCTTCCGAAGGTAAATTAAAAAAAAACATTTTGAATTGATTTATATGTAACCTGTAAATATGTTACTTCTTTCTGTTGGTTTTTTAAATTCTTTTCTAGCTTTAAATACATTTCTTTGACTTTTTATGTACTTTGTAATTTTACAATTTCTGTCTGTAAAACTTGTTAAAATTAAACAATTGAATAAAAGAAGAGCCTGGATAGCTCAACAGACTAAAAAGCCTGTTATTAACATTCAGCTGTCTGCAATTATTGCAAGTTCGAATTTCACCAGGCTCAAGGTTGACCCAGCCTTCCATCCTTTCTAAGGTAGGTAAATTGAGGACCCAGTTTGTGGGTGCAATAAGCTGACTTTGTATAAAATATACAAAAGTATGAAGGTTATTGCTTAACGCATTGTAAGCCGCTCTGAGTCTCTGGAGAAGGGCGGCATATAAATCTAATTTTTTAAAAAAATGTAAATAATGATTTATTTTATTACAAATATAATAACAAATTTTAACAAATACCCCAAAAGTAATAAACTAATCACAAAAGAGCAGAAACAGACTGTAAACAAGTTTAAGAAACAGAAAAATGAAGTTTGTAATACAAAATAACAAGAAACACAGAAAAAAAGGGGGGGGGGGAACACTAAGCCTTTTACTTGTTAAACATCAAATGTTAAATAATGTATCAAAATACCAAATTAGAAACAAAAAATGGTGATACAATGTCCTGAGGCCAAATTTATCTGTTTTACTGGAGAAAAGACAAGATCTACATGTGTTGCTGACTGGAAACACCTTATTGACTTCTTACATAAATCGTGAAAAAAAATGAACTTGTGAGCTATGATTTTGACAATTAGATAGGATAGATAATAGAAAGAAGATAGTCATGATGTAACTTTAGAGAAAGAGGTAAATCTAGTTGTACTTATAAATGCTGTAAAAATCAGAAGCCACTTCTTTATACCTTTTTTCTTTCTTTTCTAGTTTTCTTTTAACCTGTTTTCTTTTCTTTTTGTATTTTAACTTTCCCTTTTCTTTTTTTCCTTCTTACTTGACTTTAACTTGTATTAATTGTTATTCTTGTTTTTAAAACTTTTTAAAAAGTTATTTAAAAAAGAATTAAAACCAAACTGCTCATGGACTGCAGTCACTGAAGAAGACCCTGATGCTTGGAAAGAATAAGAGTTTTTTTTTTTTCATAAAAGGCCGAATAAGACAAGGTGGTGTGATAAAGAACCAGCTATATGAATAAGCTGAATTAATAAATGACAGTTTGCTCAATGTTGGAGAAGTTCAAACATACCCCCTGAAGATTTAATAATTAGAAAGATATTAGATTGCGCCGAGATGGATAAAATGACATTGGAAGTGAAAGGACTTTTGGATTCAGACTTTTAGGTAATATGGGAGAAATGGTATAATTGGATTGAAGTTAGAAAAAAGGGGAAATAACAGATAGTAGATTTTGTAAAATTATATATAGTATAGGAGAATATTAGTGTGATAATATGTAAATGGTCATGCAGAAGAGTTGAATAAAAATTGTTTTAAAAAATAAATAAAAAAATAAATAAATGACAGTTCATTAAATTAGATGTGATTGCAGTGATAGAATGAATCCCTTGGGTTGATTCATCCAAAGCTACTTAAGTAGTAGAACTCAGAAGGAGTCTTTTAATAATTGATGATCTTGGCAAAATGATATCCGCAGAAACAACTGAACACAAAGAATACAACAGCTCTATAGAAGTAGTCCAAGAGATTGTAACCATAATATATTTTGAATTAAATTGAATGGATTTGAATTGAATCTGAGCATTATTAGTTTTTCCAAGGCCAAGGGGCTGATTTGGAAAAATCATCTGTGTCATGCAAATCAGCTCCTGATTCCTCCAGTTCAGAGACCAACAAGGCTCACTAAAGATGCAGCCGTTGCACCAAGGTTGTGTGGTTTTTAAATCAAATTGGGCAACATGGCTTCTTTTAGATGTTGTTGCCTTATTAGCACCATTATTTCTAAACCCTTTTATTAAAGGCAATAAATTACGATAGTTGCAGTCCAACATCTGAATGGCCACCACTGTCCACCTGAGGTGGCCATCCACTGTGATCAATATCAGTTTAAAAGTGATGATGTTAATACCTGTTAAGTAAATTGAAGCTTCCTTTCTCTTTCCTTCTGTCAAAAAACTCTAATTGTAATTAATTGAACATTTAAAGTTAGACCTGAAATAGTCATACCATTTGGCAAAGGTTTGGTATACTGCTGCTTTGATTCCCCACTATAGTTTCACAGCTACTGTGAGTTGTAATTCAGAGCACAGAATTCTGGTGTCTCTCTTGACATATTTGGTACAACTCGTTTTTTGTATGTAGTTCTTGTTTGAAGTTCTTGTACTGAGCTATGGTGACACAGTGGTTAATTTGCAGTATTGCAGACTGACTCTGTCCACAGCCAGGAATTTGATCCTGATTGGCTCAAGGTTTACTCCTTCCATCCTTCCGAGCAGAAGTGGGTTTCAGCAGGTTCTGACCAGTTCTGGAGAACTGGTAGCAGAAATTTTGAGTAGTTCAGAGAACCAGTAATAAAAATTCTGACTGGCCCACCTCCATATATTTTCTGCCTCCCAAGTCCCAACTGATCAGGAGGAAATGGGGATTTTGCAGTAACCTTCCCCTGGATTAGGGAGGGAATGGAGTTTTTACAGTATCCTTCCCCTGCCATGCCCACCAAGCCATGTCATGCCCACCAAGCCATGCCCACAGAACCAGTAGTAAAAAAATTTGAAACCCACCACTGCTTCCGAGGTATGTAAAACGAGGACCTGGATTGTTGGGAGCAATGTAAAGCATTACATAAGTCTATTGCTATATCTATTGTTTTCTCCAAGTCCACCTAGCAATTTAAAGAAATGGTTGATATTTAGCTTAATCTTTGTACCAAATAGCACTTTAGATGTTACCTACCTGGTTTTCCCTACCTTAATTTCCACAGGCAGTGCAGATGTAAGTCATTTGCTTCATTTTCACAAAAGAATATAAAATTACTTTCTTACTAAAATGTCTCTATAGCAGCTCTCAAACAATTCAACCTTAACCCTAATCAATGATAAAACAACAATGATGAACTAGTCGTATAAAATGTATGCACAACATTGGTTTTTGTTGTTGTTCCAAATCTCAGTTGAGTTGAACCTGATCTTAATGACGTGGTTCACTTAATGACGTGGAGTCAGTTCACCTCTTGTGTCAATGCCACCTCTTCAATGAACAGCACATGTTGTTGTAACTGAAGCTGAATTCCCAATGCGGCAATGCTGGTGCACTACAGATCCAAAATGGGCAAAAAAAGAGAATTTCTGCTAGCTTAATCAAAGAAAAAAAATGTGAGTATTATTTCAAGTCTAACCACAGAGTTAGCACAAGGGCTAAACAGCCAAATTGCACCATTACTGAGCAACAATTAGGGAACAGTGCCCTCTTTGGAGTTAGCTGAGTAGAGATAACATGGAGAAACAATTGATGCTCTGAGACCACCATCAGAAGTGAAGTTCACTGCTTATATGGAAAACACTGGCAATACTGGCAGTAAAGGTTTTAGTTGTCTCTGAAAGCAATTGGCTGTTAATGAAGATGAGGATAAACAAAAAATAGCACTTTTCCTGACACTTTTCCTGTTCCTGGCTGGAACAGATGCCCTTGATGTATTCAAAACATGCACATTTGTGAAGGGGGGGGGGGAGAAACAACTTCGAAATCCTACTGCAGACATTGGAGGCCAACTTCTGATCATGCCTACAAAAGAAGGTTGAGACAGTTGACAAATTTGTAACAGATCTGAAAACTAAAGAGTAACCTTTGACTTTAGTAGGTTGACTGAATCAAATTGTTTAAAAATAAAAGTGAAATAAAAGCGGGCAAGAACCCTTATTTTTTAAAAAATGAACTTGTGCTTTGAAAACACTATTAATATGCCGAGCAGCAGACGTTGTTCACTCACCACTGAAAGTTATAGGATTCAGTAATGATAATACTGTACTTAATTCATAATAAGATTAATGGAAAATAAGGAGACTAGCAGACTTCAGTCAGAACCAAAGCAGCCAGCAGCAGGTAAAAAAAGCTTTAAAATGTCCAGCATAAAGACAGAAATATGACAACCATGGAAAGTATAATCACATGGCTGAAATATGCAAAATTACAAAAATGATCCAAATACCAAAACAATATGAATCAATATGGCCCTCAACCTTTCGGGAACCAGGGACCAGTTCTGTGGGAAAATGTTTTTCTGCGGACCAGAGGAGGTATGATTTCACATGCTGCCTGGATCCCACAGATGGGGCTTCACTTGTTTATGTGGCCCGGTTTCTGGCATGCCACGGACCAGTGCCAGTCCATGGACTGGGGTTGGGGATCCCAGCTTATAGGATTGATACTGGTGTGCAAGTCAGTCTAATAGCTGAAAGAGACTGCAACAGATCTTAAATTGTCCTGTATCCAGTTATTCAATTTGATTTGATTTGGGCACCACCCAATTTCAGTATCCAGCTGATCTAATCTAGGATCTAACTCTCAGAAGTCCCACTTAGCATCAAAGAATAGCTAACCAAAAGGCTTGGGAGCCCCCAACAAGTCAACTTTCCTCTCACCATCTTCAACCTACCAAAAAAAAAAAAAAAAAAAAAAAACCACCACCGCAGAAGCTGCTATCACACAACCTCCACTTTCTCTGCCACCTTAAAAATATCCCCAAACTATGCCTTAATCTAAATTGAATAGGTCAGGTTTCTAGCAAGATATTTACACTGTATGCCATCACCAGGTGGCATATAGTGCAGTCACTAGGACTTTGTCCCTAAAACAGAGGTACTCAGGCCTGGATGGTCATTGTCATTGTCCAGGGTGGTTTTTTTTCAAAGGCGCATGCATTATTGCCTCTTTTAAGGTCAGCAGCATTTCTTCATCGTCCATATCTCATTCTAAGACTTCACTCTTGATTAGTTCAAATAAGACAGGCAAAGATTCAGAGAGCACGTTCTGTATTGGATAGCCATATTCTTGGCCATGTGTCAAAAATTGGAAGAGATCTCAAATAACATGGCCAGACTGTACCCTGGACACCTCCATGTGTGAATCAGCATGAAGACAAGTGATTTTATATTTGAAATTCCTTGCAAATTCATCACAGCAAGATTGTAAAGATTCCAAATGAAATTATCTGGTATCAATTAGAATAAGCTCATAACCACTCTAAAAATCCTTTGCACCCTTCCCCACTGTGCAATAAACACTGTGGTTTTCCGCACTTGACTAGTCAGTCTCAAAAACATAAGATATGCTGTATTAGTTGAACTCTTTAATTGCCAAGGTTCCCAGGAGAAACAGGCAGCAGCTTTGACTTGAAAACACTTGATCATGATCAAGAGTGAGCACGAGAATCGCATCGTAATATAAAACAGATGATATAAGCCTGAAGATGTTGGGGGTGTAGCCAAACTTGGGGAAAACACAAAAATGTTACAATTGAACTAAAGCTTATGTAGGGGGGAAAATGACAATGAACCACTGAAGATGTTATACATTTGTTGTATTTGTACAAAATTTTCTGATAGAAAGAAGCATCAGTCTCTCTGGATCCTCTGGGTTTTAACCATGTTTTAGACAATAAAAGAAAATAGTCTGCTTTGAGTGTAATAATAGGAAATAAAAATTGCTTTGAGATAAAAATAGGTCCATTTGATTGCACATTTTGTTCTCATATATTGCCTTCAGGCAGTGTACAATGACTTTGGGAACATTTTATTCTCCTCAGGTGCTGTTAGATAGATGCTCACCTTTCTGCCCATCAATATTTGGGATGATCTGCCCATTGGCTTTCTCCCAGTGTTAGAACAGGGAATATGGGGGGAAAAGAGCGCAATTAAGGTAATGTTTCTTTTCCTCCAGAGGCAGCCTGAGCTCTTTCCATTGATTACTAGAAGGTTCATAAATGAGATGGTCTCCCTCTTATTTGTGTTTGCGAACTGACCATATTATTTGTCCTTAGCAGTTATCTACTGATTTTGATTTCTTTCCTTTTTTTTCTGGTCATATAGATAGATACATAAATAAATAGATAAGCATAGTTCTGCGTAGGTATAATATAGACTTTCACTTTTCCCAGGGCACAGCTGGCTTACAAAACTCTGTCATCAGCATGCATGCATCAGCAAAATTTGTTCATAGCAGGTCACCCAGCTGGATTTAAATGCTACTGTGGCTTTCATTTCAGAAGCTAGTCTTTTCTTCCATTTATTAGAAAGGAGTATAAAATAATAGAGCCAAGGAAAATGTAAATGTCTGGGGGTGGTACAGCATGATGAACAAATGTAATACTACTGGCCTTGGTGGTGTCCCTGTAAGAAAGAACTGGAAGATTTTGTTCTCAGTCTGACAATACAACCAAGCAGATTGTTAACAGAATGCATCGATTCTGGAGGCCCAAGTACTTTAAATGAGAATCCAATCCACCAATTTTATATATGTTAATGGCTCAAAGCTGGCGATGGCTAAAAAAAAAGGCATCTTGCAGTCATCATGGGCAGCTTAATGAAACTGTCAACACAGGTGTAGCCACAAGAAGAAAAAGAAAAGAACAATTGACATTTAGAATCTTTAGGAAGAGAATTTAAAATAAAACAGATAACCTAGCAATGGCCTTCTATACAATTGTCATCAAACCATAACTAGATAATGTGTGTGTACCAATGGTGGGTTGCTCCCGGTTCGCACCGGATCACAAGAACCGGTAGTAAAAAAATTTAATTGTTCAGAGAACTGGTAATAAGATTGGCTGGCCACGCCCCCAAACCGGTTCCTAGCCGGTTGCTGTTTGCTTACCCCGCCCACTCCCAATCTATTGCTGCCTCCTGAGTCCTAGCTGATGGCTAAAGGGAAAAAAAACTGTTTAAACTCTTGCTGCTGGGCTTCAAAGGGCCACCCTACAGCTGATCATTGTTAAAAGAAAAGTAGAATGGTGCCTGCAAAAATAAGGCCCTTTCAGCTTCAGCATAAGTTAGCACAAGTTGAGTAGATCACCTCCCGACTCTCAGCTGATTTGCTCTCAGCTGTTTTCCTTCCCTTCCTCATCCCTCTCTATTGCTGTATCCTTTTATGCATATGGACTACTCAGAGGGCTGAAAAAGTTATTTTTGACTGGTCCTCGCACTTTTGACCAGTCCTCAAACTTACGACGGTCCTCACATTTTACGTTTTTGCCCTATCTTGTCACCATGGTGAAGAGAAGCAATTGTGAAATGAGTGACATGGTTGTTAAGAATGCTACAATGGGCATAAATGACCAGTCATAAGTGCGAAGACCGGTCAAAAGTGTGAAGACTTGTCAGAAATCAGGTTTTTCAGCCCTCTTGGTAGTCCTTTTGTGCATATGGACTACTCAGAGGGCTGAAAAAGTTATTTTTGACTGGTCCTCACACTTTTGACCAGTCCTCAAACTTATGACTGTCCTCACATTTTACGTTTTTTTGCCCTATCTTATCACCATGGTGAAGAGAAGCGGTTGTGAAATGAGTGACATGGTTGTTAAGAATGCTGCACGGGCATAAATTTGAGGATGGTCATAAGTGTGAGGACCAGTCAAAAGTGTGAGGACCTGTCAGAAATAACTTTTTTCAGCCCTCTGAGTAGTTCCTATACACATAGCCATGGCCACCCGGTCACATGACCTCCAAGCCATACCCACAAAATAAGCCACGCCCACAGAACTGGTAGCAAAAAATTTTAGAACCCACCCCTGGTGTGTACACTTTTGAGGAAGGAAGGAAGGAGGGAGAAAGGAAGGAAGATTAGGAGGCAAGAGCAGTTTTCCTATGAAGAATACAACAACTAAAGTTTTTAGCTTGGAGCAAAAGCAGATATTGGGAGATACAATAAAGATATATAAAATCATACGCAGTGTGGAAAATATGGCTAACGAGTAGATTTTCTTCTTCTCAAAGCATTACTCTTTAGGATTAGTCTTTAAAGTAACTGTGGGGAGATAGAAGGCCTGTAAAACAAAGCAGCTCTTTTCAAAATGCAGGGAATTTGTTATCAGATGTAGTGCTAGCTATCAATTTAAATTGTTTAAAGAGGAGCTGGAAAATTCATGAGTGACCAGCTGTTGACTATCTTCAGAATTATTGGCAGTGTACTCCAGATGCCAGTTGCTAAGGACTGACGGTGTGAAGAATAATCCCTCCCATCCATGCTCTCGAGTACATCTGACTGGCCACTCTATGACTAAATAGGCTTTTAGCCAGAAAGCCAATTCCAGTAGCAGTCAAGGCAGGGATAGTTGCAGCGTCTGCAGGAGCAGGAGACTCCGATCAGCTTTCAAAAGGCAAAAACAAAACAAAAATATATCACCTGGTTGTGGTTTGCTGCAATGTCACCATGCCTCCACAGAGAAACATATATGTTTAACTAGGATTGCACAATGGATCAAGGTAGAACAGCAGGTGGAAATAAGTTCTGGGCAAGTGTGGCAATGAATACCAACTAAGGCAATCCTTTTATTGTCATGTAATGGACATCAAAAATGAATACACTTCAGAAGTCTGGTAGTCATAGTACTGATGCAACCTTTCGGTCGCAAGAGAATGCGCAGACTTCTGGGTCTAAGAGGGGCTTAGGTGTGCAAGTCTTGATTGCCACAAGAAGACGCCTGCTCTTTTGAATACAGCCACTCAGTTTTAATTGATAATTAAGGTTGGGAGAAACAAACCTACCTCTGCTCCTATCCAGCAAGTTCTCATGTTCTTGAGGGCCTGGTTTAGCTGGATTCCACTTGTTATGAAGGAGGTTGACAGCTGATGTAGTGCCTTGCCCAATCAGGCTTCTAAACTGTGGCAGGCATTTACACTTGTAGGACAAGTCCTCTTTGTCATAAGCCCTCTACAGCAAGGCTCCCCAATCCTTGGGCTGCAACCCAGTACCGGGTCAAGGTCTGTACGGAACCGGACTGCAGAAGTAGTGGGGCGAGTGCACACAGGTTCACTTGTGCGAATGGTGGGTGAGTGTGTGAAGTTCCATTCATGTAGTAGTTTCAATTCTGCATGTGTCTGCCTGTCTGTCTGCCTGTCCGTCCGTCCCTCCATCCTACAGAATACACAGTTGTTATATTCAACATCAAAACACTTTGATTATCAATTTTAAAAACTTACGGCTGGTATATTTCAGTATCAAATTTGAGAGTTAATAACAACAGATATTTACACAGTGAACAGGGATATAAAACTACTGTAGATGATCTAATTAGGGACTCTGTTCCTGCCTCATGTCCATTTATCTGGCATCACATTTAAATTCTAACAGCTTATTTCCTCTACACATTTTGCAGAGCGCAACTAATCATTTTCACAATGGAAAATTGATGCCACTGCATAGGACAGTAGTCCATCCTTTTTTAGCTGTTTGGTCTCTTTGCATAAGATTAGGAATATTAAAACTGCTGCTCCTGCTCTTCTCTGCCCTTGGTAATCAGCTCAATATTTTCCACTGAGGAGAAAAGAAGAAAAACTAGCAGTGTTATTAATCATGAGGTAACATGGCTTATAAAAACTGATGTAATTAATTTTCTTTTTTACTTCTGACTTTTGGCACTATTTTATTAAAAAGTAAAGTCTTCTTTGAGGCAAGCTTAACTCTTGGTGACTATAAGGCCACATCCATACTGTTTTCCTGGCAACAATTGAGAAGAGGTTTTAAATTATCATTTCGCTCAGCCTCAGGGTAAAATATTATATGCGCTCTTTCTCACACACAGGAATATCCACCCCACTATTCCCTTTTGGATAGGAGCATTATGCAGAAAGGAGGAAATACTAAAGCAAAGAAATTACAGTTATGAGATAAGAAAAAGAAGAGGAACTTTAGTTTATACCATTTACTATACGTCCCCAAATATAAATATTTTGTATTTGAATACAAATAAGAAAACAAGCGACCAGATCCACACATACAGAGTTCAAGTTAACTACTTTATTATATTCTGCCTATAATACAGCAATCTCCCTGGACTGCTGGCCTTCCCTTGGGAACAGATAGATAAGGTTCCATGGAACTTGGGGAGCGGGGTGGTGGTCAATTCTGGATCTCTTGTGACTGCACAATGATTCAAGGCTAATTGCCCACTTAATTCTTCCTCCCTGCCTGGCTGGGTATTCCCAAACATCATACTTTTCTCTCCTTGCAGAGAATCATATCCACACTGCTTTGTTCACAGCTTTTGTTGTTGTTGTTAGTTGCGAAGTTGTGTCTGACCCATTGTGACCCCATGGACGTTCCTCCAGGCCTTTCTGTCCTCTACCATCCTCTGGAGTCCATTTAAGCTCATCTTCTGTTTCTTTTTCATCAACTCTATTCAACCCCATTATTTCCCTGGCCTTCCCCTTCCATATAGTTGTTTTGCCATTTGATCTGAGTTCATTTTCATACTTCTGAAGTATTGAAGTAACTTACTTTTATATTTCTCCTGACATACCCAATGTTTACTTGCATATTTCAAGGTAGGCAGAAGTATCTTTTATACAAATACTTTGCTTGTGCCTTTCTCACAACAGACTACACATACTGCCTTTCTCATAACAATTACGCATTGCAAAATTTCTCCCTCTACAGGTGGTCCTCGATTTACAATAGTTCGTTTAGTGACCATTCAAAGTTACAATGGCACTGAAAAAAACGGCTTATGACCATTTTTCATACTTACGACTGTTGCAGCAGCCAAATGGTCATGTGATCAAAATCCAGGCGCTTAGCAACTGACTTGTATTTATGACATTGCAGTGTCCCAGGGTCATGTGATCACTTTTCACGACCAGAAACCAAAGTTCAATGGAGAAGTCAGATTCACTTAACAACCGTTTTGCTAACCTAACAACTGCAGTGATTCACTTAACAACTGCAGCAAGGAAGATGGTAAAATGGGGCAAAACTCACTTAATAATCGTCTTGTTTAGCAACAGAAATTTTGGGCTCAATTGTGATTGTAAGCTGAGGGCTACCTTTCCCTTCTCATTAATAGTAGATTTTGAGGATATGTCAGTACATTGCATATACCTCCTAGATTGGGTGACAGTATCAAGCGACAGTATGTCGGTTTGCAAGGCAGTCTCCAGACCAAAGATCTAGCTTTTGTAGAGTAAAACATGGAATGAGTGTGCCAAAATGTGTTCACATTTCCCTGTACTTGGCATGGCTATGATTAAACCTTGTAACCTAATCTGCACCTTTTCTATTTTATTAAAAATGGTAACAGTCTTAATGCAAAGCAGGGCTGGTCAGCTTTTTCAGACTAGAGGGCCATTTCAGTCATTCATAAATTCCTAGGGGTGTGTGTACAAGTGGGTGAGATAGGATAAGCCATGGCAAAACGCAGACACCATGCATTCTGTTTGGATAATTGAGCCGTGGTGGTGCTGTGGTTAGAATGCAGTACTGCAGGACTAACTCACTGCTCACTCCAGAACTTCGATTCTGAGCAGCTCAAAGTTGACTCCGCTTTCCATCCTTTACCATTGGTAAAATGAGGTCCCAGATTCTGGAGGGCAATAGGCGGACGCTGTAAACTACTTAGAGTGGGCTGTAAAGCACTGTGAAGCGGTATATAAGTCTAAGTGCTATTGCTATTCATTCTCTCTCACACACACAGGCTGGAGATAAACTCTATTTTATTTACTTGAGCACACTTCTTTCTTGCACACTATGTGCAATATCTCTTTTAGCTCTCTTTATCTCTGATGAATGTGGAATGACTGATCACATTTTGGAAAGCAATCTCTCTGATTGTCTTCAGATATGCAGGAGAAATGGAAAATATTCTTTAATTAGAGGAAACCTTTTCAATGATTGCTCACGCGTATTAAATGTTTCACTGACTTTTACTACTCAGTAGAATATATGAACACAGAGGTAAGAGGAAGTTCATTCCAGACTGGAAAACATGATTTGAAGTGAATTACACATACGTAGATGTCCCTCCCATGCAAATTGCATTCTCCTGCCTCTCTTTGTTTGTTTCCTTTGATTACAGCACTGCTCAATTCCAGACCAACTCTAGGTGGCTCAAAATATATCAGAATAAAAATACACTGCACAATACATGATGAGTAAGATGGGGGAATCCAGTCAAACAATACAAAAACAAATACAAAGCCCAACCCACAAAGGGTTCCACTCACTCTCGCCTGGGAGAAGAGCCAGGTCTTTAAGGCCCTCCGGAATGCCTCTGGTAAAATAAAATCATTATAGCAGGATTTTCCATAGCATTGCTAAGAATTGAGTATAAACCTTTGGGGTGATCATCCATAAGAAAACAACTTCATCCCAAGTATTCTACACTTAATATATCTATGTATTCATTTGAGGAAAGCAACATATATTTGCACAGACTTAGACATATTTGCATTGCCCATTGGCAATGAGCTCCCTAGAGTGCTCAGCAGACAATTAAGTTAGCATTTTGCTATTTGTGAGGCTATGTGGCATAGGAAATCTATGACCTAAATGCAGGTGCCGACATATATTACCTCATTGCACAAGCTTGCTTGAGAAACTTGATTGTAATGGACAACCGCTGGGCTTCTCTTAATCTGCTCGTAATGTAAAGAAGCCCGACTCTAATTTTGCAAGAGAAGTAAACATTTCCTCAAAGTTAGGGGAACAATAACCATACAATAGCCATTTTCTAAATATCTTTCTTAAAAAATCCAAGCTTCAGTTATTATTCTTAGGACTTGCAAAAGCTCCTCATTGATTTATCTCTGTATCATCTATTGTACATTAAGAAGTGGAGGAGAGGAGAGCCATTTTTAGTGCTGACTTTCCAGAAGCAGCATGAGTAGCAACCCTACTGTCTCCAGAAAAGTCTTCTAAAGGGACCCCTCCCCCCAAAGATGCTAGTTTTGCATCTGGAGGGGGGGGCAGGGAGCAACTCAGGGGGCAGGGACAGAGTGAAACATCCTTCTTCCCAGTTTTCTACTCTTCATATATACTTGTTGGGGATGGAGGGACAATAAGTAATCATGGACAGATGTTAAGCTTGGCTGATTCTCTGATAAGTTTTTCATTCCCTTTTATCCTTTTTTTAAAAATTATACAGCCTTTTTAATATTTTCTGAATCATGCCACATCTGACCCCAACACCTCTTGGCATTCTTACATGTCCACCAAAGATGGTAAAAGGTACCTTCACATTTGTTACATTTCTGATACTTATTTGATATTCCCTTATACATATTTGACTTTTTTTCAAGAAGTTAAATACCAATAGTACATCATTTTATTTAAAAATGTCAGATTATAATTAAATGAGAATTTCAGCCCATTGGTCCACATTTTCCTACTGCTTCAATATAATATTATATCCCATTATATTCCATTTTTCCTCATTTAATCACACAATCTTTAACATATTAATCCTCCTGGTTCATTTTCAACAGCAGTTTATATACTTTTGCAATAAGATGTTCTCATCAGAGTTAAATTGTACTGGAGTCAAGAGACTCCTGACTTACTAGCTGGGAATTCATATAGCTTCTGTAAATAGCTCCAAATCATGTTTTTTTTGGGAGGGGGGGGAGAAAAGTCATGACTGCCCTAAGACTCCCAACAATGCCCTTGAAGTGATGTCCCAATGTCTGGAGGCCGTGCGGATCTGGATGGGGAATAACAGGCTTCGACTGAACCCTTCCAAGACTGAGTGGCTGTGGCTTCCGGCATCCTGATATAGCCAGCTGGCACCATCGCTGGCTATTGGGGGTGAATCATTGGCCCCCACGGATGGGGCTTGCAACTTAGGCGTCCTCCTGGATTCACGGCTGTCTTTGGAGGAGCACATGATGGCCGTGGCCAGGGGGGCTTTTCATCAGGTTCACCTGATTCACCAGTTGCGGCCCTATCTGGATTGGGACTCCTTACGCACAGTCACTCAGGCGCTCATCACTTCCCGCCTGGACTACTGCAATGCTCTCTACATGGGGCTCCCCTTGAGGAGCACCCAGAGGCTCCAACTGGTGCAGAATGCAGCTGCACGCGGGATTATGGGAGCGAGAGGGCGCTCCCATGTGATGCCTCTCATGCACGAGCTGCATTGGCTTCCGGTGGTCTTCTGGGTGCGCTTCAAGGTGTTGGTCACCACCTTTAAAGTGCTCCATGACATAGGACCTGGGTATTTGCAAGACCGTCTTCTGCCACCGATAGCCTCCCACCGGCCAGTACGCTCCCACAGACAGGGACTCCTCAGGGTGCCGTCGGCCAGGCAATGTCGGCTGGCGACCCCCGGGGGAGGGCCTTCTCTGTGGCAGCACCTGCCATCTGGAACGATCTGCCCCCAGAGATACGAAGAATACCAGATATTCGGGACTTTCGCCATGCCCTAAAAACTTTTCTTTTTCATCAAGCAGGACTGGCGTAACAATTTATAGGCCAACAATTTACAGGGAATTCTTTCATTTATATTATCGTTGGGGGAATCCCCTGTACAATTGACATGAAATGCCTAATCTATTACAATGCATTGTATTGTATTGTAAATTTAATTTGCACCATATTCTGTAACATATTGTAACAATATATTCTCTTCATGCCGAATACTGATCAGACTTTCTCACATTAATTCCATATGGACTGCACTAGGCAAATAACTTAGCCAATACTTTCCTGTCACAATAAACATCAAAGAAAGATTCATAATGATGGGGAATCTGCTCAGTTGCATTTATCTACCGTATTTTCCGGCGTATAAGACGACTGGGCGTATAAGACGACCCTCCTCTGAGCCATTTAAGGCTCGTCAGAGCCTTATGGGCTGGTCTGCCTGGTTACAGGAGAATGAGACCCGGCGTATAAGACGACCCCTGACTTTTGAGAAGATTTTTGTGTGTTAGAAAGTAGTCTTATACACAGGAAAATACAGTAATTATTGAGATTGATGTGGTCAGCATATATTCAAGGAATGTCAGGGTTCCCCAATGTAACAATCACTGTTTGGGTTCAGTCTTCACCAAAATGGCTTCCTTGAGATCTCCTGGAACTAAAATTAACAGATTTCTGACTATTGTCCTACCAATACATCCAGAGGGGCGAGCTATTCCTGATTATAACATATATTTACTATATATCTTTACTGTATATGTTGCATACTGTTTAATAGTATACTGTATAATGTCTTGTTAATTATAATAAGGTACTTGTAATCTTTCTTATGTGTGATTGCATCTGCACTACCAACCTGTCTTCTCCTTCTTCCTCATTTCCTTACCATATTTAAATCTGACATTAGCCTAGGTACTGCATTGTAATGGCATATGGGATTGTGGGAATGACCTTGGGAAACAGGGAGGGAGAGCCATCAATATGTAAAAGATGTGTCAGCCCAGAAAAGGGAGCTGTTTCAGAAGGGACTCTCCCTAGTTTCTTGGAGACTATAAAGAAAGGAGGGGGGAAATACTTGCACGATTCTGTTTATATAACCATACAATAATGATAGAGTTAATACTCCCAGTTGTGCTTCTTGTCTAGACTACTCTGCAGGATTAACATGTATGCTTCTGATGAAGTGACCTCCGGTTCACAAAAGCTTACACCTTTTCATAAAAGGTGGTACAAAATGTGCTGCCAGATTTCTGATTTTTATGCCGCCAGATTGTGGTGGAATGTAGCCTGGATTCCCAGGAGGGAGGGGCTGTATTCCAGAGAAGCAAGAGATAGCAAAGTTTAGATGGTTTGTTTGGAAGAAAGAGGGCCATGACAACTCGTCCCTAGAAGTTCTCAGAGTATATATTTAATTATGCAAGTATTTTGCTTTAGTTTGACAAGACTTCTGTCTATAGGTGAGGAACAATACTAAATAATAAAGGAAATTGCTTTGAAGTTACTCAACATGTCTTTTTGAAGCTTGACACTAATAGTTTTCCTCCTACAATCTTGTTATTGCATATTGGTATCTTATGGCTTCAGTAAGATCTTCGTAGTTTCATTTGAAGAAAAAAGTAGCATTGATTTTTCAGAGGTAAATATAGATTATTGTTGAATTGCTCAACATTTTATAAACCTGCTTCTCATGTCCTAAGTTAAAGAAATGTAATGATTATTTGCTGTAAGTGTGGAAAAGGTTATTGAAAACAGGAAAAAAAACATATTTGTTATGAGATGCTGGAAATGGAGAAGCATTTCAATGACCCTTGAATTTTTTTTTTTTTTTTTTTTAGATTTTGAAAATGATAGCAGAACACAAGAGCAATCTTTCATCATGCTGCAAATGTGAGGCTGGAAATAAATATGGAAAATAATTTCTTTTAAACTATAAAAAGGAAATACAACACCCATTCCCCACTCTTTACTTCTTTAAAATGTAACAGTACTCTGGACTTCTTAATCATTTTTCACGATCCAATAACACTAAAAATTATGGAAAATAGGATATTCTAATCTACTATATTTTGTTGGTATTTATGCTTAGGTAAAGTGTTCTTTTTGGAAATTGGAGGAAGAGGGAAGAAAAGAAAGAGGAAAATTTGCATTTAATATTTCTGTTAAAATTCCTAACATGTTTTTCCACGTGATTAATATATTTCACTATTTTCTCTGTGAACCCTGATCCTGCATTAGCAGAGTCCTTTGTTCACATGGAAGGAAATCCAGTTTTGTCTATGGAAATAATTGCATTTGGTATGCGAGTGTCTGAAATAAGCAATGTCATTTGTTAAGCCCTAAATAGGGTTAATACCATCCCCCCAAACCCCCAACCCTGAAAACAAAAACAAAATAACTTTCACAACCTTTCCCCAATTCCATAAAAGATTGGCAGATCCCAACCATGCTATACATGTATTAATTTAGCTCTGTAACTGACTGCCAAGCCTCTGGTCACTAAAGGCTGGCCATTTGTGGATTAGAGATGATCCAAAAATGTCTGTAGTAACAAATATCAAGTACAAATCTGTCAAACACTTTGTTTTGGGGAAGAAGAGATAATTTTCATGTGAGCTGGGTCTGTACTTATTGGGAATTGAATAGGACCTACACTAATCTTGCATATTATATATTGTGTCTTCACTCCATTTTATAACATATGCTAATGGATTTATTTTTCTTTGGGGGGCTTTTGCTCTTGTGCTGTAATGTTGGAATTTGGAACACAGGAAAGTCACTGTTAAGACCTGCCCTTAGAGAATCCACTATTCCTAGGCAGCCGTATGGCTCTCACATTATGAAAGTCACAGAACATTTCAGGACAATGACATTTTGTGAGTACAAATATTCTTCGAGGCCAACTCCAGTTTTATAGCTATATTGCTACATTTTCCCTATTCCCTGAAGTTCTACTTGGACATACGTTCCATAACTTTGAAAGTATAAGCAGCTGCACTAGAAAATGTGTCCAATCACAATATATAGTTGGCGTATATGACAAAATACAGACCTCCTCCTCGTCTGGGAATCAAATGATGATTCTTGCTTTATTAAGGGCATGCCAACAAAGCCACTCACTCCAGTCCAAGATTGGCACCATGGCCTTCTGTTTCCATATAGTCCTTGCTCTTTGACAGCTGAGCCAATTAACTCCTGGCTGAGCTGCAGGGGAAAGTAATTGCTGCAAAGAGGATTTTGCAGCTGTAACTCAGGAGCTCGAGGGCACTTGAGAGCAGGCTGTTCTTTGTCAGCAGGGATCTCTCATCCCCCCTCTCACCTCTTTGGTTCTTCCTCCTGCCAGCTGAAATGAAGTCACCAATGTCCATCAGCCATCCAGGTTTCTAAAATGAACCGACGGACATCTTTGCAGCTCCCCTTCACAAATTGGCCTTGTTTTATTCATTTACCATAAAAACAAATGCTGGATGAGCTAAAAAAAAAGCATATAGAGAAAGGTATGTTGTGAGTTCCACTTTTCTATTCCTTTGTTGGTTGAAGAGCAGGGGACCTGGCTTAGTGATTGAAAAGAGAATCTGTGTCCCCTAGTCTTCCACCTTTATGATCAGCCATAATTTCCAAGACACTCTTAATTTACTGGCAAAGCGAAATTGTTAAATCAATTCAATCTTAATCTAGGCACAAGGTTCCTACCAGCAATTTGGACTCAAAGAGAGAAGGCAGAGTTGAAGCCTGGACAAAGTAGAAGTCAACAATTTGACTACACAACAACATATAGCAACTAGAGTCCAAAGGATGTGGCAGAGACATAGTAAAAAGATTTCTTCAAGACTCAGGATTCCAACACACACACACACAAAACAATATTAAAAACAATGTTTTGAGGCATATGAGAATGAATAAAATAGATATAGAATTTTTTATTGGCCAAGTGTGATTGGACACACAAGGAATTTGTCTTAGGTGTATATGGACTCAGTGTACATAAGGAGAATGAAATATATTCATCAAGAATAAAAAGATACAACACTTAGTGATAGTCAAGGTTACTAATAAGCTATCAAATCATACTAGGAAACAAATAAAAACAATATAATTGAAAGATACAAGCAACATGGTTATAGTAATAAGTGGGAAGAGATAGATACTAGTAAGGAAGAGAAAAATAATAGTAATACAGTCTTCATAAATTATTTGAGTGTTGTGGGAATTAGTTGTTAAGCAGAATGATGACATTCAGGAAAAAACTGTCCTTGTGTCTAGTTGTTTTGGTGTGTAATGCCCTATAGCATCTTTTTGAGGGTAGAAGTTGAAACAATTTATGTCCAAGATGTGAGGGGTCTGTAGATATTTTCACAGCCCTCTTTTTAATTCGTGCAGTATACAGATCCTCAATGGAAGGTGGTTGGTAGCAAAACTGGAAGTTATTGCTAGCATGTAATTGTACTTGATTTACTTGAATAATCAGCTAGGATCTATCTACAACTACAGAACTTGGTGCTTCAAGGTCACAATGTTCTTAGAAGAAGTCTTATGGTAGGGATTTTTCTTCTCAAGCCTTTAATTTTCTAGTTCTCTATCCAAAACTGGGCAGCTCCTATGGGCTAAAGAGTTTGGTATCTACTTCAAGGTCAGATTCTGTGGACACTGCACTATTATCTAATGAAATTCTTTCAGTGGTGTTGCTGTCAAGTGTGTTATAAGATTGCTGTTCCAGGAACCCATGTATAAGTTGATTTTCACGCTTGGGATCCATATCATGTCATTTTCATGTCCTCTTCATAGCATCAGAATTACCTAAGTCAGGCTTTACCTGACTTGAAAGTGTCTCTATTAGTGAGTCAACTGAGTTTTAAGTTATCAGCAAATTTTATAAGCATTATATTCGTATGTGTCCAATTAATTACAAAAATGTGGAAAGTACCAGCCCCAGAACTGCATTTAATGGCACCGCACTCAGGTTTGATAAGAAGTTATTGAGGAGCATTCTCCATAACCATGCTAGCTGTGAATCTATCTGATAAAGAAACCCACTCAAACCAACCTATTCAACACAAATTATATTAGCAGAAATTAAGATTATACATTATTAAAGTCATATGCATTTCAGAAGCATAAAGATAAAATCAACCAATAACCTATAAATACAATGTACTAAATAATATTTGAGACCTACATAGAGCAGTCAAATAATAAGCAATTAATAAACCATGAGGAATTTGGCAGAAATAATAAACTAATAGCATTTAATAAGCAGTTAATCTATGGAGAAGTTAATATATTCAGTTCAATGAGGAAAATGCAAACAATGAGCTGAAAGAAAGGTTAAAAGTGGTGTAAAGGATTTTAAGAAGTTATTCGCTTTAATGAAGCACACACAGAATTTAAATTCAGATTGGTGATACTGAAAGTTCAAGTTAAACTTGAGTTCTGATATCAAAGCTTGTTACGACATCAAAAGATGTAAGGATTTTTTTTTATTTTATTTTTGTTCAGCAGAGAAGACAAGATATTTAAAATGCAGCATTCACACCCAAATCACACATGTTCATGCATATGTTCTTGAGAACTTTACAGGGCACAACCTGGGAATAAAAGAAGATGACATTGCTTTCTTAATAAGAAAGAGAACAGGATTTCTGATTCAGCCGGGAGAAAAATACATAATTAGTTTTCTTTTGCAGCATGGGCTTGTTTGGCTTGGTGTGAAGGAAGATGGCTCTTGTTAGAATAAAAAAAAAGTGAATTGCAATCCCTGTTCTTCTCTTTTCTCTCCTGTTTTGTTCTGTTGACAGCTTTTTACTTCTTTCTTGGGGAACTTGGCAATGAAAAGAAATAAAAACCTCATTTTAAGGTTAGGGAAATTATCAGTAAGATATCAGATAGACCAAAGGAGGGGGAAATTCCAGAGATGAAATGTTCGGGGTGGTTCTCTGGAACTGGTAGCGAAAATGATACTGGTTCACCCGAACCAGTAGTAAAAAAACACTTTAAAAAGTAAAAAGTTCCAACAATTGTATGGCACAGCTGATCGTCTGACCATTTTAAAAACTTTTTTAAAACATTTTTTTTACTACTGGTTTGGGCAATAGGTAGTAAAAAAAAATGCTAAAAAGGTTTTTAAAAAAAGATTCCGACGATCAGCTGTAACAATCAGCTGTGCTGCGTGATCGTTGGAACTTTTTTTTTTACTTTTCAAAGCATTTTTTTTTACTACCTATTGCCCAAACCAGTATTTTTGTGTAAAGTGTGATAGTTTTTGAGCTCTCTGTGATTCTGTGAAGTTCCTGCTTGTTGCAGGGGCCGTTTTTTTTTTTTAATTAGATTTATATGCCGCCCTTCTCCGGAGACTCAGGGCAGCTTACAATGCGCTAAGCAATAGCTTCATACTTCTGTATATTTTTATACAAAGTCAGCTTATTGCCCCCACAAACTGGGTCCTCAATTTACCTACCTTAAAAAGGATGGAAGGCTGAGTCAACCTTGAGCCTCAAACTTGCAATAATTGCAGACAGCTGAATGTTAATAACAGGCTATCTAGCCTGTTGAGCTATTTGAGGCTCTTTTGTGTGAAGTCCAGCTGCTTTTGCATTGTGTGTGAGTCAGTTGTGTAGCTTTTGTGTTATTTTTGTGTAAAGTGTGATAGTTGATTTTCCCAGTCACATGACCACCATGCCACACCTACCCAGTTACATGACCACCAAGCCATGCCAACCAAGCTGCGCCCACTGAACTGGTAGGGAAAAATTTTGCTTTTCACCACTGGGAAATTCTCTTATCTTCAGAAGGGAGGGGAAAAGGAGAGAAAAACAGCAGCATCCAGGTGGGGCAAACTTTATGATTGAATGACTAGATGAGGCTTTCATTATTCTGATGAAAGCAGCAAGATCCTGCAGTTGTCCATAAAAGGACCCTCTTTAGCTTAATACTTTTGTGATAGGATTTTTTTTTTCTGGGATAATCCCAATCTAAAAGCCTTGTTAAAGAACATTACAAACTCAAAACTGAAATTATTTATTATTCCAAGTTTCCTTTGCATTCAGCTTCAGATACCGTATTTTTCAGTCCATAAGACGCCCCAGACCATAAGATGCACCTAGCTTTTGGGGAGGAAAACAAGAAAACAAAAAACTGTTTTGTTTCAGCCATGAAAATCTTGCATAGCTTTGTCTAAACCTTTTAAGACTTTTCTTCGGGTTGCCTCTTGTAACATGCTGTTATACAGAATAACAGAGCTGGAAGGGACCTTGGAGATCTTCTAGTCCAACTCTCTGCTCAGGCAGGAAACCCTATATCATTACAGCAAAAAGCTCTTGAAGCTATGGAAGAAATTTTCCGTAAGTGAGACTGTCCCCACAATGGATTTTTTCTCCTGGGACCCGGGTCTATGCTGTTGCTGCCGCCACCTATCACCAGTTGGATCGGCCTCCCTGAATACCGCCGATCAGCTGTTCCAAGTGGTGGCGATCCCCGCTGCCTGGAACTGATCGGTGGTATTCTGGGAGGCTGATCCAACTGCCGATAGGCAGTGGTGGCAGTGAACAGTGGCGGCAACAGGCCATTTGCTGCCACTGCCTGTCACCGCTGCCGCATCAACCCCCCCTCCCCGCCACAGCCCAGTCTGTGATGCAATATTCGCCCCATAAGATGCACAGACATTTCCACCCGCCTTTTTGGGGGGAAAATGTGTCTTATAATGCAAAAAATACGGTAATTAAACAGAAGTTCAGATCCCCATGGATCTTACTAGGTAACTACTTCTACAAATCTTACTTTTTAAGAAATATCTACAATGTTACGGGTGTTACTCCAAGGATGAGAAAGGGTGGGGAATGCTTGCAGAAGCTCATGAGTGTGTCTTGCCTGAGTTAGAGAAGGATTTCTCAAGGGCTTTGCCAAGCAGGAGTCTACAGGCTATCTTAACGCAATATGTTGAAAGCTTCCTGACAATTCCCTGTGTTGTTGATCTAGCAGGCCAAAGTTCTCCCACTTCCTATAATCATTTTTATGGATAAGTTAAACTCAATCTTCAGCCAAGAATGGTATTTCCCAAAGAAGGAGCAGAAGCTGTTTCTGCCAAATCTAATACTGCCTCAGTTCCTAACTGTTTGAATAGAGCTTGCTATAAGGAAAAATAACAAGAAATATTTTTAAGAGTAGATAGTGTATTAACTTCAAATAGACATCAGATAGACAATATCTGAAGGATAAAAAAAAGATCAATTTAGAAATTCTACAACTAAAATAAGATTACAAAAACAAAGATTAATAAAGGCACAGATTATAAAGACCATTGTACAGAAGATGTTGGTATGTATGTAATTGAGTTCATTGTCTGGTTTGGTGAATGGTTGTCTCTCGGCATGAACAAATAATAAGCAAAGAATGTGTGTATTTGCTTAATTATTTAACTGCAGAAGTGATTTGCCAGACGTATCTAACGCAACTTCTTTCTGCAAAATAACCATTGCCTTTTTAAAATTCAACAATCAGCTGTGTAAATAGGGAGATGGAGAAATCCTTAAAAACTGTAGATTGGAAAGCACTTTCTTTGGGTCCTTTTTAAATATTTTATTCATGACTTAGCCAGAATCAAACACTAGCTGTTATTGGGGGTGCCGTTTAGGGAATGAGAAGCAAATGAAGCACCAAAGTTATGGAGTATTCTGTTAAATGCCTTGATGAAATAAAGTCATATTTAAATCAACCCTATTTCTACAATCTATTAAGGAAATTACAGTCAAGAAATGAAAGAAACTTGGTTTAACTTTTTCTGAACAAATCTATGTTGACTTGGAATAATCACTGCATTTTTTTCAAGGGGTTTATCATTCAATCACATTATGATCTCTACTAGAATCAAACTGAGGAATCTACTTATCCAGATTTTCCGTTTTCCTTTTTTTGAAGGGCTATTTGCTCTCTTTAATATATTACGTTTACATTTAATATATTAAGTTTCTAGGATTTCTATCTAATAACCCCTGGCCCGCGTTTTCTTCCATTTCCCTCCCACAACTTCAAAATCAAAGTAAATAAGATTGTTCTTGAGTATCTTATTCATCTCAACTTGGATACATGGCAAAGACTGACTTTCAATAGATTGATGAATTACCTGCAGAACAATAATCCATTTCTATAGTAAATGGATAGTAGTAAAACTTGCCAGGCTTCTCACCTGGACTTGGCAATAAATCAATAATCTCCCAATAGTTCATCCTTAGCTCAAATTCTCTATTTGATTTGGCAGAAGATTCACGGATGCAGCTTGGCTAGATTAAATTCTTTATTGCAGACCAGAAAGAAGCCTCACACAGAACAGCTGATTGCACACTTCAAAGCAAAAATGTTGAATAGTTTTATATGTTTTCAAAGGACTAACTATAATTTAGTACATAATACTCTGCTGACTGCTAGTTTCCACCTCACTGGGTAACCCACAGATCTGGGTAATGTGTTTGTTAGAAGATTCCAACTAATACAATGTTCTTTTGCCTGTTTGCAAACAATAGTTTCACTCCTTCTCACTTTCAGGCTTCAGGCTAGCGCTATTTTTTTTTTCCTCCCATCATAAAGTATTTTACTTCACTAAAAACCTGAAAGCTGTTACTAGTTTCAAAAGCAAGGAATATCTTCTTATTCTCATTTCTGGTGGCTACCATAATCTTATAGGCTAGTTCCAATATTTACTTCTCCTAGCTGGGGAAGAGTTGCTTCTGTGTCCCCATTCTTGGAGAGCTTTTTTACTTGGCTGATGAAACATTTTCCCTTTCTTGTGCTGTATGGATGTACCAACTGAGGCATTTTTCACACTAACTGAAATCAAACTTGAAGATCAGAACCCTGAGGATTTTGGCCAATGGTTAGTTTTTTCAGAAAATAAAGACCAATTGAACATTTATATTTAGAGGACTGAAAAGATGAATGAAATGGCCATTCTATGGATCGGTTAAATAGCTCGTTCCATTGTGCTATCAATCAGCTCAAAATGTATTGAAGGGAAAATGGAAGAGCAGCCTATTGAAAGCCTGGGAAGAAAGAAGCTAAAGATAAAAATGCTGGTATAACTGTTACCGAGAAGCTAGTGGAAAGCAGTGGTTTGCAGATGATTGAGGATGTGTCATAGCTTGCTAGGCCTGTGTTCCCAGGAGACCACATAGAAGAACTTTGGGTGAGGCAGTTATAAGAATGGAAAGTTAGTAATTTGCCACCGATAGCCTCCCACCAACCAATACGCTCCCACAGAGAGGGACTCCTCAGGGTGCCGTCAGTTAAACAATGTAGACTGGCGACCACCAGAGGGAGCGCTTTCTCTGTGGGGGCACCCGCCCTCTGGAATGAACTGCCCGCCGGGATACGTATGATTCCTGACCTGCATACCTTTCGCCGTGCCCTTAAGACCCTGCTATTTCAACAGGCTGGACTGGCGTAATAAGAAATTGGAATGGGGTGTTTTAAATTTGGGGGTTTTAATGTGACAGCCGAAATATTTAATCTGCTTTTAAATTGTTTTAAATTTTGTATTTTTACATTGTTTTATGATGGCTGTACACGGCCCTGAGTCCTTCGGGAGAAGGGTGGTATAGAAATTTAATAAACTTAAACCTAAACCTAATTTGGATGAATAATTTGATGGCAAATTCTCTTGGAAAAATTGGGCAGTACTCCAACCAGCATTCTCTGCCTCTCTGTGTGTTCTTTTGGTTTATATATGTTTGATCCTTTTTAAACTCTCTTCCTCATTGAACCATCTTTACTATTGCATCCAGTAGGTCATAATTTGAAGTTGAGAAGGATAATATTTGGTAACTATGGTGAGGATGCCAGTTTTCTTCCTCTCCCTTCTTTCCATTTGGGTTTGTTTGTAACAGAATAACAGAGTTGGAAAGGACCTTGGATGTCTTCAAGTCCAACCCTCTGCTCAAGCACGAACCCTAACTATTTAAGACAAATTGTTGTTTCCAATCTCTTTTTAAAAACTTTCACTGTTGGAGCATCCAGAACTTCTGGAGGCAAATCATTCCACTGATTAATTGTTCTGTTTCTTTGCCATCTTGTTTCTTTCTTGTTTCTGTTTTGTGTGTTTTTATTTATTTTTAAATGTCTTTAATGTTTTTAGCCAAACCACCCAAAGTCAGTGGGACTTGGACTTTATTACTGTTTTGTTTAGTGGAGCATAAGTGACACTAAATACTGCTTATTGGGTTTTAAAATTATTATTAAAGAAGGCATCTGGGATATATAAGAGGGGCTTGGAGTTTTGATATGAAGTTCATGTGAAGCCTCGAAAATGAGTGGGAGGCTTTTCTTCGACTTGGTCAGACGAAGTGAAGCCATATCTTATTTCCAAGCACTGCCATTCTGCCACATCAAAGCAACTATCTAGCCAGTCTTCTGTGATCTTTTGTGCACAAGTAAGTGCGCACAGAAGACATTTCCACTAAAGCAAAGGAGTCGGGGCAAAGCCAAGTGAGCTCCCTTAATGCTTTGATGGAAAGTCTCACTTTTTCATGCTGTGCCACAGCTTTATTCCTTCAGTCGGAATTGATGTGGCTCTGTTAAGTGACCAGGCACACAGACTTATTAGATAGGAATCCATGCTTTTAGAAATCTCCAGAGCACTCGGTCCTCACTACTAAGTCAAGATTAATTGTATCCAAGGATACTACATACCAACTTGAGAGAAAATCCCTCAAGTATCCTTTCTACTCCCCTGTCATAAATCTACAATAATAATAAGTTAAATAATTAACGATTTGTTGTTTTCCCTGTCACCTAAATCCATCTTTCTGCCAAAGATCTTCCAATCTGCTACTGGTAGAATCCATTCAAATTATTTCTTTTATGCACTGTTTTCACATGTATTTATATATTTTGTCATATATCACAGCAGGTGGCAGCATCTATTCAACCATGGCTGATCTCAAAAAAGCAATAGGGTCAACCTGGCTATTACATAGATAGAAGACTATCAGGAAATCTCAAAAGAGTGCATTACATTAGTTATCTAAACAAGACTATTTATTTATTTACTTGTATCCCGCCTTTATTATTTTTACAAATAACTCTAGGCGGCAAATATACCCAATGCACCTTCCTCCTCCTATTTTCTCCACAACCCTGTGGGGTGAGTTGGGCTGAGAGAGAGTGTGTGATGGCCCAAGGTTACCCAATTGGATTTGATAGCTAAGGCGGGACTAGAATTTACACTTTCCTGCTTTCTAATCTGGTGCCTTAACCACTAGACCAAACAGGCCTAGATAAATAAAGTAAGTTTTTTTTATAAAAAATGCAAAAAAAAAAAAAAAGTCCCAGAAAGAAATGGCAAACCACTGTTATACCATGGCCAAGAATATTACATGTCCAGAGTCACCAGGAGATGAACCTGACCTGAGGGAGGTTTTACTGTTTTCCTAATGCGATATGTTGTAAAGCCTGCTACTCCTTTCTCTGTTTCCTCCTTAAAATTACTTTTCACTCTTGACATTTTAAAGTGGTTCAATCAATAACAAAAATCGCTGATTTTTATTTCAAATAGCATATAAAAACAGGTGACTAGTCACTGACTATATGATCGGCATGGAGTTTGCTTCCACGAGACTCATTTATTTAGTGATAGAACAGATCTTTTATAAGTAAAAATAGTACACGAACATCTCTAATTTCTCTGCATTTGGATGGTAGCTCCTGAGCAATAAAATGTTTTTCAAAAAAGATATTGCAACAATCAATATTAGCTTTACTAGGCTCCAGTATTCCTGTGCTAACCCAAGTTCCACAGCTGTTACTTGTCATTCCAGCTGCTCAGCCAGTGGTCATTGGTTTCAGAAGCTCCATTAATGGTGTAATGTCCAGCCAATGAAATCTTGCATTGTACAGGGAGTTTACTTCTAAGGTCTCCATAGTTTCAATCCCCTGTTTTCTTTGAAATTATGTTTAAGTGGAGGTATACATAGATTGAAAAGTGACCAAACTGCTTTCAGAAAGAAGGATGAAAGATGGGATGAAATGAAACTATTGCACCCAACTCATTCAGTGAAAATCCACTTCTTTTTTTTCAACATTTTAAAAATAAAGTATGGATGCTCAATTTAAGTAAATGATAGTTTTTGTAATTTGCAGGAACACGAGAGCAGGAAACTATTTGCTGTACAATTGGTTATGCTCATTTAATCAGTATATGTTTAATGTATGATTAACATCATCCAAGCGTAAGATTCATGGTTCATTTCAAAAAGATTCTGGACCTAAACCAAGTTTGATCTGAAGTATGAAACTGATGGCTGGATATACAAAGTCCACGAAGCATTTAAATACCACAAATCATCAAGATTATTGGTTTCTGTCAGAATGGCAGAATCGTAAGAATGTTAATCCAAACTTTTTTCCCACTATCCATCTATTGATCACACTGGCTAATAAGTCATGGAGATAAATTGCAACAGATCTGGAAGACACTTTGTTTATAAAACTATTAGAGGCAGGTTGCAAAAATGCCAAGATCCACCAGATGAGACAAAAACATTATAATAATTTGCTACCATCCAGTTCCTGTATTTCATGTAACCTTAAAAAAATATATCAAAACTTGATGCCCAACAATTAAGTATCTTAGTGGGATGTTCTCACTTGCTTTAGCCTGCCCAGAATTATCCTATGGACTGTTGCATCTCTTTTTCTCCTCAAAGACTTTTTTTATCCTATCACTTTTTTCCTGTCACTATTGTTATGGAAAATCTTTAGACCATAAACCACGGAGCTTGGGAAGGATAATAATTTCATGTTTCAACTAGTGATTTGAGAGGTAAAGGTACTATTTCCTGGTGGTTTATTCTCTGCAGCTGTGTTCTCTTTCCTGTAGAGTTCTACTTTTAAACTTCTACGCCCTGATGATAAGTCAAGTCATAGCAAGCTAGCAGAAATTGCAGGAGGATGTGAGCTACGGAAATGCAAAGATTTGTTTCGTATGTACAACACAGGTGCATCCTCTTATCTGTTTGAGTCAGTGCCTCTTAAGGTAGATAGCAGAATCATGCCTATAGGCCAGTATAGTGGTAAGCAGTTCTTGGTTTCTTTCTTCCAGACAGCAAATATAAAATAGAAGGGAGACAGTATAAGTGCTATTCAGTTGAATCTTAGGAATAGAAGACAGTCTAAAGTTTTATTCATGTTAATGTTTTATTTTTCTAACCTACCATTTTTCTTATTAATTAATTATCAGTTTGGATTTTTTTAAAAAATTATATCACAAGTCTCATTTTCATATGTAATGGTCCTAATATGGAGTTTTTCTATAAGCAAACCCTCTGGATTGTCAGGCACGAACAACCACAACCACATCCACACATGCAGAGTTGAAGCTAACAACTTTATTATGTACTGCCTATAATACAGGAATCACCCTAATCTGGCAGCCTACTCTTGGGAACAATTAGATAAGGCTCCAAAAATCAGGAGTGAGTGGGGGATTGTCCTAGCCTTTTTGAAGTTGAACAGTGACTCTGCACTTGATCTCTTCTCCCTGCCAGGCTGGGTGCTTCCCAACATAGTTTACGTGCTATTTTCATCAGAATATGCATTTTATGTATATTTTCTCCTTATTGGTTTAGTCTTTCCCTTTGATATGATGATCCAAATACAACAAATCTAGCATTGCAATTTGGATTATCAACAAGATATAAATCATCTAGTTCTAATATGTAGAGCAGAGGTGACCTTGAAGGTCATTGAATACATATGAAAATATGGGGATATCATGAGAATTCTGACAACATAATTGTCATTTGCGGGGGGGATCAGTTCTAAAACACCCAAGGTATTCTTTCTCATCCCATCTTATCTTTTCCTGGGTTGGTGGATGGGTAAACCTCCAACCAAAGAATTTGTCTGCAGCAACTAACCATTATTATTTGCTAAGAATTCCCCTGCTTGGATCTATGGAAATAAAGATGGTGCTGAGACAGGCACTTTGCATGGCAGTGTGCTAGTTTTCATTTTATTTTTTAATTAAAAGAATCTTTTAAAAAATCACAGAGACGGGTCCCTGACATCATCATGAAATCAGTCTCAGGCACAATATTGTTATCAGGTAATAAGGCACCAGGCTAAAAACCAGGAGGCCATGAGTTCTAGTCCTGCCTTAGGCACCAAGCCACTTTAACCTTGGGCCAGAAACACTCCCTCTGTCCTACGAAGTAGGCAATGGCAAACTACTTCCAAAAAACCTTGCCAAGAAAACTGTAGGAACTAGACCAGGCTATTGCTAGGAGCCAACACTGACTTGAAGCACACGGATAAACAAAGATATCTGAGAATCTCCAGACCAACCTAATCAGCAGGCTGTTGGAAGCCCAAGCAACTGTAGGATCATACTTTCATCTCCTCTATTTCAAGCAGCATCCTCCCACCCTGAACTCCAAAAGATCCATAATTTAAAATTCAAGACAGAAATAAAGTTTTACAAAAGAAAGAACATCATCCACCTCCTACTTCTCTGCACGCACCCTCTGGAAACATCTGTGATTGTACAAGAACCACTGCTTTGAAAGAGTCACTCCCTCTAATGTGGAACCATTTTAAATTACAGCATGGATTTTTTTAACAAAATAAAAGCAACTGAAAAGCAAGACACTTTGTATATGATCCCAACCCTCATAATTTATTTGCATGCAGTCAAGATGTACAGAACATACAGTATAATTGTACGCAGTTGAAGAGTGCTGAAAAAATGAATACAAAAGGTCTGTTTTTCTGACATAATGGAAATAGAGCCTTTTCAGGGAGGGGCATCTATTTTTTTTTTAATCCAATTGTACAGACTAGTTGTCTTATTAGACTAACACGCTTTCATTTAATTTGGCCTTGACAATGACTCTTCACAGAGCATCAGTAGAATACAGATTGAAATCCTAACAATAACAGCAGCAGCATTTTGCTTTCTGTATTTTCTGTTCAAGGACTTCAGAGTGCTACACTGTTATTATTGATGCAGTTCTTATAGCAATTCAAAGGTGGTGGTTTTTTTTCATACATTACTCTGCAGGGTGCAAACATCCAAACTTTTCAAACTTCATTGCCTTGTGTAAACTGTGCGTACTGGTATATAGGTGCCCTGACAATAACAGTAGCAGATCTCAGAGAACTGAATTAAAATGGTGGCCACCAATCTGTGAATGTACAAATGTATGCCGGCATAAACTGTGCTGTCTCCATTGTGGAACCCTGTTTTGCAGAAATAACTAGGATGGTGAAAGGGAACTAGCCTAATGCACATATTCCAGTTGAGGCAAAGATCCTGGATTGATAGATTCTCCCCACATCTTTTGACCTCTCACCAATCATGCTCCAGAGACAGGTCTCTTGATGCTCCTGCATAGCACAGCCATTCTTCTGCATCTGTGACCAGCTCGTCTATTTACAAGCACAGGTCTAATACTGTTCTCAAGGAGCATTAAACTCGTATTCAAATATAGACTGGCTAATAGGTCACAAGCAAGGAGAAGGGAAGCAGGATGAAATGGGAAATCAATCGATTGGAATAGAGTTGGAAGGTACCTTTAGAGGTCTTCTAGTCCAACCCTCTACTCAAGTAGGAGACCTATACCATTTCAGACAAATGACTACCTCCAGTGATGAAGCATCCCAATAATAATAATAATAATAGTAATAATAATAATAATAATAATAATAACAACAACAACAAAGAAAAACAAGGAAACTTATGACAATGAATCATGCCTTGCACCCTAAAAGTGATGTTGACCGATTATATTTACCAAGAGCAGAGGGTGGTCGAGGACTCCTACAAGTAAAGCAGACTGTGGAAGAAGAAAAATGCAGCTTGAATGATTACATCCAGAAAAGTGAAGAACCAATGATTAAGGAAGTAAATAAAGGAGGCCTTTTAAAGACAACTAAAACAAAAGCAGAATATAAGAAAGAAGTAATTGAGCAACGAGCTGAAAATTGGAAAAGCAAAGCTCTGCATGGCCAATACTTGAAAAGTATTGAAGGCAAAGATAACCAGAAACTAACTTGGAACTGGTTAAGATCAGGAGTACTGAAAAAAGAAACAGAAAGCTTTATTTTGGCAGCTCAAGAACAAGCCCTAGCCACAAACTGCATGAAGGCAAAAATTCAACATGTTACCACCAACAGCAAATGCCGCCTCTGTAATGAGAAAGATGAGACAGTCAACCACCTGATCAGTGGATGCAGCAAAATTTCACAAACCGACTACCTACAACGCCATGACCGTGTTGCTAAGATCATTCACTGGAAATTGTGCCAGAAGTTTGGATTTGAGTACAGCAAAAATCACTGGGAACATCAGGTTGAGAAAGTTCTAGAGAATGAGAAACTCAAGATCTTGTGGGACTTTAGGATTCAGACTGACAGGCACTTGGTCCACAACACACCTGACATAACGGTAGTTGAAAAGAAAAAAGTATGGTTCATTGACATTGCAATACCTGGTGATGCACGAATTGAAGATAAGCAGCAAGAAAAAATCACAAAGTACCGGGACTTGCAAATCGAAGTTGAGCGACTATGGAAAAAGAAATCATGTGTTGTTCCGATTGTAATTGGAGCCCTTGGAGCAATACCCAAAGGGCTACCCCACTATTTAGAAATTCTAAATTTACCGGACTTGAACATTTTGACTCTACAAAAAACCACCTTACTCGGAACAGCTTACATCCTCCGACGATACCTTAACAGTTCCTAGGTCCTTGGTTAGGACTCGAGCTGCTGAGCTATTAACCAGCCTCAAAGACTGTGAATCTCACTACAGATTAACCAATAATAACAACAATAACAACAATAATAATAGTAGTAGTAGTAGTAGTAGTAGTAGAAGTAGTAATATGTAAGCTTCAGTACCAATAGTACTGCTAGGAAATACTGGCAACAAATAGCCAGGGAGTCTATTTGGGCCAACAGCACCCCAAAATAACTGATATACTCTCAACTGTGGTTCGACTATGTCTAATAGGAGTAGCAAACACTATTTTTTTTTAAAAAACCCACCTAACAGCCATGCAAAATTCCTTGTTGATAGAAGCAATGGAAAAGTTGCAATGCATCCAATTGGAACAGTACTAGCACTACACAAGCTGACCGAGGCCAGTTTTTAATTCCTGGTTTAAATTGATTTCTGTACAGCATAGAACTAGCTCTCTCTCTCAAGAGAGTTATTGTCTTCATCATAATCATTTCTAGAAACTAGGTGAGAAAGTGGCCCACAATTATATTGATCATTTGCCTCCAGTGATGGTTATCTAATTGGCTGACACACTTTGCAAGCATCATCTCCTACCAATATCCTGCAAAAATTGACCCCAATTTCTCCTGTCCTTGACCAGTCATGACAGAGAAGAATGAGCCCTGTAGTGAGCAGTACTTTGAGGACTCAGACTTTGTGTGAGAGATTAATGTTCACTTGCAGAAAACTAAATTTTGACAACTCTATTTTGAGTACCATTTCATCTCAAATCCTGCAAAATGTCGTTTTCACAGAAAAGAAGTCAGAGAAGAACAAAGCATAGAGCAATCAATTGTTTTAATTATATTTTAGGTTGCTTTGCTCGGTCGGATTTCAGACTCCTAAAAATCATTCTGATGCAGTTATTTTTATGATTAATAGCAGCAACCAAAATTACTTTCTAGGTCTGTATATTCTCATAAAACAAATACAAAAGAACCAACCACACGCTTTATTAAGAAAAACCTATTTACGTCCTTTGTCCTAAAGTTTCATCTCCCAGAGACTGTCTGGTAACTAAGGTTACTTGTATGATAACTTGTCAATAAACTTGATATGCCTTAGAGCAATCAAATATAAGAACAGAGGAATAGAGCTATTTCAATGCTAGATATGCTGTTGTACAGAACTGCACTTACCCACAGTCTATTAGTATCTTACACTCATGGATAAAGAACTAAATAAGATATGTGACTGCTACTGACCTCTGTCTCTGACTCATGCCTTCTTGGTAGCATCTAGTGAAAAATTATCTAGAATATGATGTCATTTCACTCAGTGTTTCTCCACTCGTTGTTGTGTTCATTTTTGTTACTTATAGAGAAATTATGGCATTGCAGCTATGTGTCCTATCATGTCTGGCTTGGGCCTTAAAATATATCAGCAATAGCTAAGAAAATACAGAAATAATGCTAGCTGTTCCTAGTGAATCCACATTTCCTGTAACAACTGCACACTAAATCTTTATCCTTAGATGGCAGAACTCTGTATATTGTAGACCAATCAGGTATAGGAAGAAATCAGATAATTTTTAAAAGCTACATGCTGTAGAGCTGCAAACATTTTCAATGAGAAAGAAGCTTAAGGGAACTTTCTCTAAATTACTTTCTTTCTGATGTGTTGAACAATTCCCAGAACTCCTAATCACATGGCAGTGCTCATGGCAACGTTGTTTAAAATATCTATGTAGCACAGTAGGTAAGAAAGGTATTGGTTGAAATCTGATGGAATGAAAAACTTCCAAGCATTGTGAACTGTAGACCTGGATAAGTGGCATGTTAATGCTGATGAAAGCTGGCCACATGTATGAACAGAAGAGGCAGTATGGAAACCTCTTTTCAATATATTTTACAAGAAGGCATATAGGATGAATGATTTGATAAACATGAAACGAAGTTTTTGATAAAGTTGATCTTTGATAAGATAATCATCTTATTTTATTAGATAAAGATCAACTTCCCAACCTTCATATATATGAGCCTCAATTCCCAGAATTGTTGGCAATGACCATGTTAAGTGGGAAATATTGGGAACTGAAGTTCATACATCAAGAAAGTGCTAAAATTGTGGAGTGTGATATAGACAATGATTATTCTCTCACTCTCTCTCTCACACACACACACACACACATATTTTGTAGGGTGGTGTAACTTCAAGACTTGAACAAGGACAGCAGAATTTTTCAGAGAAAGACTAGTTGGTCAAACAATTTGACAGGGAATGGCTATATCCAGTGACCAGAGAATGATAGCTGGTTACCATGGGATGCTAAAAATGGAATATTATGTGGAATAGAAAGGAGAATGTTTGCTTTACTTGCTGCATTTGTATCCCATCATTCCTTCCACATCTCAAGCCAATTGAAATAATATTGCTTGTTCTATTTTATCATTACATAAGCCTATGGAGTAGGTTAAGTTGAAGACTACTGGAACCAAATGGAGGGAGAGATGGTGGAAGATTACCAATAGTTCTTTCTTCTTGCTCTTCTTTCACCTGATGGTAATACTCTGGGAATGCCCCATCTTTGCTACGGTGTCCTTTCTTGGCAACAATGGACGTAGATCTCAAAATTTGGAGCCAAACAATAATGTGGTAGAAGAGGATTGTTAAGGGTGACATTATTTTATAAGAAGAATGAGGCTGCAAGATGACCTTCTAACTCACAATTGCAATGCAACATGGACTTTTATGAAATCCCCAGGTATAAATATAGGACCAGTACCTACATTTCAAAATCTGCTGTCATATCATTTGGACAAAGGGTCTTCCTCATTGTGATACAGTATTTATCCCTGGAGAGAGTCGCCCTGGTTGATGGTAGAAGACATAGAGTCCATCTCTTGTCTTCTTGGATGTGTTGTTTTTCTGTGAACTTTTGAAATGCTTTTATTTGTTCATTGCTTTAATTCATTAATGACATTCAAACTGGAGACAATTAACTTCGCGAGTAATCTGGAATATTAGAGAAAATACAATGAAGTATTACTATTCTGCAAAGTAACTCTGGATTGATGTCTTTACTGAGATACATTTTCCCTCTAAAAATTGATAATGTTTTTCCTGCACATTTTAGAGCATAATCTACAAAAAGAAAACAAATCGTGCATTTCAATTACAAAATCAATCTGCATTAGGATTTCCTCAGCTTCGGGATGTATATTCATTGTCATGAAGTAGTGGGAGAGACATATATTACATAGCTGAATTAATGCTTGGGTTAAGGTTCTTAAGGCTGCTTCAGAAAAAGAAGCATTCACTACTCCCCAAAGCCATTTGGGAAACTTCCTGACTTTGATGTCTCTGTACTCACAATGCAATTTATATACATTTGGGGAAAGAAGAAGAAAAATCTCTGTCGTCTTATTTCTTCAGTCTCTAGTGATTTTGCCTATTTATTGAAAAGCAACTTAAAAACAAACAAATAATATTTTGCTCTGCAGATTTATGATGAAAAGATGATATAAAACCATTATTCTTCTAGTGCTTGGTGATGGGGGGGTGGGTGGGAGGGAAGCATGTTAACAAAGGAAATGCCTTTCAGACAGATCATAATGTTCCCTGATGTTCAGCTGGAATGGTATAAAATGTGCTTCTAATGAAAGCAAGTGAGAAGATGAAGAAAACTAATGAGGGTGTTCCTCTGCACTGAAACACCACTTAGGGGCTCTATGAACTTCTGTGTTAGGAGGCTGTACAAATTAGGCCTGAAACCTTCACCTTCAAGTTCACAAAAGCCTCACTTGTGGTGCAGCAGAAACAGTTATGTATCTTATGTAATTTTCATCCCCATTAAGTATGAATCTTCAATAATTTACAATAAAACCAAAACTGACTTAGTTATCTGACCCTTCTTGTTTGTTTAGTGCATAAACACCTATTCCTAACCACAGTAATGTCAACATGACAAAATGTGTGCTGTACTCTGCTCTGTCGTACTTGCAGATGATACCTAGAAATACATAAGGGATGGAATTTGTGTCATGATGTCCCAATGAAACTCCATGAATGCCTCTGATTTAGTGCCCTAGGAATGTGTAAGAAATTTGGTGTAGTGCTTAAAACACCAGGCTAGAAACTGGACACTGTAAATTCTAGTCCCACCTTAGGCATGAAGCCAGCTGAGGGACTTTGAGCCAGTCACGCACTCTCAGCCCTAGGAAGGAGGAAATCCAGCAGGTTCTGGAGAATCGGTGCTTCTGAATTGTTAATAAGTGGTCCAAAATCCTAGAGAACAAAATAGTCAAAATTAGAATTCCGACTTGAGAATCTAATACCATTATAATTTTTATAAATTATTTAAATACTTTATATGATTTCTCAATTTGCAAATAGTAACTCTTGGTGTTACATAGAGTTAAATGCATAGGTATTACTTAACAAAATACACTTAAAATAGACTTAGGACAATGTGTGAACCCAGTCTTAACTTCAGGACAAAAAGTTCACTGTTACCTGTTGCTCATAAATACAATGCAAGGGACATGTTTTATAGAAGTAAATATGGGCTGAATGCCATTATTCAAGGGATATGAAACCGGCTTGAAAATTATACTCAGAATGCTTATCAATGGTTCCTCAACTAAATGGAGGGCGATGCAATAAGCTTCAGTCCTAAGCAGTGGTGAAATCCAAATTATTTTACTACTGGTTCTGTGGGTGTGGCTTGGTGGGCATGGTGTGGCAGGGGAAGGATACTGCAAAATCTCCATTCCCACCCCACTCTGGGGCAAGCCAGAGGTGGAATTTGGCAGTTCTCCAAACGGCTCAAAATTTCCGCTACCAGTTCTCAGTTCCAGAACCTGTCAGAACCTGCTGGATTTCACCCCTGGCCCTAGGTCTTGTACCTTTGAACATTTTTATCAATAATTTAGAGGAAGAAATAATACTTAAATTTTCAGGAGACCTAGAACTAAACAGGATAGCAAATACTGCAGAAAACAGAATTCATTAGAGTTGAGCAACTATAATAAATTTGAATAAATCAGTAAATAATAGAAACAGAAATAAAATTCAAATTGAGCTTGACCTCTTAAAAAGTTATTATGGAGCCGAATGAACTGACTATAATTTGTGCCCAAAGTTACATCCTTTGCAGTGTTCCTGAAGTCACATGATAGTGATCTGGCCACTTGACAACTCATTTGCACTTAGAACCAGTTGCCAAGCACCTTGAGATCATGTGATCACCATCTGCAACCTTCCCTGACCACTTCCCCAGAAAGTCAATGGGGAAGTCTGCAGGGAAGGTTACAAGCTGCTGTTGCCTGCTTAGAGGACTCCCTCTCGTCTCTGGGACTGGTTGAAAAAGCTCCCTGTGTAAAGAATTTTTATATTTCCTTAATCTGCAGCACTACTGCTGAGAATTCTGGGGACTGAAGTTCACACAACTGGGCAAGTTACACTGTGACACAACATTGCATGTTCATTGCGATTGGCTAGGACTGCAAGTAAACGCCCTTTCAAGTTACAAAAAAAATAAAAAAAAATAAACCAGCCAACAAAAATTTTAAAAGAAACAACATTTGGGAAAGAATAAAATAAATGTATCTTTTTGCACATTATAAAATGGTCTCTTATGATATTTAAAAAAATTGTAAATTTGATACAGTACTGAGTTTGCACTGTTCTTTCCTTCCAAAACATGAATTCAATTAAGTGTAAATAGAAAGAAATTAAAAGGAGGAAAGCCCAAATTTCCAGATGTAACATTTTACAACTTTCTCTTAAAAAAACAAAACAAAACAAAACAAAAAACCCACAGAGAAGAAATGGGCAACAAGTGGAAGTTTCCTGCAACCTCTTCTAAGTATGTTTAATTTTCAGATAAGTGTAAGATTATTTTCCCAACTATGTAAGAATGAGTCACAAGAGGGGAGTGGTAATAAAAACAGAGCATATCATCACACAGTATGATCAAAATAGCAGAAAACCCTTGGTCAATAACCACTAACGCCACATACTAAATACTCAGACTTCTTTTTTAAAAAGGTAAATGATTACTCCTAAACACACTTGGAGCAACCTATCTAATAGTTCTGCCAAGAAAAAAACAGCTTCTGTTATCATCGGTACACAACCCAAATGATCAAGAATGATGGCTAATTTGGTCTTCTATCACTCAGGTCCAATTTAAAAGGGCAAAGCAAAAAGACAAGATAGGAAAGGAGAATATTGGGGGACAGGATAGCTTCAGGCTATTGTTAATGATGGGAAAGAGAAGCTTTAATGCCTGCATCAGTGGTTTTAATTTGTTTCAGGTCAGTAGTGGCAGGAAGTCATTAACATATGATAGCTATTCCTTTTTCTGAGAGTTTACTGTCTCAGTCTTTATCCTAATACATTGATATCCACCTTACGAAATTTACCAGCCTAATTGGCACCTTTGCGACAGCCTTAGTCCTGAAATGTATAGCCAGTGAATTCAATCTAACATTGCGAATACTGTTGTGCTTCCGGCTCTGCTGAAAGCAAAGAAAATCTAACCTGCATAATAGAAGCTCTATGTGGACTGCACTCTGATCTGCATTCCTCCCCAGCCCCAATCTGAGCAATACTCATAGCCCAGAATGGCATGCAAAAGCCATCTGAAACACTGGTTAGAAGTTTGTGACAATTCACAAACATTAAAGCAATTAAGGGAGCACTTTCCACAAAAATTAAACTTAGAAGATAGAAAGGGGCATTTTAAAGCACTTTACAAAATGCAAATGGTTTCTTATTGTTTAGCTTTTTATGCAATTAAATTATTCATCAGGGCAGATCTTGGATGGTGGGGCCGTTAATTCATTTTGTGTGTTTGTGGTGCACGTGTACTTGCATGTTCGTGTGCATGCAATTCTGGAGCAGTACATCATAGCACAGATATCTCTGAATGAGAATGAATATATATGCTCTGCATATTTCTATTGCAAGAATACTTCATAATATTGTACCTAAAACTTTACCCCACTACTGATTTAAAATGCTATTCATCCATCCATCCAACCATCTATCCATCCATCCACAAATCAATGCCAGCACTCAATTTGCTGCTCCTGTTAACAGTCATTTTCCTGCCTTCATTGCATTTGTTCTGAATCATCACTGAATGGTGTCCCAGTTTTCAGGTTTTTTTATCCCTCCATCATTGTTTGTGAGAATACTAGTCATTAGAGGCAGACTGATTTTTTTCCCAGTAAGGCAGACACTAAAGCAGAAACAACCCCAAAGAGGATGGAGATAGATCTGCCATGAATGTGATTCTCATACAGCAGAACTGAACATGAGCAGCTGCTGAACTATGCATCTTAATTCTAGGGAGGGTTGGAGAATAAAAGTGACAAATATAGTGAAGTGGCAAATGCTACAAAAGTCTGGTTCAACTCCCCTCATTACTTTCTGGGCACCCCTCTGCTTTCCCAAATATTATATTAGAGGTTTGCTGAGCTCAATTTTGCTGGAAACAAATTGGAGCCTATTTGAATCTGGCTCCAAATTTGGCTATGCAAAGGAGATACATATGAAAGGAGCACTGAAAACTGAGTGGTAAGCAGTCAGTGGAGAGAGGGTTTCAAACAAGAATAACTCCAAATAGGAACAAGTAATAAAGACCCCAGAGTCTAAACATGGGCTTGACTGGTAAATATGTCAAAACATATTTCCAAAAATGATGTACAAGCAACTCTGCAAACTTAACCAGAATCATGAAAAAAAATCCCAGAATCCTGTCTGTCTGCTTAGAACTATAGTTTGGGGCAAATTCTCAGCACAGCAACAAATTCAAGATAGGATTTACAATGATTATGAACATGGAAAACATAAAGCCATTGGGTAGATCTCAAGGATAACCTTGTTGTGATCCTCATGGATTTTTAACAAAACATTCTATTTGCAATATTCTAAGTGTAGTGGGGTGCAGACACATCTAGTCTGTTTTTGTTTTCTGGTAACAAGCTCAAGAGGAAGCCAGCTTGAAACAAAAAGGTACATGAGGCACATAGTATTCATACAATAATTCAGCAGACAGAGGGCATTGGTTAAAAAATGTAGAATTATAATGAATAGTACCTTACAAATTGCCTTTTTCCCGTTTGTTGCCATGACAGTTGCAGTAGCCAACCTAGAAACTGTAACTAATAGTCATTGTTTAATGAATTTTTGGCCACTTCATTCCAGAGCCCATGCTCTGTTTAAATTCAACAGATTTTTGTCTGCTGGTCTGTAAAGTCTAGAAAAATACCCTTTGATTAAATGGATAACAGAATTGCTCTGTGTTCTAACAGCTCTTTCGCTGTAATTCACATTTGTCATTAGCAAACAATGAAGGCTTTGGGAAGTGGATCTTTTTTGAGTGAATATTCGTATGAGTGCACAGTGTATATTTATCCAGATCATCCTCTTCTGTCCTTCACTGCTGATCATGTGGGCTTGGAATTGTAGCTTAGCAATATCTAGAAGAGCACATTTTGTGTTTTTATGAGTATGAGAGCTATACAGATCTTTCCCAACCTCATGCTCCCCAAATTCCTTAGGACCAAAACTCCAGAATTCTCAGCTGGGCTTGACAGGAATTCTAGGAGCTGTAGACTCACCACATCTGAAGAATATTAGATTGTGGAAAGCTGAGTTGCAGCATTGTCACACCCTTGAAAGTGAAATCAACGAACTCTTAAATGAACTAGGCAGAAGATCCCAAATAGATATAGTTTGTGACAACGTAGTTGTTGAACTATAATTGTCCTGGCTTCCTCAAATGCAGGCAGTTGTAACTTAGCAATATAGAGAAGAACACAAGCTGTCTAATAATCTTATGATTACCAATTTGAGAATAAATCCACACATATCCTAGGAAATATGCATCTTACCAAAGTGCAAAAATATTCAATATACACTCAGAAATAATATATCTGGGCTGCTGGATGACCACCGGATGGTAGATAAGATGTTACTGTGCAGATTTCTGCAGCACAGATAATAGTATTCCCCAATGTATAGTAAAAGCTATAGATTAGTAGAAAAAGCTAAGCTACTAGAGCTATTATTGTACCAATGTAATTCTAATTACATTGTATGTACAATATGTTGTGAATATTCTGACATTATTGCACAAAGACTAGTATTAATACAGAACAATGCTAGTTGTACTATGACTAGCGTAGTACAATGTAGTCATGTATCACAGAACTGCACTGTATTCAGGCACCATGAACAAATTGATACATAGATATAATTGTATTTGCAGTTTTTCATCTGATCTAAGCAACTGCAGAACTATGCTGAGTCTTAGAAAGGAGCCATAATAATCAGATTCTTGTTAAATCAGTAACTAGTAATGCACCTCCAGAAGCTGCTGAATTATAACTTTCAGCAGCCCAAGCCTTTGTGACCATTCTCTTGAGATGTAGTTCAACAACTTGGCTAAACTAGACTGGTTCTCCCAATTGCACTCGGGTCCCAAGAGTGTGTGTGTGTGTGTGTGTGTGTGTGTGTGTGTGTGTGTGTGTGTGTGTATCACTCTGGAGGTGGCTATATGATTTAGAGAAGACCCTACATCTTCCCATGTTTTTCGTGCTATCTTCTCCCCCTCCATCTTTTAATGACAACTCATTATTATCATTATTGATTTGTTTTAACTTTTTCTGGTTTTAATGTCTGCAAGCCACCCAGAGTGATTTCTAGATGAGATGGGTGACACATCAATCAATCAATCAATCAGCAAACAAACTTCTGGAGGACCGCACACTGAATGTCCACATCAGAGGGAGGCTAGAATCAACAGGAAGAGAAAATATTAAGCTATTCTATTACTTGCTGAAATATTCTTTTATATGTATTTTTCTTGTTACGCTGGTGTAATCTATCTATCTATCTATTACCTTTGCTGGTAGTATGGTAGTACCACCATACTACCAGCACTTTCCTGCATTACCTTTCATGGATTGTATCTTTTAAATCAGTGTAAGAACTACTGAACCAATACTTTTTGCAGTAAAAGTCTTTGGAGTTTGATCACTATTTAAAAAAAGATAGGGAAAAATAATTATCCTGCTCAAATCTAGCCTATCAGTTCAGGCTGAAGCTTTTTAACAAGCTGTAAACATGGAGGAGGGATGAGCCCTGAAAAGAAAGCATGCCCTTGAGCTTTCTCTGTGGGCTGGTTCTAGTCTGTTGATATTCACTGAACGTCTTTTACTTCAGGAAGGCAAAAAGGGGTGGGACCTGATGAGGTAAACAGTTCCTAATGGCTTTAAATTAAAAAACAAAACAAGAAACATTGCAGATTCCTTTAAGAAAAAGAGCCAAATAAGAATGACAAGTCCCTGTACGAACATAAGGAGCATAAAAACCACAGAAATATAGTATGATCTACCGCAGTGTTAAATAAAGATCCTTTCTTGCCTATCAGCCTTAGAAAAATTGCAAACATACAAGCACTCTTCCTTAGCCCAAACATGATCACTTCTTCTCTACTCCGGCTAGCAAAACCATTTCCAAAATAAATATCCTTCATTGCACATTTATTATTTGGATTACCATCAAACAGCAAAAAGCTTGAGGATATGAAATGCTTGTAGAAAATCAGAACCAAAAAGCAACATCAGAAACTCAGAGTTAGTAGCAAGAAGTCTTCAGATCAGTTAGTACAGTATTATTGCTGCTGATTTGCTTTGTCAGTTTCAAATGTAAATGGCAAAAGGAACAAGGAAAGAGAAAAGACTATTCTGTTATCTTTCTTCTCGGAAATATAGGTATTTTTAGAGGGAATATGTTAAATCAACATAACTATGTAACTCTGAGACTGCTTTCTTAACTGCCAAATTCTGTTTGGCTTCTGTATTATAAAACCTAATGGTAAAAAGTAATATTTAAATTATACCAAGAATTGATCTGCTGGGATTCAGAGAACTCAAATCATATTTCTCTTAGTTTATCCCATCTCAATATAAATCACAGTAGGACAATTATTTTGAGGTTTAGCAAGTTATATACCACTCGATGGATATTATTAAGACAGGTGTTGGCATCCTTGGGTGGCCAGGTTTTATTTTGCTTTTTGGAGGAAGGATGAAGGCTGGAGCACAGGGAAATGAGCCAAAGAAATCAATGGCACCAAAGTACTGGGTGTGAAGTGCTGGTCAATTGAAACCCAACCCTCTTTTAACACAATATGTATATTACATGCATCACAATACATAAAAAAGGTCCAAGCTTTGATCATCCAGCCACATTCACTGTTTCGATAAAGTTGATCCTCCTTGCAGGCAGTCCTGCTGCAGCAGGTAGGACAATAATCCAAAGTGAGAACTACCATATCACACACCTGCATTTAGCTTGCCCATCTCAAATATTACCTTAAACTGTTTATCCCAAAGGTGCTTTTCCAAAGGCAGTTAAACTTCGTTTTTTCCTTGAAAACATTTTGCTTCTCATCCAAGAAGCTTCTTCAACACCTTTGGGACAATCGTGACCTGGATGATTTGAGAATCTCCAGAGACACTTAAACTGTTAATAAGGTGTATAACCTTGAACTAATATTCCTTAGCCTAAAGTAGGCTTGTCTTATGAGAATCAAATTTAAGGGAATATTGTATACTTTCAATGGATCAGCTAGAGGAAAAAATGGGATATTAACCTAACCACCATAAGGGGCATGATGGCTCAGTGGTTAAAGATGTGAACAAAGCTGACAGCCCGGGTTCAAGACCCAAGCACTACGCAAAGGGTTGAGTTCCCATTAGTTGACCCAGTTCCTGCCTACCTAGCAGTTCATATTACAGGTGATAAAATTACTAAAATTGTCTTGAGGAAAAAGGCATTTTTTATATATATCTCTTCTTTTTATTATTTTTTTATTTTGTTTCTTCCACCCTTTTTATTGTTATATTTTTGTAAGTTTGTATTAATTTTTTATCTTGTAAACTTTAATAAAAATTATTAAAATAAAAAAGCATGAAAGTGCAAGTAGATAAATAGGTACCACTTCAGTGGGAAGGTAAAAGCATCCCATGCACCTTTGGCATAGAGCTATGTTGGTCACACGACCAAGGAAATGTCTTCAGAGACACTGGTACTGGCCAGGAAATGGAGATGAGCAACATGCCCTAGAGTTGGACACAACTGGAAGGAAAACTTTTGCCTTTAATATAACCATCAGGCAAAGTGTTCTATTGGATGCAAAGGAATTGATCTTTAATACTCTTAAGTCAACTTTCCAAAAGTAAGTTATAGCTGGCACTGCAGTCCTGTATAAGATTCATAGAACACCAACAAACATTCTGAGGAAATAGACACAATCCTGTTGCACATTCCATTGGAATTCAATGTTTTCTCTCAGTGGGATGTGCAATCCAAATGTGTATAAACTTAAAAGAATTATGTTTGTGAGGTTTATGCCCAAATTACATTGGGCCAATTGAAGTATTTGGTGTGATGGGGGCTTGATTTAGCAGATCTTGTTTGATCTGCTAAAGAAGATCTAGAAAAAGAAAAGATCAGACCTATCTAGTGCTTGAATGGATTACCATCTTGGAACTCCAGGACTAATGGCTAAATTGAGAGGAAGAAGCAACATTCTGGAAGAAGCAATGGCAACCCACTTCTGTAACGGCCAATAAAACTACACTGATGCAGTCAACAAAAGTTAATCCCAATTTTAGGGAACCTTTACATTTTTTGCATAAAATGTACATTAAAATTAATTGCAAATGAACTGGAACCCTGTGTTTCGAATGGTTAACTTCAAACATCAAGTTCTATATTTAAAGATGTTACTCTGAAGAAATTGTATTTCTGCATATTGCCAACATAGTTAAACATTCATCTGCCTTGCAGCAAATCTATGAAGTTTGGATTATTGATACTCTAAGCAGGATAATGTCAAGATGTAACTGAAACACAAGATTTTGCAGATGCAACTTTATTTGTGACCATTATCTTTTATGTATGAGGACATATACTCCAAGCTGTGAAAACATGCCTCAATAGATGTAAGGAATATTAGATATAAATTGTAGATTTTCAACTTTTAAGTTTTGAAGATATTTTATGTCCTATATAGAACTCTAATCTTCTCTAATATTTAAACATAGTTTCATAGGTACAAACAATGGTTTGATCACAGCCATTGCCATTGCATTGGCTTATGAAATTCTACAGAGCTATGACCCTCTAGTATAAATTCTTCTCTCTCAGCAGCCAGTTAAGGTACATTCTGAAAAGCCAGATACAAAGTCATACAGCTTATTTTTTCCTAGCAAGCACAGATTTGTGAAGAACTATGAGTGTGCGGATTTCTAGCTCCCTCCATGGCAGTACTGCTCATGTGCATTCATGAAATATTGACTGAAAACAAATCCTGGTTCCAGATTCCAGTACTTGGTTTTATGAAATCCAATTACTAACTTTGTAATATTTAGCACAAAAATTGTCAACATTTTTTTATTAAATCATGGTGTAGTATTACCATCCTTAAGGAAGAGCCTATATTGAAAAATGTGTTTAGTTTTCATCAGTTTGCATATTGTCTTCATTTCAGAAGCTCTGAAATATTTGCATTAAGAGCTAATAGAAAAAATCTGAATGTGGAAGTTCTAGGTTTGGACCCAACATTTGTTATAATAAAACGTATTACCTTGGACTATGTAAAACAAATATATAGGTAATGAAGGCTTATAATAAGAAATGAACATGTGAGGGGGGAAGGCAGTAAGGAACAAAAATGACCCTTGTTTTACAGCAGTCCTATTTATGCTTACCTGGCAATCAGTGATACTAAGAGAAGGAATATTGCATCCAGGAAAACAGGCATTTGCAGGTGAAAATCTGAGTGCATTCAAGGTGTCCATGGATAACATTGCTTGGGGTACTTCTCCAAGAGTGAGGATGGCTGGTTTATATCACTTGGTGTTCCTGGAATAGCCATTATTCACTAAGCATCCTGTAACAGAAGCCTATAATAGTTTAGGCTTCTAAACAGGAGCCTACTGTAAAGCAGCACCAAGAACTGTATGCGTGTGATTTATCAAGGGTTCCCAGACTGAGATCCTATTAAATACAGTATAGGTAAGACAATCAAGCAGATGGGAGATACTTCGGCCATGCAGGTATTTGCAGTATTGATCACCTTAGAAGACAGGGCCATCCAGCTAGTAAAAAGACAACATCCGTTTTTAACAACATTCTGCTCCCATTTCATATTCATAACCCTAACCCTTTCCAAAGCACATGTGGCTTTGCACCTTCTAAGGTGTAAAGCCCATAAAGCGAAATCAGTGCATTTTGAACTAAAAATGGTCCGGATGACGTGGGTCTAGTTCTTTTGTTACTTCACTTCGCTGCCGACTGCAACACTTCGCTGGCCTTCTGATTTCTCCTGATTGAGCCCCGCGTTTCCCAAAGGGCGGGAAAGGAAACGTCCGGAGATATAAGCTCAGGGCCAACCAATAAACCTTGGGTTAATTACAGACTACGGCGCAGGGCGCCACGTGCCCTGGCGGTGAAAAGAATCGCAGGCACCAACAGACTTTAGTTGCGTGGCCTTACCGAGAAGCGCATCCTCTCCCACCTCCGCCCCACGAAAAGTTAAACGTTGGCACTCGCACTTGGCTTAAAAGAAGAGTGGCCAAGAAGAAAAGAAAGATCTCCGCAGTTCCAAAAAGGAGATCTCTCAGGGAGAAGGGCTCGTGCTTTTGAATAATTGAAAGCCCACAACTAGATGAATGGGGAGAACCTCTCTGCAAAACGGGGAGTTGACGAAAAGGGGGGGGGGGGGAAGAGACACAGCTAGCTCGTTAGTCGTCTTCCCCGGGGCGAGGGCTGACCCAGGATGCCTTTCAAGGTATCACGGTAACTAATAAACAGAGAAGCCCTTCCGCAGCGCCACTTTTCTGTAAGCCTCGGTCGGACGCCAACCTTATCCCTTAGAAGTGTAGCCTTCGGTCATCTGACCCTTCCAGGTACTTTAGGATGCTAGATTTCAACCCCGCCGCGAATTCTGGGACTCGTGATCCTAACGCACCTGGAGGACATGAAGTTGAGGAAGGCTGCCCTAAAGGGAGATCCTCCAGTGCTTCCACAATGGTCCACAGCGAACACGCCACTTATGCGGGACGGCCCGGGTGCTTCCCCAAAAGACGAGCAACGGAGCTCGTATTTCGCGAAGAACAACGCCATCAGCCCCGCCTGCATCCCCTTGGCCTTTAAAATGGGCGTTGTGGTAGTGTTCATGAATTCAAGGCACCGAGCTGCACGGCCAACTGGTGCTATGCCGCCTAGCTCTCCGAGAGAATTGGGCGGGAGCCGGTGCGCGAAGCCTCGAATGATAACCCTGTTCCCCAAGGGCTTCCTTTCCTCAGAGCTTGAAGGCGCGCCGTTTTCGCTCGCCCTCCAGAAACTACGCGGAGATATACACACACACAAATGGCCTTGTATGCCGGGCAGCCTCTCCTTGCCCTACAAGTTGACCGAAATGTTCTCTCTCTCAGCACCCCATCAACGTCCCGTTCCCTAGTGGCCAGCCTGGTAGCCCACCGCCCCATTCTCGTCAGCCAGCCCCACGCTCTCTTTGGGGCAGAAGCTGGCCCGTTTGCCCAAAGCGTTGTTGCCCCGTGAAGCTGCAGGGCCTCTGCCCTTTCCTGCCGCACGCGCGAAGTTTTTGGCGCTCAGGTCCCTCTTCCCCCGTTCCTCCCCCGCTTCTCCCGCCCTCGCTCGTCGTCGCCGCCGCCGCCGCCGCCTTTGCCGGGCTCTGCTCCCGCGGTTGCCAACGACAGGACAAAGGCACATTAAACACGTGATGGCGAAGGCGCTTCATAAATGGGACCAGGAGGCGAAGAAGGGGTGTGCGCGCGGAGACGGACCGTTCAGAAGAAAGGGGACGTCGGGCGAGCCGCAATAGCCGGAGCAAACGGCGGGAGGTGGAGACGGCTCGGGCGCAAGGGAAGGGGGCGGTGGGGCGCAGCTCCTTATCCTCGGGGAGCGGCAAGCACGGGAGAAGCACATGGCGAGGGGCACGGACAAGCAAAGGCTGGCGCACCTCCTGACTGGCTGAAAAGGGGAAAAAAGCGAGCGGTTGTCCACACCTGCCTGCCCTCGCACCGCCGCCTTCTCGCACGCAACACCCCTTGCCTCTCACCCGCCTTCCCCGCCCTCCTCCTTCTACCCTCAGTGGAGCCGGGCGTGAAGGGTCGTCGCCGGCCACCGCTTCAGCGACCTCTCTTGGGCTGGGCGTGAGGTGCCGTCAAAAGAGAGCACGAGGCGCCGGCAGTTGTTCAGCGAAGACCAGCGCCCTCCGGTTTTCTCTCTCTCTCTCTCTCTCTTCAAGCCGCGGTTTTGGGGAAGAGACGGTGCCATGTGAATGTGGAGGAAGGTAAGGAAAAGGGGTGCTTTGCCTGGGTTTGCTTCTTTGCCTCGGCTCTAGGAAGAAAGCCGGTCCAACGGTAGGACGCTGCTGCGAGGAGAGCCCGCTCTTTGGCACCCTGGTTCGAAGCCCCGTTAGGGAGAAGGCGCATCCACCCATTTCATTCCATGCCATCAAGTCAGCTGTGGCTGAGTTCCTCTAAAGGGGGCAAACTCATTGGATCATCCGAAAGGTAATGCGAGTTAATTGTTCTGCTCTCCGCAGCAGATAATAATAATAATTTTTAAAAAAACACTTGAGAGTTCAGCCCGCACACGGTTGGAAGACCGAGTCTCCATTGATTTAATTGTATCTGTACACGGTCTCTTTGAACTCCGATCCTAAGCTTCCAAATCGGTAGAACTTGCTGGCAAGTAATGTCCTCAGGTTATCAGTGAATTAAGTCGTGGACGTTTTATTTCCCATGTCTGCAGATAAACGTATTTTAAAGTATTCCTTTAAGGTTGCTCAGGCAGTTTAATGTGTGTCTACTGTAGCAAGCTCATTGTGTGCAAAATGCATCTGGCTACCCAAATGCTTATAGGTTACCTATTAAGCTCCTTCTAAGAGGTTTGAGGATGGCCTGTTGTAGATATTTTGGAAAATTAGAGCATGGTATCAACTTTTTGGAAACTCATCACTTATGCCATAAAGAATCAATAGGAACCATCAGTTGGGCATTAAACAATAATTTGCCACTGGCATTCAGAATAATGGATTGTTGCTTACATTGTTATATCTTCCAATACCTGATGAATCCTGAACTTTTCTTTTTTGCACCCTTATAATCTGAATCCACATGCCAATGACCTTTGTTAAGATATTTGGAATTTCTTGAATTGGCCAGAAACAGACAGAAGGTGTCTCAATGAACAGAGAAATAGTTATTGATTAATAGGAAAGCCTTTTCTTGATACCGGGTCTTGGCTCTCTATAGGCTTTAGTGTACTTCATATATTAAAGAAGAAGATAGCAAGGGATGTTTATTCAAATTAGCTAGGTTTCAATATGCCTATTTATTATTAATATGTAAAATGATCATTGGTATTTATTTTCTGCAATAGGCTAAACCTCCAAATAAAAAAAAAATGGAAATGTAATCAGTTTTTTTCATAGATGTTATATGTCTTAATAACAATTGTTCACCTGTACACTGTTCCTTTCTTCCCTTTATATTGAAGTATAATTGAGGCTACTTCAGATAAGATCAAGCCAGTGTGTCTATAAAAGAAGACAAGACTGAGTAGATAACATTTTATTTCCTCTAAATTTAATCGTTTTGTTTAATGGGCATGATTTAGCAGAGGGGAGAAAATACAAGATATGACAAGAGCCAATCTTGTAGACCGGTAGTTTTGTAGTTAACAATATGTGTTCATTTTTCTCCATGCAGAGCAGTCACTTTCTAGGTTCCCCTAGGACTTTGTCAGACATAGAGGGTTTCATCTTTAATCCTAAACCTTTGGTGATTAATAATGGAAGATATTGTTATTGATTTTTCCTGTATTTCCTCCGTTCACCCTTCACTACCAAACTCCCAACAATGAAGTCTTTAAATAGGAGAAAAATATCACAATAGTTTTTGCTCTCTGATCGTCCTGGATGAATAAATGTTTAAGGGATTGAAAGACTGAAACAAACCCAATATATTGAGAACCTAATATTGGAAAAATATTTCAAAATCTTTATTTCAAAACTAGCATTCAAAATACAGTAAAATATTCTATTAAATTCTAATGTTAAGCATCAGGTATTTTGACAAGAATTCTTTTTAGAATCTCTAAAACATACGTGCTAGTATGTAACATAAATCTAAAGACAAGATAGGCAGATTTCTTAAATGGAATAGTGGCTTCTGTCATTATATTTGAAATGATGTTAAGAGAATGAATATTCTAGTTTTTAATATAAAGCCACAGTTCATTGTACTTTAAGGAAACATTGATAATTGACCCTGTTATTTAAAGTATTCAAAAACACAAAAAGAGATTATTAAAAAATAATAAACTAGATTTGTTCATCTCTTGATGGAAATAGTTTCTACAAGTTGAAAAATCTATGTACACAGTGCACACAAATTTATTTATTTATGTCTAACAGCTTAGATATTGTAGTGTGTGTTTTCCTTACTCTTGTATCTTCTTATGATGTCATTGTTCTTTGCTTTACAGAACATGTATGTTTGCTCCTTGTATTACTGCAGTTGTTTGACCTAGGGACATGATCAAAGTAGCATGTTTACATCTAATGACATCAAAATAAGAAAATGGTTAGCACTGGAACAATTAGCTGAGAATATTATTTTTCACAGATTACACATAGTTGGAATGATATAGGTGTGCCTTCTTACAAGAAGAGATAAAACTCATTAGTATGATGACAACTCATATTCTGCAGTGGGTGTAAATTAACTATAGGAGAAAAGGCATGAGCATCTAATTAGTTTAAAGCCAGATTTACACATGTTAAATCACATTAACTTGAGATGAGCTATGTAGAAAATGATGAGGATAGTCTTAACTATACTGGAAAGAGAATACACTTATATTCATAAACAATAATTTCATTTAATGCTAATGAGTATTTGAAAAAAATCTAAAAACATCCAAGTATAGAAGAGTATTTTCTATCAATGTGCACACAAAGTCTCTGGTAACATCTCAAATATATTGGAAAATAATGTAATAAGTAAATAATTTTACCAAAGCTGAACAAGATCCAATATTTGAGAAATTTAAGCATAATCTTAAATTTACTTATGAGATCAAATTTGAATGGGATCTTCTGTTAAGATTGCATGGTATCTTGTCTTTGAATTTCTTACAGTTGTTCTTTTAATCATAAAGTTACTTCAGTTGCATGGATGATGTGTTCTAAGTAAAACCTTCCTTACATTGTTGAACTTGAAAAACTAGCCAATTGAATTTTAAAAAGATATATAAACCTTCCTTAATTTCATATTATGACATAATATTGTTTAAGAAAATCTAGTTACTGTTGCCAGTTCCTTTAAAGTTTGGGTTCTAGTTAATTTAGTACTTAAAGATTTGCTAAATGTTAAAATGTGAGCAAAAATTGCAACCATATTAGTACTTTGTTTTTCCACAGGAGTTTCATTCTGAGTATACAAAACTCTTGCATCTACTTTCCTACATCTCACTAATTTATTTTGTGAAAAGTTAAAAAGAACCCTAAAAAACTTGTGTCTACCTCAGAAAAACTTATTTCATTAATTTTTCTAGCAAACCATTCATACTTCCAGCAAATGAGGAATTGTTTTTTGTCCCCATTAGGTACGTGAGCTGTTTTTCTCTTTGATCATGTCAAAGTTTTATTAGTGGCTTTATGGAATCTTTCTAAATCAAAAAAGAAAAAGAAGAAAAACATGTGGAGCTGCCCTGTATCCATGAATCCAGGAAACTTGAATATTTGGATGCTGTTACTAGCAACAGTGACATTGTCCAGCTAATTGCTAATTTAAAAGGTTTATGGTCAGCAATTCCAGTGTATGGTTATAAGTGTGACTGTACAAATGAAAACAAAAGCTAGAAAGAAATAGATCCTTTCTCTGTTCTTGTTCTCCTATTTGTAAGAGTCTGCGTGCCAAGTCTTTCTGTTAAAAGCATTTTTTCAAACATGCCAAGACAACTTTAATTGGCATTATGTTTAAATGTTAATGAAATTTTGCTTTATTCCTATACTGTTGACTAATACAGGTATATTTATTGCCCATTATTCTGAACATGCAGGTGTTTATTTGGAGTTATTGTGGTGTTTAAGATCTTACAGGATTAACATTTGCGAAGTATGATGATTACTTATAATACCAATATCTGAACCTTCTAATTTAAGAAAAAATTCCCAAAGTTTAAGATTCTTTATGCCTGAAGAATGTTTTGTAAAGACTTTTCCTCACTGGGACAAAAAATACAGCTAAAACAACCTATGTTTGTTTTGTTTTTAAGACATAGTACAGCTAGAGTTTTAAGACAGAGTACGTTTTGTACATACACACATTCATGTTGTTAGACATTCAAGTGTTCTTATTGTGTATTTGGTCCTGCTTGTATTCTTGAATACAAGCAGGATCAAATCTATAGGTTTTCAATATATTGTTACAACAGCAGAGTACCTACCTACAGCTAGGTAGTGGTGGAATTACTACTATGCTATTATAGCTAGCCAAGTAATAATACCAGGATGAAAAATCTGTGCTTGCTTAAATTCCTTCTTCTGTTGAAATCTCTGGCCTGCTAATATCTCACTAATAAACAAATTAACTACTTGCATTTAACAATTAATTCTATATTATAGAATCATGATTATTCAATCATGATTGAATAGTAAAAGGACATTACTAAAGATACTATATTTGTCTCTCAAGCTTTTCATGATCTGGAAATCACTTGATGTCTTTAGCAGTCATGGTTACTGAGTTAGTCATATTCATTGTAAAAGCTAGAGTAGAAGATACTGATTAAGAAACACACTAAAAGTCTATTTTAGTCAGATGGAGTAAATTTTCACACCTGCATTTTAGGAAAGCTGGTGAAATTTTCCTTCCCTTGATGACTCTGTGAAATTACTAAGGAATTCTTATTTTTAGTCACATCAGCCTTTTTTTAACATAGAATGTCAACGGGATGACTCTAGTATATCCATCATCTAAGAAAATCATATGAAGTTTATTTCCAGGATGCTGAACGAAAAATCTAAAGATGATTTGTTTATTAATATATTTTATTAATTAATTATTACTTCAGTCTTCTGAAAGGAGCAGAAAAGTTTACAGGTCTTAAAAACATCTCAGTAAATCAGTGTTGTTTAAAAATAAAAAGTACAAATATTAAAAGCAAAATTCTCTTTTAAAAAGCCAGAAAATATACTCTGGTCCTGGACTAGTTTTTAATCCCATAAGTACATAGGCAAACAAGAATGTCTTCCACTATTTCTGAAAAAAGACTGGAGCATAACTGTGGTTTTCAATTGTGATGCTGTCCTTGAGAAGTTCTATTGATGCCTACACACTGGAAACTAAACCACCAGTAGTAGCTTGCAAAGTGTTCCACAACTGATATTGGTGCAGGAGTTAAAGGGTGTTGGAGGGCATGATACTTTAAATCTTTAGGTGCCAGACCTTTTATTTTTTTAGTGTTCTTTCACATATTTCTTACATTGCTTCTTTTCACATAGTTTATGTAAGTTTCAGAAAGAGTAGGTACTCCAAATGAAATACTTGGTATGTATTAAAATATGTATTTTTATTTTATTTTATTTTATTTTTGAGATTTATATGCTGCCATTCTCCTGAAGGACTCAGGGCGGCTTACAACAACAATCAATAATACAAATCACAAAATAAGTTAAAAACTCCTTTAAAACCATATTTAAAATTATCACAGTTTGTGTAACCCCTAGCAGATCAAATTATTTGACGGCAAAGCCACGTCTTCAGTTCGCGGCCAAAGGAGAGGAGGTCCAGGGCTATCCTGAGTTCGGTGGGCAAATCATTCCAGAGGGTCAGCGCTCCGACAGAGAATGCTCTCCCCCTGGGGGCCGCCAGTCAACATTGTTTGGCCGATGGCACCCTGAGGAGGCCTGCTCAGTGGGAGCGCACGGGATGATGGGAGGAAGGCAGGAGATGGTCCTGCAAGTACCCCGGGCCTAAGCCATGTAAGCACCAGCACCTACTTGATCACAATCCTATACAACCTACTTGAGAGTAAGTCCAATGAAGTCAGTGAAATGTATATCCAAAAAAACATGCAGTGCTGAACATTCCTTACTGTTTGGAGAAAGAAGTCTGAATTGATGATATCAAGCATTTCTTCAACACTTGTAAGCTTTTTTCATTGATCCAGTAAACAAATAGGATAATACTTTTTATTAAATAAAATATGTTTTTTTTAAATACAAAAATGAATTTATTTTGATATAGGAGGCTAACTGTTTCAAAAAGCTGGAATTGTTAAATAGAGTCATTTCAGTTCATTCAGTTCAGTTTCCTTTTTATGTAAACAAAACCATTTGCACAATGGTGATTCAAGGAGAATATCTTGGAAATATGATGTAACACATTAATGTACATGATGGAATCGATTTTTCCTCAATAAGGATGTATACACACTTACACACATTTTAGCTTTAAATTAATTAAAGATAGACACTTGTTTGTGAAAGCATCTCCCACATTTGCCCTTATGTGTAGATTTCACATTTAGTAGGAGTTGTTTGTTTTCCTTCTTAAAGGCAGAGTCCATCCAGTTGCAATAATGCATTGTAGTTTATATACTGTATCAGTGTACAATTGCAAACTACTGCAAGTTAGGTTAAATATTTGCCATGTTCTGTAGTGGTTCAGCAACTTGTTTATCAGTCAAATCTACTTTTAAGAGATATGATTAAGATATTTAGTGGCAACCTGTAACTAAAGGTATGTGAAGAAGGTAGTATCTATGTTAACTTGCTGAAACTTCATTAAAGTATGCAGATGAGTATGCTAGGCAATATTACCATTCTGTCTTTTTCTAATTATGTAACTATATGGGAAAAATGTCTTTTCTTCATTTGCTTATTTCTCAAATATAAAATTGCATATACTTTTATACTGTTCATTGCTGTAAACATTTAACTTCATGCTTTTGAATTATTTTCTAAACTATATCTTGACAATATTTTGATACTAAGTATTAATTATTCTGGTCTTTTTTCCCAGATTATTCCTTTCTTCTTTTCTCAAAAATATTAACACTTTTTCAGCTTCTATGGGCTATTGCATGAGATTCCTTTTTTTAACTATACAAATCAACACTTATTAAAATATTCTATAGGGGAAGCCAAGATACAAATTCATGTCAATCTTCCATGCCAAATCTGAATGGGAAAATGATCATTATAATTATCGTATTAGTTTATAAAAACAGAAATAATTACATATAACTTTGTATCTCTTACAAATGGTTGATATTCAGGAACAATAATTGGAAGTATTCCTTCAAACACCAGTTAACTATAAGATTCATTGCCAGTAATCATAAACAATGGTTCCAATTTATCTGAGCCAATGAGCATATTTCACTGCCAGCATTAGGGGCATTAAGTTGTGATATATTAGCTTCTGGAAAACACAATGGAGTTGGTAGTGCAATGGTCATGTCTTCTTCAAAGTTTAATTGGCCATAATGGAGAATACAAAGCAGAGTAATAGGTATTCAAACTGATACACACACACACATACACACACACACACACAAATACAAACAGTTACATAAACACATACCAGGGATGGTATTCAGCAGATTCTGACCAGTTCTGGAGAACCGGTAGTAGAAATTTTGAGCAGTTTGGAGAACCAGTAAATACCACATCTGACTGGCCCTGCCCCCATCTATTCTCTGGCCTCTGTGCATTGCATTTTTGGCCTCCACGCACTTGTTATAGATTCATTCCAGGCTGCTGGGATCGCCATAGCACTCTGCATGTCACATTTTTGGCCTTCGCACACCTCATTTTTGGCCTCTGTGCATTGCGTTTTTGGCCCTCCGCTGATCCCCACACCTTGGAATTGGCCAAAAATGTGATGCGCGGAGCGGCAATCAGCAGTGATGTGCTGTGGCAACCCCCACAGCCTGGAACAGATCTAAAACTGAGTGTGCGGAGGCTGAAAACGCGACCTGCAGAGGTCGCAAACAGTTGAAGGGTGGGGGCCGGCAGGTGGGCGGGGCTTTGGCAACATTTGATATATAAGACGCACAGACATTTCCACTCACTTTTAAGTGGGGGAATGCGTCTTGTACTCCGAAAAAAATGGCTAATATTAATTTGGTTGACTTCAAAAAGCATTTTATGTTTTTCTTTATGTTTTCTTAAGTGGTTTTTTTGCCCTGAACCATATAGAAATATTGTCATTAAATGAATTGATAAATGTAAAAAAAGTCTTTTCAGATTATAGGGAATTGAGGCAGGGAACTCTTAATCTTCATTGTAACAGTTGATGAAAAGTATTCTATTTAATCTACAAAAGATGTCAGAGAAAGAACAATACCAAATTTCAGAAAAACAATACAGCAAAACCTTGCCTGCAGTATAGCTAGTCCTTGACTCACAACAGTTAGTTTAGTTACCCTTCAAAGTTACAATGGCGCTGAAAAAAGTGATTTATGACTATTTTTCACACTTATGACCATTGCAGCATCCCCATGGTCACATGCTCAATATTGAGATGCTTGGCCATTGACTCATATTTATGATAATGTCCTGGGGTCATGTGATCACCTTTTACGACCTTCTGACAAGCAAAGTCAATAGGGAAACCAGATTCATTTAACAAATGTGTTACTAATTTAACCACTGCAGTGATTCACTTAGCAACTGTGGCAAGAAATGTCATAAAACAGGGCAAAATTCATTTAACAAGTGTCTCATTTAACAAGTGTCTCACTTAGCAACATAAATTTTGGGTTCAATTGTGGCCGTAAGTCAAGGGCCACCTTTAGATCTCCTTTCATCGAAAGGGATTATATACTGCAAGTTGATTAAAGTTTAATTCATGAATTAGTTACCTTGTTCAGTCTGATGCAAAACTTACTCAAGGAGATCTCTCTTTTGAAGCAGAGGGAGGGGGAGGACCCTATGCAGGGATGGGCCGAGGAGTATAGCCAATTTCTGGCAGATAAGATCGCTCAGATTCGGGACGGGCTGGACTCCAATTGTGCAGGGTCGATTGGAGAGGTGGCGACGGGTCTGGTTGTTTGGGACGAGTTCGATCCTTTTACTCCCGAGGAAGTAGACAGGATCATGGGGGAACTGAGCACCACCACGTGTTTGTTGGACCAGTGTCCCTCCTGGCATGTTTATTCGGCCAGGGAGGTTACACATAGCTGGATCCAGGCAGTGGTCACTGTGTCATTGGCTGAGGTGAGTTTCCCCACTGCCTTGAAGGAGGCGGTGGTGAGGTCTCTCCTCAAGAAGCCCACTTTAGATCCAGTTATTTTAAACAACTTTTGCCCTGTCTCCAACCTTTGCTTTATTGCGAAGGTTGTTGAAAGCATGGTGGCATGTCAGCTCCCGTTGGTCTTGGATGAAGCATCATACCTAGACCCATACCAGTCGGGCTTCAGGCCTGGGTACAGCACAGAGACAGCATTGGTCGCGCTGGTGGATGATCTGTGGAGGGCTAGGGACAGAGGATATTCTTCTGCCCTGGTCCTGTTAGATCTCTCAGTGGCTTTTGATACCTTCTACCATGGTATCTTGCTGCGGCACCTCAAGGAGTTGGGAGTGGGAGGCACTGTTTTACGGTAGTTCTCCTCCTACCTCTCTGGATGCTCACAAGCAGTGTTGGGTGGACAGAGGTCGACCCCGAGGCCTCTCACATGTGGGGTTCCTCAGGGGTCGGTTCTCTCTCCCCTGTTGTTTAACGTCTATATGAAGCCGCTGGGGGGGATCATCTGTGGTTTTGGGGTGGGGTATCATCAGTATGCTGATGATACCCAACTTTTTATATCCACCCCGAATCAGCCCAGTGATGCCCTTGACGTGATGTCCCAATGCCTGGAGGCGGTGTGGCTTTGGATGGGGAGGAACAGTCTCCGACTCAACCCTGCCAAGACCGAGTGGCTGTGGGTACTGGCGTCTCGGTTCCAAAGGAATATTCCATCTTTGGTCATAGGGGGAGAGGTGTTGCCCCCTGTGGATAGGGTGCGCAATTTAGGCATCCTCCTGGATGCATGGTTGATCTTAGAAGACCATGTTACCAGTGTGACCAGGGGAGCATTTGCCCAGATTTGTCTGGTGCACCAGTTGCGTCCTTACCTGGACCAAGATGCCTTACGCATGATCACCCATGCACTTGTCACCTCCCGGATCGACTATTGCAACGCTCTCTACATGGGGCTGCCCTTGAAAACCACTCGGAGGCTTCAGCTGGTGCAGAATGCGGCCGCGCGGGTAGTCATGGGAGTGTCCCAATGCTCCCATGTCACACCCCTCCTGCGTGACCTGCATTGGTTGCCCTCCAGGTGAGATTCAAGATGTTGGTGATTACCTATAAAGCCCTACATCGCTTAGGCCCGGGGTATTTGGCGGATCAACTTGGCCAGCAACAGCCCCATCGCCCGGTGCGCTCACACAGAGAGGGCCTACTTGGGGTCCCGTCGGCCAGGTAATGTTGGCTGATGGCCCCTAGAGAGCGAGCCTTCTCTGTAGACGCACCTACCCTCTGGAATCAGCTCCCCTTGAAGCTCCGGGTAGCCCCCGACCTTCACTCTTTCTGCCGTGACCTTAAAACATGGTTGTTTCACCAGGCTGGCCTGGATTGAATGCGGTTTTAATGGGAATTTTAGTTCTTTTATTGTCTGAATTTTAATCTGGACTTGTGTTGCTTATTGTTGTGAGCCGCCCTGAGTCCTTGCGGAGAAAGGGCGGCATATAAGTTCAATAAAATAAAATAAATAAAATTAAATAATAAAATCCAATTCTGGACTTAACTCCTAACAATATAATCCTATATCTGTTCAGAAACCAAGCTCTACTGAGTTTGGGGAGCTTTACTTCCAATTAAATGTGTGTATCGTATCTTAAATAGATTCGGTTTTAGGAGAAAACAAAAGACAAAAGGAGTCAAAAAGATATGAAAAAGTGAAAATGATGGATTGATTAGATTGTCTAATAATGAAAGACAACACAAATACAGTGGGCATACCAGAATAACATTTTGCTGATGTCATTCATGAGTCTAGCAATACCAATAGCACTTAGACTTATATACCGCTTCACAGTGCTTTACAGTCCTCCCTAAGCAGTTTACAGAGTCAGTATATTGCCCCCCAACAATTTGGGTCCTCATTTTACCCACCTCGGAAGGATGGAAGGCTGAGTCAACCTTAAAGATAGATGGGCTGTTAACTTCTTCCAGGCTGAAGGCATCATCTCTATTGTTCATTGAATTCAGGGTGTCTTTCTTCAGTTGCCATTTTCAGTTGCAACAGAATTTATCTGTCCACCTGAATTTTATCTCCATATTTATCTCATATTTAACTACTCTTTTCTAATCTCTTAAACTATTAATTTAACCATAAACATTAAAAGATCATTAAATTCCATTCTTTTCTAGAACATTTAGTTTTCTTTCTTTAAGCATATGTTCCGTTGGGCTTTCTCACCGCATTTGGAAGAGATGTGTTTGCATGGCCAGATTAGCCTTGAAGAAACTAGAGTGTAGGTTAGTGGTTTGAAGGATAGTTTTGAATGTCTCTTTCACACAAAGTAGTGGAAACTCCACAAAACAGTGCACTTCGTCCTTTCTAAAGACTGAAATAAAGCTGCCATATTGCTTCGTGCCTGCTTCTTCTGGCAGGTCCATTAGCTGGAAAAGGCTTCTATGTGTGTATGCAGGTACCAAAGCTGTTCCAGTGCTTCCAAGGAGCTACTGGAAGTGCCAGAAGATGCATTTTCAAATGCACAATTTATGATACAAAATTCTTTTCCAGCTAGTAGGTTTGTCGGAGAAGGCAACTGAAGATAGAAATGCAATTACATCAAATAAACAAGTTTATACTTTGGGAGTCTTTCTGATCTCAGTGTTAAATATGAACGTTCAGATGTTGCTGGGTTAGATAAGTAAATCATCTGAAACTATAACCAAGCCCTTAAAAATGGTTATTTGTGCACTGATGTCAGCCAGGTTGAAAAAATCTGGAATTCTTAAAAGATAGTTTAGGCTGTGCCCATCATGCAGAATGCAACTGATTGAATGCACCTGGGCTGGCCAAACTACATTTAGATACTGGTGCTTGTCAGTACAATTTAAAGCATTGATTTTGAGCTTTAAATCAGATTTGGGGAATTTAAAGACTTGCCATTGGCTATGAAACCTGAAGCTGTCCCTCCCTTCTTCAAATATTTAAACAAATAATAAACTATTGTTTTCATTTGTACTAGTCTGTGTATACTCTGAAATATTCTTTTCTCACTTGCCTGCTGCAAAAGGCATTGATTAGCTAATGCAAGATAGAAGATGTTTTAGTAGTCATGATACATTTCTGAAATGAGCTTCTTAGACATCTTTGAAAGTATTCAGAAAAATTCCAAAGAGCCATTTCTTCCAATTGTTTTTTCTTGATTTTTTTTAGGTGGGGGTGATTTTACTTGTAATTGTTGTATTTAAAACTTAATGATTTTATGCTGGCTGGGGGGGGGGAGGGCTGTTTCATTGCATTGCTTCATTATATTTACTATCTTGAACTGTGCATTCTTAAACTTAGCCTAAAAAATAAATGAAATGAAAAGACTGTCTTTTCCTTATGAAAGAATGCTACCAGATTCTATATTGGAAACATTTATAGTAGAGTCTTTCTATTGATGTAGTAGGATCCAGTCTCCTCCTCCTTTTTTTTTTCTCAAATCCTTGAGGATTTGGGGTTTTTTTATTGTTGGAAAAGCATAGTCCGTGTGTGTGTGTGTGTGTGTGTGTGTGTGTGTGTGTGTGTGTGTACATATATAATCTTTGTCATTTTGTAAAGTTAATCATCAAACTTCAAATTTTCACTGATAGTTACAAGGTATATGCATTAAATTTATACAAATAAATTCCAAAAAAATGGATTTCAATGGGAATTGAATTAGTTGTTTTAGCTTAGCTTTAATGTAGTTTTCAGTGTTTTAATAGGTGCAAGTACACATTGCCTGTGATTTGCAATTATTATATTCTCAAAAGCAAACAAAGAAATAAAGAGAAGAGAATCCAGCTGCATTCCCAAAAGACTAAACTCTTTTACTAATGAGCTCCCTTGTATTCTAAAAGAAATTTGTATTTGCAAAATACAGTAACTTGAAAATTACTGTGATAATATAAATGTAGAAATATGGGGGAAATGGGATATCATGGTGGGATTTGCTTGTCATGATATGGTTGATCATGGTGTTTGAACAGTAAACATACAAAGCAGAAATTTGTGGATTTTTTTTAAAAAATCTGTGTATATATGTTTATATGTACTTTAAATCAAGTTACTATCTGAATATTTTTCTGCACTTTTAAGATAGGAAAAAGTTGTAAGGAAGAGTTGGCTGGCAAACTGTTCATTGCAGCTTTGTCATTATTATTATTATTATTATTATTATTATTATTATTATTAATTAAATTTATATACCGCCCTTCTCCTGACGGACTCAGGGCGGTGAACAGCCGACTAAAAACCAATACAAAAAAGTTAAGATTGTACTAAAACAGATATAAATTAGGCTGAGAGTTTAAAAAGCAGAATAAAAACTCTAAAAAATTTTAAAAAGTAAAGGGATCAGGCAAGTCCGGCAAGTTGAAAGAGATAAGTCTTCAGAGCCCGACGAAAAGTCCGGAGGTCGGCAATTGTTCTCAGTTCTGGAGGAAGATCGTTCCAGAGGGTGGGGGCTACCACAGAGAAGGCTCTCCCCCTGGGGGTCGCCAGCCGACATTGTCTGGCTGACGGCACCCTGAGGAGGCCCTCTCTGTGGGAGCGAACCGGCCGGTGGGAGGCAATTGGTGGCAGAAGGCGGTCCCGTAAGTACCCTGGTCCTAAGCCATAGGGCGCTTTAAAGGTGATTACCAACACCTTGAAACGCACCCGGAAGTCAACCGGCAACCAATGCAGCTCACGCAGGAGAGGTGTCACGTGGGAGCGCCCCGTCGCTCCCATAATCCCCCGCGCGGCCGCATTCTGTACCAGCTGGAGCCTCCGGGTGCATCCCAAGGGGAGCCCCATGTAGAGAGCATTGCAGTAGTCCAAGCGAGACGTGACGAGCGCCTGAGTGACTGTGCGTCACAGCTATGTTTAGCTTCATAAAATATGAAATGAAGTGACAGTACAATATGCATAGTCAACTTTATGAATCTTACATAGCTAATTGAGAAGATCTCACAGCAAAAATTCTTTTTGTTATACACAATTCTGAAATTTTCCTTTTTTAATGTAATGAGATACACTGATTTTTGTTAAGGATTTCTTTATTTTGTTTCAATAATTAGTATATTTTAGAATTAGGTATATATTGCAAGGCAATTAAATTTGATTATATTCTATGAATTTTATTAAAATTAGTTGTGAAAATTTAATTAAAAATTCATCATTACATATTTTAAATCAGTTCATTGGGAAGTTTCTTCTACTCACATTACTGTGTTGTGAACATATTTTAAATTTTATTCAGATCCATATTGGATTAATGGTGATTCCAGTTATATATAAAATCTAGTGGCTAAGCTGTAGTGATGGCAATGTTTCACAAGTCTCAACTGTGAAAAATGTTTCTCTTTAAAATGTAATTAAACAAAATAAGTGCTATAATACAAGAAGCAACAATATGATAGTGGTAAAATAAAACAGTATAATAATATTCACAGTTATTTATGTAATTATTGTGTATAACTAAATGTATTCTAATAATATAAGCAGAGTTTTCTTTTGTAATGTACATCACCAGCACCTACTGATTTTTATCCTGATTTTTAAAATTTTCATTGAAATCAGTTACTTTTCAATTGATTAAAACTGATTTCTACCTAGATAGTCCTTGGTGATATTTAATTCATGCAATGTAATGTTTGAACCACAACTTCAATAAGTGGAGAAGTTGTCATTTTAGCTATAAATAGAAAAGCATTAGGTAGATTCTAAAGGGAAAAATAAATCAGGAAGCAATGTCCTCAGAAATTTAAGAGACAAATTTATTAAAGGAGAATAAATGCATGGAAGTTCATGGAAAGCATGAACAAATGAAATATGTTGTAAAAAAAATTATGACATGACTATCACATATTGGTTAGATTCACACATAATACTATACTATAAGAGGATTGGTTTGGTTGTGGTTTAGGGATGGCTCTAACCAATATTGTTTATAAATCCTGGTTTATAGCTGAGTTTATGTGAATCTAAAAATTGTGGTTTCCTTAGACCAGAGTTGAGCAAAATTACATAATATGATTGTGAACACAGTTGATGATTTTGAACCAGCTTGATAATTCTGTAACTGAAGCCTTCTTATCAAAGCATACAACTTTATGTGTGTCTTCCATTAATTTTTACAGAAGACAAATAAATGATAGTTCATTTAAGAGAGAGAGACTGAACTAAGTGTCATGTAAGATATTTAACTTAGATGCTATAATTATGTTTCCATAGGACATTGAAATAATATACCATACTTGACATATGAATGTTTTTTAAGAAGTAAATATCAGCTATTCAGAATTTTTAAATATAAAGTAATGCAAATAATAAATTGGGAGAACCATTATTGGGAGAGCAAGAAGCATCTCAGTTTTCTTTTTGTACCTTCTTTGGTTTTGAGGAAAGGCGTTTCCTGAAACTGGTACTTTGGGATATTTAACTTAAGTTCCAGAAGGTAATCTTAAAAACAATCACTGGTTCAGAAGAACACATTGAAATTATTTAATAAATAAATAAATTTATACAGTGGCATTTGAGCTTAGAGTAAAGTTAAAGAAGTTAATTAACTATTTGTTTTAACTTAAACAAATAATTATTTTAACTAAGTTAAAATTAAGTTGAACCTAGTTAAAGAACAGAATAATTTATGCAGAGAAGTGTTAAATAGATGTGTAAGAAACATTGCTGCCCATTATTTTTATTTTCTAAGTGAAAGGAGAGGGTTCATATGGAGCCAAGGCATTCTTGTAAATAAAATCATGCTAGAGGCATGATTTTAGATCATGATTATTTTTCAGCATGCCTGCTTCCCATATTTTGAATTCAAAGAATAAAATAAATACATTATTTTTTTAAAAAGGTATTCCAAGGTACAGCCTGTTCTCAATCTGTGATCTGGATCATAAAGATTAATATGTTCCCTGAATACTAACATACAGCTGAGAAAAGGTGTCATTCCTTTAAGAGCCTTGAACAAATGGTTCCTTTAGGAAAGCAACTTTTTTTTTAATAGGCTTCAATCAGGCTTCAGGCGCAGACACAGCACGAAAATGGCATTGGTCACCCTGGTGAATGATCTCTGGCGAGCCTGGGATGGGGGTTATTCCTCCATCCTGGTGCTACTTGACCTCTCAGCGGCTTTTGATACCATCGACCATGATATCTTACTGCGTCGTCTTGGGGGGTTGGGAGTGGAGGGCACTGTTTTACAGTGGTTCTCCTACCTCTCAGGCCGTATGCAGTTTGGGCAGGGGATCAGAGATCCTCCCCAAGGCCCCTCACTTGTGGGGTGCCACAGGGATCGGTTCTCTCCCTCCTGCTCTTTAACATCTATATGAAGCCGCTGGGTGAGATCATTCATGGTTTCGGGGTGCAGTATCATCAGTATGCTGATACCCAACTTTACATCTCCACCCCAGGCCAACCTAGGGATGCCCTTTCCGTGATGTCTAAGTGCCTGGAGGGGGTGCGGGTCTGGATGGGTTGGAACAGGCTCAGGCTCAACCCCTCCAAGACTGAGTGGTTGTGGATACCGGCGTCCCATGATCTAGCTTCCCCATCGTTATTGATGGGAGGGGAGTGTCTTGCTCCCTTGGAAAGGGTTCGTAACCTTGGTGTCCTCCTTGACTCACGGCTGTCTTTAGGGAACCATCTAACGGCCATGACAAGGGGGGCATTTGCACAGGTCCGCCTGGTGCGCCAGTTACGCCCTTTTCTAGACAGGGACGCCCTCCATATGGTCATTCAGGCTCTCATCATCTCTCGACTGGATTACTGCAATGCCGTCAACATGGGGCTGCCCTTGGGGTGCACCCGGAGGCTCCAACTGGTCCAGAATGCGGCCGCACAAGTAGTTACAGATGCTTCCCGCTATTCTCATATAACACCACTATTGTGCGAGCTACACTGGCTACCGGTGGTCCTCTGGATCCGCTTCAAGGTGCTGGTACTCACCTATAAAGCCCTTCATGGCACAGGGTATTTGCAGGATCACCTCCTACCAGCCTACTCCGCCCAGTGCGCTCACATAGGGCTGCCCTCCTCCGGGTCCCCTTGGCCAGACAGTGTCAGCTGGCGGTCCCTAGGATGAGGGTGTTCTCTGTGGCCGCACCGACCCTCTGGAATGGGTTGCCCTCCAGATTCCAGACGGCCCCGACCTCCGCACCTTCCGCGCCGACCTAAAGACATGGCTCTTTCACCAACTTCCCTGATCTGCTATGGATTTTAACTGGGATTTCAGGGATTTTAAATTGGTTTTAATTATTATTTAAATTGTAATTATTGTTGGGTTGTTTTATTGTTGTGAGCTGCCCCGAGTCCTATGGGAGAAGGGCAGCATATAAATCTGACTAAATAAATAAATAAATAAATAATAAATAAATAAATAAATAAATAAATAAAAAAAATGGAGAAACCTGAGGAAGAAAACAGGTTTCTTGAATGGATAGGAGACAAATGTTTTATTCAGACCTGTGAGGTCTGAAGTAATTCTTAAACAGTTTTTAACCTTGCATAGTCATCTTCCGCTCCTATTTATTATAGAAAGTATTATATGGGATATTTTTTTCACTAGGTTTGCATGCTTAGATTTGCTTTAAAAATATTACCTACTTTAAGATCAGATACTGTATGACGTAAATAGTTGAGAATTAATATTATCCAGCAACCCTGAATTGATTTATTTTGAATCTGATTATATTGATCAAAGCTGGAAAAGGACTTAAGCTTCTGCTGAAATGTTCATAAAATTTTGACTCGTGTAACTGAGAGAAATAGTATTTATCAAAGTGATTTGATTTCTGCCTTGATTATACATGAATAATATATTCATTTTCACTTATTTTCACTTATATTTTATTATACAGCAGTATCCTATGATTGGATAAGAGAGGAGACTTATGACAGTAATTGAACAATATATGGAATATTCAGTAAAATGATCTGAATCATGTACAGCTTTTTAGGCTTTTCTAAAAACAGCTTATCATATGCTTTTCTAAAAACAGCTTATCATTAGTTTATCAGTATTAAGGAAAATAAAAATAATGGAAAAATAGGGGGAGGAAAAAGGGAATAAGACAGTGTGAGAAAAGGGGAAAGAAAAAAAGGCATTGACACTGTACACGTGTCTATATAGAAAGAGGATAACTGAAAACCTGCTCTTGTTTCAGTATTCTGCAGCAACCATTGGTATTATTGTATTTTAAAAAACAGAGATCACTGGTTTATGAAATAGAAACGGGAAAAATTTTAAAACATACACAATAGCAATAGAATACTTTAACCAAAACAAATGTGTACTGTAATTTTCTGCCCTAAGTTTTTAATCATTTCACTGCATAGAAAAATATTCTAAATATTCTGCAATTTAATTAATATTCATCTGTAAATATCAGAAACTGATTCAATATTCAGTAGGGCTAAGGGCGCTACTCAGTTAAGTTGCTTTTTTATTTCTTACTTCTGTTCCAACTTTGCATATATTTATTTAAGTTTGGTTTTCTCCCCAACAGGACTGCCTCAGATTTTTTTCCAACACTGCATAACAGCCATCTGGGGTTATGAAGTCAGTCCTAGATGGCCTTGCAGATACAACCTTCAGAACAATTACAACAGACCTTCTTTACATGGGTTCTAACGACATCCAGTACGAAGACTTTAAAAGTGACATGGCCTCCAAATTAGGATACTACCCACAGAAATTTCCTCTGTCTTCTTTTCGAGGTGATTTCCATCCCAAAATGACTGCAGGAGAAGACGCCTCTTTAGGTGCACAGCCATCGGATCAAATCAATATTACAGATTTTTACAACAAAACCTTGTCCCCCTTTAAGGAGAATGAGGAGAGCATACAGTGTGGTGATAACTTTATGGACATGGAGTGCTTCATGATTCTGAACCCCACTCAGCAACTGGCCATTGCAGTCCTGTCCCTCACCTTGGGCACCTTTACTGTTCTGGAAAATCTTCTGGTTTTAATTGTCATCCTGCAGTCTCGAAGCCTTCGCTGTAGGCCTTCTTACCATTTCATTAGCAGCCTGGCAGTAGCTGACCTCCTTGGCAGTGTAATCTTTGTCTACAGTTTTGTTGATTTCCATGTTTTCCATCGGAAAGACGGCCCTAATGTGTTCCTTTTCAAATTGGGTGGAGTTACAGCCTCATTCACTGCTTCAGTTGGAAGTCTTTTCCTCACGGCAATAGACAGATACATATCTATACACAGGCCCCTCTCCTACAAAAGGATTGTTACCAGGTCAAAGGCTGTTGTAGCATTCTGTGTGATGTGGACAATAGCTATTGTAATAGCCGTTCTCCCTTTGCTTGGTTGGAATTGCAAAAAGCTCAATTCTGTTTGTTCAGATATATTCCCCCTAATTGATGAAAATTATCTGTTGTTCTGGATTGGGGTCACCACCGTACTCCTGCTATTTATTGTTTATGCCTATATGTATATACTCTGGAAAGCTCACAGCCATGCTGTTAGGATGCTCCAGCGTGGAACTCAAAAGAGCATAATAATTCATACTTCAGGGGACGGTAAAGTGCAGCAGATCACTAGGCCAGAACAAACACGTATGGACATTAGGCTAGCCAAAACTTTAGTCCTCATTCTTGTGGTTCTGATCATCTGCTGGGGTCCCCTACTTGCTATTATGTTGTATGATGTCTTCGGGAAAATGAACAAGCTTGTCAAGACTATCTTTGCCTTCTGTAGTATGCTGTGTCTGCTGAATTCCACAGTGAATCCAATTATCTATGCTCTGAGGAGTAAGGACCTGAGACATGCTTTCAGAAGCATGTTTCCACCTTGTGAAGGGACCGCACAGCCTCTTGATAATAGTTTGGAGTCTGACTACCAGCACAGACATGCTAACAATCCAGGCAATGTCCATAAGGCTGCTGAAAGATGCATTAAAAATACAGTTAAGATTGCTAAAGTGACTATGTCAGTCTCTTCAGACACTACTGCGGAGGCATTGTAAAACAAAGACAACGTTTGGGAGAAGAAAGTGAGAGAAAGCAGGAGAAAATCGTGACTTCAACAATTTATTTTTCCTCAAATGTACCATTTTAAATTTTACTCTTTAAATGATTTTTTAAATTAAATAGTAGCCCTTAAATTAAGTAGTACCCCAAGTTCTATAAACAAGGACTCAGATTTTGTTTTTAGAAATGGATTTCTCAATTGGCAAAATGTAAAATGACTAGTAATTGCTTAACCCCATTATTATGTACAAAAACATCTCATTAATCAATGAGAGAGGTTTGTATGCTAAGGGAAACATATTAGATGTTGAATTGAAACATGCACAATGCTATAATCAGAACTAATGTTAATTTTATAATTGCATTTAATTTTGGTATGAAATACATTAATGGTAAGTAAGTTTTCATACCATCCTCTCCTCCAAATGCAGCAGTACTGGACTGTAAACATTTTGTATTATGTCTTGTGAAATGTGCAACGTTTACTGTATGTTACTGATATTCGTTTACTCGAAGTTATTAAGTAGATTTATGTAGATGTAATGTAAAGTATGTGATGATGTAACCCTTCCACCTATCATGAAAATACTTCCCGTACTTTGAAGAATTTCTGTGAGATATACTGAAAATTTTATGTTCTTAGTGTTTTTAGTGAACTTAAAGGGAAAGGCTTTACATTGGTTCTCTTCACATTTGAAATCCCTATGAAGCCTGAAATTCCTATACATGGGAATAGCAACAGCAACAAACTATAACAACCTTTTTCTTTGCAGAAGAAAATTATATTGCTCAAACTGCAAAAAGTAATTTTTAACAGATCATTGGCTTTTTGTTGGAAACGGTTTATGATGTAAGAGGCAAGATATCAGGCATTGGCTTATTTAACTGGAAATGATTTCATCTGGCCAGTTGCTAGCAAAGGGTCTCCAAAGACAACATGTGACCAGTGTACAAAGTTATCACTGTGATATATACTTGAAATGTGTTGCATTCCTAAGTCCCTGGTTTCAATGCATTTTGAAAGCTGAGATGCCAAATTCTAATTTTTGGTCATAAATGGATAAAATGTTGCTATAGTACTTCTTAAAATATGTGGATATGTAATTACTATCTATGTATTTGTGTAAATTGTGCGTGAATTCTAAATAACTGTAGGTTACATTAATATTGTTAAGATAAGAAATTGTGACCAAGTGTTTTCTTACATTTGTTGTTGCATTCTTTGCACATGAATTCTGTTTTTAAAAGTGAGTTCTTTCAGCCAAATCCATAACAAAAATTCAGCATCGTATTGGAAAAAATCCAATCTGATACCTAAAAAAATAATGTTCTGGTATTAACAAGATAGTCTTGCTAAGAAGACAAAAGTGCTGATTGGCTTGTTGTTTAGTCAGAATAATTAGAAAAATTATTGAAAAAGCAGACTATCACTATGAACAAATATAGAAAGCCTAAAATAGACATTTGCAAGTGTCAGAATTAAGCCACAACAGCAGCAAAATGAAGAGAAGCCTGTTTGAAAACCTCCAAATCTTCATAATCTCTGCCAGAATTACAAATGCATAGATAGAAATTTAAATGCCAAACCTTAAAAAACAAAACGAAACATGCAAGCCTTAAATTCCTGATCACAAAGTAGGATTCTTTGGATCACCATGATCTAGCCAAGGTGACTTATGCTTGGAAGCAGAGTTTCATGCTGTGAATCCTCTTATTGACCAGGTTATATATGTAGAGGAAGATGCTACATGAACAGTTTCCGTTTCTGGAGTCTTTATTGGTGGTTTAGAACTATTTATTTATTTTTATTTATTTGTTTAGATTTGTATACCGCCCTTCTCCTTGCGGACTCAGGGCGGTGAACAGCCAAATAAAAATAGTACACAAAAGTTAAACAATTTCTTTAAAAAAGCATATAACTTTGGCTAAAAATTAAAACCATTAACCATTAAATATTTAAAATACCCAACCCTATAATACAGATCTTAAAAATTCAGCGGGGTCAGGCTAAACCAGCAAGTTGAAAGAGATGAGTTTTCAGGGCCCGACAAAAAGTCCGGAGGTCAGCAATTATCCATAGCATCAGGACACTAAACCTATTGTTATCCATTGTCAACTAGTAGGTGTATAAATTCAGATCCTTATATGCAACAGGACTTACAACTACCATATGAAAAGATGATTGGTCAACAGTAGATAAACTGAAACCTAAAATATTAGAAACTGGGAATAAATAAATAAATTTAATTTCATTGATAAGCAAAATAAAGTGCTAAGTTCAAAGGTAGCGCTTAACCAGTGATACCCAGTACAGTAGGACCTTTTTTCTTACGCTATTTGCATGGAAGATTTTTATTCCAGGAATGTAGAAAGGGAATGAGTTCAATTTCATCTCCATCTATACTCCTGACATGGTTGACATCTCTGTTTGGTCTTCTTCCATTCTCTTCTTTTTTCTTTCTTTCTTTCTTTCTTCCTTTCTTCCTTCCTTCCTTCCATACATACATACATACATACATACATACATACATACACACACACCCAATAAAATCCTTGATGTGGCTGCTGTTGTAATAGATTAAATCCTTAGGAAGGTGACCCAGAAGAACATGAGCCCTTCTCATGAGAAAGAAAACACTAGCCAGCTCTATTGATGTTCATGGTCAGGAATTTCTGCTTTTTAAAGTGCAAGATCAGTTATAAGAAATGTCTCCCCACACCCCCATCTGAAAATTATAGTTACATATAGGCTGGATACATACTTTATGCCAAGAAGCCATAATGTGGCTTGTTTTATTATAGTATATGAACCCAACAATTCTGGCTTGCGAATCAGGATTCATGGCTTTGCATGTTATATGAATCTAGCCAATTAAACAAATTCATACTTCATAGTATGAAGATGAACCTAGTTGCAGACTAGGATTTTTGATAGCTTTGAATAGTAAGGCTTCTGTTTTATTCAAGAAAAGATGCAGAAAATGGAAGAAGCATACATTACCCTTGATGTTTCCTTGGGCTGCTCCTGTTTTCATGACAAAGGGGACCTAGCTACTGAAAGAGGCTATGATTACATTGATAGTGCCTTATTTTTTTTTATCACACTAGTTCTATGGCAAAATTAAAGAATCCTGAAAATTAGCATTAAAAATAGCTTTGTTACCTCCACATAGTAATTAATGTAGGTAGAAGCTATATATAAACTGGTTACAGTAATAGGAATTCATAGAGTTGTAATCCAATATACCCTGAGAGAAGAGATAAGAAGAAAGCTAATACGTTGTATTTACAATATTAGTAAATTGTACCTGAATAGAGAAGAATCCAAGACTGGTGATCTAAACATGGGTTGATTCAATCTTATTAATTAGCTGGGTCACTAGAAGGAAAATAAGAATTTCATTCTGATGAGCAACCACCAAAAAAGTCCCAAACAGGAACAGAAAAAGATACCTCTAAAGAATATAATTTTGGCTTATTGCTTAATATCACATTACTGTTGGGCTGAGGATAAAAAAAAAGTCACTGTTTGAATTTGAGAGATGCAGGGTAATTAAAAGGGACTAAGCTGATGCTTGGCAATACATACATGGAATTTAGCACAATAAATATGTCCCATATCTTCACATCTTAGGAAGGACCAAAAAGCTGGCAGCTTTCATATCTTATCCTGTGGGCCATCAATTAAACAGCAAATATTGCAGATTAATTTCGTTGAAATATCCACTGGAAATTCTTAGAGAGAGAGAGAGACTGCTTTTTGGTTAAAGCAGTGCTCATTGTTCAAGAATTCAAGTCCCCATAATAGACCATTAGTATGAGTCTGAACATACACTAAATGGAGAGGGGAACAAATTTTGTTACCTGTATGCTCTTAGCCATTGCTGACTGGGTAGAAACTGATGTAATTTGAAGTGAATATTTTCTACATCAATAGGAACAATTTTCAATCAGAACATTTAGGAGCAAAAAATACCCAAAGTATAAAATATAAAATAATTTCAAGAGCCATTTTTAAACTTAATTCTTGTGACTTTAATGCAAAGTTGTGTGGATTTCTGTTTTATGTATTCAAGTTGCTATCTTTTGTGATTAAAATAAACTTTGGGACAATGGGGCTGTCATGGCACTTACCATGGTGCTTATTGATAAAGAAACAACTTCCTGTGAAATACTATGTCCTCATCAATATATTCCATTTAAGTAAATAAGTATTTTTCCTTTAAAAAGCTCTTTTTACACAATGTACATTATAATAACACCATTTTGCAACTGAGCTGGCTATGAAGTCCCTACAAAATGAATGCTAAATATAATTGTTGCTATTTTACTTAGATTAGCTGCTTTTAAACCATCCTTTAGGGCAGCTATTCTCAAAACGCTTGGGAAGGGAAACATCATCAAACGCTTGGGAAGGGATTCTTCTCCATAACTAGTCATTCTGAGGAATGCTAGATTTCACACGACTCTAAATTAGGGACTTAAACATTAGTGGGGCCAAGTATCTGCATTTTTCTTCATTTCTTTCTCTTCCTCTCTGACTTGGGGTGGGGAAAAATGCAAACATTGTCCATTTGCCCGAGAACAGAGCTTCATATGCTTCAGTACATGCGTTAACAGAGCTTTGCAAATAAGGTCCTTGATTCCAAGACTGGATACTGTTTTTATTGTGTATTTGTTAGTTGTATATGTCCTGAAAAATCCATACTCCTGTTGAGGAATCTATAGAGTAGGATGCGTATATGTATGTATACATGCACGCAAGACAGTTTTCACATCTAAGGCGATATACTGTGAACGAAGAGGTCCATTGATTGCATTTTATACATTTCTTACCTACTTTTAAAAGTTGTGGTCTTTTCTGCAGTTTCTGTTCCACAAGGGCCATTAGTTCTTAATCCTGTGCAAAGACCACAAGAGCCCTTAGATAGCAGTAAGGGACAGTTCCACTCTTCCTCAAATGTACCTGAAGGAGGCAGGTGAGGCTCAGGGCAGCTGAATAAAGCTGCACTTCTAGCATGTAGTTTGGGTAGCATTAGGCAATGAATGGCCAACTGTTCTCAGACTGATCACACTGTTGATCATTCAGCCACCTGGTGCTAGGCAAGCCCTTACTGTGTCGTTCCTTATGGGGTGCCTCAATTGGCATGCCTTTTCCAATCCATCTTAGTCACTAATTGCTTTCTATACATTTCGCCAGGCATCCCTGCCTAAATGGAGTATTTTCATTCCCAGAGGCGCCGTATGTCACCTCAATAGTGGATGGAAAAGAGGGGGGTTGCAGTATCCTTTGATAACCTGCTTGTGATCCTCCAAGATAAGCCATTTAGCCAGCCATTGTCGGAAAAACAAAGCATTTAGACCAGAGAGGCTCTAGTAGTCTAATCCACCCAATCAATTCTCCTGCTTTAATGCAGCATGGGGAAGCGAAAGCCTTGTTTAAGAAGGTCTGCTAGGAGAAGAACCGTTCCTTTGGAAAATGTTCTCCCCAAATGTTCACATTCCCTGCTAATAGCCTAGCAGCTTAACCTTCATTTTTTCGTAGTTGCCCGCCCGCTCTCACAAAGCGAGTGTTTTCACGACTAAAAATTATGTGTATTAACTTTAAATGTTGCTGTATATCTGTACCAGAAATCATCAGTGTTATTATGTAGAAATTAGATTGTCCCTCATCTTAATGTACATTTGTATATTTCTTATTCGATGCTGTGCAATCACTCTGAATTTCTTTTTTCTTGCACTGATGAAAATGCCTCTTGTATAATAAATAAACTTCTTCCTGTGGTGAATGTATGTAAATAAAATTAAATAAAAACATTTAAAATGTCAGTTATAAAAGCAGTGGCCTGAAAAAGGGATATCTGTCACAGCTGAATGGAGAAATCAAGTTGCTATGACATCTGAAAAGTTCCAGGGATGCAATGAGAAAGTTTTTCCTTGTAATAGCTAAGTTGGTTTTCTGTAGCTTTTTATTTCCATTGTTTCCAAGTGAAGAGCCTAAAACTCAACGATGTCTGTAAACCCAACATTATAACCTCCTTAAAGTACACTGTGTTGTTAGATGTTTGTTTGAGCTGGTAGCACCCCTTGCAACTGCTGTGATACGTTTCTGTTGGCGATTTGTATTACTTTGTACATGAGTACTGGTAAGACTGTCATGAAAAGTAGCTTCTGCCATTAAACTACCTATAGCGGAATAGTATATAATGTTACAAATGTGTTACTACCATGCCATATTTTATTTCTCCAGTGTAATTAAACTTATTTATTTGAAATCAACTACCTGTTTATTTGAATGTGAAATGATTTTGAGTACATTTTCTCGCTTTGTACTGGGTTAACCACGAGGAAATTTCAAGATTCTGAAAGATTTTTTTTTTACTGTAACAACAAACAAGATTTTTGTCATATAGAAAGCTGTCCCCCTCTTGCCTAAACCAAACTGTCCATTTGGTTTAGGCCTGCAGGTAGCCCTTGTTCAGCAACAGAAGTTATCACAGTGCTTAATGATGAGACTTACATCCATTCCTCATAATTGCGGCTCTTACAACATCTCCACAGACAACCCTGCAGCTTCCTGTGTCACGTGATCCCCATTTGTGACTTCATTGCCAGTTTCCGACAAGTAAAATCGGTGGGGAAGCTGTCAGGAAGTTGCAAGCAGATCGCGTGACTATCAGATTCTGAAACCGCACAGGATTTGCCTAACAATGGCATTGTTGCAATTGCCATCGTAAATTGGTGCGGTCATGTGAAATTAAGCTTTATGACCACATCACTTAGCACAACATTCCCAAGGTTGGAGATTGTCCAAACTAAAAGTGTGACTGGAGCTCTGTGTCCTCTTTTCTTGATTGTGCACTAAAGGCTCATATTTATCCTAAGTGTGCAAAGTTCCTAATTGAAAGTCTAGCTGTCTATCGTCCATTCATCTGGTCTAAACCATGTCCATCATATTCTCCATTCAGAGCAAAAGCCAACTAATAATTTCATTTTCTGCAATGTAATTATGGCTTATCATAGTTCCCAATCCAATTACTAACCAGCTTGATACTGCTTTCCTGTCTGTGCAATTGTTTAATTATGTAATATTTTGGACAATACATCTCAGTTTTGCATTGCTGCAGATACAAAGTAACTGTTGGGAAATACATTACTTCTACAGATGCAAGAATGTTCCCATGAATATTAGATATATTTTTATGAATGCATGAAAAAGACTCTCCATTGGCTGTTCTTCATTTTACTCAAAATCTTTTAGAACTCAAAATTATTAAATTATATTATAATAATTAATGCACAAGTTCAGATTCAAACTGATGCATCACTCCATCTGCTCTTGAAAGCAATTTATACTTACTGCCAGGTATTAGTAGCCCTGCAACCCTAGGAAGGTGCCCTTACAAAGTGCTACCAGCTGGGTCATCTGGACCAAGGCTTTTTTTAAAGAGGTGTTACTACTCCTCACTCACCCTTTGTCCTGACTTGTGACAGCCAGAGCCTGGCTTCCCAAATGTTGGGCCCAGGATGATGAAATATGTGAGCATCGCCCCTGAAGATCCCTTGGATTGATCCAAATGGAAACGGCTCTGCTGGGAGAAGAATGTATGCACAAGTTAAAATCAACAATCCAAATCCAAATCCATGGTCATGTTTTTTCCCCCATTTCCCTGTAATAGCAATTATTTATTTGTTTCTTTGCATTCTTTAATCTGTTACCTGAAAAGAGTCTCTTTCGTTATATATCCTATGATTAATATGTTTACCGAAGAAATTTGATGATTGTCAAAGACCTTTTTTTAGCCATTTTTTAGTTTTCTGAATTCTACCCATATCAGTTTTGAAGAATAGTGGCCACTTATCTGCTTTCTGATATAGAGGCTGACCTAATGTTTTGATTTGAAGATCAGTAATTTCATATTCATATTGTTTAAAAACTTGTGGATGGATCTGACTAGGAGTCAAATCCAGGGGTGGTTCTACTTATCTTTACTACCGGTTTGCAATGGGATCGCACACATGCGCAAGCAAAGCATGCGCAGATCGCCTATGATGACATCCGGGGCAGTGGGCGGAGCCTCCTGCCAGTTTTACTACTGGTTCTTGCGAACTGGTCCAAACCCCGGGGCAACCCACCACTGGTGAAATCCAGTAGGTTCTGGAGAACCGGTAGCAGAAATTTTGAGTAGTTCGGAGATCAAGAGTCAGATCCAGTGGTGAAATTCAATTTCACAGTAGCAGAAATTTTGAGTAGTTCAGAGAACTTGCGAATACCACCTCTGGCTGGTCCCAGAGTGGGGTGGAAATGGAGATTTTGCAGTATCCTTCCCCTGCCATGCCCACCAAGCCACGCCCACAAAACTGGTAGTAAAAAAAATTGAATTTCACCACTGGATCTGACTCTTGATTTGTTCTCCTATAAATTAGCTTGATTATCAACTTATCCAAGGTTTTCTGGAAACACTTCAGTGTAAACAGTCTTTTGAAGGACTCGTCCAAAGACCCATAGCAAAATATGTTTTTATAATGTGTTTCCCAAAAGCAGCTATTATTGGGGATATGTTGCAGGTATGTCGTAAGCAAGATTATTGAGTATGCTGATGTTCATTATAAATATTGAACTGACAGAATATGTCCTTTTAATAATCTAATAAAATCCCATTGTTGGGTAGCTACATATTAAAGGGAAAAGGGAAAGAAACAGACCTGGAAAAAGATTGTTTCTCATCTACTGTATGTTATTGTCTTAATGGATATTATTCCTACTGTTCTTCCTCATCTAATCTGATGATATAAAGAGGAAGTTCATATAGCTCTCTGATCTTCTTTTTTTAAAATAATTTCTATTAAAAAAATTAATGTAGAATAAAAACTAAACAAAAACTATTTAGAATGAAGAAAAGAGCAAAAACAAAGATGCAAAATAAAAGAAAAAGAATAATAGAGAAGTTACTTCTGATTTTTTTTTTCAGCAGTTATAATTATAAATATAAAATAACCTTATTTTTAGGATACAGCTTTGTCTACATTTTCTCTATAATATATTATTTTTAGTCTAATCCTCAGAACCATATATCATACATAATTTTTCTGTTTCCTGCAAAAAATCAATAAGATGTTTCCAATCATCTTTAAATTTAAACAATGTTCTAGCCTACAGTATCTCTAATTAAAGCTATCAATTTGAGCATCTCAACAAATTTCTTAATCTTCACTATCCATGCCTCTAATCTGGATAAAGCCAAATCTTTCCACCTTTGCTCATATAGTCTTGCTGCAGCTGTTCATACAAAATAACCAAATTCCGTAATTTTTTTCCAAATATCTCTATGATCCTGACATAATTCCACCAATTAATGAGATTATATTAATTAGTAATTAAATGTATTGATCAGTTAAAGTTTCAATCACTATTTTTGAATAAAAGGGAAAAAATGAGAGAATTTGTTTATAATAAATACAGATCACTAATACAGTCGTAGTGGGCTCCAACATAGAGAAAACTTAGTGAAATATTTTTAGTGGTTTGTATACAGAGAGAATGAAACAGACAGACAGACAAACTTTTTGGCCAAAGTCTGAATGATAATCCTGGTAATTCCAGTCATTTCCAGTTAATGTACAGATATTCAATCTTTATAGTGGCTGGAGGTGGATGCCAGACAGTTTGGGAAGTGCTGCAAAGTTGATAAGGCCATGTCGTCTACATAGGCAAGAATGGAATTTTCAGATGTTTTCCCAGGATTATGAGGGAGAAATACCTAGAATTATTGCTATTGTTATTATTTCATTGAAACTGCATTGGGTTCTTTCTTCTTTCTCTCTCTCTCCCTCCCTCCCTCCCTCTCTCTCTCTTTCTTTGTAATAGTGGTGTAAAAAAGACACCTACAAACTTCTGATCCTAGGCCAAGTTTGTCCATTCCCAAATTAAAGCAATGCCAGGCAACCAGAAATGGATATGATGTGAGCTATTGGGAAAACTGCTTCCAATCGAGATAGGCTAAATTGAACTTGACTGATTAATAGTCTGATTCGGTGTATGTCATCCTCCTATGTCTCAGTTTAGATACAACATGGGAGATACGTAGGTAATCTCCAGATATTTATAAATGAAAAACAAAATGTGACCTTAAGCAAAAGAGTAAAATCAGGTACTCTCTCTCCCCGTAACATTTTGTTTTTTCAGAATTGTTCTCACAAAAGCATTCCAGTAAGCTGTTTTTTCACCTGCAGGATGGGAATCCTTTTTTTTTCCTCAAGGGGGAAAGTTTAAACAGGCCAACCTTTTGCCCTCTAAATCAAAAATCCACTTGTGATCCACAGCCTAATTTAGCCCTGAAGCTTCAATTCTAATCCAATACTTCTTCTTCATATTGCACCTCCTGAATCACAAGAAAATGTTTAATCAGAAAAGGTCATCATGTAATTTGCCAGGTGGTAATATCATAAATTGCATCTGTGCACAGATCTGATCTTAAGGCATTGAAACTGGGTCTTGCATTAGTCTGAATTAATGTAGTTTTCTAAAAATACTATATTGGTTTTAAAGCAAAGATTTAAAATTCTCTGGTCGGTCATATGAGGAAAGTTACTTAACCAACTTGCACCATCAAGTCTTACAAGTGACAGACAACGTGCCATGACAGATGTAGGAAATGTCACAAATAAAAAGATTATGCAAGACGATAGAGAGCCAAAGAATTTCTCTGACATATGCACTTACACATAATTCTGTACTGAGAGTGCTTTGCAGCTCATATACAGGCAAATATAAAAACCCTTTTGGGAAAAGATGATTTTAAAATTAAAAAATACAGCTCTCCGTTTTCTAATATAGTGGATGCAAGCGTAGCTGTATTGCAGATGGTTTCTAGGATAGCATTCTACCATAGACTAGGCCCTAGGATATGATAAAATATCCAGAACTAATACCACGTGGGCCACAGGAAAGTGGTAGGGCACCCAGAAGATTCCAAATTGGTATCTTCAGTGCACTTGGTCACAAGAGATGGGAAGCTTGAAGCAGAGATGGGCAACCCTTATAGCTAGGACTCCAGAAAATTGCAAGTAGACCAGCAGCTCCCAATCTTTTGGGCACCAGGGACCAGTTCCATGGAAAGAGGTTTTTACGTGGACTGGAGGGCGTTGGTTTCATATGCTGTCTGCATCCCATGGATGGGGCTTTGCTTGTTTGCACAGCCCATTTTCTGACTTGCCACAGCCCAGTGCTGGTCCACAGACTGGGGATTGAGTACCCCTGAAGTATTATTTATTTATTATTATTTTTATTAATCATATTTCTATGCCGCCCACTCTCCAAGGACTCTGGGTGGCTTACAACAATCTACAGTATACTAAATAGTATATTGCCCCCAACAATCTGGGTCCTCATTTTACCCACCTCGGAAGGATGGAAGGCTGAGTCAACCTTGAGCCAATGAGATTTGATCTGCTGATCTGCTGAACTAGCAGTCAGCTGAAGTAGCTGCAGTACAGCACTCTAACCACTGTGCCACCTCGGCTCTTATACTATATAATAGTATAGACTACATAATTGACAATAGAAAGACAATATTATGTATATTACATAATAATATAGACTACATAATATGACAATAGAAGGACAATTGATCTGGTAGAAAGTCACTTCCCATGTACATACTGCTCTCTGTACATTATTTTCAAATGTTTATAAAGGTAGAAGGCAGAATGAATTAGCTTAATACCAAATTCTGAAAACCCAATACTTTTGTATAAGTAAGTAAAAGAAAATAAGACAGAGGCCGTGAGTAAAGCTAACAAAGACATCTTGTATTCTTATGCATGTTAGATCAATAAAGAAAGTTAAAACTGGGACCATGGAAACAAGAGTTTATCTTTTCAGTTAAAAAGAAAGCAAGGCAGGTGTTAATGAAACTGTACTATCACTGAAATTGTGCTTCTAAATCCATAAAACAAATATATTTGCAAATGAAATACTGAGAGAAAAAAAACACCCTCTCAAATATGAAACTATCAGCAGTGATTAAAACAAATCCTGTGTAACCATGTTTAGTCATCTATTCTACAGCACAGTAATTTTCACATTAAACTCAATTAATTTCTGAAAATCTAAAGGTAGAGATAAGCTTTTGCTCTCTGCCTAAATCTAAAGGCCAAATTCCATCCAACGTGATAAATTTAACTGCAGGTTAATTAGATATAAGGATTCCCGGTATGAAGATGTATAAATAGGTATTTGTTTATTTATTTTTGTACTTTATCAGCATTATATCCTGCCTTTTATTCAGAAACTAAAGGCATCATTTTTATTCCTGACAATAAAAACACTTGGAGATAGAAGTTGGGTTGAGAGAGAGTGAGAGACTGGCTCAAAGTCACCTAATTAACTTCCATGGTTGATGGCAGACTTGCACTGGGTTTTCCCATGTCAGTCCAAACCACTAAGCCATATTGTGGTTATGTGGTATGAACTCTCTCTCACCTACGTTTTCCCTCTTGTCTCTAGTTACCTTCAAAGATAACTTTCCATCAGTTTGGTTACTGTATAAGGAGAAATCCCATTTGGAACAGGGAATGTGTTGTAGGGAGACCAGATTTATGGAAGAGACTGCTGAATTTTTGTCTAGGTCCCCTGATGCAACCTTTAAATTATAGCTCACTTCATTGCTTTCCAATATGACAAATGCACGTTTAAAGTACAAGCTGCCAATATTATATCTTGGTAAGCCCTTATTACTATAGAGAAGATGCTAGTTTACCATGAAAGGCCACAGCAATAAAATTTGCATCTTATTTGTTGATCATTTGGACTCGGTTTGCTTGCATCATCTTTATTACTGATCTAGAATAGAATAACAAGTTGGAAGGGACCTTGGAGGTCTTGTAATCCAACCCCCTGCTTAGGCAGGAAACACTATAGCAGTGATGGTGAACCTTTTAGACACCAAGTGCCCAAACTGTGCACAAGTGTATGCCCAAACTGAAAGGCACATGTGCATGTGCAATCATGTGCATGCACAGAAGTGTGAATGTGTGCATGTGTAGAAATGCACAAACCTGCGCATGCATGGACATGCGCAGGAGAGACCCGAAGACCAGCTGGCTGGTGGGAGGTGGGACATCCCAACACTGGCAGCGCAGCAAGAGGTAAGATCTTTTGTGAGCTTCTGTTTCGTCATTTGCAGGGAAACAAGCTCATGAAAGAAACACCACAGAGATCTGACCTGGGGCGACGGTGTTTATGTCAGCAGAGAGGGCTCTGCATGCCACCTCTGGCACGCGTGTCATATGTTCGCCATCACAGCCCTATAGCATTTCAGACAGATGGTTATCCAATCTCTTCTTAAAAACTTCCAGTGTTGGAGCATTCACAACTTTTGGAGGCAAGTTGTTCCACTGATTAATTGTTTTAACTGTCAGGAAATTTCTCCTTAGTTCTAGGTTGCTTCTCTCCTTGATTAGTTTCCATCCATTGCTTCTTGTCCTGCCCTCAGGTGCTTTGGAGAATAGCTTGACTCCCTCTCCTTTGTGGCAGCCCCTGCGATATTGGAACACTGCTATAATGTCACATCTAGTCCTTCTTTTTATCAAACTAGACATACCCAATTCCAGCAACCATTCTTTATATGTTTATATCTGATTTTCTCCAACCTGTCATTTCTCCAAGGTACAACACTTCCTTCTTAGAGCTCACCTGCATTATTAATACTGTTACTGAGTGGAAGGTATTTGAATGGAAGGCCTCTTAAACATACTGTATAGAGATTTTGTTTTAACATCAGTGAGGAGCTCCTAATATGCCACACATCCATCATTTCTGGAAAAAATGGATGAAACCATTTTAGGAAGTCAAGGATCCTACAGTGCTGTCTCCAGTCCAGCATGGTATATCTCTGATTTGTTGGACAACAAGATTTTCAGTCTAGTATAACAACTTGGGTGGCTGGGAATTCTCAAAGCTACAGTCCAAAATGTGAGGAAAATGCAAGCTTGGTGAGGGATGCTTTAAGAAACTTTCCTTGTGAACAATGATTCAAGAGATAACAGAAGGTTTATTCTAAAGAAATGCATTTTATGCAGTTCAACCAAAACTTGCTGTTTCTATTGCTATTATTATTATTATTACATTTATAACTTGCATTTCTTCCCTTGCTTATACATAAGGGAATCTCTCTCTTCCTTTTGCCTTCTCTGTATAATAGATTGGTCTGTGAATGGCAGTTGGCTCAACATTCAGCCCTACCCAACTCAACTTCAACATTTCATGGTTAAAGATTCTATATTGGATCAGAACAGTGAGAATGATTATTATTGCTAAGAAGAAGAAAGGCAGACTGAGAATTAGCAATGGCATTGTTCCTTAAATCTTTATATAGACTAAGGGAGTCAACTTCTGTTTCAGTATTTATTTTGACCAATAAAAATGTTCAGTCTTGAAGTCTGAGTTCATTTAAATGGAACATAAAGATGCAAAGTGTCAGCATTTCACAGATGGAAGGCCTTTATTAGCCTCAATATTAGAGATTTCTAGAGTTTCCTCTAACAATCATGCAGACTAGAAAGCTGAATTTCTATGCCTAATCTTGTGTGTGCATGTAAGCAGGGGTGAAATCCAGCAGGTTCTGACAGGTTCTGACAGGTTCTGGACAACCGGTAGCGGAAATTTTGAGTAGTTCGGAGAACTGGCAAATACCACCTCTGGCTGGCCCCAGAGTGGGGTGGGAATGAAAATTTTGCAATATCCTTCCCCTGCCATGCCCACCAAGCCACGCCCACCAAGCCACACCACGCTCACTAAGCCATGGCCACAGAACAGGTAGTCAAAAAATTTGGATTTCACCACTGCATGTAAATGTATATAAAACTGATTGAATGAAGAGAAAGGCAGCACTAGTTTTCACCTTCATGTGCTGTCTCTTTTAATTCCTAGTCTTTTAGACCTTGCTGATTATGAATGATGAGTACTGCCGATGTCCAATCTTAAGCTCAAAATAAGCTGGTTTCTAATTATAACGTATTTTTAGTAATTAATGAAAGCAAAGGATTAGCTTAAACTCATTATCCTGGATTAAGATTTAAAAACAAGATTTATATACAATATATGGAAACTAGACCATGAGAAAATAAAATATAATTTATAATTAAAGCCAGAACCTGTTGTTGGCCCAGACTCACAACGAGGCAAACTGGCAAGGTGGATATGCCCCAAAAGACATGCAAAGTGAAATGTGTTTCTTGGGTTTTTGGATATTACAACAAACTCTGCGGAAAGTAAACGAACTGACTACCAACTTCTACAAACAACATTTCATTTCCCACTCTGAGGGACCAGTTTGGCGCTGCTCCTTTCCACTTCTTCCTCCTCCTCCTCCTCTTCCATCTCCATCTGCTTTCCTGTTTACAATTTTTTCTTTCAGCAAAGTGCGCTATTTGAAAGCAACCTGCCCCCAACGTGTGTGGGGATGTAGAACATGACCTATTCCTTGGCTAAACGCATTGTCTATACTGAGCTTGCAACCCCTGACTACAATGTATTTTTGGAGATTAATTATTCATCTTCATATTATTGAAGAGAACTACTGATACCTTGTAGAGTAGGAGGACTTGGGAATTTAGGCTAGGAAACAAGAGGAAGTACTCCATCTGCCCAAAGCTATAATGGCTGAGCTTGCAACAAAACATTCTCAGTATGAAGCCACAAAATGCTCAAATTCCCCAATGCTCAGAATCAGACAAACAGTACAAAGACTACACAGCATTCTACAGCCTACAAAGTCCTGCAAAATACTTTGCATGACAATAATAAGGATATACAATCTCCTTAGAACAAATGGTCAGCATTCTGTTATCCTAGAAAATCATCTGACCATTACAGCAGGAGTTATTTATTTATTATATTTATTTATTTTTCACATTTGTCTGCCCAGAGTCCCATCTGCCCAGAGTCCCATCTGCCCAGAGTTCCATCTTCTTTGACTCTGGGCAGTATACAGCTAACTGTTAAAATATAAAACATTATCATCAGTTTCAGCTGAAGTCTGTTGCTCTCCATTCAGATTCCTACAGCCTGCAGGCACCACAAAAGAACATCCACTCCATCACTCACTTCACCTGGAATGGAGATATATAACTGGGTAACATTAGTGTACTGGATGTTCTCACCCAGTGGTTTCATGTAGATGTTAAAAAGGAGTGAAGAGATCAGCAATCCCTATGGCACAACACAAATCAGAGGCCGAGAGCTGGACCTCTTACTCCCTATTAATACTGATTGGGACCAACCTCCAAGGGAGGAGATGAACCAGCAAAGAACTATGCCACCCATCCCTCATGAGTTGGCCCAAAAAGGTTAGCCCATGTTCAATAGTATCGAAAGCCATTGAGAGGTTAGGAAGAGCATCTTCTTCTATTGAAGATAAAAGAACAAACCTATGACCATATTCCAAGAAGTGGAAGTCAATTTTTTGTTGAAACAAACAAACAAAAACCTTTCACTGCCATGGATAGAGTTAAATAACTCTGCTAGAAAAGGGCAGTTGGAGGAGGGAAGGCCTTTTCCTCTACCCACTTATGCCATCTGATGTCTTCTTCTAATGGCTTCCACAAGTGGACAGCTTCTGCTAATCCTAAAAAGCAGTCCTTTGAGTATTGTGCTGTCTTGTTTTGGATGCCTTGAAGGATTAAAAGGTTCAGGAATATCTCTACTTTCTAAGCAGCATATTCAACCCAGCATAGTTTTCAGGGCCTAATGTAAAGTGCTGCGAAGAAGATAAAGTTACTTTATTTTGAGAGTAAAAATCATACAGTTTTGGTTTTGTGGCTCTCCATTCTAAACCACCATCTATATATGTACAGACTATCATGAATAAGCCTTCATTTTCCCAAGCCAGCCTTCCATGCTGGAAGTACCCCTGGGACACCTTTCTGGAATTATTCTCTTTCACTTTAGAAAATCCCTTAGCAATGAGAAAAAGGCATGGAGTTGACATACCTTTTAGAATACATTCCTATATACACTTGGATTAAATCTATCATTAAAAATACCTTAAAGTAACCAACAGCAGTAGTAGCACTAACAACAATAACCAATTAATGGAAGCATAAGCAAAAGTAAAACCCAGATCAAGTGGTGGTTGCTCCCAGTTCGCCCTGGTTCGGGAGAACCAGTAGTGGCGGCGGCAGGAGGCTCCACCCACCCGCCTAGACATCACCAAAAATGCTATGCGCATGAGTAGAAGCACATGCGCTTGCAAAGCAAGCATGCGCAGCCATGCGCTACCAATAGCAAACTGGTAGCCCCGGGATTTGAAACCCAGTACTGATGAAGACATGGAGACATTTACTTTTTGCTGTTCATATTTAACTGGGAAGCAAGTCTCATTATTTCAGTGGAATTTAGTTCCAAGTAAGTTTGGTTTCATGTGTAACTGGTCAATGTACAGTCAATCAGCATGGGATGACTAGGGGGGAAAAATCACCATATGGTGTGAGAAATTAGCTGTGTGTTTCCATTCTGGGAATAGCACTCTTAGCTTTGTTAGTAGATGTCACATTTAAACTTCTGAGATTGCCACAATGAAAGACACTTCTTGTACATAAATACAACTTGGAAATGATACAGCTTCCCTGTTATGAGGAGAAAATGCAAATGGCACAGGGTGATGGGTTCTGGCTTAAAACGAGTTTAGCAGATAATCAATCATAGTTTCTAGTGATGCGCTTCAGAAGTAGGGTGACTTTTCTCAGCATGTGTTTGTGGAGGAGGCTGCAGACACTGCTTTCCATATATTTACTGCAGTTAAATTTGTTCAGTGCTTATCCCATAGATGCCTGCATTATTAGAGGGGTGTTTTTGTTTCATTTTGTTCTTTTGAATCTGCAGAAAATTTAACAAAAACCAAATTTGCAAAGCGAATTGTCTTTTTCCCGGATTAAAAAGACAGTCTTCTATTTATGCCAGGATTAACATGATGTATCTGTGGTTCATTGATGTTTGTCTAGGACAATTTACCGCAGCCAACTCACCATGGTCATCTCGCTACAGCCAACTCACTATGGGACAACTCATCACAGACAATTCTACCAGGTAACTCAACGCGATAAATGTTATCTGCCACTCTTTGAAAAAATAGAAATAATGTTGATGAAACAATGGTGGATTATATTTATCGCATTGAGTTATCCCACCTGAAATTGTCTGCACTAAGTTGTCCTGTGACAAATTGGTCTGCGGTGAATTGGCTGCAGAGAGATGGCCATGGCAAATTATCCCATCGTCCTACCAAATGCAGTTAGACAAGAAGACATCATGATGACATTATGCCAAAGCCATAATTTACGTGCTTCTCTGAGATGTGGAGATGCATTATGTTTATGATGTCATTGCAAGAATGACATTATTTTGGTGACATTGTTGCTTTGCTAAGATGTGTTGCTGTGAACATCTTTCTTAATTTTCAACCAAATCCTTATTACATTCAATTTTTATTTTTTTAAGGTTTTTGTTTTTATTTTAAAAAATAATGAAGAGCTGGCAATGCAACAAAACAAAACATCGGTTTCTGACATCATATTTAGAAACAAACAAGCTTTATAAAGTTGCTTATATGTGGTATCCACTACTTCTCTACTACAATTAATATCTTAATATTGTCTTAATATTTCTTCGTTTTCCATCTTTGTTAAACATTCACTTAAGGTACAAACCCTCTTCTATTTCATATAATTTTTCAACATTTTTCTACATCTGCTTATCTTGTAATCATTAACTCCATTTTACCTGTCAAAAATCTTGGCATAGGATGCATTAATTTTCAAATCAATATTGTGCTCCTTTTTATTTCAAATACTCTTATTTAAAATTCACTGGAAAATTTCAGGCTTCAGCCAAGAAAATGGCAACCTGTGCATATTAAACCAAATGTATCTTCATGTCTACAACCAACATACTGTACATGTAACACAAGCATATCTTAAACATTTATTTATTAATACATTAAACAATAAAAGAAACAATAGATATCTTTGTTTTATTGCCTGGTCAGTTATAAGCTATTCAGTAAGCATTCCGTTCATTCTTGTATGTGCTTTACTTCCTTCACATACTACTCTTCTCACATTCTGCAACTAATTCTCATATCTACATTTGTGTAAAACAGTTCATCATTTAAGCCTACTCAACAAACATGTATTGATAAAATATTGACCTATAAAAATAAACATATATTTGTCTTTTTCACATTCATATACTTTTCAATTACTTGTTGAAAAAGAAAGATTTAATTTGCACACCCTATTTTGTCTAAACACTAATCCTCATACACTATACTGATTACTGAGCTATAATATGGCTTCTTTGGGTTTGACTCAGGATAATTTGTGAACTTAACTAATCAGGGCTCATTTAAGAAATAAACAAAACAGGGATTAGTAGAATGTGTGAATGCAGCACTGGAAACAAGCAGTGGATTGGAAAGCAGGAACTATATTGTAACTCACTGCTTGCTAGTTCTCCATGATTAGGAGAGTGTCTTAAGTCAGGGGTATCCAAACTTGCAACTTTAAGACTTGTGGACTTCAATTCCCAGAATTCCCCAGCCAGCCACACTGGCTGGGGAATTCTGGGAGTTGAAGTCCACAAGTCTTAAAGTTGCCAAGTTGGAGATCCCTGGTCTAATTGAAAGTGAAGAAAGTGAGAAGAGCTAACCTACATTTGAAGATTACTTAGTTAGGAAGAATGAATTTATCTTCTAAAGAATGCTCCATACTCTCTCTAGGGCAATTTTGAAAGGAAAAAAAAATAGCAGTTCTCAGAATCTCCTAGAAAAGTGTTTGAAGTAGCGGTACAAAAGGTATGGCCTAGGAATTGCATATATTCCATCTACATCTCTTCAGCAGCCTCCAGAGTAAAAGATGTTGGCTTTTTTTCCTTTTTGCCTTTTGTAGAATTTGGAAGACTTGATTATGAGACAAAATGGGTTTCTTAAGTACACAGAAGCTTGAGATTCACATTTGAAACCCAGCCATAGCTCCCCACCCCTGAAGCAGGCCTTGCCCTCACAACTTTTAGAGGGTGACCTTGAATCTGCAATAAGAAGCCTGCAATGATCCTTCATTAATGGAGACCTAGATGATAAACATGATTAAAATGAAACATGAAGCACATGAATGTCATGGATTTTGTTTTGCAAGTGGTGGACAGGCAGAATTAAGCTGTTAGGGCGGCTTGTTTTGAGCAGATGATAACAAATTTTTTGTTACAGATATTAGCCAAACATGTGTTCTATCATCAGATTAAAGGTAAAGGTTTCCCTCGCACATATGTGCTAGTCGTTCCCAACTCTAGGGGGCGGTGGTCATCTCTGTTTCAAAGCCGATGAGCCAGCGCTGCCCGAAGATGTTTCCGTGGTCATGTGGCCAGCATGACTAAAGGCCAAAGGCACATGGAACACTGTTAGCTTCCCACCAAAGGTGGTCCCTATTTTTCTACTTGCATTTTTTACGGACTTTCGAACTGCTAAGTTGGCAGAAGCTGGGACAAGTAATGGGAGCTCACCCCATTACACTGCACTAGGGATTCGAACCGCTGAACTGCCAACCTTTCGATCGACAAACTCAGCATTTTACCCACTAAGCCACCATGTCTAATCTGTCATCAGATTAGCCCTTTCTAGGGCTAGAGCTGTGTGATATCAGCAATTAAACAAAAAAAGGGGGGGGGGCTTATCTCAATGTAGCAATACAGAAAATGTATTTCAACATGAGCTTTACAATATGATAAGAGAACTGGGCTAAAAAGGAGTCAGCTTGCTTTGCATATGGATCCTCATCTCAGAAGCACTCCAGCTAACCTTGCATTGGACATGGTACTAACTCATCCCAAATTTATTCACAGTACAAGTGGAGCTCAGCCTTCTCATTACCAAGCCTGGAAAACACCAAAAAGCCAAACAGCATTTGTAATTCTGCTGTCTGAATTGGCTAAAGCTGGCAGGTATGCCAGACAGTTATGAGTGGATAAAATTTGATGAATTTCCTAGAAATTCATATAAGGATTTTTGGTTTTCACTCTTCAGCTCCCTGAGTACAAAGGAATCTACTGTATTATGTGTTTGCTTTTCTCCCAAACAGGATGAAGAATCCAGATTTCATAGAAATCAGTGCAGGGTTTTTAAATGAAAGTCTTTCAGCAGCACTGAATGCTTGCTTAGACTACATCCATAGCATTCTCATGGTATGACCTATTTGTTTTCAATATCTCTGTTATTCTAAAGTGTACATCTCTTTGGTAAAGCCAACATCCAGAGAGGTGTTACAAGGACAAAAGTGAGAGTGAGGATCAACATAACCAGGGAAGGTTTTTTTTGTGTATAATTTTTATTAAAACTTTACAATAAGATAAAAAAACTAACACAAACTAATCTACAGTAACGAAGAAAAAAAGAAAGGAAAGAAAGAAAGAAAAGAAAAAGCCAAAAGTGCAACAAAAGTTGAAAAAGAGAGCCTGAGTAGCGTAGGGGGGTAATGCCTCCTACAAAGGCAGCATTTAAGATCCAACTGCCTGCAATTACTGCGAGTTCAATTCTCACCAGGCCCAAGGTCGACTCAACCTTCCATCCTTTCTAAGGTGGGTAAATTGAGGACCCAGTTTGTTGGGGACAATAAGATGACTTTGTATAAATATACAAAAATATGAAGGCTATTGCTTAATGCATTGTAAGCCACCCTGAGTCTCCAGAGAAGGGCGGCATATAAATTAAAATTTTAAAAAAATAGATATATAAAAAAGACACAATGTTTTCTAATAGTCTTAATAGTTCGTATATGTACAGATCAGTGGTGGGTTGCCCCCGGTTCGGACCGGTTCACAAAAACTGGTAGTAGAACTGGCGGGAGGCTCCGCCCACTGACCCAGACGTCATCAAAGTTGATCTGCAGAAAGTTATGTGAAGAAGAGTGCGCGAGCGAGCGAAGGGAGCACGCACATGCGGGCACAATGCAAACCGGTAGTACCCTGTACCACCCCTGGTACAGATGTAGTTCAATCTTTCTCTCTAAAGTTACACCACATTGCTCTATCTTCTATAATCTATCCATCTAATTATCAGAGCCATATATCACAAATTCATTATCATTTTTATACAATGGGAGGCTTCCAATCAACAATAAATGTAAGATAATGTCTTTTCTCTAATTAAAGGAACCAATTTACCCTTTCAGCAAAATCTATCAACTTCACCAACCTTTCCTCCATAGTGGGTAATGTTGAATCTTTCCATATCTGTACTTATAGTAATCTTGTTTATATTGTATCTATATTGAAATAAACTTCCATGACTTTTAAAAAAACTATTAATCCAATAATCCTAAAAGGAAACATTTTGGAGTCAATTGAATATTGATTTTTAAAACCTCTGTAAAAGTATGAATTTCAATCCATGTTTATTTAGCTTTTTTACATGTCCACCAAGCATGATATAATGTTCATGTTGTTCACATTTCCACTCACATTTGAAGTACCTTTATAATTTCTAGCTAGTTTGACTGGCATCATTTAGCAATGATACATCATTTTAGAAAAATTCTCTTAGAGGTCATACTACAATGTAAGCTTCAACCCTTTTAGCCATATATTTTCCCACGGATTCATTTGTATATAATAACCAAAACTTTTAGCACATTTGTCATACTTTCTTTAACCTGTTGTTCCTCTGTTTCACGTTTCAACCAAACTTTGTTCATTTTAGCAGTTATATCTTCATCTTCAGTACACAGTTATAAAATTATTATTACAGCTGAAAATTACTGTAAAAACTGATAAGCAGTAATGGCTATTTTGCAGGAAGGGTAAATGAGTACTGGAGGAAGACTAAGTAAAATAAACCTCTTTGATTGCAAAAAAAAAATATTTTTCAACCAAGCAAAATATTGGGATGAATTGCAGAAGGAACGGAAAGAAAAGAAGAGGAATGAAAATGAAAAGAATGAATGAAAGGAATGAAAAATGAAATAAACAAGCCCCTAGGGGCATGTAGCACTTTGGATTCAAGGGGAGAAAGTGTGAAAGTGTATCAGTGCTCACATGTACTGTAACCTAACAGAACTGTAACCTTATGCTGAGCACATCTTTTCCCAAAACCATTCTCTAATACAGTGTTTCTCCTTCTCCCTGCTGCACTGTGCAAGCTTGTGCAAACAGTCATAAAATCAAATCTCCTTTCAATCAAACTCAGCTTCTGCTGATTCCATGGACATATCAACATAGTTTTGCGGCAACAATATGGAAATGGTTTAGCAATGTCTTTTTGGAGGATGGCTTGTCTATCTCTTTGTCCATCTATTTTTTGGCTGCTTTGAATTCCAGTTTACTTGGTAATCTCCCATCCAAATACTTGACCCAACTCAACCCACCTACCCACCCACACAGTGTGATGTCTCACAATGCACTACACTTTCCAGCGTGTTAAATTTCTGAATTGCATATCCAAAACAGAGGTCTAAAATGGATTATGAAACGAAGACAGACCAAGTGGGGGAACCTCCATCCTATAGCATGAGTGACCCAATAACAACATCATTCTCTTTTGATAGGAGGTTGAGATTTGAGCTGAGTCGGGGCACAACCCTACTAAGCGGGAAAAAAATTGCAGGAAAATTTGTTTGTTTGTTTTTTCAGGTAAAGAGTAAGAAGGATGAAAATATTTCCAATGATTGATTTTGAGGCTGATTTAACCAATACCTTTAACTAGAATGTTGCACATTTACTGGAAACACATTGCTTTGCTTATGGGATGGAATCAGTGGTGGGTTGTCCCCGGTTCAGACCGGTTCACAAGAATCGGTAGTAAAACCGGCGGGAGGCTCCGCCCATCGACCCCAAAGAAATCAGGAAGCTTCTGCGCAGAAGCACGCACGCGGCCCTGTTGCAAACCGATAGTAAAGGTAAGTAGAATCCACCCCTGGATGGAATGTAGTGAGGAGGTGGGTCCCCAGGAGGGAGGGGGTGACTTTCCAAGAAGTAAGAGGCATTCAACAGAATTCAATAAGAGAGTTCAACGGCTAGATTGGGGCAACTAGAAAATGACTGCATGCAGAAGTTGCACTGAAGATAAACGTTCTTGGATGTATCCACAGGATGTATCTTGGATGTATTTCTAATGACAACCAAAGTGCTGTTAGCATTTTACTTCTATCATAAGCATGGTTTGGCCTTATTGGTATTCAGAATGAGGTCTGTGCATTCGGAGAGAAGGAAAGAAGAGGAACTCGGATAGAACCAAGAAGAGCAAGAGAAAACTAGAACGTTTAATATGTACAGTATATGAACGATATGAAGAATGAGCCATTAAGATCATTCTCAGTGTTCCCTGTAGGGCAGCTTATGTATTTAAAGCTAAGCATGTGATCAATTAACCAATTAAATAAAGTGCTACTCTAAAACTATTAAACTATAATGAAATCCACAGTATGTATGCCTCAAGATGTTAAAACACAACATATAATTAGGGAGAAACTGACTGAGCTCAGGGCTCTTGTGTATATTGTTGAGGAGAGGATAGAAATATTCTGATTTCTGTACACATACATCTCTAGGCCTAAAGCAGTAACGCACACTTCCCCCAACTGCCACTGAAATACAAAGGGCATCCAGGATACAAACACATAGAGAAAAAGAGGGGCAACAACTTTAATGCAACAAGCCTCACAAATCCTGTCCCATAATATTAGGGGGATTAAAATCCATTGAGATAAACACATTACAGTAGAGGTATGTTTGGGCCATGAGGTTTGAAATTTGCACTGTTTTCTCAGCTTTTCTTGAGTAAAACAATAAGAGACTGTTTTTTTTAAAAAAAAAAAAACCCTAATAGGCTTAAAATGATAAGACAGAATTTGATCCAAAAGCATGGCCTTATTTTCATAATTCTAAGACAAGGAATGGTGAGAGTGCAAATGTGCAAGGAAAATGGAGAACTGGTCCAAATGAGGAGATCAGACTCATCCAAATTGATGAAACACACAATACTTAAATTTATGGCCTTCTATTATTTTCCATCGATTATATTGGTATTCTCTATTCCCATGGAAACGTGGATGATGAAGCTGTAATTTAGCCTGGAGCTTTTCAGAAGAAGTGAATACATGTTTGGCAACTCTGTGATTGCAGTGATAAAACTGCATTAGTAATTAATAATCCCACAAAAGTAGAGAGCCATCATCTGCTGTCATGAGCCTATTAACAAATAAATCTAGAAGGAAGGAGTTCCCCAGCGGGAATCTCTTGATGGATGATAATAAATTTAATGGTAATAGAATGGAATGTTTGGGAGGCAGGAAGAAAAAGAGAAAGTTGACAAGAAAAGAATAATCAAGAGATTATTATACCAATTATGGTACTTCAATAGTTGAAGATGTTTTAAGTCTTTGCATATTATCACCCGACACATGCAAAAGATGATTGGCTTTTTTTTTTTAACTTTTCCCCTTTTCTTCTGCCCATTTTATCTTCAATCACCTCCTACTCTCTTGCTAAAAATTCTCCCTCCATTTCTTTTAATCTTTCACAGTTCCCTGAATGGGTTGTGGCACTGCCACAGCCCTCCGGCCTCCCATCTTGTTTTTACTGGTGTTTTCTGGCTGCTGCTGCTGCAGCTAGGCTGATAGAAATGAACAAAAAGTTAAGTCCTGTTGTCAGCCTATGTGACAACCTATGTGAAACCTGTAGCCCTGAGGTGACCTTCCTGATGCATTATCCCCAGCAACTGTCCAATTATACCTTCTTAAACATGCTACCACAACACTGGTTTAACTTCTCGCAAAATGTTTTGCTGCTAATTAGGAGTCAGGATTTAATTAAAGCAAACATGATGGTAGTTGTGAGGATGATGAAAGAAATAGCAATGATTAACAACACTATTGCTGACCTCTATTATTGCACTGAGCCTTGGTGGTGCAGCGGACTAAGTGCTGTTATGAGGCAGTTAGCTGCCTGCAATTAGTGCAAGTTCAAATCTCCCCAGGCTCAAGGTTGACTCAGCCTTCCATCCTTCCAAGGTAGGTAAATTGAGGACCCGGATTGTGGGGGCAATAAGATGACTTTGTAGAAACACCGCTTATGGGGGGCCAAAAGCCCTAATAAGCAGGTATATACAAAAGAATGAAGGCTGTTGCTATAAGTGCATTGTAAGCCGCCCTGAGTCTCCGGAGGAGGGCGGCATATAAATTGAACTAATAAATAAAAATAAATAAATAAACTTGTATCTCCAACTTTGCTGTTGCACCGAGGAACATTCTGGCCGCTGTCTTCTCAATTTATTTGTATTTGTATTTATTAGTTGTCAAATATGTACAAGATAGCAGATATAAATATAAACATGGATATGAACGAAAAAAATAAATACAAATAAATGGGGACAGTAGGACAGGGATGGTAGGCATGCTGGTGCGCTTATGCATGCCCCCTTTATGGACCTCTTAGGAATAGGGTGAGGTCCACGGTAGACAGTTTAAGGTTGAAGCTGTGAGGGTTTGAGGATGTAACAACGGACTCAGGTAGAGCATTTATGGCATAAGTTTATGGCCTAAGCACACTTCACTTTATAGTTAAAGGTTGAGGTTTTCATCCCAAAGTGCATAGCTAAATGCCTATGGAGATTCTCAGTCATCCAGGTCATGGTTGTCCCAAAGGTGCTTTTTCAAGAGGCAACTGGGCTTTCTGGTTTTTTTCTTTGAAGACGTTTTGCTCCTCATCCAAGAAGCTTCTTTAGCTCTGAGCTGAGCAGAACAGAAGAAGCTTCTTGGATGAGAAGCGAAACGTCTTCAAAGAAAAACCAGACAGTCCAGTTGCTTCTTGAAAAAGCATCTGTGGGATAAGGTTGAGGTTGTTTCCCAAACCATCGTTTAAGGTCACACCATCATGATGCAGCCTTCCCCTCGGCCTTGGCCCTTGGCTGAAGCCCTACAACTGGAGTTTTCTTTTCCACTTTGAAAGGGGTGTCTTCTCTCTTTTACTGCTACAAACCTTGCTTGGGCAGCAACTGTGTCAGTGATTCAGGAGAGACTGGAATCTGCCCAGCAATCTGTGGTCACTTTGGCCATGTTGCACAGCAGGCAAAGTGCAGACAACTTGAACTGCCCTGAGATAGGATATTTTTCCTCCCTGGCCTATACAAGTCAACATGTGTCAAAATAAAAGCCTTGACTGATAGACAGCCTGATCCACAGGACATTTTGTGCACTGTGTGAGCTGTCAGCAGCAAATGCACCCCACAGATCAAGGTCAGCCTGTGAGAACTTTCTCACCACATGCATCACCAAATCCACAAGAGTGGGGTGGCTGCCAGAGGATGATAGGGCTTCTCTATAAAGAAGGACAGGGAAGCCTCTCTTTCTTTATTGTAAATCTCCTAGCAGCTGATCAACAGGCTTATGAGGGTTTCCTGACAAAGCAGGAATGAAAAACCTCCAACTGCTTTTTTGGAATAAGTTCTGACAGACAGCAGCCCACTATTCTAACCATCTGTCAAAATTCAGCTCCTCCCTACTCCCATCCTACATTAGGGAGAGTGATTGACAGGTTTTTCTTCCACTGACAGGGAAACTATCTAAATATCTGAATTAATTCTTAGGAGAATTGTTAGTCCTTTTTTTAAATTATGTTTTACAGACAGCTGTAAGATTTGTTGAATAATATGATATTGAAACACCTCAGAAATAAAGAAGTAAGGCATCCCTACTTAATTCCCTTGATCCAGTCAGTGTTTCATCTGATATTTTGCTTCTCCTCTTCAGCTTAAAAATTGTTGCAGTTATTTTCTGACTGTCTCTTGATCGCCTTGGCTACCAGGTCACTTTGAGAAAAAGATGTAACGTATTCAACACTGATCCATATTCTGCAGTTTAATATCATGGCCAAGTTACTCTCTTTCCTGAGAGGAAATAAGCTTTGTGGAACAGTTTTCCTTCAGTTGCAGAGAAAGGAAAATCAGTTTGTGATGCTTCCTGGAAGTAATTTGAGCCTTGATATATGGACATTAAAGGGGACATGGTGGCTCAGTGGCTAAGATGCTGAGCTTGTTGATCGAAAGGTGGCAGTCCAGTGGTTCGAATCCCTAGGGCTGCATAACGGGGTGAGCACCCGTTACTTGTCCCAGCTTCTGCCAACCTGGCAGTTCAAAAGCACGTAAAAAATGCAAGTAGAAAAATAGGGACCACCTTTGGTGGGAAGGTAACAGTGTTCTGTGTGCCTTTGGCTTTGAGTCATGCCAGCCACATGACCACGGAAACATCTTCGGACAGCACTGGCTCTTCGGCTTTGAAACGTACATGAGCACTGCTCCCTAGAGTTGGGAACGACTAACACATATGGGCAAGGGGAACCTTTACCTTTATATGGACGTTACTGCTGAAAGCAGATCTGATCCAGGAGATCTACTGTCTGTCTCCCTGTCCACTGCTTTCTAATGTCTCTTCTTTTGTGGGGAGGGGGAGGGAGTCAAATTTGCCAAGATCAGGGGGAGATGGAATGGCCAGAAAATGTCAAAATCAGATTTGTGTGATAGAACATTCAGCAGTTTACCATGTGAATAATGTAGACAATGTAGTTATATAAATTGAAATGTAAGAAAAATTGTATCCAGCTGAATGGATCTTGTGTGAGGGTCCATGCTTTCTGTTGGTGTTCCAAATAATGGGAAAAGATTCTAAGAATTGTCTTGATTGATGAAATGCTGCTTTTACAGTCAGAAGCTCTCTATTGAAGATATGAGTCCATTCAATCAATCAACCAATCAGAATAGAGCTGGAAGGGACCATGGAGAACTTTTAGTCCAACCCCCTGCTCCATTTAGTTCCATTTAATCAGGTGGATTCCTAAGTGCAATGTGCAAGTTCACAAGTCCATTCCACATCTCCACTGAAAGAAGAGTTGAACTGTTGAAAGAACAGTTTTTTCAGTTTTCCTGGGGAAGGACAGCTCCCCAAAGCAGAGTTAAAGACATTTGTTTGCTCAATAAAGGAGTAGCTGGGATTTGAATGTCTGAGTGCCAGCTGGGATAAAAGGCAAGTTGCTCTTGAGTAGATCATTTAAGATCACCACAGATGGGGACTGCAGCCAAGAAATTAAAATACGCTTGCTCCTGGGGAGGAAAGCTATGGCAAATCTAGACAGTATACTAAAAAGCAGAGACATCACCCTGCCAACAAAAGTGCATATAGTCAAGACTATGGTTTTCCCAGTTGCAATGTATGGCTCTGAAAATTGAACCATAAGAAAGGCTGAGTGCCAAAGAATTGAGGCCTTTGAACAATGGTGCTGGAGAAGATTCCTGCGAGTCCCTTGGACTGCAAGGCAATCAAACCGGTCAGTCTTGGAGGAGATCAACCCTGACTGCTCTTTAGAAGGCCAGATCCTGAAGATGAAACTCAAATACTTTAGCCACCTAATGAGAAGGAGTCACTGAGAAGAGCCTAATGCTGGGAAAGATTGAGGGCAAAAAAAGAATGGGACAACAGAGAATGAGGTGGCTGGATGGAGTCACTGAAGCAGTAGGCGTGAGCTTAAATGGACTCCAGAGAATGGTGGAGGACAGGAAGGCCTGCAGGAACATTGTCCATGTGGTCATGATGGGTTGGAAACAACTTTACAACTAACAACAATAACAACAAGGTCATTTAAATGTATGTCTTTAAGAAACTGAGCTAATGGCCTTGTACATTCTATAAAACTCAGGGATGAATCTTTTTAAAAAATTAGCTACACTGAGGGAATACTTGAGAATTTAAATGTTTGGGGCACCTGCCATATCTACATAAATTGAAATTGCATGGATACTCTGAGGGCATCTGCTCATCCCATTACATCAGATAGAGTGGTCATGTTCCAAGTGTCCTCCATTAAATGATATCATGTGTTTCATCCTAGGAAGCAAGACTTAGAAGCTGGATCTTCTCTGTGGCAGTGGCTGCCCTTAGAAACAGCCTCCCCCTGCCTTTCTGGTTGGCATTGAAGACAAAGACATTAGGCTAGGACAAGAGTGGAGCCCAGCATATGTCTAGTTGTCATGGGAATGCTATGGCACCTTAACTGTTTGGTTTCAATTCTGTGGAGTTCTTGTTTTATTTTTTTTTATGTTATTGTTAATCACATAGTGTTGCATTATATAAGGTGGGTACTCATATAAATCTTTTAAACAAATCCAATGCATAATATTTTGCAGAGTCCATCTGCACTCCTTCTGTAGAAATCCAATATCCCAAATGGAGAAAGATCAAATACACATTTTCTAACCCAGCATGAAGCTTTTTTTTTTTTTTGTATAGTCACTGTAACACATTCCTAACATGAGTAGAATGTAAATAAGGGTATTCTGAAAAAAATCAAAATGACATCCAAATAAACTACAAAACATTTGTCCAAATGTCTATCTGAGGTTTTTTCAATCATTAATGAAATTAAAGAAAACTTGATACGGCTGATAATTAAAACATAGGACAATCTTGTGCATTCATATTTGCCATATTAAATGTCAGAGGCTGTTAAATATTCCTGTCCCTTTTTCATCTCAATCAGACTGTAAGCTCCTTTCAAGTCCAGTTTAGTGAAAGTGTGCATGATAGTCTATTACATCTGAAATAAGAGGCTTTTGAGTGGTGGATCCTAATGATCATAGAGTTCAGAAGCCTATAATTCTAGAAAGATCTCAGAAAATAATTATTTTTGTTGTTTATTTAAAAAAAAGAAGTAGATGCAGGAGAGAAAGAGCAAATGAATTCTTTTTTAGATTGTTATCTAGAATTGCTGACTCTTGAATAGACACGGGATATTGTCATTTAGCTGGGATCTGAACTATACATATTGAGTTGATAGTACATTCCCACATTCAGTGAGGAGACAAGGTAGCAGCAACTATGACTTCTTTCCCCAAAATATTATGTGGTCCCATATCCTCAGTTGCAGAGAAGTCATGTACTGCAGAAGAGGGGTGACCTTGATTGTTTCAACTTGCACAGGGTTTTCCAAAATCTTATGTGGGTAAATGAAATTGTTGCACAATACGTTCATCTAAGAAGAAGAGGAGGAGGAGGAGGAGAAAGGAGGAGAAGGAGGAGGAGGAGGAGGAAGAGGAGGAGGGAGGAGGAGGAGGAGGGAGGAGGAGGAGGAGGAGGAGGAGGAGGAGGAGGAGGAGGAGGAGGAAGAAGAAAAAATTGGATTTCTGAACTGGTTGGGATATGGCTAGTAACAAAGGTAATAAATAAACTGCAATTGCCTATCGGAGTTCCTGTCAACTGTCTAAAGACCCTCCTGTGGAATACTGAACCTATGTGGAAAAATTGCGCATAGAAAAGGCTATAACAGAATGGAACCAGTCTGACATTGCAGCCATCCTTGTAGCTCTTTGGAGGAAACACAAGGACCTCTCTTTCAGTATAAGAAAGGAAAGAAGAATCTTAAGCAGAATAGAATCCAGGCTGGAATTAATTATTTATATTTTCATGAATCACATCAAAAATATTTTCTGTGCTGATGAAGAAGAATGGATTTGGCCGCAAATGCATTTCTGGTTCATGAATAATGAGCATAATTGCTGTGCTACTAGGTAACATTTTATGGGAAACTTGTATGAAGCTGTAGCTTTGGTCTCCAGCATCTGAAATAAGACCTGCTCCTGCTTTAATTTTTATTTTATTTTATTTTTTAAAAAAAAGATATCTCTCAGATTTACAGCATTCTGTATGACAAATGCTACGTCTGCAGAGTTGTTACGAAACAGGCTTGAAATTGGGCAAGGGGAATTCCCTTGTGATAAGCTAATGCTAAAACAGACCTAGATTTTAGAAGGTGGATGCCTAAAATTAGAATCCTAAGTGCCCAACTGCAACCTGAATAAGCAGAAAGCTTTTCAAAATGCTGAATCACAGTATCTTCTACTGTCTTTGGATCACATTTGTCACATAAATGTCCTCTGTGATCACAATATAGGAACATTAAAAAAAAATTATTGTTAAGCTTTTCTGCTGAAATTTCTTGCCAAAAAAGCAATTTTAGCCTTAAATAATATAAAGAAATTTGCTTTCTTTAAAACAAGTGTATTTGTAGAATGCGTACAGTATGTTTATACACACACACACGCTATCTCATTATTACATTACTTTAATTTTTATTTACAAATGGCCACTTTCATTAAAAATGTACTTTATAGCTACTATAAAAAGATATGGGAAATCAATGTGTGCTTTCTTTTGCAAAACCAATAATATGTTATTTAATCTGGAGTTTATTAATAGATTTACTTATCCGGATTAATACATTTTCTTGTCTGGATTTTATTACTTTTTTTTTTTACAAAATGCAGTGATTAATGAGAACAATGGAAAATTCCAAATCTAATAAATTAAAGTTGATTAAAGTGTCATCCCGTCACGATACATTATTTTTACTTTATAAATGAAGAAGTATACTCTGTATGTAAAAACTGTAAATGCAAAATCTATCTTTTATCAGTCCCTCCCTCCCTGCTCTTCATCCCCCCCCCTCATTCTATCTTCTTCTCCCCCCATGTTGGTTAATCAATCAGAATAGAACTGGAAGGGACCTTGGACATCTTCTAGTCGAACCCCTTCTCAGGTAAGAGATCCTATACCCGTGATGGTGAACCTATGGCACGTGTGCCACAGGTGGCACGCGGAGCCATATCTGTAGGCATACGAGTGTTGCCCCAGCTCAGCTCCCGCATGCATGTGAGATCCAGTCACCTGATTTTCGGGCATTCCGGGCCCACTGGAAGTTGGGAAACGGTCTGTTTCTGGCCTCTGAAGGACCTCTGGAGCCTGGGGAGGGCGAAAAATGGGCCTACCGGTAACCTTTTTTCCATCCCGTGCCAAAAGCAGGGGGGAGCACAGGGGGACATTGAATTATGAGTATGGGCTCACGCATGCATGACCCCCCCCGTTCCCCCCACTTTTGGCACGCGACAGCAAAAAGGTTAGCCAACACTGTCCTATACCCTTTCAAACAGGTGGCTGTCCAATCTTTTCTTGAAAGCCTCCAGTGATGAAGCACCCACAACTTCTGAAGGCAAGCTGTTCCACTGGTTAATTGTCCTCACTGTTAGAAGTTTCTCTTTAGTTCCAGGTTGCTTCTCTCCTTGATTAGTTTCCATCCATTGCTTCTTTCCTGCCCTCAGGTGCTTTGGAAAATAAATTGACCCGCTCTTCTTGGTTTATAGTCTATAGTTGTATAGTCACACTACAGTTCAATTAAAGTCATGACCCAGATGATGATAATGATCTACCACAAAAGATCTGCATTTATGGCAAGTTCCAAATTTTATTGCTCCCCTTACTGTGTATGCCCCTCACACAACATGCCGAGCTTGCTTAAGGTCTGACAAATATATTCCACAACATGCTGAATTAGCTTGAACCTTTGTGGTTTGAGTGGTTTGATATTTTGTGCAAACCTGGTTCAACTTTTAAGGATTTTTATGTTTGGGGCAGTGGTGGGTTGCCCCCGGTTAGGACCGGTTCGCAAAAACTGGTAGTAAAACCGGCGGGAGGCCCCGCCCATTGCCCTGGATGTTGTCGTGCGTGCAATCCCGTTGTAAACTGATAGTAAAGGTAAGTAGAAACCATCCTTGGTTTGGGTTATAGATCTGCTCAAATCTAAATTTCTAAATACCCTGTTTAGAAATGGCTCTGATTCACTACAACCTTCTGAAAAAGCCATGTTCATAAACATAAGATGGCCATCTGTAGGCTTCCAACCTTTATTCTCTCTGAGCTTCCAAATAAGCAAAGCTATAAACAAAAGATGAACCGTTAATTTTGTGTTTCCTTTAAATGAATATATTTGGGGGGGGGCAGAGAATATGGTTACCTTGCATGTGCTAACTAATCATATTATTGTCCCATTTTCATAGAAAATTATTCCACACAAAGGCTTCATTTGGGTATTAACTGCTCTTTGGAATTACATGCACAGAAATAATAAAAATAAATTAGTTCATTGGTACAAAGACATTTTTAATCCTCTTTGCCTTGCTCTTGTTTCAAGTTCATATAATGAACATGATTTTCTACATTCAGAAATCACAGGGTATCCCCATGGCCAAAACTAAAACAAATCCAATTCCTTACAAGAAACTGTAGTAATTGAGAATTACTATTACCGTTATAACTGCTGATTACCATTTATTTAGCACTTATCTATGTACTACAAATTGTACAAAATAAAGAATTAATCTACAGCAACTCATAGGTTGCATAGAAATGGATTTGTAGTGCCATGAAGTGACACTTTCAACCCTCTATTCATATTGTTTAAAGTAAAAAACAGGAATCTCTATTATGCTGATCAGGGGTGGGTTCCAAATTTCTTACTACCTGTTCTTTGGTTGTGGCTTATTTTGTGGGCGTGGCTTGATGGTCATGTGACAAGTCTTTAGGATTTAGCAGAGGTATTGATCTACCAGGCTTTTAACTGTTTGCAGAGCTGTACTGGTCTACCCATTTATTTTTGCAGGCACTGGTCTACCCATTTATTTTTGCAGGCACTGGTCTATTCATGTATTTTTGCAGGCACTGGTCTACCCATTTATTTTTGCAGGCACCGGTCTACTTATTTGTTTTCTTTTAACACTGATCAGCTGTAGGGCGGCCCTTTGAAGCCCCGCAGCAAGAGTTTAAAAAGTTTTTTTCCCTCTAGCCATCAGCTAGGACTCAGGAGCAGCACTAGATTGGGGGTGGGGGCTAAATAAAAGGTAAGAATAACATGGGGTGGGTGGGGGGGAAGAACCGGTTCGGTGATGTCATATCATCACCACTACCGACTCGGCAGAACCAGGAGGAACCCACCACTGATGCTGATGTGTCTTTTGTTTTGTCGATGTGTAGTTGGGCCAGTCCTGTTGTTAGGCAGAGTAGGGCGGCTCCCTCTTTCGGATGGGTAAATCAACAAGATATTAGAGGACAAAGAATAAAACTATCTATGCAAAGCAGCTTGCCTTAATTGCATAAATTAATCTGTATCCCAAATTATGTGCCAAAAAGTTGCTCTTGACTCTTAGTGACCATTATAGATAGACCTCCAGATGAGTTGTTCCCAACCTGGCCTTTCACATCTTCTAATGATGCACCCTTTAGCTCTGTAATCAAGACTTTGCTACTGGTTATCCTTTCTGACTGATTTGTTCTATGTTTTTTTTTTATATTCTTGGGTACCCATGGTATTCTCTGAAATCTTTTCCAATCTCGGTAGTCTTGCTATCCTGGTTCTTCAGATTCCAATGTTTGCTTTCATAGGGTGTCCCAGGGAATCGTTGCCTGCATCATGCTGTCCTTTGTAGGCATAGGCACATCATGATCTCTGAATACCTTCCAACATATCCTGGATATTGACATCCCTAGACATGTGTATAGAATTTCAGTTAACTCCTTCCATGTCAGATCTTCTCTGATCTGTAGGAGACATGACAGAAAAGGTGGTCTTCTTGGGCTTTACCAGATGGCATTTCCTACCAGTTAGGACCCAGAGCATCTCCTCCTGATGGACCTAATCAGTTTGTAGATGTAATACGGGAGAGGAAATAATTATATGGGAGAGTGTATCTACACATCTCACTGGATCCATCAGGAGAGAGATGGTTTGGGTCCCAACTGGTAGGGAGTGACAGCTGATAGAGCACAAAAAGATTGCCTTTCCTCTCTCATGTCTCCTACCCTTTGGGATATCATTCCCAAGAGACCAGATAGACCCCAACCATACTGACTTTCTGTAAGGTCTTAAAAGACTTGGTTTTGCCATTGGCATGGAGTCTCAGGTGTGGTAAAACCTGTATAATGGATGTATTTATTATTGTGATGGGTATTGGTATACCTCCGCTATAGACTGTGTTGTACAGTTGTCTATTGCATTTTTATACCTATGTTTGCTGTGTATTTTTTAAAATAGTATTTTAATTGCTGCGAGCCACATGATGATTAAGGGAATCCAGTTTCCCCCATTCATTTTGTTTGTTGGAAGCCAGCTGGGAAGGTCACGATTGGCACGAAATGACACAAAAGGACTCTGTTGTAAATACATTCTGTTGGCCAAGAGCCCAAATTTTAATCCTTTGACTGTGGGGATGCTGTGATGGCCATAACTCCAGGGACTTGTCCTAAGCAGTGGTGGGTTTCTACCGGTTCTCCCCGGTTCAGGCAAACCCGTAGTGGCAGCAGGGGGAGGCTCCACCCAGCCACTCAGATGTCATCATAGATGCTCTGTGCATGCGCAGAAGTGCCACGTGCAAGCAGAGCAAGCACACGCATGCTCCCAGTTCTGAACTGTTAGTGATGGTAAGTGGAACCCACTACTGGTCCCTAGTGACTTTTTTCAAGGCTGTTGTAACTCTGAACAGTTATTGAATGAATGGTTGTACGTCCATGATTACATGTAAAGCTATTTTAATAATGAACAGTATGTGCTTGGTAAGATAAAGATGGTAAACAACAAAGAAGATCATAGAGGATAGAATATTCTCAATCTTATTTGGTTTTGGACAGAATTGGCTGTCCTCCAATCTGCATTTGTTTAGAAGGCATTCTGGCATCAGGAATTCCCTTGGGGAGATAAAGAGAGTAGGTAAAATCATGTACATATGATGACATAATGCATATAATAATTTCTACCTGATGTCTATTTCTGGAATGAAGCATTTTTTTAACTGTAGTATCTAGATATCAAGTATTAATATCGTTTAGACTATTACATTTCAGTAATGATAGTGCTCAAGCTCCTATCTTTGAAGTCAGGTTGGAAACTACAACAAGAAGTTCATGGATAGAGACTCTATATACGCAGTAGTGGTGTGAGTGAAAAGAATGTTTCAGACTTTGGGATACAAGCGGATCGAACTGCACAACTTCAGTTTGAAAATGAACATTCTCCCTCTTGTCATGTTGAAGACACTTAATATATAGCATAAATGGATGAGATTCTGCAATCATGAACATTTGCAAAAGCTAACTGCTGTCCACAGAAGGATGAAAACAGTGTCACAGTTTTGAACTGCAAGCTCTACCCCTTTCATATGTGCGCATGTAACATCACAATGCTGATAGGGAGGGGTTAGAGTTTGCAGCACAAATGTTAGAAAACAACTTTGGTCAGTCTCCCCTCTTCCCCCTGCCCCACTGGGGCTACTATCTGCTAAGTATATATAGCCAGAAAATGTCCAGGAAAATAGGTGTAAGAGAAATTGTCTATTGGGATTTGTTACAGAGATCAGGGGAAAAGAGCGGTGACTTTGATAATTTTAAAATTAAAAATTTAATTTTAACCTAAGACTGTCTACTGTTGACCTCATCCCATTTCTAAGAGGTCTTTAAGGGGCGTGCATAAGAGCATCAACGTGCCTACCATCCCTGTCTTAATGTTCCCTTTATTTGTATTCATTTTATGAATTCAATTCATTTTTATACTTATATATATATATCTAATACATATTATACTAATACATGACAAATCAAATAAATAAATAAATAAACTATTTGTATGAAAACAGAATTCATGATAGAAATAGCCTCATAGAAGTTAAAAACAAACTTCTAAGTAGGTAGATATAGAACAGTGTTTTTCCAACTTGTCCATTTTAAAATGTATGGACTTCAACTCCCAGAATTCCCATGTAAAATGAACCAACATCCATTTGAGGGATTGTTTATGGTTCTATTGATAGCAAGGGGATATATTTGTTCCTCCCTCTCCAAAACCTTTTGATTAGAAGCTTAAAGGAAAGTCCTGTAGAAAACAAATCCCTAATTGGAAGTTGCACATTGTTTTTGTCTTTGCTTCTTGGAATCTCCAAGATGCAGCTGCAATCTGCTCATTGCCTTTGAATCACACAAGTATGCCTATAGAATACACCTGTCATACCAGTTGCCAGGCAGCCTTTCCAGATGATTTTTCAGTACATCTCAGACAAGGGTACCCAAAGGATTCTTTTGTCCATATAAAAGCTGTTGGACTATTGAGTTAGGTGTCTGCCACCCTATTTTAAGCTTCACATTTTTCTGAGGTAAAAGTGGAGGCAAGGAATGAGCTTTCCTTTGGCATTCAGTTCCCAGGGAATTTGGACTGGTGTCATCTTTATTTTTCTTTGGTGCTTTTACCCATGATTTGTTTCTTCAGCTGCTCTTGCTGGAAGGTGAGTAAAGCAGATTGCCTAAAGCCATCTTAGGTGTTCATGGACAGAAGTGAATTTCTATTTTGCGTTTTAGAGTCCTTGCTCTCTTAAACAAAGGTGGTTCTTTTGAGCCAGGCATCCAAGAATACATAGCGGCAACTGGCAATGAAAAACTGGGCTATTTTTTCTGAGAAGCAATAATTTTGAGCCAGTACTGTAAAGGATAATGGATTAAAGAATAAAGGAAAGGAAAATCCCTGAGTGCCCTTTGCTCTGGCTTTTCAATTTCCCCCCCTTTAAACTACAGCAATTGATCATATCTGTGGGAAGTAAAAATTCTCAAATTGAAAGACAGAAAAACCAATGGGGGGAGGGGAGCAGAGTGTTCGTTGCAAGGAGATGGGAGTGCAGGGTGAAGAGGAGACAATGAGAAAGGGAGTGCAGAGAACTTTCTATATGGTAGTGTAGAAACAAGAAAAAAAGAAAGCAAGGAGGCCAACAACTCAGGAATAATTAGATGGTGTTTTTGTGATATAAAGCAGAGGAAATAAATTACTTAGTTAACAAGTTTCAGGTTTCCTGTCTTTATTAAGATTAGAGATATAAAGGGATTAAGGAAATAGAGTTGAATAATTAAGTTCACTTTATGCTTCCTTAAGATATTACTGGGCTAAGATCATAGAAACAGACAATGTGCTTTTCCACACTATGGCCTTGATCTGCAATGTCTCCTGTATATAAAATGGCTGGAAAAGAAGACAGTTTTTTAAAAGGTGGCTTTCTGGGTTTCAGGCTCTTCCTCACCTGTAGTGGCGGGAGGCTCCGCCCACCACCCGGACGTCTCTGCGCATGTGCAGAAACGTCGCATGCACGTTCCCACAAGTGAACTTGTAGCAACGGGATTTGAAATCCACTACTGCTCTTCCTCCATTTTGGCCACAGTGATGCTCAGGTGTTCTGTCCCTGCTATAGTCAACAAAGTCCCTGATTTGTCCACTTCTTCCTCAAGAAAGTTATTATAAATTGATAGATATTCCATTTTAATATAGTTTATGGTAAGCTTTCAGATTTAAAGTTTAAATTGCATACCATGTTTCCCACCTAAACTACTTGTGAGGTCTGTGGTATACACAACACCTGCTAAGAAGTACTGTGCTAGACCACGTGTATCAAAATATTTGCTTTTGTCTTACACAATATTTCTGACAGCTTTTTGATCTACTAACTATTAAAAGGAAAAGGAAACATGTCATTTTCTATATGAATTGGTGGATTCAAATATAGATACAAACACAAATGTCATATTGTTTAGATATATATTAAGAAAACATATTGGTTTATATAGGTAGCATAATCCTATATCAGTCAATCCAGAAGCAATATTGTGATCATTTGGGATTTTGTACAGGCACCAGACTGCAAACTTAAAAACTAAATACATGTATTTATTCTGGAGACAGACCCACTGAATTTCATGATGCTTGCTTCTAAATAAACATGGATAAAATCATACGTTCTGAAATCTTCCAGGTGTTTTTTTATTGTCTGGAAATACTAGACTGATGTGTGAGGTAAAGAAATGGAATTCCACTCTGAATTTATATTATTCACAACCGTAATTACAGATAGTGCTCATCTTTTTTTTTTCAAAAAGTTTTTTTTTTAAACATAAAACATAAAATACATCTTTTTAGAGGAAGGATTTGATCCGGTATAAAATAAGTACAACTGCTCACATTCCCTCAACCAATTTTGTTCCAAATTTTATCCATTAACATCTTTAAAAAAGAAAAAAAACCTATTCTAACCATTTATCATTCTACTATATTACCCAAAATTCTAAACAATTATTTCCAAATTATTTCCAAATAAACACCCTTAAATCTTTGTCTTTTTAACAATCAATATTCCATATATATTCCTCATTCCTAAGATCCATTATATCAGATCTATATTTTACCTCTTCTTAAATAGCAACTCATATCCATGATCTTAACAAAAAATATTTTCTTCCTCTCTTGAAGTCATAAAATCCATCAACATTTCCAATAGCTATTTCCCAGCAGTGTTTTCCACCACTTCTATCTCTATTTGTTTAACTGGTTCACAGATTGGCTTAACTATTCTCCAGTATTATCTCCTCCACTTCCTCCTAGGTTTATTTTTTGGCTGATTCACAATCAGTTTCTTTCCACCGATGCTTTTCTCGACTCCTAACCCTACTTATATAGGCTGGTTCACAGTATAATTTTAACTGCACACCTATGTTATCTCCTTCACTCCTCCTAAATCTATTATGTAACTGGTTCACAACTCAAATAGTTGCTTTCCAGCAGTGCTTTCCTCCGCTCCACCCTCTATTTTTAACTGGTTCACAACTTTATTTCAGTTGGTCTCCAGATATATTTTCCTCCACTTCTAATTTTTTATTTTTTGGCTAGTTCACTGTTTTGCCTTAACTGTTACCCAGCGTATGCTTTCCTCCACTCTTAACCTATTTATTGGCTGGTTCACAGCTTTACTTTAACTGTTTTCCAGCACGTGCTTTCCTCCACTCCTAACTTTTATTTTTATTTTTAACTGGTTCCCAGCTTTGCTTTCACTGTTTTCCAGAGTCATGCTTCCCTCCACTCCTAACTTCATTTGTTTAACTGGTTCATAGCATTATTTTAGTTATCATCCAGCTATTCAGTTATTTAACTTTAAATTAATTCACAATGTATTACCCATATTTATTTTCCGTTCCATTCTCCTCCATATATTTTGCTAATTTAAAATAAAAATGTTTTTCACAAATCTCTTAACTCCTATTCTCTCCTAGATTTTCTCCCATTCCATGCTTATTTCTTATTTTCTATAAGTAACAATATTTCAAATCACTTTAAAATCAATTTTCTATAATTGTTAAATATAATAGTTCTTTTTAATATCCAACACCTTGAAAAATATTTTCTTCTAAATCATTAAGGCTCTAAGTAAAGCTTATTAAAGATTCCAAATTTAAAAAGGCATTAAAACATCCAGAAATCAGTCATTTGTACTCTTATTTTCTAATCAAATTAATTGTATATTTATAAGGTCAACTTCAATAAAAATAGTGAAAAAAGAGGGAGACAATAATGGTATTAATAATAATTAGAAAAAGAAAAGAGAAGAAAAAAAGAAACAAAAATAAAGAAAGGAAAGAGAATAGAAATATAACAAAAGAGATTAAATTTTTTTTTTAGAAAAAGTAGAGAGGGGAAAAACAAAAGAGAAAATAAGAAGGAAAGAGAAAGAAATAGAGAAAGAACAAAGAGAAGGAAAGTATCTCCTAACATTATTTAAACATCAAACATCCAGACACCATTCCTTTAAATCAAACTATGATAATTTGTTATCTTGTTACATAATATAGTTCATTTTTTTCTTTCTCCAATCTGTCTAAATATGTTTCTTTTCAATTTCAATGTCATCAAAGTTATAGTTCTATAAAATTAGTTCCAAGTTGGCTATTTCATATATAGTATCATCATGTCCTTCTTTTGTTGCCACACCCTTTTTCTCTTGTTGCCACACTTATTATCAGTTTTCATTATTCCATTTAGTTTCTTCTTTCTGATCTTCAATAAATCCTCCAATAAACAGATTATATATCCAAAGTCAAGCCTCCTGAATTTTTTCTCAATATAATCCACTTTAAGTAACAAGCAACAAAGTTTCTCTTTCAGGCCGACTTTCAATCAGTAATAAGTAGTCTGGAATTTACACTTTCACTTCTCAGCTGTCAGCCATTTTCTCCGTCCCCTTTTGTCTTTTGTCTTTGCTTTAAAAAGCTGTCAGCGGCAGCTTGGCAGACGGGGTTTTGGCAGGGCTCCACAGAGCTCGCCATTTCCCTGTCTGTATCCCCGCGGCGCCAACCAGAAGTCCCAGTTAGTGCTCATCTTATGACCACACTTGAAGCCAAAATTTCCATTGCTAAGCAAGGTAATTGAGTTTTGCCCCATTTTATGACCTTTCTTGCCTCAGTTGTTAAGTGAATCACTGTGTTGTTAAACTAGTAACATGGTTGTTAAATGAATCTGGCTTCCCCGTTGACTTTACTTCTCAGAAGGTTGCAAAAGCAGATCAAATGACCTTGGGACATTGCACCCCTCATAAATACATGTCAATTGCCAAGTATCTGAATTTTCATCAAGTGGCGTTGGGGATGGTGCAATGGTTGTAAGTGTGAAAAATGATCAGTCACTTTTTTCAGTGCCATTGTAACTTCAAACAGTCACTAAACGAATGGTTGTAAGTCAAGGACTATCGGTAATGTAAACTTTTAGAAATGTTACTGATCAGTTGAAACTAGTGTTTGATTCACAATTCAAATGATAGTTTCCTGAACCTTAAGCACCCTGGAGAAAATACAGTATCTACACTGATCATACAAGTACTAAATAATTTCTTTCCATGATTATTTTTTGTTTGTTCTAAGAAGCATGAAAATTTTAAAACATTGGTAAGATATCAGTGTTACGAAGTACCACGGGAGGAAAAAAAATCCCTGTTGCTTTCCTGTTTTTTATTAAATGCCTGTGACTAAATTAAGTAATAAAATATAATGAAAATCTTTTGGATTCATTACCTTCATGTTGAGTTAGGCATTCATAAAACTGTAAAAAAGAGCACATCCATTAAACATGATTAGATCCCACATCAAGAGAAACTAGTTCATATATTATGATCTTTTAAAAACTAACACACCTTCGATTTTTTGTGAAATACATACACAGATGTGCTTTTATTTTCTTCCATTTAATTGTGTCCAATTTTCAGAGGCTGCCTGCACAAATCTTTGTAGCTTTTTTGGCAAGCTTTTTTTTCAGAAATGGTGTGCCACTGCCTCCTTCCTAGGGCTGAAAGAGTGGGACTAGCCCAAGGTCAGCCAGCTGGCTTTGTACTTAAGGCAAAACTAGAACTCAAAGTCTTCTGTTCTAGTCTGCTGCATTAAGCATTATACCAAGCTAGCTCTTCTAGATGAACTAAAGGTAAAGATTTCCCCGTCCAATCATGTCCGATTTTTTGGCATGCTGCTCATCTCTATTTCTTCATGGCCAGCGTTATTCAAAGACATTTTCTGTGGTCATGAGGCCAGCATGGCTACACGTCAGAGGCGCAGAGACCACTGCTACCTTCCCACCGAAGTGGTACCTCTTCATATACTTGCATTTGCATGCTCTTGAATGTTAGGCAGACAGGAGCTGGGGCACAACTGGGAACTCACCCTATTGTGTAGCACTTGGGTCTCGAACTTGGACTAGCAGCTTTCCAGCTGACAAGATCAGCGTTTTTAATCACTCGGGCATCTCGCCCTCAGATGGAATGCAAGATCTTTACTAAAAGATTTCCTAAGCAAAAGAGTAAAACAGAAAGGAGACATCACCTCATTTGTATTACCCTCTCAGACAAAATAGGAATGGACCGAAAAGAAAGGTGAAAACTCCCTTTGTGTAAGTGAGTGCATGCAATATGCACACTTGCCTATGGGTTTTTCTAACCCACAGACCTCCAGATGGAATGCTGGTTAACAGTAACAGAGTTGGAAGGGACCTTGGAGGTCATCTAGTCCAAGCCCCTGCTCACGCAGGAGACCTGTACTAGGGATTCAAACCGTCGAATTGCCGACCTTTCTGATTGAGAGGCTCAGCGTCTTAGCCACTGAGCCACCTAGCAACACGGACTCTTACATTTTCCAGTCAGAGCTGTTGTCCCTCTTGGCTGGGATATCATTTGTAGGAGCGTCCAGATCACCATCATGTGATCACAAAGACAGTGTGACAGCACAACTCTGAGGACTACTGTATTTTCTGGCGTATAAGACGACTTTCTAACACACAAAAATCTTCTCAAAAGTTGGGGGTCGTCTTATACGCCAGGTGTCGGTCTCCTGTAACCAGGCAGACCAGCCCGAAAGGCTTTGACGAGCCTTAAATGGCTCTAAGGAGCCAAGCTGAATTGCCTGCTGAGTTGCCGCTAATCAGCTGAGTTACACGCAAGCCCCCTGTAAAAGGAAAAAACTTTCCTTTTACACAACGCTGGCCATCCCAGCTGAGATTAGCAGGCAACTCAGCTGGGATCGCCAGAGCTTGGATGGCCAAGCGCTGTGTAAAAGGGAAAAACTTTTCTTTTACACAACGATGGCCATCCCAGCTGCTAATTTTTGCCTGCTAATTGCTCCGTAGCAAACCCCCCCCCCACCTCCAGCTTGCTTACCTTAGCTGCTAGCCGCAACGCTTGCCTTGCCTTGCCTGCAATCCATTGCATCAGCAAGCAACTAAATCTCCCTGCCTGCTTGATTGCAGGCAGGGAGATTTAGTTGCATGCTGATGCAAGCAACTTGTGGACTTCAACTCCCAGAATTACTCAGCCAGCAAAGCAAAGATGGCTGAGGAATTCTGGGAGTTGAAGTCTACAAGTCTTAAAGTTGCCAAGGTTGGAGACCCCTGTTCTATTGGGTAAGTTTTTTTCCCCCTTTGGGAGCTTTAAAAAAAATAGTTAATTGGGGGGTTTTTTAGTTGTTCTTTTTTAGACCTAGCCATTTAAAGGCTAGGTCTAAGTTTTAGGCTAGGAAGTTTTAAATTTAGCTTTCATATAAAAAAAATAAAAATAAAAATTGAAATAAATAAAAATAAAAGTAAAAATAAAAATAATAAAAATAAAAATAAAAAGTGTGCAACTTTCTGAGATTTAATGTGTTTCTGTAGTGTTTCACTCTAACTACACAAACACACAAAATCTCACAAAGCTGTATGTGGAATTTTGTGTGTGTAAACCCACAATGTAAAAGTTGTTTTTTTGGGCTTTTTGTGGCTGTGTGAGGTTCCTGCTTATTGCAGGGGCCATTTTGGGTCTAGCACAGCTGCTTTTACATTGTGGGTGAGCCAGTTGATGTTTTTTAATTTTTATTTGGTGTGCGTTGGAAGAGGGGTCGTCTTATACAGCAAGTATAGCCCAAACCCTATATTTTTACAGGAAAAGTTGGGGGTCGTCTTATACGCCCAGTCGTCTTATACGCCGGAAAATACGGTAGTTCTAAATACCACTTGCCTGCATTGCTGCAAGTTCGAATAGTTGCCGAGAATGGTTCTTAACTGAGGACTATTGTATACATATCTTGGTGCTTTTGAATCAATCTGCACTCTGGATGAGTCCCTTCAGTTTCCTTAGCAACTTTTTAAATTTGCTATTGCTTTTTCCCTGAGAGGGATGGGACAGAGTGACAGGCCCAAGGTCATTCAACTTCTAGTCCTGCAGTTTTAACCATTATGCCAAACTGGCTCTCAATTAGATTTTAGGATGTTCTAATTCATTCACTAAATGACACAAGAAAACCATGCCCATTTCAGAATGCAAATGTCTTTTTATTGGTTGCCAAAGTCTGCTTAGGGAAACATGTCACTTTTGAATGTAGAATTTTATATCCAATAATGTTAATTTTGTTTCTTAAAAATAAATGTACAGAAACAGTTGATAAGTTCTTTAAAGAATTACAGGGGATGCATTTAGAAGACTCCCATCACTTTCTGAATTGAAGAAAAATAAGTAAAGGTTACTTCCTTCAGGGAGCTCTCACATTTTTGATCATTTTTATTTACTGAATGTTTAAAGACCACCTCTATGTACATCATAACCAATTCTATATAGTATAGTATACTACCTTTACTATAACTATAGTATAACTCTTAGCACAATTATTAATTATTCTAGGCCTTTTTAAATTCAGCAATGGCTACTTATTATAGCATATTTAAGATGTCCTACCTTATTCATAATTAAGTTTACATAGTTTTAATTTTTTTTCTGGAGCCATACTTGTAAAGATCTCAGCTTCTCAACTTCATATTCTAATCTCTTTGTCTGACATCGGAAATATGAAAATTTAGCTATTATTATTACGGAAAATAAGTTATCTGAATTCTACAATTTATGTATTTATTTATATTTATATCTACAGTAAATACAGTATACTTTCTCTAATTTTATCCCTGAAATTCTGAGGTAGGTTGAATGGACAGATGGTAAACAATCCAAAGTCATTCAGTAATAATTGACCATGGACTTGAACATGATTGAATGCTAACCACAATACTCTATTACATATAATTGTAACATGTGTTGGGAAAATGTTGCATAATGTATGGTCCTGGTCATTTTGACTTAGTGTGTTTGACCCATGGCACAATGGCTTACTCAACAATCTATGCTTAATATCTATAGAGATTCTCAGTCATCCAGGTTATGGTTGTCCCAAAGGTGCTTTTTCAAGAGTCAACTGCACTTTCTGGTTTTTCTTTGAAGACATTTTGCTTCTCATCCAAGAAGCTTCTTCAGAACAGCTTCTTGGATGAGAACTGAAGAAGCTTCTTGGATGAGAAATGAAATATCTTCAAAAAAACCCCAAGAAAGTCCAGTTACCTCTTGAAAAAGCACAACCTATGCTTAATGTTTATTGTTGTTTAACACTGTATGTGAATCCCGCTTCAATTTTTACTATAATATACCATGTGGGCAACACATAAGCTTATCATGAGATTACATCATGTCATCTTTCTGAAAATATTATTAACATGTCGCATCATGAAAAAGTCTTTCATAGATTGCTAAATATAACGGCAAAATAGTGCAGTGAATTCAATGGCAATCAGGAACAAAGGTCTGCCCTGGCATACAGCCAAATGCACATACACAAGTCATAAATTCCTTAAAATATCACATATATCAGTAAATCTACTGTCATAATTTTCTAAAACATGAATACATCATAGAAAAATACAACAAAATAAATATTTAGAATCAGAGTGCCATTTATTTGTTGCAAGTTTGGTAACTCCTTATTAAAATATTTCATTTTTGGTTTTCAAGAACCCAGAAAGGCAAAAGCCTCTGGTGAATCACATTAATCGTAACAGCAGAAATCCACCTTTATATCTGGTTCCTACAGTTTCACACCACATTATTTTATCGTTTCAAAGCAATGTTCATCAAAGCAGCAAAAGTCACTTTTTAGAAGTGGTACTCTTTAATATTTTGTGCATCTTTTAATATAATCTCTCTAATATAAAATAGTTTTTTCCTCTTTCTTTTAATAATTTCCTTTGTCTCCTTCTCCTTCTGCTTCTCCACCTGCTGCATTCCATTCCTGATAGGAGCCTTGTTCCTGTACAGAGGTTTCTGCTTGTGACATCTGAGATGCTTCGACTGTGGTTGCCGGCCCCATGGATGTTCTCACTGAACCTAAATCATCCTTATTCTTCCAAACTTTTGTCTGCCAGAAACTTTTCACAGCAGCCCTATAATAAAAATCACACCCAAACAATAATTGAGCAAATGTCAACAGGTATTGGATACTTTAGATAAGCTATTATTAACAAAATTAGCAAAAGGGATCTCTCTCTGTATTGTAGGTACATTTCTTATAATTCTTTTAGCTTAGCACTATCATATTGGGTAGCCAAATCTTATTTTTGCACTCTTCAGAAATCATCTAGCCATGATTGTTAAAAAAGGACAGCACTGTGCTACTTTGAGATTGAAAACAAACAAACAACAGAAATGTAAGTTCTAAAATTGGGCAGGGGGTGGGGGTGGGGATGACCCAATGAGGATCATGAATATATTACCTAATTTATTTTATAATCTTCAGCCCTCCCACCCCCCCGCACAACGTTAAGCATGCTCTTTGGCAAAAAACAAAACAAAAACATTTTACATAATCTCTCAATTCTAACTCGAGATGCTAGGGAGTAAACCTGAGGCACACGCCATTCAAAAATGTGCTCAGCTACTGAGCCATGGATTTTCCTATTTAACTAAGAAAGAAACCCAACTTCTCAATCCAACCATTTTTGTAGGAGTTTCCAGATATACAATAAGTATCGGTATATTATTTAATGTAACTTTGTTACACTAAAGGACATTAAAGGTCTTCTCAGCCCTGTTTCATGTTACACCATGTAGTTCTAACATTTGAATTTCTGATCTAATTCCCTCTTAATTTTCTTCTATTCTTTAGCTCTTTGCTAATTTGCCTTTTAATTTTCTTCCATTTCTTTATGCTTTCTGCCACGGAATTTTCAATGGTGATCACACCCTCTTCCTAGCTCACGGTCAAGTTACTTCCTCTTCTTTTTCAACAGTCTCCTTGATGTTCATCATAGTGTCATGCCTCTCCTGGATCTTTCTTTGAGAAATTTCTATTATAGGTTACACCACCTCTATCTGTGTTTTGAGGAAGGCTGGCCTTATAAATACCTGCTTTGAAATTCTGGAGAAGGACTATAAGTATATCATTAAGGAAGAAGCAATTGTGTTTTTGTGCACATTGATGTGTGTATGCATGACTATGTATACATGTGCGCATGTGCAAGACTTTTCATCTCAATTAAAAGCATCTGGCAGTGTTAGAAATCTTGTTCTCTCTTATCTGCCAGAGAAGCAAGTCTGTGTGAGTGTTTTTGTTTTGTACTTGAACATACTGCAGCTACCTTCTGGAGTTCACACATCATCCTACCTCTCTCCTGACTACAGCACTGCTTCTGGAGAGAGGAGGGGTAGTGTGAATGTTAACTATTACTCAAACGCAAATCCTAATGCAATTAAAATTTAGGTATGCTCTACCTACCAATTAAGAATGATGAAGGTTATTGCAAAGATAACTCCAACACAAACAATAACTCCAGTTATGAGGACAAATACCAGTACGATATCTGTACTTGGCTTCTTGAAACGTCTCGTTTCCAGCTCTAAAGAAAAAGAAACATCTCATTGCTGTGATGCCCGTTATGAAAATAAACTGCATGAAAATTAAACTAGATGAAAATTAGAAAAAAGAGTCTTAATTTTCCACGCATTTTAAGGGTTAGACAGTATTTTACGAAAAGCTAAAAAATACAAAGAAAGGATGCTGTACACCTCCACTATCATAAATTGCTTTATATTGACTGAACAGTTCTAAATGGCAAATGAACGAAGAAATTCAATTAAAATTGGGCAGTTTCTGTGATACAACAAGACACATAAAGGAATATCTTTTAATAGTAAGATCAATAACAAGACAGAGCTTTACCACACTCTTAGGCAAAATTGACCTTCAAATAGTTGGAAAAAAGCTGCCTCACTCTGATAAGATTAAGAGTATAACAGCAGAAATAATTTAAGAGAATGTGTGGGAAACTAGAAAAATAAATAGATACAATTGCTCACAGTAAGATTTCCATTAAAAACTGACTTAAAGTGCAATAGCCCTTTGAAGTGTTACATAAAGTGTTACATAAAACATTTTAACGAGTGTGAGGTTCAGGTGGGCTAAGTAAATAAAATACTGACAGTTCAAAACAATACATAATATTTGAAGTAAAACTGAAGTTCGGGTCATGACTATTGGAGTTATTCTTTATATCAGAGGTCTCCAATCTTGGCAACTTTAAAACTTGTGCTTCAACTCCCAGAATTCCTTAGCCAGCAAACCTCCACAAGCCCACAAGTCTTAGAGATTGGAGACCCCTGCTTTATATAATCCAAAGAATGATTCTAACAGAGAAAAAGTTAAAATAAGAAAAGCTGTGGAAAGTGTACTCCCAAGTTGATGATTAGTACAGAACTAAATAACAACAAAGGAAATTTTCACATGTCATTATCTATTATTTTAAAAGTATATTTTACTATACTGGGTGTCTGTATCTGCACATCTCTGTTGATGGCATTTTTGAAATGTTATTTTAAGATGGTAATACACAATGACAGCTTAATAGCACACATTTGTCACAAGACTGAATTACTAGATGACATTCAAAAAAAAAATACTAAAATAAATACTCCTCTGTCCTCTAATCAGGCTGAACTACATTTTAATGATTCTATTTAAACATCTCAAAGATCATGCCTGAAACTCAAAATAAGAAATTATAGTAGTATACTGTACTGGCATTGGTTGAGCATACTGGACCAATATAATTGTGTCCAGACTGGATATAAAATTTACTTTTGCTTTCTACTCTTATGTCTGAAAAGGAATTGTTCCCATTTAAAATATGAATTTAGTTCAGGTTTATAGCAGTTGTTCCTAATCAAATAAACCTTCTGGGGGCTCACTAAGTCATCCACTAAATTTAAAACCAGGATGATATCTGTTAAGATATTTTTTTTTCCTAATCAGCAACTGGTTACAGATGACAGCTTCCTCTGCCCTTTGTAATGATTAAGGTTAAAACACTCCACAATGATTCATTTTCAGAAGTCACCCTAACCTGTTTTGAACAATTATCTTCTCTGTCTTTTTTACATGAGGTAGTATGTTAATTCGACCTATGAATATGAATAGAACAAATGTATAAGTGAAAGAATGGTGTATCATCAGGTTTTATAGATTAAGTGCATATGTATAGGTTTGCTGGGAAAACACATGAGAAGTAGGTATACCTGTCAGCCCTTCCAGGTAAACCAGACAGAAAACACCACTAGATGAAGTAATCCTGCTTTATTGCAAGGTTACCTTAAGTGTAATCTTGCAAATCCCAAGATACAAATTTCCCACCACTTTTAACTGCTTGATAAATTAGAGTGGGTGCTTCTTTTTCTGACCATTAAGCCACTGGGCACTCTTGCCTCTCTTGTCCGATTGTTTCTTGGGCAACATCTTTTCCCCTCACCCCCTAAAGCAGTGATGGCGAACCTTTCTATCTTCAGGTGCCAAAAGTGCAAGCGTGCGCAACAGTGTACACGTGTGTGCCAACACCCATAATGCAATGCCCCCCCATGCATGCGTGTGCGACCCTCACCCCACCCCACGCACATGCACACGCAACTCCTGTTTTGGTGCTGGCAGGCCTCTCTGAAGTCTCCTGGGACCAAAAACAGGTCGCGGGGGCGCAGCAGTGTCTCCTGGCAGAGACCCAAAAATCAGCTAGCTGGAGGGAGGCATGCGGGCATGCAGTGTGGAGCTGACCTGGGTGTTGGCTCACGTACGCACAGAGATGGCTCTGCATGCCACCTGTGGCACACGTGCCATAGGTTCACCATCACGGCCCTAAAGTCATCCACATACTCCATTATATGCCTGTAGTTGTTATCCCTGCTTGCTCTAGGCTACAGCTCAACTCTTTGGAACTATAGATTGCCTGGCTGGCCTGGAATATGTTTGGCCTTTGGACCAACACTAGTTCACTACCCTTCATTAATTTAATAAATATCAGCTCACTTGGGTGTGTCTTCCTGTTGTTTGTGGGCAATGAGAACTGGAAACTCAAATATTAACCTATCTACATTCTAAGCTTTCCTTACTTACATCTTCCAATCTTCCAATAAGGCACAGATTAAGCTGTGCCCAAAGCTCTCAAACTGCATCTTCTACTCTCTTTTGACCATTCATTGTGATGCCTCACCCTGCTGAATAATGGAGTTCAGCAACATACAGAGAGCCACAAGTTCCCTTCCCTTTCAATGATTTTTTAATGCAGTCTTTGTCATACCATTGCTCCAGCAGAACATTTGGCTTTATCTCCAAATCTCTCCACTATTGTTGTCTTACTTTTTAGCCTCCTCCCTAGTCCCCCTCTCACTTTTTTTTCATTGCTCTTTTTCAATTTCTTTTGTATTTCTATCTTCTCCTTAGCACAGCATCCAATACCCTCCAGTTTGCACTGCAATGCTTCTTCAGGGTTAATATCATTTGAATTCAACCCTCACCCACAACTTAGATGTTGTTTCTGTCCAAAGGCAAACATATCCTTGTCTATCACTTATGTTTCTGTCAAGTTTCTCCCTGTTTGTTGCGTGCTCTTCAATTAGCAGGAGCCATATTCCTGAAGACCGTCACCAAAGACCAACCAAGGTTTTATAATCCTGAACCAAAATTATTGTAGTCTTTTCTATGTAAGTCTATCAAGGAAAGAATAACAATTGCAGCTGTCAAACTACCTAGATTCTTTGCCAGTTAAAATCTAATTTCTTTAATCTTAATTCCGACTGGATATATTTTAGGATAATCATGGATCATTTAATATCATTATTGTAGTGATATTGCAAATACATGAAATACTACATTATTTTAAATTAAACAAAAACTCTGCAAGTCACTATTATCTCATTTGCATAGTGAAAATACTTCATGTTTTGGCCAGTAGTACCTCTATTAAAGATGCCCCAAATAAACTAATAAAAAAAATGTGTTGGCAACATAAAGATGCAGCAAGCCTAGCTGTTTATATAATTAGGAGCACTCACATTGAATACATCAAAATGTATTTGAATTACAAAAATCCCCACCTGATCGGAAATTCTGGCAGTTGTGTTCTAAATTTACGTGAAGGTTGGTTTTTTGATATAAAATATGAGAATACAAGCTCAGATTCGATTGGACAAATCATATTTTATTATTAGTTGTTGTGTGAATGGCTTTTAAAATGCAAACTATAACTGCAATAGCTTTCTTGGATTACAACCATAGCAAACAGCTATTTCTTTGCAGACTGGATTCACAGTCTCTTTAAATATGACGAGGGAAGCTTGCATTGGCTCAAACAACAGGTATAGTCCTTTTCATTCAGAAGGAATCAATGAGTTCAACCTACATATTACTACCCTAAGAATGTTAATACAACTGGTAATTGCCTAATAGATGTTTTCTCTTTAATCATAACAATTGTATCTATTAGACTAAGAACATTCACTCTCTAGACTCATAGCCACAATGCTTGTTAGAGCCACACAATTCTCTGATGGCACAGTAGGACAGTGTAATCATCTGGCTTCAAATAGTCTGGTAGCTATTTAGAAACCAGTAAGAAGCCAGAATCTCTCCCTTGAGGTAATCATCAGTGCCACTGACTTGATAATAAACATTTCTAACAGAAGCAAAATACAACTAGAAAATTTGATTCCTATTTTTGCTCTAAAAAGTATTCAAGGATTGCAACATACACATAAATAGGTATTAATAATCGCAGGTTGGATTCAATATTGTAGAAAAAAGTATTTGTTATAGTCATTGTGAGTTTTGTTTTAAATAATGCAGGATCTTTCTGATTCAAAGGTTTTCAAACAATTTGGCAGGTAGGCAGGAGTGGGCTTCAAAAATTTTAGCAAGGGGTTCTCTGCCTGGTTGGTAGGTGGGCGTGGCCATGGTGGCCATGGCCTAGTTGGCCTCCTACACCATGGTGTGTGTGTGTGGGGGGGGGGGTTGCCCTCCCTGGGCTCCGGAGGCTTTTCTCGAGCCTCCGGGAAGGTGAAAACGCTCCCTGGGCCCCATTTCCGGCCTTCCTGAACTTCCGGTAGGCCTGTTCTTTGCCCTCCCTGAGCCTCCTTGCATGCCCTGCACTTACCTACACCCAAAACAAGCTATGTGGGGACTCCTGGGAGGGGAGGGGTGCACAGGGCCAGCCAGGAGTGGGATTTGGGGATTCTCCAAACTGCACAGAATCTTAGCTAGAGGTTCTCCCAAATCCCTGCAAATCCCCAGCAGCCCACCCCTGCTGGTAGGATAGAATCAAGAAGTCAACTGAATGTTCTTTTTAGTGGCAAACATGTTTGTAGATAATTAAGCCATTTGACTTTATTCATAAAACTAATGATACTTCCACCATTATCTAGTATAAATACTAAATAAAATTTAAAATAAATTTAAATATTAGTTGTTTCATCATCTACTCAAAAGTTTCATTTACTTCATATAAGGTGGTTACAGAATGGGTACGTTTTAATGAATTTTTGCTATCATGAAGAAGATGTCTCTGAGGCCTTTTCCAAACATTCCTTTGTGGCAAATGTATCACCTATGATAAACTTCTGTAAGTGTAACTGTAATTGATACGATTCTATTCTAATTTCTTACGTGTGATACGGAAATCTATTGGATTGGTGGCTTTTATTTGTAAGCGTAACATAATAAACTGGTTCTGTGCACACAGGAAAAATTATTTCTGGACCTAAATACATAAGGATAGCTTATGTAGAAAATGTAATATGCACTTATCAAATATACAACATTCTCATCAAACATTCTACAAGAGAATAAGGAAGTGCAAACAGTATTTGAGTTAATTCTGATATATACAGTAGATACAGAAGAGCCCGGGAGACCAAATTTGGGGTTTCATTGTGCAATGAATCAAACTGAGGCTTGAAGGGATGGTGGTAAGAGATCAAAGACTAGGGTGATAGCGAGAGACATACTTATGATTCAAAGATGTGGAAATAGCATCAGTCATATATAAATTGAGAATATAAGCTAAAGTTCTCTTCAAGTTGTGCTCAATTCATGATATTTTCGTGAAGTGTCTATATAGTTTTCTTACAATATGGAGATGCCTTCCCGGATGGTTTTTCTCAGTCTATCTTATAGCCTAGAAATCATCCTTGGTAATCTTCATCAAAATACTAACCAAATATGATCCTACTGAGAATTCTGAGATCAGCCAATTTTAGTGAAATGCTGCTGGCAAGCCAGGCAAATGAGCAAATCAGGATTATTTTTGATTTTGCTGCAAATAAAGAAATGGGTCACTCATTTGATCTTTGCTCTGTTCCAGTAATATAATAGCTTAAAAAGATATATAGAATATTATTTTCAGAATAAGAAAAGCAGAATGCAACTCTCCTCTACTACTTGTCGAAGCTAACACAAGGGCAGAAAGGGTCTGAATACTGTTATTGGTTCCCTAAACCTGAAAGTACACTCCAGCAAAACATATACAGCAGTTCAGAATTTCAGTTAAGAATTGTTTATATCCAATGTTTACTTGTACAGTCTATGCAGTGTAACAAAAAAAAAAACCTTATGTATTGAGGATATTATGGAAAACATTAAAAAGAGTATAATAACCTTCTCAAATTAGATTTTATACCAAAACTTACAGCAGCAACACAGATCTGATAGTTCTTGTTTTAAAAAAAGGCTTCAAGCTAATTCAGATACTATTAGTGTGTTTTATATGAGGCTTGTATTGGTTTTTGTTCAAATTACTCTACTTGTGCACAAAATTTTTAAAAAGATTTTAGAAACGGACACCTGATAATAGTGATAAAGATAGCAGGACTATTTCAAACTGCTCTCCTCCAGATCTGAAGGATGCATTGTACCCTCTTTCTTGTTCATGGTTCCAAAATTTTTGTTTCTATATTATCTTTTGCTATGGTGCAAACTCTCAACTTTGATCATCCAAGTTTCGAGTCACATGGGTCTTACATACCCTGTATATAGGGTGATATAGAACAATACTTTTCCTTTCTTTTAGGAAAAAAAAATTCTGAGGATTTGAAGACTTTGTATTTCTAGGAAAAGGAATCCTATGTGGATATTAATCCAAGGGGAGGGGAGAAAGAAGAATTCTTTGAAAATTATGAGCTGGGACAGCTGTCATCTGTGGAAGGCAAAGGGAAATATTTTGTTTCTCGGCAGAAACAGCAAAACGGCTGAATATTGTGTTCTTTAGATGTTATCGCTATTATTGAACCTCTTTAGATCATTCCAGATAATGACAAATCTAGTTAATATGCCACATGTGTTTTACAGGGCAAAGTGTTGCAAAGCAACAGCCTTTGCCTGTGAAGGAAATGGACTGAATTAATGAAAACTGAGTGCGGAATTGCCTCAGCACAGCCAACTGTGCCATGTTCATGTGGGAGATGCTGCCATTTATGAAAACTGGCCAGCTGCCGCCTCCACCTCCTCCCCTGTTGTTGCCAACACACTCACTCACATGGGTGGCAGAACAAGGAGCACACTCTGGCTCTCGTCTGGCTCTCTCCTCACATGGCAAGATAAGAAGAATCATCCCTTTCACTTACAACACACAGCTTCCCCCGCAGAACTATTATCAGAAAACATGAATAAACTGCCTTATGTCACTGGTTTTGTCAAAAGCAAGTTACAAACCAAAATAGGCTAGTGTATGAAATAGAGCAGCAGTGCGGGGACCAGCCCATATACCAAAATCATTTATTAATGAGATGATGGAAAAACAATTAAAAACATAAAGGGTTTTTAGTTTATTTCTACTAGATATAACCTGCTAGTATAGGCAACATGCAGATCAAGATCTATTGACAGATCTCCAGCAATTTGTAGTGTATCAGCATAGGCTTTTTTAAAAAATTCCCACATATTAGCAAAAGTAATGTTTTTTCTATCCTAAACGTTTGGAGCGAGGTGGAGTATTTAGGAATGACTTTTTATAAAGACCGGTTATGCCCATAGTATATTCTGATGTGCAAAGCAATTTCCTGGCCCATAATTAGAAGTATTTGTGTTTTGCAACAGAATCCAGTTGCTGTAACTCATGTTTAACAAAAACAAACTCACAAGCTTTAAATCTGACAGTTTCTGAACCAGTACATGATTAGAAATTGAAGCCACTTTAATTGTGAATATAAACAATCAAAGATTAATACAACAGAAAATGAACTTTGTACAAAATGCTCCCTTAGGGTAGCGTTTACACTATACTCATCTTATTCTTAAATCCATCTCAGAACTGAAAGATTGCTCATAATAGTTGATGTGCCTTTTACATTTACCTGCCCTATGGCCTCCAAATCCATAATGAAAATTTCTGAATTGTACATGATGTACAAGAAAATACATTTTTCTTGGATACATTGTTTGTATTATTCCAACTGTTTGAAGGATGACAGGGATTTTTTTATCTCTAGTTTTTAATGCATGCAAATAAAAGACAATTGCACTGCTACTTTCTACATACTAAGAGAAGACTCTATTTACAAAATAGCAATTGTGTCCAAATTGAGTTTCTAGTTGATGGCATTAAATTGGGGCACTAATGGTAGGAAAACTACCACTAACAGCAGCAAAACATAACCTATAGAAGGATGGGGGAGAGCTGGCTAATAAGATTTTTTTTTTATTTTTTCCCCAACTTTTTAAAAAATCCATTCTCAGAATCCTTTGAGAAAACCTTAAACTAAAAATACTGTGCTACTAGGTTTTTGTTGTTGTTGTTGTTGTTATATGTGTTTTGTTTACGACTGTTTGACAATAAGGCTGGCTGGTAGGGGATATATCAACTTCGATATCATGAAATACAAGCGCTGTAAAACTATAATAGCTTCAAAAGAATACATCAAACACTATGAAACTGTATGCATGCAAAGCTCACCTCCTCAACTATCCTTGAATAGCCATAAGCCCAGGGTGGGAAAATGCCCTTATTTACTGGAAGAAAAGGACCACTTTGTCTTAAATAATTATTTATGAATGATGGAGAGAAAAACATAATTTTACGTAACTATCACCAAGAATAGAAAATGCAAACATAAGGGTTGGAAGGGTAGAATGATGGAATGGAAGGTAAGAAATCAAGAAAAGGCCCAGTTTTGCTCTTCTCATTGCTGTCTATAAGTACAGAATGAGTGTTTGCAATTGGGGAACCACTATTATTTATGAAAACACTCTCCATAAATTATGAACCTCAACTGATATCTTATCATCAGAGAGGCTGATGGTGGAAGCTCATCTTGTGGGGGAATGATATGAAGATGAGATTAATACACAAACTGAACAGGGCAAGAAGTCCTAATTTCCTGAAGTAAGAGCCATCTAACTCACTGGAATTTACATAACTGACCTTATTATTTGCATCTAAGCACAAGGGTATTGCTGATTACTAATTAAATGTCTTGTTTCAACCACGAAATGAAATGGAAAACATGTTTTGTACATGAAAAGTCACATTCTGGCTCATCAGATACAGTATAAAAATGGATCATTTTGCACAGGCCACTGTTCAGCCAAACCAAAATCCCAAATCCTGCCAATCTTTCTCTTAATTGCTACTTGAATTCAAACATATCACACCCAACTGGTTTATCTGTGCCTCTTTTCTGCAATCTTACAGTGCCTTCCTTTCCCTTACCTCCTATTGGTTTCACTGCTGGCTATGATTTTTCCTAACTGCTTCTCTCACCAAAATGCCTCTGCTGAGACTCATTTTCACAAACCAAACATACATGATTTAGATCTATACCTTGACAAAGCATATGTGTTTCAAACCAGGCACTGATATGTGGAAGTATTGATGTAATGGTGAAAGTGCTGGCCTAGAAACTAGGAGACTGAATTCTAGTTCTACCTTAACCAATGAAAGCCGGTTGGGTGACGTTGAACCAATCAATCTTTCTCAGCTCAACCCACCACTTGGGGTTACTGTAGATAAAATAGGAGGAAGAGGATATATGAGGTATGTTTCCTGCCTTGAGTTACTTATAAAGTAATAAAGACAGGGAGGGCGGAAGGAAGGAAGGAAGGAAGGAAGGAAGGAAGGAAGGACAAGCAAGTTTATAATGGTTGAAATCAGATTTCTGCAGTTTTTCCTTCATAACTATGTGCTTGTATGCATGAATACATGTGAGTTGTTTATATACTGTAAGAAAGAATAGATGAAGTGTGCATGTACTGTGTAGATGAGAATCTTACAAATGAGGTGCTTTAAACTACATATAAATGTAATCAGTAATCATTAGTATTATTTTTTCCCTGTCCCTACAATTTGGAAAGTATTTCTTGTGGTTAGTCAATTTATACAAATTTTTATTGAGAGTTAGCAATCACCCTGTTATTGATATGGAAGCTCAGCGTATAAAGATTTTTTGTTATGTTTAATGTTTGTTAGAATGTGAATTTAAGGCAGATTTCTAAAAAGAGAGAGAGAGAGATCAAAGGAAAAAATGTTTATAAAAAAAGGAAAAAAAGTTTATAAACACAAACAAAAATCTTTATACTGTTGTGCTTCCTTACCAATAAAAGGAAGATTGCCTCTGCCTTGAATTCAGTGCCTTCCTTTGGATAAATAGTAATAGTCTCTACTTTTCTTTACAATTCAGGATTCATATAGAAATAGAAATGTAATCCAGAGTTACTGAGTCAATTTATTAGTGCACGTAGCTATGCAGTGACAGGGTAAAGGTAAAAGAATGAACTTCCTCTGTCAGAAACCAGTTGCTCTACACACCCACAGTCTGCCTCCTGCTTTAGTTTAACAGCTTGGTAATCATTGCTGCCATACCTATTTTCCAGGGACATGCTCTCACTTGATGTCCTCCCCATAACCCCAAGAGATAGGGCGTCCATAGCCCATGTGCCTTACTGGTAAGTAAAAGGGGGAGGGGAAAGATAACAAAAATTAAATGAATTCTACAATGCTTCTCCCCTTCATGGATTACTGCCTTGACATGGCGAAGTGGCTTGCGTAGCTCAATGAAGCTATAAGCTATGCCATGCAGGGACACCCAAGACGGACAGGTCATAGCAGAGAGCTCTGACAAAACGTGATCCACTGGAGAAGGAAATGACAACCCATTCCAGTATCTTTGCCATGAAAACCGCATGGACAGTACCAAAAGGAAAAAAGATATGACGCCGGAAGATGAGCCCCTCAGGTCGGAAGGTGTTCAATATGCTACTGGGGAAGAGCAGAGGGCTAGTACTAGTAGTGCCAGAAAAAGTGAAGCGACTGGGCTAAACCTGAAAGGATGCTCAACTATGGATGCATCTGGTGGTGAAAGGAAAGTCCGATGCTGTGAAGTTTTTTTCTCCATAGGAACCTAGAATGTAAGTTCCATGAATCAAGGCAAGCTGGAAGGGGTCAAACAAGAGATGGCAAGACTGAACGTTGACATTTTAGGAATCAGCAAACTAAAATGCACAGGAATGGGTGAATTTAATTCAGATGACCATCAGGTATACTACTGCGAGCAAGAATTCCTCAAAAGAAATGGAGTAGACTTCATAATCAATAAAAGAGTAGGAAAAGCAATACTGGGATACAATCCCCAAAGTGACAGAATGATCTCAGTTCGAATCCAAGGAAACCATTCAATATCACAGTAATCCAAGTCTATGCCCCAAACTCTGATGCTGAAGAGGATGAAATTGACCAGTTCTATGAAACCATACAGCATCTTATAGAATTAACATCAAAAAATGATGTCCTTATCATTATGGGGGATTGGAATGCTAAAGTAGGAAGCCAAAAGATAACCAGAAAAACAGGCAAGTTTGGCCTTGGAGTACAAAATGAATAAAGGCACAGGCTGATAGAATTCTGTCAAGATAGTACGATGGTCATAGCAAACACTCTTTTCAAATAACCCAAGAGACGACTCTACACATGGACATCACCAGACATTCAACACAGAAATCAGATTTAATATGTGCTCTGCAGCCAAAGATGGAGACGCTCTATACAGTCAGTAAAAACAAGACCAGGAGCTGACTATGGCTTAGATCATGAGCTTCTCATTGCAAAATTTAGACTTAAATTGAAGAAAGTAGGGAAAACTACTAGGCCACTCAGGTATGAACTAAATCATATCCCTGATGAATATAAAGTAGAGATAACAAATAGATTTAAGGAATTAGATCTGATAAACAGTGCCTGAAGAACTATGGACGGAGATTCGCAACATTGTACAAGACAAGACATAGCACATAGCAACTAAAACCATCCCAAAGAAAAAGCAAAATGGTTGTCCGAGGAAACTTTGCAAATAGCTGATAAAAGAAGGGAAACTGAACTATCCAGTTGAATGCAGAATTCCAGAGAATACCTAGAAGAGATAAGAATGCATTCTTAAATGAATAGTGTAAAGAAATAGAAGAAACCAATAGAATAGGGAGGACCAGAGATCTCTTCAAGAAAATTGGAGATATGAAGGGAACGTTTCATGTGAAGATGGGCATGATAATGGACCAAAATGGCAGGGGTCTAACAGAGGCAGAAGAGATTAAGAAGAGGTGGCAAAATTACACAGAAGAACTTTACAAGAACAAACTCAACATCCCTGATAACCACGATGGGGTGGTCACTGACCTTGAGCCAGATATCCTAGAATGTGAAGTCAAATGGGCCTTAGGAAATCTGAGCAACAACAAAGGTAGTGGAGGAGATAGTATTCCAGCTGAGCTGTTCAAAATCTTAAAAGATGATGCAGTAAAAGTGCTACGCTCAATTTGACAGCAAATTTGGAAAACTCAACAGTGGCCACAGGATTGGAAAAGGTCAGTTTACATTCCAGTTCCAAAGAAAGGCAATGCCAAAGAATGTTCAAACTATCGCACCACTGCACATTTCACGTGCTAGTAAGGTTATGCTTAAAATCCTACAAGCTAGGCTCCAGCAGTATGTGGATTGAGAACTACCAGAAGTACAGGCAGGATTTCGAAGAGGCAGAGGAACTAGATATCAAATTGCCAACATACGTTGGATCATGGAGAAAGCTAGGGAGTTCCAGAAAAATATCTACTTCTGCTTCATTGACTATGCTAAAGCCTTTGATTGTGTGGATCACAACAAATTGTGGCAAGTTCTTAAAAGAGATGGGAGTACCAGACCATCTTATTTGTCTCTTGAGAAACTTATATGCGGGTCAAGAAGCAACAGTGAGAACTGGACATGGAACCACTGATTGGTTCAAAATTGGGAAAGGAGTCTGGCAAGGTTGTATACTGTTGCCCTGCCTATTTAACTTATATGCAGAGCACATCATGAGAAAGGCGGGACTAGATGAATCAAAAGTTGGAATTAAAATTGTTGGAAGAAATATCAACAACCTCCGATATGCAGATGATACCACTCTAATGGCAGAAAGCAAAGAGGAACTAAAAAGACTCTTGATGCACGTGAAGAAGGAGAGTACAAAGTTGGCTTGAAACTCACCTTTAAGAAAACTAAGATCATGGCATCTGGCCCTCTTAATTCCTGGAAAATAGATGGGGAAGAAATGGAGGTACTGGCAGATTTTATTTTCCTGGGCTCCAAGATCATCACAGATGGGGACTGAGCCATGAAATTAAAAGACGCTTGCTCCTGGGGAGGAAAGCTATGGCAAATCTAGGCAGTATATTAAAAAGGAGAGACATCACTCTGCCAACAAAAGTGTATATAGTGAAGGCTATGGTTTTCCCAGTTGCAATGTATGGCTGTGAAAATTGGGCCATAAGAAAGGCTGAGTGCCAAAGAATTGAGGCCTTTGAACTGTGGTGCTGGAGAAGACTCCTGCGAGTCCCTTGGACTGAAAAGCAATCAAACCAATCAGTCCTAGAAGAAATCAACCCCGATTGCTCTTTAGAAGACCAGATCCTGAAGATGAAACTCAAATACTTTGGCCATCTAATGAGAAGGAAGGACTCACTGGAGAACTTAATGCTGGGAAAGATTGAGAGCAAAAGAAGGGGACAACAGAGAACCAGTGGCTGGATAGAGACACTGAAGCAGCAGGCGTGAGCTTAAATGGACTCCAGAGGATGGTAGAGAACAGGAAGGCATGGAGGAACGTTGTCCATGAGGTCTCGATAGGTTGGACACAACTTTGCAACTAACACGAACAACAACGCTTCTTTCCTGACAAGAGAATCAGTACCCCTACTTTGGGAGAAAAATCAATCTCACAAGGAATAAAAAGAATTAAACTATATTATTTTTAAAGAAAAGGTAAAAAAATTCATTTTCAGTAGCTATGTATAAAAATAGAAGTGTTCAGTTTAAGCAATATTCCTTGTTCCTTTACCCTACTTTTTATCAACATACACATGAGAATTCATAGCACATTATTAAAATGAATTTTATATTTTATGTCTCATTTCTCTAGTATATATAACATCTGGGTTATATGTAGGGGGAGAAGCAAAATTGCCACTGGCAGCAGAAGTCAATTCGATACCATATTTGATTTACCCAATATTAAAACAATACAATTTTCATTATCTCAGTGAACTCACATAGCTTAAAATATATCAAGCAAGCAATAGCACACTAACAGTACATATATTAAATGAAATACTGTCTCAGAAACAGTGTAACAGAATAATAGAGTTGGAACATTTTCATTTGTTTCAATTCTATTTTCTGTTATCAAGCTTGTTTCTTACTTTACAAATTTCAATTATGAGTAAGATAGGTAAATGCAAAGCAAGATGAAACTCTCAGGCTTTAACAGAGATATGGAGATTAAAGTAATAAAATGTCTACTTCGGCACAATAATTTAAGGCATTGTTTTATACTCACTATTCTACTTCTGTATATGGTCTCATTGTGGTCTGCATGTACTTGCCTTCTTTACAAAGAGACAATATAAATTGTTTCCATGCTGGGTTTTTTTCCACGACAGCAGTTTATGGAATGGAATGGAATGGAATGGAATGGAATGGAATGGAATGGAATGGAATAGAATAGAATAGAATAGAATAGAATAGAATAGAATAGAATAGAATAGAATAGAATAGAATAGAATAGAACAGAACAGAACAGAACAGAACAGAACAGAATAGAATTCTCTATTGGCCAAGGGTGATTGGACACAAGAATTTGCCTTCGGTGCATAAACTCACAGAGTACATAAGAGCTTTTTCAAAAGCTTTCCTAAAAAAATACCTACCATAGTTAAGAATAAGCTGTAACTATAGTAGAAAAAGAACAGCATTATTTCAAAAGGGGAGCATTTCTTCATGTTGATTGGAGGTTTCATTTGAAGCTTTGGAATTATTATCTACTCTGGGTGCAAAATGCAAGATGACAGCTGTGGGTACTTGTATCACTACAATTTTCCTCTGTAATACAGGTAGTTGTCGACTTACAACCACAATTGAGCCCAACATTTCTGTTGTTAAGTGAGAATTTGTTAAGTGAGTTTTGCCCCATTTTATAACATGTCTTATCACAGTTGTTAAATAAATCACTGCAGCTGATAAATTAGTAACCTGGTTGTTGAGTCAATTTGGCTACCCCATTAATTTTGTTTGCCAGGAGGTTGGAAAAAAATGATCACATGACCCTGGGATGCTGCTAGGGTCATAAGTATGAAACAGTTGCCAAGCATCTGAATTTTCATCACATGATCATGGGGATGGCAAAGGTTGTAACTGTGAAAAACGGTCATAAGTCACTTTTTTCAGTGCCACTGAAACTTTGAATAGTCACTAAGTGAACTGTTGTAAGTCGAGGACTATCTGCATTTCAAGATATTTACAAAGGGCTTTGGGAGACCTGAGCAAGACGACACCAGCTACTTCCCATTGTTCTTGTCTTCTGAAATGCTACAGATAAAATCTAGATTAAGTGTTAAGTACAAATTAAAAATGGGCATTTCTGAAACAAAACATACATACATACATACATAATCAGAACATGCACTGGTGCCATACAAATATTGTTTTCAATGGGAATAATGAATTTACACTGGTATAAACATTTTTCCATTAAATTATGGCCATCACATCTGGACTGCAGATGAGATTAGATGACAGCAAAGAAACACAGACAAAAAAACACCAACTCTTTTGTGTCATCCAGTCCAAAAATTCCTATTTTAATGGAATTTCAGGTATCTGGTCTCTCATATACAAAAATGCTCTATGCGATCCAGCAGGTTTAGCAAGTTCCTGGTCCCATCAATTAAGCAATGCCACCTGAGAGGAACCAGGAAAGTGGATGTGTATATAAATCAGTATGGAACCCACTCTGATCTATTTTTTAGACAATCCCTTAAGACCTGGGTCTTTTCCCTGGCCTTTGACTAAAGCAGTGGGTCACATGATCTATTTGGTAATGGTGTTTTCTCCAGACACTCCTTTCATATTATTGTATGGATTGTTATTTTAAATCTTCTATATTTTATGCTGCTGGAAGTCATAAAGGATAAAGGTAAATGTTTCCTTCGCACCTAGCATATGTGCTAGTCGTTCCCGACTCTAGGGGGCGGTGCTCATCTCCATTTCAAAGCCGAAGAGCCTGCGCTCTCCGAAGACATCTCCATGGTCATGTCGCCAGCATGACTAAACGCCAAAGGCGCACGGAACGCTGTTACCTTTCCACCAATGGTAGTCCCTATTTTTCTACTTGCATTTTTTACAAGCTTTTGAACTGCTAGGTTGGGAGAACCTGTGACAAGGAACGGGAGCTCACCCTCTTAAGCAGCACTAGGGATTTGAACCACTGAACTGCTGATCTTTCAATTGACAAGCTCAGCATCTTAGCCACTAAGCCACCGCTATTCATAAAGGATATTCATAAAGGATAGAGCACCTTAAACATTTAATTGAAAATAAATACCCTGTGTTTTCCCAAAAATAAGACCCTGTCTTACATTTTTTAAAATCCTGAAATAAGCGCTTGGCCTTATTTTCAGGGAGGACTTATTATTTTGGGGGGTGGAGCAAGATGGGGCTCTTCTTGCCATCTTACCTGATTTCCAGCTCTGCATTTAAATATTTTTGGTGAGGGCTTATTTTCAGGGGGAGGCTTATTTTAGCGTATGTGCTCAAAAGCCTGATTGGGTTTATTATCAGGGGATGTCTTATTTTCAGGGAAACAAGGTAAATTAACAAGTGTGTCATTCTTCCCATAAAGATTCATTTAAGAGAAGTACTATCTGACTAAACGATTACAAATTTCATGAACTTACCAGCTGTTGTGTACACTGTATATTTTACAGATGCAATCAATTCATCATGTTCTATCGTATCACACTCAAATGCAACGGGGTGAGTATCTCTGTGTACTTCCAAAATAGCTGAATCATTAGGAATAATGAGGGATTGCTATTGATTCAAAGGTGATAAAAAAGACAAAATGTATTTCATAATTAGGAATTTACATCAACATCTTGTGAAAAGTTTGGTGCTTTTCTCCCTGTGGGCCCTTATAATATCCAAAACAAGAATATTTTGAAGATTCCAGTCACGTTGTCATTTTAGTTCCCCAAAAAGGATCCTATGGTCCTGTAAAAGTTGCCAAACCACAACACTAAGCACCCTGCAATTTGCCACAGTGACAGAAATTGCAGGGAACTATTTGGCAGCAATTGAAGAGTCAAAAATTGGTTGCCCATGTGTAATTTAAAACCACCCCAATGATCCCCTCGAAGTGACGTCCCGGTGCCTGGAGGCCGTACGGATCTGGATGGGGAGGAACAGACTCAGGCTCAACCCTTCCAAGACTGAGTGGCTGTGGTTTCCGACATCCCGATATAGTCAGTTGGTGCCATCTCTGACTATTGGGGGTGAGTCATTAGCCCCCACGGATAGGGTTCGCAACTTGGGCGTCCTCCTGGACTCACGGCTGCCTTTGGAAGGGCATATGGCGGCCGTGGCTGGGAGGAGTTTTTATCAGGTTCGCCTGATTCGCCAGTTGCGTCCCTTTCTAGATCGGGATGCGTTACGCACGGTCACTCATGCCCTTGTCACCTCACGCCTGGACTACTATAATGCTCTCTACATGGGGCTCCCCTTGAGGAGCACCCGGAGGCTCCAACTGGTCCAGAATGCGGCCGCGCGGGTGGTGATGGGAGCGACGTGGCGCTCCCATGTGACTCCCCTCCTGTGCGAGCTGCACTGGCTTCCAGTGGTCTTCCGGGTGCGGTTCAAGGTTTTGGTTACCATCTTCAAAGCGCTCCATGGCTTAGGACCAGGGTATCTTCGGGACCGCCTTCTGCCACAAACAGCCTCTCACCGACCAGTCCGCTCCCATAGAGAGGGTCTCCTCAGGGTGCCGTCGGTCAAACAGTGTCGACTGGCGGCCCCCACGGGGAGAGCCTTCTCTGTGGGGGCACCTACCATCTGGAACGAGCTCCCCCCCGAGATAAGGAACCTACATGACCTGGGTACTTTTCGCCGCACCTTGAAAACATTTTTATTTGAACAAGCTGGGCTGGCTTAACCTCCCTTTTTGGGTTTTTAAATTTTATAATTATAATTGGACTTTTAAACTGTTGAGCCAAATTATTTAATTTGTTTTTAATGATTTTTTAACCTTTGTATTTATTATATCTTATTCTGGCTGTTCACCGCCCTGAGTCCCGTCCGGGAGTAGGGCGGTATATAAATTTAATAAATAAATAAATAATAAATAATTTGTTTATTTATTTTTAAATACATAAATCCATCTGCTAACAATCCATACAAATCAATATTAAAAAAACAAAAGGTAACTACATTACGATCTCATATAAATAAATGCACATATATATTCTCCCTAACATTTGGAGAGAAATCCAGGTTTTAATATATTCTGGAAGGCAAAGGAAGTGTTAATGATGATAAAATATAGAATGAATTATAATTTTATAACTCTTACTGATTTTACACTATATATTCCAGAGAAATATGTTTTAAGGAAAATATTAACATCAAAATTATTATTATTTAATTAAATATAGAAAAGTGGAGATGAGGGGACAAATTTCTATAAAAATCTAGCTAACAGAAATGACTACTATATAGTCTACAATTAAGTTTATTCTCATATTCTACTTCTGCTTAGGTTTTGAACACTTTGATCCTAAATAAAATATTTTAAAAGACGGAATTCATCTGGACTTGGCATGAAGGAAAATCATGTGGTTGAACTTGGTAATGGATTTAAAGAGATTTGTTGGAAATAAAAAAAATTCTTTCCTCAGGGAAATATGATGAAGGATGATACAAGGAGTAGAGATAGTGTCTTATTTAGATCAGAAAGCAATAAAGAATGAACCATTTTTAAATGACTTTTGAATATATCTTTGATGTTAACTTTGAATTTTGCCATTCAAGGTTGTATCTTTTTCTCTGATTTAGAATCAGGTAAAAGTAGCATTAATTTTAGATCTATCTAATAAATGGTTAAATTAAGATAATTTAGATACAAAATAGGAAATAATTTGCAAAATCATATAATAAATTCACAAGTTACAAACATACAGTATTACTTACTTGGTCTGGAATCAACATTTTCCAAATGTATTGAAATCTATTTTCTGGAGGTACAAATATACATGGTATCTTCACAGTAAGAAGACTCTCAGAAATAGGTTTGCCCCCTACAAGAAAACAGCTTTAATCATCATTTCATGCCATTATTAAAATATTATTTAAATATGGTAATTAAATAATATTAAAATATGATTCTACATACTATATTAATGATTTTTGGAAACTAAGTAGGGTTGGACTTGGGTTAGAACTTGGATATGAGTCCACCAGAGCTGTAAACAAAACTGAGGAACTGAACTAAAAAAAGCATTCTAGAAGATTACAATGGTGAACCACTTCCATGAGGAAACTGCGTGGATACTCCATGTAATCACCAAGAATTTAGTCCAATTTGAGGTTAGCCTCTTCTTTTTCATTCCAACCATCTAAAGCTCTGGAAATTATAATTTCCAGAGAGAGAGGGGGAGGGAGAGAGAGGGGGAGGGAGAGAGGGAGAGAGGGGGGAGAGAGAGAGAGAGAGAGAGAGAGAGAGAGAGAGAGAGAGAGAGAGAGAGAGAGAGAGAGAGAGAGAGAGAGGTGTCAGGAGGGCCAAGGTAGGCATTTTCCAAATTTTTTATCTGTAAAGTCCAAAAGATTTGCCATCACTGATTTAGGGCTTCATACTAGTTGTTTCTTTCTGTCCAGTCAGATCTGGCAGATTTGGCTCAGTCCAGGTCCTGTCATGTTGTGGAATCTCAGAGAAAGGGCTTTTCTGAAGCTGTGTCTCTGCTCCAGAAACAATATTTCCCCTGAAATTGATGCAAGTTTGATCCTTTTGGAGATGTGGCCCTTTTCAGCAGGTTCTAGAAGAGGGTGGCTTGTGATCTGGCTTCCTGTTGGGCATTCTATATTGTTTTTGCTAACTAGTTGTGTTATTCTTCCCACTATGGACATTCTATTATCATTTGTTCTTTCTTCTTTTTCAGAATGCTGCTTTAGTTTTAACTATTATACGTTGTTGGAGCTGCCTAGAGTTTTTATTTTGATTGATGTGACCTATAAGTTTAAGTAAATAAATAACCAGACTTATAATGAATGCATGCTATTATGGAAAGGAGCCATGAAATTCTTATACGCTAACTAGAATTTATAATTACATCATGACTTACAGCCACAATCTGCTGGTCCTCTGCATTCTTCAACACGAACAATACACTTTGTTTCACCTCCAGGACATCCATTGGTTAATATAACTTCTCGAATGCCAATACCTTTAATCAAAAAGATTAGAAAGAGTATGTGTGTAGCTGTGGTGTTTTATTTATATATCTCTATATGCAGGGGTGAAATCCAAAATTTTTCCCTACTGGTTCTGTGGCTTGGTGGGTGTGGCAAGGGAAGGATATTGCAAAATCTCCATTCCCACCCCACTCTGGGGTCAACCAGAGATGGTATTTGCTGGTTCTCCAAACTACTCAAAATTTCCACTACTGGTTCTCCAGAACCTGTCAGAACCTGCTGGATTTCACCCCTGTCTATATGTCCTCAGTCCATATTTTAATTTCCTCTCTTTGGAAATCCCATCTTTTAAAATAAAAGTGCCAAAACTCTAAAGGCCTTCAGGAAAAAAAACACATTGTTTTTAAAATACTGCTTAAAACCAGCTCTTAAAATCATCATCTCACAATGAAAAAATATTCTCTTTTTAGTTGAATTTGATACACACTTTCATTTTGTACACTACTGAAACAAACAAGTTAATTAAAATTTAAATATCAACGTTAGCTTGCAGCCTTCATGAACCTGGCCTTTCAAAGCACCCACCATCTGGTGCCTGAAGCATTTTTGCTCTGATGAGCTCATTCCAATCAGGTACTGAACATCCTTAATGCTTATTGATATCAATGGAAAAATCAGAATAGTGAACGTATTATGGGATCTAGGCATTCCAGAAAGATACAAATTAAAGATGTTTCAGATGTCACATTCATCTCAACCTCTAAGCAACTCTTGTAAGATAAATGATATTTGTAAGTTATTCACGAATAGCGTTTGTGTGTATGACTGTGTCTGTGTATGGTGTGCTCAGGAATAACATGAATTTCTGTTAGCAGATTCAAAATGTTCCTTTCAATGGATTATATGTTTTGTAGGGTTTTTAAAATTAATGTCTAAGACAGGGGTTCCCAAGGAGTGCAAAAACTTGGGTTTAGAAGTTTCAAAATAAAAATGTATACACATAATTAAATGGATATAATTATTTACTTTTGTAAGGCGTTTGAGAATATATCAGAAGTGTTCTAGGGGTGAGGGGTATAGAAAAGAACCCCTGGGAACCCCTGGTCTAAGATGTTGAAATAAATTTAATCTACATTTTAGAGTGATAATAATGGAATCAGAGCCTTCTGATGCGGGTGAAGGAGGAGAGTACAAAAGTTTGCTTGAAACTCACCATTAAGAAAACTAAGATCATGGCTCCTGGCCCTCTCAATTCCTGGCAAATAGATGTGGAAGAAATGGAGGTAGTGACAGATTTTATTTTCCTGGGCTTCAAGATCCCCACAGATGGGGACTGCAGCCAAGAAATTAAAAGACGCTTGCTCCTGGGGAGGAAAGCTATGGCAAATCTAGATAGCATACTAAAAAGCGGAGACATCACCCTGCCAAAAAAAGTGCGTATGGTCAAGGGTATGGTTTTCCCAATTGCAATTTATGGTTGTGAAAGTTGGACCATAAGAAAGGCTGAATGTCAAAGAATTGAGGCCTTTGAACTATGGTGCTGGAGAAAACTCCTGTGAATCCCTTGGACTGCAAGGCGATCAAACTGGTCAGTCCTAGAGGAGATCAACCCTGAGTGCTCTTTAGAAGCCAAGATCCTGAAGATGAAACTGAAATACCTTGGCCACTTAATGAGAAGGAAGGACTTACTGGAGAAGAGCCTAATGCTGGGAAAGATTGAGGGCAAAAGAAGAACGGGATGGCAGAGAATGAGGTGGGTGGATGGAGTCACTGAAGCAGTCAGCGTGAGCTTAAATGGTGTCCGGGGGATGGTAGAGGACAGGAAGGCCTGGAGGAAAGTTGCCCATGGGGTCATGATGGGTCGGACATGACAATAATAATGGAATGCATGATCTGTACTTATGGTGGTTTTCAATGGGCAAAACTGTTTCCATTAAGTATTCAAATTTACATTCTCCAGAGTAAGATACTAATTTTAATTCAGTATTTGTAGAGATGTTTGATTTTGAATAGTACAGTAGCATTGCCACAGTCAGTGGTGTGCAGGTGAATATTTAACAACCAGTTCCCCTCCCACCCCATTTTCCCAACACTTCCAAGCCTCAATGATACTGATGGCTCCATTGCCACTGCTGTGTTGTCAGCTGAATAGCACGCCAGGTATCATAGCTCAGCTCTGTTTTCACCAGCTTGTCAAACTCCAGAAAATTTTAACTATCAACAATCAGGTACTAACTTCAGCACGCCCCTGGCCACAGTACAGTATAAGAATGATCACCACCACTTAGCCTATTTTATATTAAAAAGTTCAGAGGTGAGGCAGAAGGACAAGAACTCCAACTATTGAATGCTTAAGGCTATAGGCAAGTAAGCAACTTTTAAAAAAAAATACCTGCCTACATTCAGTCAAATTAGCAAAGGAAAGGAAGAGAATTTGAGCAGTAAAGGGCCAATCAAGAACACTAACTGGCCAGTGGGCAAAGTGTTACTTAAGGTAAATATCCAAACATTATTTATCTGACAAAATATAGTTTTGGTAATTGGAGCCATAGCAGTATGTACTTCAATGGAATTCTGGAAATAACTTACATGAAGAGGGTTGGGACTCTGTTCATCATCACAGTAACACTCCAAAACCTGAACAAAATAGGACCAAGTTTGGTGTGGGAAGAGATGAGGCAAGAGGCAAAGCTGGTGCCTTAAAACTTGTAAAATTTTAATGGACCATTTTTTCCTCTTAAAAAAACCCTCTCTCTCCCCTAAAACCAAGCCTACTTTTGAAGTGTAGTCGTGAACATGCTATGTAAAATCCAGCAGTCCAAATGAATGAATTGCCCTACTGTCAACCTCGCTAGTTTTGCTTTGCCGCTTCGGTTGCCATAGAATCGGGGGGAGGCAGGTTTATGCTCACACGGGCTTTCTAGAAACTTTCTGAGAAACGAAACCTTCCCTTAAGCTGTTATCAGTCCAACGGACACTGCATTCCTGGATGCTGACATGGCCAGACGTCTGCTCCCACCTGACCTCTGGAAGACCTGTGGATTGGGTGATTTATAGTGCACAAGGGAGGGGGATGCTTTCTAATTGTAACTTTCGCGCGTTTTGCTTCAGAATCCTGCTTTCTATGGTTGCGTTCAATTCATATCTAGTAAAAGTACCAGTTACCTATCAAATGGAATCTGGGTCCTCCTTTCCTGGATACTGAAGGAAGCATACCTGACAATAAGCAGGATTCTCATCACAGCCATCCCGGATCACACCGAGGGGGCTGAAAACTTTACAGAATGTCTGATCAGGGAAGTGATACAGAACAGATGGGAGCATATGGCTCGGAAATGTCTTCATACCAGCAACCCGAAGAGGCCGAGAAATGGATGGAGAATTTACGACTGAAGGAAACGAGGGAAGAGCCAGCCCGATGGTCGACAGGGGTCGGAAGGTTGCCGGATCTGAGAAAGACCCCCCGTGGAGTAACAACCTCCAGACCCCGAAAAGGAGAAGGCGTGTGGCTGCAGGAGCAGAAGGAACGCCTCAAAATGGAGCAAGCCCTTCAACTCATTCGTGAGATTGATGAAGACCGAAAAGCCCGTGAGTCTTATGCATACCCTGGGGGGGGGGAAGAAGAAGACTCTAAAATAGATCCTGAGGAAGGAGTTTGTGGGGGAGAGGAAGAGAGAGCTGACGAAGATATATCCCAGGCATTGGGGGGTCAAATGAGGGATGCAGCAGTCCAGGGACCCCCAGCCTTACAGGCCCGACCCCGCAGACGGAAAAACCCTAAAATTCCCCCCCTTGCTGGAAAGTATGATGGGAACCCAAAAACTTTGGGATTTTTTTTAACCCAAGTGTGGAATCACATGCAAGACTGGGGCGAGGACTATTTGTCAGATGCCGCCCGAGTGAGATGTGTCACCAGTGCTTTAGAGGGGGTGGCAGCCGAGTGGATGGTGGTACTCCATAATAACAATTCCCCCCTGCTGCGGAATTACAACCAGTTTATGGCGGCCCTTAGGAGACGTTTCGAGGACTACCTAGCTGAGCGGAAGGCGAGGCTCCGTATGAAAAGTATCCAGCAAGGCCGGAGATCGGTAGCGGAATACACCCAAGAATTCCGGGAGCTGGCGCCATACATGACAGGGTGGTCAGAGGTAGCTTTGCTGGAAGGCTTCAAAGACGGGCTGAATGATGAAATCTACCACGACTGTAGAGCACGGGGGGTTCCCGATGATCTGGACAGTTGGTACATAGCAGCTGAGGATGCAGAAATTGAGATAAGCCGTAGCCGACTAAGGAGGGGGCGTGCCGGGGAACCCTCATTCTCCTACCACCGCAAAGAAGCCCCAAAAATGACTGGGGGAAGGCCGGAAACCAAACCCAAACCGAAGCCTTTCACTTGTTTTAAGTGCGGCATGGAAGGACACCGGGCCGCTGAGTGCTTGTCCAGGCCAGTGCCAAAACCTGCCAGCAGAGCGCCAAAGAAGATGGGCAAAACACCCGCAAAAGTTCGTGAAGTCGCGCTGGAGGGGGAAGTCGTAGAGTTCGCTCCCCGGGCCAAAGGGGAGTTGGGAACTCCGACCCACGCGGACGACAGCGAGACCGACTCCGATGATCTGGTGAGTCACACTGAGGGGCCCCTACTCGTCCCCATAGAACTTAAAGTGCCGTCCACAGGGACCCATGCACAGATGCCGGCCTTACTAGACTCTGGGTGCACCAGGTGCATTATCAGCCCGAAAGTAGTAGAAAAGATGGGCCTGGGACTGAGGGAGCTGAAAAGGCCTATTGCATTCTGCCAGCTAGATGGGTCGATGGCAGGCGGGGCCCCGACTAGTTTCATAACGGAACCCATTGAAATGAAATTAGGGGACCACGTAGAGACTCTCAGTTTTGTGGTGGCCCCTAGCATGGAACGACCCCTCATTCTTGGCTTGCCCTGGCTACGGAAATGGAACCCACGAATTAACTGGAGAACGGGGGTTCTGCGCATTCGTACTAGTAAACCACCATCTGAAGGGAAGGAGCCCCCCCCTGAAGACAGAGGGGCCCCTGAAGAAGCGGAGATGGCAATAGACCACATAGAGGGAGAGGAGAAAATTCCAAAAGAGTATTGGGACCTCCGTGAAGTTTTTAGCGAGAAGGCCTCGGATGTGCTGCCCCCCCACAGGGCTACAGACTGTGCTATTGAGATACTCCCGGGAGTGAAGCTCCCTAAGCCTAAGATTTATCCTATGACCCCTCGTGAACTGGGGGAACTACGAAATTTTATTGACAAAAACCTAGAACGGGGCTTCATCCAACCAGCCAGACCACGAGTGGCCGCACCAGTTTTATTCAGAGAAAAGAAAGATGGTTCCTTTCGTCTGGTGGTTGACTATAGGAACCTAAACGCGATTTGCGTGGAAAACGTCTACCCCTTACCCCTCATGAAGGACATGTTGGCTCACCTAGGGAAGGGGAAGATTTTTACCAAGTTGGATTTACGGGAGGCTTATTACAGGGTGCGCATCAAGGAAGGGGATGAATGGAAAACTGCATTTAACTGTCCGCTGGGGTGTTTCCAGTTCCGAGTACTCCCGTTTGGACTACAAGGGGCTCCTGCGGTATTCATGCAATTAATCAATGAAATTTTGCATGAGCATTTGTATAAGGGGGTGCTCGTTTATTTGGATGACATTCTTATCTACTCTGACAACATGGCCGACCATGTGAGATTAGTACGCACCGTCCTGAAAAAACTTAGGGCTGCTGAACTGTATGCAAAGCTTTCTAAATGTGAGTTCCACCAAACCAAAATTGACTATCTTGGCTATCGCATCTCCCCGGAGGGAATAGAAATGGACCCTGCGAAGGTTCAGGCGGTGCTAGAATGGGCAGCGCCACGCACCCGCAAGCAGTTACAGAGTTTTTTGGGATTTGCTAACTTTTACCGACAATTCATCCCCTCGTTTGCCAAAATCGCATTGCCAATAACTAATCTCCTGAAAACCAAGGGTGAAGGAAAACCAAAACCCTCCAAACCTCTTGAATGGACTATGGACTGTCAGGCAGCATTCGAAAAACTGAAACGGCTATTTGCTGCTGAGCCAGTTCTTAAACACCCAGATATGGACGAACCTTTTGTGGTACAGGCAGATGCCAGTGATGTTGCAGTAGGGGCCGTACTTCTGCAGAAGAATGTGGATGGAAAATTACAGCCCTGCGCCTACACATCCCGGAAACTATCCGAAACCGAAAGGAGATGGGCCATATGGGAAAAGGAGGCTTTCGCCGTACGTTGGGCACTCCTAACCTGGAGACACTTTCTCGAAGGAGCTAAACATCCTTTTGAAGTTTGGACTGATCATAAAAATCTCGAGGCTTTGAAAACCCCACGTAAGCTGTCGCCTAAACAAGTGCGTTGGGCCCAACATTTCAACCGTTTTAACTTCACTTTGCGCTACCTCCCTGGCGGGAAGAATTTCATGGCAGATGCTTTGTCCAGATTGCCTCAGTACAACAGCACCAGGGAGGAAGTTGTCCGTCCAATTGTCCCGTCAGCACAACTGGCGGCACCAGTGACTACCCGAGCACAATCGAAACGTGACCCAAGTCTGTCGGGTGAGTTGCTCCAGCAACTAAAAGAGACTTTAAAAACCGATGAGTGGTTCCAAGCCCACTCAAATGAATGTACACTTCGTGATGGACTAGCTTGGGTTGGAGCCAAATTGTATGTCCCAGCTAATTTACGAGCAACTGTTTTGCAACACGCCCATGACTCCAAGGTGGCGGGACACTTTGGATTTGTCAAGTCCTTACACCTCGTCAAAAGACAGTTTTGGTGGCCCGCGCTCAAAAAGGACACAGAGGCATATGTAGCGAGCTGTCCAGTGTGTGCCTCGGCTAAGAGACCTCCCGGGAAGGCACCTGGTCTTCTCCAAAGTGTGGCCAGGCCCACTGCTCCTTGGAAAGAAATATCCATGGACTTCATTGTAGACCTTCCCGAGAGTGGGGGTTGCACCGTTATATGGGTAGTAACTGATCTATTTTCCAAACAGGTGCATTTTATCCCATGCACTAAGATCCCATCAGCAAAAACCCTTGCTAAGATGTTCATTCAACATGTATATAGGCTACATGGAGCGCCAAAACGTATAATTTCAGACAGGGGAGTACAGTTCACCTCCAGCTTTTGGAAGGAGTTCCTAATGTTGATAGGCTCCGCCCAAGGACTAAGCTCCGCCCACCACCCCCAGACCAATGGGGCCTGTGAAAGAACCAATGGCGTGTTAGAACAATATTTAAGATGTTATATAAACTACCAACAGGACAACTGGGTGGAATTACTGCCATTCGCAGAAGTGGCATATAACAATTCCGTACATAGCAGCACAGGTTTCACTCCTTTCAAGGTGGCTTCTGGACAAGAGTTTGTGCCAATCCCAGAGTTACCTCATGATGACCCACAAAACCCTTCTCTGATTGAGTGGATCGATCAACTACGAGCGACTTGGGCAGTGACTCGTAAAGCGTTAGATGATGCCCACCAAGCCCATAAAACCCAAGCCGACAAAAGGAGATGCCCTGCACATACCTATCAAGTGGGGGACATGGTGTATCTGTCTACCAAGTATTTACAAACTCCGCAGAAATCAAAAAAGCTTGGTCCTAAGTATGTGGGCCCTTTCCCTGTTACACGGATCATTAACCCAGTCACGGTTGAATTAGATTTACCCAAGAACTTGCGACGAATTCATCCAGTGTTTCATGTTAGTTTACTGAAACTGGAACAATCATCCTCTCTACGTCCGTCCAAGGAATCTCCTCCTGTTCCCATCCTCATTGAAGGGGAACAACACTTTGAAGTAAAAGAGATTTTGGACTCTAGAAAACATCATGGGAAAGTACAGTATCTCGTAGCCTGGAAGCACTTCCCATTATCACAAGCTGAGTGGGTGAATAAACGTGATGTTAGGGCACCTAGAAAAGTGCAGCTGTTCCACACCAAATACCCTGATAAACCTTGAATCATGATGAGTGGTAATTATTGTGATATTGCCTTTTCTTTTCTCTGTTTCAGGATTAGAAGCTGTCTCTTCTGAAGGGGGGCCGAATGTCAACCTCGCTAGTTTTGCTTTGCCGCTTCGGTTGCCATAGAATCGGGGGGAGGCAGGTTTATGCTCACACGGGCTTTCTAGAAACTTTCTGAGAAACGAAACCTTCCCTTAAGCTGTTATCAGTCCAACGGACACTGCATTCCTGGATGCTGACATGGCCAGACGTCTGCTCCCACCTGACCTCTGGAAGACCTGTGGATTGGGTGATTTATAGTGCACAAGGGAGGGGGATGCTTTCTAATTGTAACTTTCGCGCGTTTTGCTTCAGAATCCTGCTTTCTATGGTTGCGTTCAATTCATATCTAGTAAAAGTACCAGTTACCTATCAAATGGAATCTGGGTCCTCCTTTCCTGGATACTGAAGGAAGCATACCTACAGCCATCATTGAGTCTGATGCAATGAGGCACAAGCCACTATTGCCTATTGAGCCCAAAATGTCTGTTGCTAAGTGAGACAGCTGCTAAGTGAGTTTTGTCCTTGTTTTATTATCTTTCTTGCCATAGTTGTTAAGTGCAGTTGTTAAGATGGTAACACGGTTGTTAAGTGAATCTGGCTTCCTTATTTGACTTTGCTTGTCAGAACTTCGCAAAAGGTGATCACATGACCCCAGGACACTTCAACCATCATAAAGATGAGCCAGTTGCCAAGCATCTGAATTTTGATCACATGACCACAGGGAGGCTGCAATGGTCATAAGTGTGAAAAATGGCCATAAGTCACTTTTTTCAATGCTGTTGTAACTTCGTATGGTCACTAAATGAACTGTTGTGAGTCGAGGACTATATTATTTCAGATTATTTTCACTTATCTTCTTTGCTCAGGAATAAGTAAAAAAAAAAAATTAAGAGCACATATTTCCTAGTGAATATGCAGAGCATTCCAGCCAACAGTAGAGAGATACACATATATGCAATTCAAATCAGATAAAGAGTCCCAAATTTCTATTGTCAATATTTCACTTAGCAATGCCATGCCATTTTTTTAAAAAATGTAAAGATATTAAACACAAATGCTGTGTTACTTTGCTTTTTTCTTCCCTCTCTCATGCCAAATACTGCATTTCCTGCTTGATAAAATGACATATAATGCGAGGGAGGAAAGAATATTATGTTTAGTCGCAGCAAATTATCAGAGATTATCATCCATTATAGAGACATTTGTTTATTGAACAGTACAGAGAGCAAAGAGGGTTTTTTAAAAAATGTTTTGTTGACCTAGAGATAAACAGAATAACGTTGGAATAATGAATTATACTTTAGGCATACCAAAATTAATTTGGATGTTTTGTACTTTTGAATATATTGAGAACAACTTGATGGATACTATAATATTTCTTGGACTACATGTAAGTCATAAAACATTACTTCAAGTGACAGAGGGAAGGAACAATATTTACTGGAGCTGTCACAAAATAAGGATTCTACAACATTGCTGAATATGGCTCAATTCAAAAATACAATAACTAGAAATATAAATGGCTAGGAATTGACCCTTTTCTTGAAAATATTTTTCTTGTTTTGCAAGCCTATGGAATATTTTTCATAGACACAAAACTGATGATGACAAAGATAGTAGGGGGATAGGGAAAGCAGCAGCCATATAGAATATAATAGAATAGAATTCTTTATTGGCCAAGTGTGATTGGACACACAAGGAATTTGTCTTGGTGCATACACTCTTGATGTACATAAAAGAAAAGATGCATTCATCAAGAATCATAAGGTACAACACTTACAACACTTAATGATAGTCATAGGGAACAAATAGGCAATCAAATCACATTAGGAAACAGAATTCTTCTAGTCCTTAGAAAGTATAGATGGGATGGGAGAGATAATGGTTATAGCGAGCATACTGTGGTATCCCATCCTTGCTCTTGTGCTATTATCATCCAAATTATAATCCAGGGTCTATAACTGTAAAGGTTATTCTGACATTTATTCTGCTAAATTCAATATATTTAAGTAATTCTGGCTATTGGAGTGCTTGCTAAGTATACAATCCCATATACTCCCAATCCACACCTATACTCCATTCCATACAACATATTTATTGGTTCAATTGGTTCAATTTATATGCCGCCCTTCTCTGGAGACTCAGGGCGGTTTATAAAGCATTAAGCAATAGCCTTCATACTTTTGTATATACCTATGTAGTAGGGCTTTCGGTCCACCCTAACCGGTATTCTTTTTTATAGAAAGTCAGCTTATTGCCCCCACAATCCGGGTCCTCATATCTATCTATTCACAACAAATACAATTTCTGTGGAAACTAGTCAAGTGACTGGATGATTTCTAAGTACAATGGAAGCATTCAGAATCCATCTGAAGAAAATACAGTTAAATGATTACATAAATTTTAAATAGAACCCTTTGGATCATAGGTGTGTATTTCACAACTGATTTCTGAAGATCAAGGAAAGGAGAAAGGAAAAAAAAATAGCTCTTAAGTGGATTAGAATGAAATAGCAAGAGCTTCTGGAAATAGCAACTTGAAAAGAACAGGAAACTTTCTTCCATAGAAAAAAGGCCACTTCTAAGCAGGAATAGGTAGGTTTTTGCAACATGGGAAGAAACAGAAAAAAAGGTAGCAGGTTACCCACTTGGTAATCTTGCCATCAAAAATTATATATATTAATTTGACTGCAGAGTCTCTAGAGAGCCAATTTAGTGTAGTGATTAAAGGCACCTAGAAACCAAAAGACCATGAATTCTAGTTCCACCTTAGGCACAAAGCCAGCTAGGTCACTCTCAACCCTAGGAAGGAGCAATGTCAAACCACTTCTGAAAAACCTTGTCAAGAAAACTGTTTAGGAAGTCACCAGAAGTCACCAGTGATTCAAAACAAAAAAAGAAAGAATCCTTAAATAAAAGGCAAAAGTCATTACAATGTTTGTAGCAGCAGGTTATAGCTACATAAAGCTAGGACCATAAAATATTTTTTTGATAAAATAAAAGACAATCCAGACAGATTATTGATTGAGCTGGGGGAGGGGAAAACTCTAAATGAGGATGAGTTACAGATTAGAGTTACTGTTAATAATCCTATTGTAATTGCTGAAAACCTAAGCATTGTATAATGAAAAGAACTGGGATAATATGTGGATCAGAATAAAGACCTGTTGAATTATTTGGATACAGAAAGAATAGAGATCATTTGACTATAAAATAGATACCAACTGGGTGGCAGGTATGATTTTAAGGTGTATACATGCATATATACGATTTAAATATTAGAATTACCATGTTTCCCCGAAAATTAGTCCCAGTCTTATATTTTTTTGAACCCCAAAATAAGTGCTTGGCCTTATTTTCAGGAATGTCTTATTACTTTGAGGCGCGTGGAGCAAGATGGGGCTCCTCTTGCCGTCTTACCTGATTTCCAGCTCTGTCTTCCTAACCCTAAATATTTAAATATTTTTGGGCAGGGCTTATTTTTGGGGAGGGTTTATTTTCAGGAGGGACTTATTTTAGCGCATGTGCTCAAAAGACCGATTGGGCTTATTATCAGGAGAGGGCTTATTTTAGGGAAAACAGGGTACTAACAAGAAATGCTGCATTGGATAGCGGATATTTCCTGTTTTACTGCAGAAATCCAACAACAAACAAGCCAGGTTGTTTTCTATCTCAGCAACCTGAGAAGTAAACACACTGGGAGAAACACCTATCCTATTTGCTCTTCTCTGCATGAAGCCAGACATCTGTTACTAGATAATGAGTGCTCTACTTTTAAAAACCCTCCACTCCTTCTGAGGCCAGAACTTTCCATAACACAACTAATAAATTGTATAAGTGCTGAATAGGCTACAGCGGAGAAGTGATTTGTGCTAATAGAGCTGGCAATATTGTAAGTGGGAAGACATCTGTGAGATGATGCATCAGAAGGTCTTTCAGCTTCTGAACATCTCACAGATGTTCACAAATAGAGGGAAATTGTTACTTTGGTGAAAGCAGCTCATAGCCAATAAAGAAAAAGAACTGGCTTTTTAAAAGCAGCTTACAGGCTGTGAAATTAACAACAGATCTGACTTAAATTTCTAATGACAATCAACTGGATTGTTTTTGCAAATTATACCTAACAATTATTGAAAATCACCATGAAGTAAATAAGGAAACACAACTTAAAACAATAAAAAAAACTACCCTTAGCATTATTTATATATATGCTTACCACACGTAACAGTGCATTCTCCAAATTCTACTTCTTTAGGTTCAGTCAAATTTTCACCTGCAAAAAGGATGAATTACCACAAGCTGGTAAAATGTAGTTACCTAATTGGTGTAAAATGTATTTCCTAAATTCTTTAGTGCAGTTCACCTGAAATGTGAATAGTTGGTCCAGCAAACTCCTTCCTCCCCCCCCCCCCCAATAATGTTAAACACACTGGACTCTGCCTCAATTTAGTTACCCAAGGATATATATTTCGTGTATATTTAAATTTTAAATGATGATTTGACCTTTTAAATGTAAAACTGCTTTTAAGAAATAGAATGTATATCTTTCTATGGGACCTGTTTTAATGTTAATTTTCCAAATCCACCACTGCATTTATTCTACAAAGCTATGAAGCACACATTGCGAGAATATCAACATCAGGAACATATATATTAATATATGCAGGGGGGATTTTTCCAGCTGTTCTGTGTTCCATGATATCCAGCCGCCGCCACCCCCTTCTTAAAGCAAGGGGCAAGCGTGCTTCTCGACTCCTCCCTTTTGGGGGGGGGGGGACCTCAGAAAGGCTGGGCGTCGATAAACCGCTCTCGCTCTCTCTTTTTTGCACCGCCCCGAGTCCCTCACCCGAGTCCACCAGCCTCACGATAGGCTCGGCTAAAGCCGCTTCGAGAGACAGCGAGTCGTTAAAGCCGATGTCGGGCTCGTCTTCGGCTAGTAGCAGGTTCAACAACAGGTTCAGCAAGAAGGCGAGCGTGCACGCGCCTCCCGTTTTGCGGAACCCCATTTTTTTGTTTGTTTGCGGCGCCTTAACTGCGCCGAGCCCGCGCGGGAGCCGAGCCGAGCCGGGTGGGAGCCGCACTGGCGGTAACCATTCAGGCGTCACAATGCGACCCGCTCAGAATTCGAAGGGAGGCTCCCTGCGGGAGGGGGGGGGGGAGGAAAGTAGCGGCCGCCTTTTTCTTTCTTTTCTTTTTTTTAAAGGCCCTCTCCCCTTGTTGCAAAGATGCGACCATCTTTTCTGCCCCAGGCATCTTTCCCCTCTTCTCTGCCAGAGACCTTATGAGCAGCCCCCGTAGGGACAAAAAAATACCCGCCACAACAACCGCAGTTACCTCGCTGCGCAAAACCACGTTGAAGCTGGCCGAGTTAGGACCACACGGCGGAGCCCAAAATCTCATTTGTAAAGGGAGCTTTGCCCCGTTGTATGGTTTGCCACAGTTGTTAAGTGAATTGCTGCGGTTCATAAATGAGTAGCCTGGTGGTTAAGTGAGGGGGTTTCCCTATTGATTTTGAGAAGGTTGCAAAACGGATGGCAAAAATCATAACTATGATCCAGTTGCCTTGCATCTGAATTTTGATCCTGGGGATGCTGCAAAGGTCGTAACTCTGAAAAACAGTCGTAAGTCGCATTTTTCAGTGCCGTTGTAATTTTGAACCGTCACTAACCAAACTGTCAAGGACTTACCTGTATTTGTTCCCTAACCTATTAGATGTTTTCAAGGTCTCTTAGCCTCTCTTGTATGGATAGGCATATGCTGGAATGATTAAGACACCTGTTGTCTCTGAGCAATCCCAGAAGGCCTGGTGTGATTTCAAGGGATGGTTTGTCACTTTCCAGCATCCAGCACCCCTGCTAAAAGGACCTTTGTTTATCACAGATTGGTTGTCCCTGAGCTGCTTTCTGGACGGGTGTAAATTCATACTCCATTGGCTCTCTTTTGCCCCAGGCATTTTCTCAAGTATTATTGGCCTCTGCCCTGGGGCATGCATTTGTAGAACAGAAATGATGGGCTAAGGGATTTGCAGTAGAGCCATTGGGAGGGAGAGGAATATTTTATTCCCAGTAATAACTCTTCATGCCCAGTCTCAAACTAGCCATAATCATTGAGTTTAAGTGCAGTTCAGAGATCCCAAGTGGGGCTGTGCAACAAAACCCGAAAAATTGCGAGTTACAGATTGCTTGATTGCTGTTGCTACCAAACACTTTCAGTATTGAAGCTTTAAGCTTTGTTTAATAAATTAGCATGTCACAGAGGTTACACACCTTGCTACTTCCTGTGCTTTAAATATATAATCAGTTTTTGTGCTGGACCTCTGGTATGGCTCTTGTGAGGGTTCTTTAATCTTTTATACTTCAACTAGAATGGTGTCTGCATCACAGCTATAGGTCTTAATTTTATTCTGTCAGCATATTTGAATGACAAGCTTACCCAATGAAATTGAATGTTATCCTTTGACAGCATTATACATTCAGATAACCTTAGGGAAGGAAGTAGGCAACAATAGTTCTGTGCTTAATTAATATTAGTTACTCTGAATCCTTAACTGAAACCATAGCAAGGCTATAATAAATTAGCTAGCTGGCAAATATTAGGGTGTTCCATGTATGTGGTCAAATCTCAAATCCTGGTGAGAGGAAGACTGGATATGTAGCTAGTCAAAGCAATTTTTACAACCTAAACAACTCAAAAGTATTGAGAAACTGTGTGATTCAGTGATCTTTGGTGTCTGTTAATGCAGAAAGGCATGCCTGGCAAACATATCCACTAAAAGAATTACTGTATATTGTTTCATTTTTTTCCATAGAAAGATATAATGAGGAGAGATGCCAAGTGACTAATAGATTTATATTTCATTTGAATGTGGCTTCCAAACTTTAATGAACCATCTCCTGTAACAAATGAACATAAACAGATGGACATTGACTGCTAATTGCACTGCAGTGTATCAAAGAACATGATTTCAAGTTTTTAGGAACTATCTCCAAATCTGAACACTTGCTTCAGAACCTATCTTTTTGGTTATGTCATTTAGACATAGATACAGTAAAGTTCCACTGCGTACTTCTCTAAATAGCTTATTTCATAAAACTCTTGATTTCATACATCTTCCCAGCAATTGTTTCTAAGTCATAGAGTTTTCAGTGCAATGACTAGAATTTTTGGCATCATTGGAATAGAGTGAAATTCATTTATTCTTTCCATCTTTTATATACACTGAAAGCGTATGCACCAAGACAAATTCCTTGTGTGTTTAATCACTCTTGGCCAATAAAGAAATCTAACCTACTCTACTCTACTCTACTCTACTCTACTCTACTCTACTCTACTCTACTCTACTCTACTCTACTCTAATCTAATCTAATCTAATCTAATCGTTCCCAACCTTTTTTTGGCCATGCCCCAAAAAGGACTACTGTATTTTCCGGTTTCGATCTCTTCGGCGCTGGGCGGTTCGTTTGATCGTCCGCCGCCCCCGCCGCCTGTAGAGCCGCTTTTTTACCTCAAAAGCGGCTTGGAACGCTCCCCCTTTTGCAGTGGGGGGGAGCGAGAGTGGGCAGCAAAGGTTGAGCCCCAGAAGTGCTGCCAGGGTGGTCTCTAAGCCCTGGTAAGCGCTTTTGTTGGGGCTCCCTATTTAAGCTGCTGAAGCTCCGAGCGGCGTGGGACTTCTGCCTGTCAGAACAAGCTGGAGAGGAACCGAAACGAACGAAGCTAATTCTCAAGTGAAAAACAACTAGCTTGGTGAGATCCTCTGATGAATATAAAGTTTTTAATGAGTTCTCTTTAAAATTTGGAAAGCAAGTTGTTTGAAGTTAAAGTGTGTGAAAATGGCGGCTGATTAAAGCAGAGTCAGTGAAAGCGGAAGGAGAAAGTGTAACAAGAAAGCGAAAGTGTGTTTGGCTGTAATTGGACTTTGTTTATTCACAAGTTTTACAAGTTTTTTACAATAATAGTTCTTTAAAGTATCTTTTCTACATAAAAGTTAATGGAACTTGCTCCTCTTTTGTAAACCTGGGGAGATCAGGAAAAGGAGGAAGATTTTTTTCTTTTCTGCCTGGATTTAAGCTCTGTTCAGGCATGACTTCAAAGAGAGCAGGGGGGGATTCCCCCACACACCAAACAAAGGAAAAGCCAGTGTCAGCTTCAAAGCAGTTAAAACAGACACAGGATTGTGATATAGAAGATTTGAAAACATTTATACATAAATACATGGGAGAACTCTCTGGCCAAATGAGTAAATTGGATGAAAGGTTGACTAAAAATCAAAAAGAAATGAAAACAGTGGTGGGGGAAGTTAAGGAGCTGGTGGAAGAAAAAACTGAAGGATTACAGCAGAGTGTAACCAAAGTAGCCACGGTTCTTACTGATGCTCTACTGGTGATTGAGAAAAAAGTGGAGGATTTAAATCTTGAAGTTGAAGCAAACAAAAAGGAAGTAAAAGAACAGATGTTTAAGGTGGGGGTGCAGAGCCAGAGGTTCGAAGAAGAGATTACCATGCTACAATTTCGAAATATGGAATATGCTTTAAGATTAAGAGGTTTAAGAGAAAGTAATCGTGAAAACTTGAGGGCAACCTGTGTGGAAGTGTTGGCGAAGATCCTGAAAGTTGAACCAGAGGTGGTGGATAATAGAATAGACAAGCTGTACAGAGCCAACTCACGTATTGCAAAACAGAGAAATTTGCCAAGAGATGTGGTAATTTACTTTACTGAGAGGAAATTGAGAAATGACATCTTGCAATACTCTTTTCAATCTACGCTTTTACATGGTGGCAATCAAATTGGGGTTTTCAAAGAATTACCACCAAAGATGTTAAGAGACCGGAAAGACTTTGGTTTCCTTGTGAATGAGTTGAAGCGGCGTCAGATTCCATTTAGATGGGATGTCCCTGTTGGTATTGTTTTAAGATTTGAAGATGTGAGATATCGTATCAACTCGGTGGAGAAGGCGGAACAGTTCTATAACAATGTGTTGAAAAAAATTCCTTCACCTCGTTCTTCTACACTTATACCTATTGAAGACATCTCAGTAGAGCAGGTTTTTCAACAGGGACTGCTAAAGGAAGGTCAAGAAGCCCCAAGGGAGGAAATTCTAGGTGTAGCAGGAGGTGTATTAGAAGATTCACTAATAGATATCCCCGAGGTGAAACCAAAGCAATCCAGAGCTACAAGAGAGGTGGAACCGGATTTGGATTTACTGATGCAAGAACCCAAGGATCAACGTATAACCAGAGCGGCAGGGAAGCAACGATTGGAAACATACCAGGAGAAGACACCACAGGAGGAGAAGGAAGCGAATGGGAAAAAGTTATATTCAGAAGCTGTGGGAGGAGCAAGACCGAAGACGTCGGCGGTTGCGGGAACTCTTCGTGAATTGCTTCGAGAGCTTCAGCCATCATCAAAATGATACTTAAAATTTTATCTTGGAATGTGAATGGTTTGAATTCACCGCAGAAGAGAAGAAAAATATTTCACTATTTAAAACAATACAATAATGATGTTGTCTGCTTACAGGAAACTCATATAAGAACCCAGGACCAGAAACTTTTAATCTCAAAAATTGGATTACAATTTATATCTTCTAGTAAGGCCAAAAGAAATGGACTTGTATTTTATATTGCCAAAAGAATACCAGCTAAACTTATAGAAGCGGATGATGAGGGGAGATATGTTGCTGTCGTAATAACTGTACAGAATGTTGAAGTGCTTCTAATTGGCATCTACGCCCCGAACCAGCAACAGGAAAGTTTTTATAAAATGCTGAATGAGAAAATTTTGCAGTGGAATTACAAATCTCTTTTGATCATGGGAGATTGGAACGGGGTGATTGATGTAACATTGGATAAAAAGACATCTGCCAAGAAAGGGAATAAGTTACCACAGACTTTTTTTGCTATGAAAGAGGAATTAGAGTTGAAGGATGTTTGGAGAATTCATCATCCAGATGAATTGGATTTTACTTTTTTCTCAGATAGACATAAATCTTTCTCGAGAATTGATTTTATGTTGGCTACTACTGATTTACTTAATGTAGTGACAAAAACAAAAATTCTTCCTAGAACTTTAACAGATCACAGTCCAGTCTGGATTGAAATGAACCCAGGTAAGAGAGAAAGGAGATCTTGGCGTATGAATGAGAATATCTTCAGATATGAAAAGTATATTAAGGAGTTAAAGGAACAAATTAAAGAATTTTTTTATATTAATTTGAATAAAGGTACACCCATTGAGATAGTTTGGGATGCATGCAAGGCCTATATGAGGGGAGTACTGATACATATGAACTCTAGACATAAAATAACTCGACAGAAGTCGAGGTTGGACTTGGAGACGGAGATAAAGGATAAAGAACAATTGCTTATTAAGAATCCGACTGATGAAAAGGTATTGTTAACTATAAAACTCCTGAAAGATCAATTTCAAATGCTGATGGCTGAACAAACAGCAACTAATCTGCAGTATGCTAAACATAATACTTTTTGTAATGCTAATAAACCTGGCAGATGGTTGGCTTATATTTTGAGGAAACAGCAAAATTCTCGTATGATAAATGCTATTGAGTATAAAGGGAAACGAATACATCAGCAAAACTTAATACACCAAGCCTTTTTAACTTATTATTCGAAATTGTATCAAGCTGATAAAGTTAAAGAAGATCTTATCGATGAATATTTGCAGAAGAAGAGAGTTACAAAAATCTCCAGTGTACAAAGTGACAGACTGGAACGACCTATAACATTGGAAGAGATTATATATGCAATAAAACAATTGAAATTATCTAAAGCTCCTGGGACAGATGGTTTGACAGCAGTTTTTTATAAGACCTTGCAAGAGGAACTGATAGAGCCTCTTAAAGACTTGTTTTGTAATATTCAACAGGGGGGAAAAATACCTCCCTCGTGGAAGACGGCTTTTATATCATTGATACCTAAAGAAGAAGACTCTGCTAAACCTGAAAATTTTAGACCAATATCTCTCCTGAATACGGACTATAAAATTTTTGCTAAAGTATTAGCCAACAGATTGATGCCAGTTATTCAAGATGTGATTCATGAAGACCAAGCTGGTTTTATAGAAGGCAGATACATGAAAGACAATGTCAGGCAACTCATAGATTTGTTGGAATATCTTGATGAAAAGAAACAGATCTCTGCGGTGCTGGTGTTTTTGGATGCGGAGAAAGCCTTTGATCGAGTCAACTGGGATTTTCTAAAAAAGATTTTGCATAAGATGAACTTTGGAGAGCAGTTTATACAAGCAATCTCGGCAATTTATCAAGAACAGACAGCACAGATCATTATTAATGGCAGTTTGACTACTAATTTTAATATACAGAAAGGGACAAGACAAGGCTGCCCATTATCTCCACTATTGTTTATTTTGACGCTAGAAGTGCTGCTGAATGCTCTACGGGACTCGGACAAAATGAGTGGAATAGTTGTAAGGCAAATAGATTACAGAACAAAGGCATTTGCAGATGATCTGATTGTTACCCTAACACGACCTTTGGAATCTATCATACAGATGAAGAACATTATAGAGGAATACGGTCTGGTTTCAGGTTTCAGCCTGAACCAGAAAAAGACTAAGATGATAGTTAAAAATATGTTGGAACCACAAAGGAAAGAGCTTGAAAGGGTGGCAGGCTTTGAAATAGCTACAAAGGTGAAATATTTAGGGGTCCAAGTTGCAGCATCTAATAAAAAACTTTTTCAAAATAACTACGAAGAACTTTGGCATAAGATTCAAAAAGATCTTGATACATGGAAAAAACTGCAACTTTCTCTGCTTGGTAGAATTGCAGCTGTTAAGATGAATGTTCTACCTAGATTTCTGTTTCTGTTTCAAATGATTCCGGTGCTTAAAAATGATAAATATCTGATGGACTGGCAAGCAGGCTTAAATAAATTTATTTGGAGTGGGAAAAAACCAAGAGTTAAATTTAAGATCATGCAAGATATACGTGAACGTGGTGGCCTTAAAGTTCCAAATCTACGTTTATATTATGAAGCAGCAGCATTGATACAGGTCGGAGATTGGATTGGAAAAACCAAAAGAGAGATTTTGAATATAGAAGGCTATGACTTGCAATTTGGATGGCATGCATATCTACTTTATGAAGATAAGAGAGACAGTGTATTTAACAGGCATATTTTAAGACACGCTTTGCTGAGAGTTTGGAAGAAGCACCAGCTTCAATTGGATTACAAAATACCTTTGTGGTTGGATCTTGGGCATATTTTGCCAAAAATAAAGTCACTCGGGGGGTTGTTGTACAAAGAGATACTTTTTACTGATGGGGGCAGTTGGTGTTTGAAGTCATGGAATACTCTGTTGGAAGATGGAGTCAATTTAACTTGGTTGCAGTACTTTCAACTTCAAGCGAGATGGAGAGAAGATCAGAAAATTGGATTAATGTTACATGAAGAGGACTTGATGACTCAGATAAAATGTACAGGACCGATGCATATTAAACGATTGTATAATTTACTGTTGGAGAGAGATTCAGAGGGGGAGTTAGTTAAAGACTGTATGATTAAATGGGCACAGAATTTTGATCAACCAGTAATGTTAGAAACATGGGAAAAGATCTGGGTCCAGAACGTTAAATTTACGCAAGCACAGAACTTAAGGGAAAATTTTTACAAAATGTTTTATAGATGGCATTTAGATCCCAAAAAGTTATCACGTATGTATCCAAATGTTCAACCTAAATGTTGGAGGTGTGATTGTTTGGATGCAACATATTTTCATATTTGGTGGACATGTAGGAAGTTGAAACCATTTTGGATTAAACTTTGGTGGGTGATGCAGAACATTTTGAAGAAGAAGTTGGAGTTTTCTCCTCAGTTTTTTCTGTTGGGAATAATCAAGGGCTTTTCAGTAACTGATACTAGGTTAATATTGTATATGATTTCTGCAGCCAGATTACTGATAGGTCAATATTGGAAGAAAGATAAAGTGCCTACCATAGAGGAATGGATATTGAAGATGTCTAATCTGGCAGAGATGGCAAAAATTTCTGCATACCTAAAGGAAAGGACCCATGAAGCTTTTGTTAAGGAATGGAGGAAATGGGTTGACTATATGAAGAAGAAATATCAAAGCAAGAAATTTCAATTAGTGCTCAGTTGAATTAGAGTTAGAATGTATTTAAGTAAATGTATGGATAGTTAAGTGGTTTATTATTATCATTAAACTGAAGAATTTATAATTGAAGTATAGTTTAAAATTTAAGATTACTAAATGTTAGGATACTTAAATAACTGTATGAAAGGTATAGTTATATGGTTAATTATTATTATTAAAATGAAGAGTATATAATTGAGGTATAGATTAAATTTTAAAGAGAATGTATTAAGTTTATTTAGCTAAATTGCTTTAATTTTCAAATATGTGAATGTTAGTGAAGCTTTAATAGTTAATAGTTTCTTATGTAAAGGGATCTCGCCTTTAAAGAATGTCGAATATGATAAGATTAATGTTTGTCAAATAGCGGAAGTCAAGGGAGGGGGGAGGGTTAGAAGGGATAGGGTGGGGGGGGAAAGGGAGGGGGGAAAGGGGGGGTTTCATATTATAAAATGTAATGTAAAACTTTTTCAATAAAAAAAAAAAAAAAAAAAGGACTACTGTATTTTCCTGCGTATAAGACTACTTTCTAACACACAAAAATCTTCTCAAAAGTCGGGGGTCGTCTTATACGCCGGGTCTCATTCTCCTGTAACCAGGCAGACCAGCCCATAAGGCTCTAACGAGCCTTAAATGGCTCTGAGGAGGGTCGTCTTATATGCCCAGTCGTCTTATATGCCGGAAAATACGGTATTTATGCTTAACATTGTGTCTTCTTCGATTAAAGTTGGCCCGATCAGCTTTCATTCCATTTGATCTGAAACAGATTTATATAGGTAGCTACTAGGAGAGATGTAGGGACACCGTGACTCAGTGGCTAAGATGCTGAGCTTGTCGATTGAAAGGTCGGCAGTTCAGCAATTTGAATCCCTAGTGCTGTGTAACGGGGTGAGCTCCCGTTACTTGTCGCAGCGTCTGCCAACCTACCAGTTCAAAAACACGTAAAAAATGCAAGTAGAAAAATAGGGACCACCTTTGGTGGGAAGGTAACAGCGTTCCATGCAGCTTTGGCATTTAGTCATGCTAGCCACATGACCACGGAGACGTCCTCGGACAGTGCTCTTAGGCTTTGAAATGGAGATGAGCACTGCCCCCTAGAGTCAGGAATGACTAGCACATTTATGCAAGGGGAACCTTTACCTTTACCTTACTAGGAGAGATATGCAGAGGAAACTATAATGGGCTACTATCCCTAGCAGATTTTCTTGCCAAAACAATTTATGTTAGTTATGCAACATGAAGCATCCAGCCTATCGAATACAGTTGATGTCATGGTATCCCTATAATGTAATTTAATTTGCCTTTCCTGGATAATTTTAATTTTAAACATTCTCTGCAGGTAACACTTCACTATTAAGAAGAATTAATGCTCCTAGATCTTCCATCTCTTTCCATAGTAACCAAAATAAAACTCAGTTGTAATTGTTAAATGTCAATCAGTATTATCGAAGTTTTTGTAAGAATACAAAAATCTTCAGCACCAAAAGAAAGCTAGAGTTGAAATTAGAGAATTTTCTCTAGTGGGAAATGGGAAATATTGCAGACCTCTCTGTAGAAAACAAAACTTATTTAACTTAATTTCCTACCACTAATGTCTCCCACAGAAAGGAAAGCAAAACTCACTATTGTACTGATAACATATTGGAGAATAGTAGTTAAGAGCTCTGCTAATCTGAAATCTTTACACTGAAATCTCAGCTTGGATTATGTGTTATTTGTAAACCTTGGATTGCTCTGTTTTAATAAAACTGCAATATCTCAAGTCTAGTTTAGGTCTATAGATGTATAAACAATTGCCAGCAGATGTTCAATTTTTCTAGGTCCCAACTGGCCTAAAATACTGTAGCAACAACTAAAACACATTTTCTCCTAAATTAGGCTGCTGAAAAAGTACTGTGGGAAAAATCTTTTTTTTTTTAAATGAAAGAACTTGGGCTTTTGGTTTGATACCAGTCATAGTTGATTGAATATATGCTCCGAAGCTTCCCTTTAATTCTTACCATAACTCTGTCTACTTGAGTCACTATTTCCATCTAACCTAGTTAATTAACTATGGTGTTCTAGTAAAAAGCAAAATAAAATCCCACAAAGCTAAGTATAGTTACCAACTTTTCAAAGCATTGAATTGGATAATTTTGTTATCCTCAATACTTTCTCTTCAATAAACCTCAATATTTCCCTAGGCACTAAGTTTCACAGTTCTTTTAATTCCCTTCACCAGGTAAGGGAAATGAGGAAACAGATTATCACCCAGAAAAAAAGTGGAGGAAGAGATCTGTCAGTGCTTGATCAATAGTTTGCCTAAATGTGTATGTAGGAAGGCAGCTGTTTCCTAAGTGAAAAATTATCAGGATGAAAACTGATAAATATCAGGATGTTTGTTACTGTTCTTGTTGAAAAAGCAAGTCCTGTCTGAGTTTTCTATTTTGCCATATAATCCAAATACTACGTTAAAAGGCTTCAGCTTTTTTTTTCTGATGTAACTAATCTAACCAAGTAGGTAGCTTTTGGATGCTAGATATGGTATCTTTTCTCGCACTTCCATAGTAGTTAAATAAAATAAAAGTTGTATTCTCCTACAATACTATAGAATATATGCAATTGGCTGGTTCAAGATCATGTGGTGGGACTGAGACCTTAAGGTTTTAACAATCTTGACTGGCAGTCCAAAAATTAGTCTAAAGATTAAATATGTACACAGAACATAAATAATATTCCCTGTATTTGTTAAAAATGAAGCTGAACTGAAATATCTGATGCAAAACTTTCTAAGGGCTAGTAGAAATGAAAATCAGCTTCCAGGATGCTGTTTCCCCATTTTCTAAAATGTTGGTCTGATTTATTTGGTAATAGTTCAAATCAGATATTGTTAGATAATTCATGGTTGAATGAAGCTTGTTTAAATAGCATCATGGGAAGAAAATAAAACATAGACAATGACACAGCCAATTTATACATTTCTATTGCAGTTACTATATCTAAAAGGATTGAAGCTGCCTAGAAATTTAAAGAATTTTCTTCTTTCCTTTTGAGATATAAAACCTGATGGCAAGCAAACTGAAGTTCCTCCTCCAGTTGTCAGAGGAAATTGTCATTCAAAATATGGTGAAGGCACCAGGTTGACCTCTCCTGTTATAAATCATTATAATTCATAGTGGACAGCTTTGGATCCTTTACCTTATCGCAAAATTGTTATTAGAAGATATTGACTGAGGTAATTAATGGCTGCACTTTAGCCACATGTGGAGGATCACGTGCTTCTCAGATCTGAACTTTGTATAATACATTTTATACAACTTAGCTTAAGTTTAAACAAAAGACTATACCATTTATAAAAGGAAAGACCAATCAAACTGAAGTATTTTCAGTCCATCAAATGTGCTATTTCACAAATTCTCATTAAAGAAAATTTTCATAGCAATAGGATTTGTTTTATTGCATGCTATAGAGTGCATACAATTGCTAATAATTATACATACACATTCTGTTTTGTCTGTGTTCCCTTTAATTTACATTGGTATTTAAACTAATATTTATTTGTTTATATCCTATCTTTATTGTTTTTTTAAAAATAACTCAAAGTGATGTACATATCTCCCTCTTCCTATTTTTCCTACAAATAACGACCTTATGAGTTGGATTGGGCTGAGTTAGAGTAACTGGCTCAAGGTGACTCAGCTGGTTTTCATGGCTAACGCTAACGCATGACATGAACTTATCTCCTCCTGCTTTCTAGCCTGGTGCTTTAAACCCTTAGACCATGGGTATCAAACTCGCCACATCATGTTGCCATCATGTGACGTTTCATGATGTTTTTTTCTGTTCACGGAGCTGGGGTGGGTGTGGTCTGTGCACAACGCATCCGGCCCACAGGCCACCAGTTTGACATCCATGCCCTACAGCAGGGGTCCTCAAAGTGCAGGCCGAATACAGCCCGCGTGGGACCATGAGGCTGCCCTGCCCACATTGCCCCAGGTAGCCACATTCCTTCACTAATCTGCTTTTCACGCCCAGAAGGATAACAAAGTTTAATTTGTGTGTATTGTTTAATGCCCACCCAGTCACATGACCACCTAGCCACACCCACCCAGTCACATGACCACTAGCCACACCCACCCAGTCACATGACCACCTAGCCACACCCACCCAGTCGTATGACCACCTAGCCATGCCCACCCAGTCACATGACCACCTAGCCATGCCCACCTAACAGGTCTGCCCCCCCTACAGTCTGAGGGACCATGAATTAGCCCCGTTTAAAATGATTGAGGACCCCTGCCCTATACCAAACTAGCTTTTTATTGCAAAATATTTTTTTGTTGTAAAATAATTATTTTTTAAAAGTATTATCAGCAGTTAAAGTTATTTTTTAAAAAATCATATGCTGGCAATTTGCTGTATATTATTCTGTATCCATGTATGTATATCATATGTGGATTTACAAGAATTTGACCTAGCGGTCAAATACAGGTGAAACTCGAAAAATTAGAATATCGTGCAAAAGTTCATTTATTTCAGTAATGCAACTTAAAAGGTAAAACTAATATATGAGATAGATTCATTACATGCAAAGCGAGATAGTTCAAGCCTTGATTTGTCATAATTTTGATAATGGCTTACAGCCATGAAAACCCCAAATTCACAATCTCAGAAAATTACAATATTACATGAAATTAAAAAAACAAAGATTGTACATAGAACAATATCAGACCTCTGAAAAGTATAAGCATGCATATGTACTCAGTACTTGGTTTAGGCCCCTTTTGCATCAATTACTGCCTCAATGCGGCGTGGCATGGATGCTATCAGCCTGTGGCACTGCTGAGGTGTTATGGAAGACCAGGATGCTTCAATAGCGGCCTTCAGCTCTTCTGCATTGTTTGGTCTCATGTCTCTCATCTTTCTCTTGGCAATGCCCCACAGATCCTCTATGGGATTCAGGTCAGGCGAGTTTGCTGGCCAATCAAGCACAGTAATCCCATGGTCATTGAACCAGGTTTTGGTACTTTTGGCAGTGTGGGCAGGTGCCAAGTCCTGCTGGAAAATGAAGTCAGTATCTCCATAAAGCTCGTCTGCAGAAGGAAGCATGAAGTGCTCCAAAATCTCCTGGTAGACGGCTGCGTTGACCCTGGACTTAATGAAGCACAGTGGACCAACACCAGCAGATGACATGGCTCCCCAAATCAACACAGAGTGTGGAAACTTCACACTGGACTTCAAGCATCTTGCAGTGTGTGCCTCTCCATTCTTCCTCCAGACTCTGGCTCCTTGGTTTCCAAATGAAATGCAAAAGTTGCTCTCATCAGAAAAGAGGACTTTGGACCACTGAGCAACAGACCAGTTCTTTTTGTCTTTAGCCCAAGTAAGACGCTTCTGACGTTGTTTGTTGTTCAGGAGCGGCTTGACAAGAGGAATACAACATTTGAAGCCCATGTCCAGGATCCGTCTGTGTGTGGTAGTTCTTGATGCACTGACTCCAGCCTCAGTCCACTCCTTGTGAAAGTCCCCAACACTTTTGAATGGCCTTTTCCTAACAATCCTCTCCAGGCTGAGGTCATCCCTGCTGCTTGTGCACCTTTTTCTTCCACACTTTTCCCTTCCACATAACTTTCTATTAATGTGCTTTGATACAGCACTTTGGGAACATCCAACTTCTTTTGCAATTACCTTTTGAGGCTTTCCTTCCTTATGGAGGGTGTCAATGATGGTTTTCTGCACAACTGTCAGGTCAGCAGTCTTTCCCATGATTGTGATTTCTACTGAACCAGACTGAGAGACCATTTAAAGGCTCAGGAAACCTGTGCAGGTGTTATGGCTTAATTAGCTGATTAGAGTTGAACCTTTTCACAATATTCTAATTTTCTGAGATTGTGAATTTGGGGTTTTCATGAGCTGTAAGCCATAATCATCAAAAGTATGCCAAATCAAGGCTTGAACTATCTCGCTTTGCATGTAATGAGTCTATCTCATATATTAGTTTCACCTTTTAAGTTGCATTACTGAAATAAATGAACTTTTGCACGATATTCTAATTTTTTGAGTTTTACCTGTAGTTCCTGCTATAGCACAAAATTAAATGCGTAAGAGACCCTTATTAAAGTACTTTGCACCAGAGTTAATAGTTAAACTACCCAATAGGTAGATGCATAGCATTGCATTTGAATATGTATGCAAATGTAATTTAAGCTATGTGACAAGTTTTTATGTACAATTTTAAATATACTCCAGATATCTCATTATGAAAGGTCACAATTTACATTTCAATAAAATGTTTTCCATGTAATAAAATATAATCACTAATTTATGTAGCAAAACTATTGGTAGTAGATACGCAGAAAAAATAGCTTACCTGGCGATTAAGAAAAATAATTTATGTAGGCAGATGCCTGTGTTTAGAAAATGATAAGAGAATTAATGTTTAAGAATTCTCTGAACTCTTCATAACATCTGTACTCAACCCACACATCTAATAAATAATGCTTTATGTTATGTAATTGTTAGCATGATGAGATGGAGAAAGAGCCAGCTGAACTTTTAAAAATGAAATAAGGCCTGTAAATGTACTATTAATGATTGTTTTTAATTGAATCTTTTGTTTTTCTAGCGAATTAGTTTGATTGTTTAAATTACAAGTGCTTCCTAAAATTAATTAGATCTTAGAATACCTATTTAGATGTATCAAAAGAAATACTGCCCTTATTACTTTACACAATTATCATAGTAGTTCTTTATATCAAATTAAAAGAGTAGAAAAAAGTATAATGTTCATTTACACTGGTTATCTCCATTGCTTTTAATTTATTTGCTCTCCGTAATTCTTGAATAGAAAAGAGAGGGGAAGGAATTAAAGGAGAAGGGGAAGGAGTAGGCCAGTTATTTTTAGCCTGTTCATAATATATGTAGCCTTATGTTCATTTATTTGATAGGAAGTTCTGTGTACTGTAATTCTGTTAAGCCTGATTAAACATGGTGGTCTTACTTCTGCATACAGGTTGCATACAGTTGATTTACAAATGCAATTGAGATAGAATTTTGGTTGTAAATTGTAACAGTCATAAAACGAGGCACCTATGTGCCTGGACTCAATTTTGAGGCAATTTTTATGGTTGGTTATTAAACAAATCGCATGATTGTAAATCTGAATCCTTACTTCTGAATAATTGGGGGGGGGGGGGAGGTTGCCAGAAGGTAACAAAAAATGCTGGAAACTGGCAAAAAAAAAATCATAGCAAATCATAGTCACATAATTATGGGGCACGCAATTAGACATAAATATCAGCTGGCTGCCAAGCACCCAAAATGCATTCATGTGACTGCAGGAGGGACAGGACATTTTATTATGGCGCTTTCTGAGTTTGTTATAACTTTGAATAGTTATTAAATAACTGGTCATAAATCAAGGATTATTTGTAAAAGAGCATACTTATGTACTTTAAGAGTTTGAGCTGGTTGCAGCTTTGGTTAACAATGATTCCTCTATTTTCTTAAATTATGTCAATAAGATGTACAGATAATGGCAAACAGCTTCTCATTATCAGTTGGTTATTTCTACTGTATTTTCACACAGCTTTTTTCAGACAATATTTTCAGATAAGAATGGCTCCATTCTGAAACCATAATAATCAAGAGGACGTGCAAACCTGACAGAAGTTGAAGAATTCCAATGTTTTGAGAGCTTTTTAAAGTGATGGAACAATGGTTAAAAGTTAGAAAATCAAAACATTTGAAAATTGTTGATTAGGGGAAAAACTATACATTTTTCCCCTGGTGAAAAGATTTGTGTGTGTGTGTGTTTGTTTGCGTTCCATTTCTATTAAACCAATGATAACATAAGCTTTTGAAAATCACAATTATATTTTCCCATTTGCCAGACCAAGGCTTTTTCATTTCAGGATTTCTCATTTATGGATGCCTGTAAGTTTGAAATTGCACCTCTCACAGCTTATGTCCCATGCCAAGAGGAGATAATACACAGACATCATTATTTTGAATTCTGCCACACCTCCATCTATTCTTCCTACCATCTTCAGATTTTAAAAAATGCCTTTGGCATTGTATTTGGCATCTGAAGCTTGCAGAGGGCATTTTCAGCCAGTCATTGGTTAACTTAAACCAGTCAATGGCTGATGAATGCTCATCAATTCATGTTCATGCTCTCATTTCACACTTAACAGTCAGAGTTTATTGCCTGTTCGTTGAGGATTTTCATGAACAAATGGCCTCACTTTCCTTCACAAAGAAGCTGCAAAAATTTCTAGCTCCTGATCCATCCTCCCATGGATGGGAGGTGTATATTCATTTACAAAAGAACCTTTCAGAGTGATTATTTGCAAGTAAAGATTGATTTTTGAACTATTAGCATATGGATTGAGAAGCCTGAAATGCATTCTTTTCTCCATGGTGCTAGATTGGTCTAGCATGTGGGGTTTGTTATATATAGCAAACCTAGCGAGATCATCATGCCGTCAGCACTGCATTCAGCAGCTTTCCCCCAGGCTGGGCTGAATAAAAAATAGTTGGAAAGCAAAGACTATATCAGGCATCCTCTCTAGTAAAAATGACAATGCCCACAAATACAGAATTTGTTGAAATATGTCCATAGCACAAGCAGGAGAAGACTAACTTGGTTTCATGAAGATTTTAAAAATATCAGTTTTTAGAAAGTGAAACATCAAAAATAGTTTGCTGTTTGCATCATCTGATTATTGGAAGTATATACCGTAAAATCATGTAAAATAGGATTCAGTATTACTATCTTGTTTATTTGTACGAAAATATCTGCTGGGTGGAAAGATATTTTCATTCCCTAAATTTCACTATTGAAACACTTTAGTGGACAAGGGTTACAAGGAGGAAGAAGTATCTTTACCTTTCAGTTTTGTCTGGTTGTATACATTTGTCACCTTTTATCTTATTTTCAGTCTTTGAAATAAAACATCTCTGTTCAGTTTTGTGGATTTTTTTCCCATTCCTGTGCTTTTTTTCAACTTTCTAGTATCTCTTTTAAGATGTGATGAAACCTTGTGACATACCCTACTGGTTGTGGGCATTCTTAACATTTTTTCTCTTTCTTTGAACAAATTAATAAATAGCTGTACATAGGTTTCCCTAATAATACAATATAAGTTAATTTCCTTGGACTGTTCTCTTAATTGTTCCAGCACGATGACACCTAGTATCTGATAATTCATACAGACAATGGAGTTGGTGTATTCTCTATAGGCTACTAATCTTTTCTTTCCAGACAATAAGTACAGGTAGACTTCGACTTACGACCACAATGGAGTCCAAAACTTCTGTTGTTAAGTGAGATATCTGTTAAGTGAGTTTTGCCCCATTTTATGATTTTTCTTGCCAAAGTTAAGTGAGTCACTGCAGTTGGTAAGTTAGTAACCAGTTGTTAAGTAAATCTGGTTTCCCCATTAACTTTGCTTGTCAGAAGATCACAAAAGGACCTTGGGACACAACAATATGAACCAGTTGTCAAGCAGCTGAATTTTGATCACATGATAATGAGGATGCTACAACAGTAACTGTAGAATGGCCATTGGTCACTTTTTTCAATACTGTTGTAACTTTGAATGGTCACTCAATGAACTGTTGTAAGTAAAGGACTACCTGTATCTATTGCTAATACTGTCACTCTTGGAGCCTTTCCTTGGACTATAATACTCATGCTTTATCCACACCTAGCCTAGCCTATCCATATCTCGGGCGGGGGGGGGGGACTCATCCACTTTTCCTCCAGAATTTATTTATTTTATTTATTCAACTTGTATGCCACCTTTCTCCAAAGATTGAAGGCGGATTTAAATTGAGAAATGTTATCTTATGCTACTGTTCTTTGAGAGACAGTTCTAAAGTCCAGTCATCTGGTATTTCAAGCTGGTAACACTACATTTGTCCAAATACATTGTTATAGCAGTGGCTTAATTTTTGATTCCTTAAGATCTGTATGAAACGGGAACCCTCAGATTGATTAATAATATACTTCCAGACCTCAACTCCAATTTCCTTTTTTTTAAGAAAAAATATATTAAACATTAAAAACATTGGACATAGTGTGACCATCCTGGTCTTGTCATATCTATACATATTTTTAACATAAATATAATTACTATTTAACATACATTACTATTTTGTTCTTATATACATATCCCTTGTCCTCATTTACATATTTAAATACTATCCAGTATCAATTTTACAAACTAATTCTTTTTTTTCCAACTCCTTTTCTCCTTTCTAACCATTGGCACACTTTTGTTTCAAATTTTATAGTATTCTGTCTTGCCCTTGTTTTTGAGTTCTAGTGTCAGCTTGTCCATTTCTGCACAAGTCAAGATTTTCTTTATTATTTCTTCTTCCAGGGGAGTTTCTTCCTTTTTTCCCAGTATTGCGCATAAACCAGCCTTGCTGCTGTTATAACGTGCAGCATTAAGTATATCAATTCTTTACTATATTTCTCTTTTGTGATTCCTAATAGGAATAATTCTATTTTAGGAATCTATGTTTTGATCTAATATCTCCTCCAACCATATCTTAATCTGATGCCAAAAATCCCTGGCTTTCTTACATAACCTCTACATGTGATAGAAAGATCCTGACACTAAATTACATTTCCAACATTGTATTCCTGTTTATCTTTGCTAATTTTGTGGGTGGGAGATGCCACATCTCCCACCCACAATTTCCTTTTCTTTTTCAGTCACTCCTAGTTCAGATCCAATCAATGTATGTATGATTAAGATACTTTTGCCTCAGGATGCAAAGTATATTTGCTACCCCCAATTTAGATCCATCCTAAATAATCTGATGTTGTGGGCAAAAACTGTCTGCCTCCTTGCTCACCTTTAACTCAAGAATAGCTGCAATTCTTGCTGTCTTATTTTTATCCAAGGAATTGTTGGCAGTAAAATGGAAATACAATAGTATTTTTCATGTTTTGAAAGCAATTTATATTCTTTTGTTTATGGAAATCCTGCTCTTGCAAAAATGGGGACTCACTTCCACAAATAAATAAAGTAGGGTGAAATATTTAATGAAGGGTGATCAACTCCACAAAATACAATGAAAATTCTGTAATGTGAAATTTTGGAAACTGACTTTACATTATGATAACCTTTAAAATAGGATCATTTTAATTCAAAGTATTAGATGTTACAATTTCATAAACTCTTTACCTTTTTGAAACAATGATTTCTCCTGGGTTTTGAAATAATCTTGTTTCTATTTCTTGATCTTCTTTTTTCAGTGTATCTTTTTCAAGCCTGTTTGTGCTGCATTAATATGGAGTTATCTAAGTAGCCCTTTAGCAGAGACCTCATCATATATGTTCTGTTTCTTTCTATATATTCCTAAATTACAAGTATCAGTACTCAGCCACTGAACATCCTATATCACTCTAGTCATTTCACTATGGTAATTGATATTTGCTCCTATCCTTGCATTTTTTAATATAATTGCGTGCATTAAATAGTTATTTTGGGATAGAAAGAAAACGAGTAGTTTTCACATGCAATACATGTACATCCATGTGTGTTCTGTATCTGATTCTCTGCAAAGTCTTAATATTTTTAACTGCCATGCTTTTTTCAATTTTTGTTTTTAAAGTATATTAATTTATAACCAACAGTTTGAGACCTTTGAGGTCTTGTTTCTAAAATCTCTGCAGGCAGTCCTCAGTGAACACAATTGTCAGCAACTCAGTCATTAAGCAAAACAGGCACTAAATGAAACCGTGACTATGCTGATGATCTTGCTTCAGCTTTCCATTTCTATATATATGAGCTGCAAAGATCATAAACATGAGGATTGGCCACAAGTTACTTTTTTATTACTGTTGTAACAGCAAACAGTTGCTCTCCAAGACAATCACTAAACAAAGACTATCTGTACAATGCATTTTTAAAATAAATCTGGAATATCTACAAACTATCATATTTTCCAGACATATATTGATACTCATTGCCCTATAACCATGGAATCCATATTTGTGAGTTTAGAGCTTGCAGAGCACATTATATGTTAACCCTAATTTCTTCCATCTTAGTTTCCAACAGCTAAATATCCTTTGAGCCTGACAACAGGTTTTACCTCCCAATGATCTGAGCTATGAATTTTCCTCATAATTCTCTACACACATTTTATCTACATTTGTTTGCCTGGTTGCAAGAAAACTCTCCTTTGAGTTTTTCTACTGCTGTATGAAAGATGAATAGATCATTAATTGACAATAGGTAAATGGATGCTGCAGAGCCAATAACAGTAGGAAACCTACATCTAGAAGCCCTTTTCTTTTTAGTTGCAGCTATCCTGATGGTACATATCTGCAAGTTGGTGACATGATGCTCAAGCCTGCATAACAGAAGAACCTTCTGTGCAGGGATGAGAGGAAGAAACTCTGTTGTAAACAAAGACCCAAACCTTAGAATCATATTGAACAAGACTTTAGATCCCTTGGGAGAGGCAGGAGGAAGAAAAGATTGGTTTCACATAAACGTAATGATTCAGCTAAGTACACTTAGAGGCAGGAAATGGAGAAAATCCCCTTCAGTGGAAACAGATCATCTCCACTGTCTGCTGAAATGCAAGAGAGCCTCTCAGCGATTTTGCAACATTATCATGGGGGGGAAAATGGGTTTTTCACAGTTTGGGAAAATTGCAATGGGATTGTCATTCATCAGATTAGAAATGGCTTCTCATTTTCAGGTGGAGTATTTGACTGGCAGACTAACAGAGATGCATGGAAATCATCACTGATAATTTATCACTGATAAAGTGATAATTTCCACACTGCTTGAAAGCAGCTTTTCCCAACCTACTGCCCTCTGCATATTAAATTATAAGTCTCATCACCTCAGCCAGCATACCTGGGTGGATGAAAATAATAATTTCACTCAATCTGAAAAATACACGGTTACTCAGAGCTTGGTTCATTGGGGGGGGGGGGTTTATGGGGGGGGGAGAGGGGAGAGATTCCATGTGAAATTTGCCATTTTTTCTTCCATCCTTGAAAAACTCTCTCCATTCCCTTTCTCCACTGGCTTTAGGAAGTCCACTAGGCTGGCAAGCAGCAATAGTTTCCACATTTTTCTTTAGAAACGATACCTTTAAATCATACTGCGTTATCCAACTGCTTGCAGTGATGCATCCTTTAATTCACTGGAAACATTTTGTCAAGTCCCCAGTGTAAACATGACCACAGTTAAGTTTTTGAAGTAGAATTGCCTCTCAGGAGTTGACTCTTTCCAGGGCTAATTGTCATGCCTGCTGGGGGAAAATGATAAGCTCTTGGTAACAGTATTTTATCACCTATTTTCCTGCTTCCTGAGTTTCAGCACTAAATATTCTAAAATGGTAGAGTAGGCAGAGTAATGTTTAACAGGTAGGGACCCCATTTCAACTTCAATTTCAATTTTTTAGAAAAGCACTAGTGATATAATGTCACCAGAAGAATTATAGCTGAATTTTGTATCTGCTTGTTTTTGCTTTCTGGAGGATGTTACAAGTGGCAGCAGGATGCCATTTAATATTTGTCCACCTCCCAAATGGGTTAAATTGTACAGTGGCGATATGGCCATTTTGCTACTAAGTGTTAATGGCTCATTATCAAGATTTGAAGGGCTGAAATAAGGGGTGTTGAAGAGTTGTGCATAGCCAAGTTGTCTAAATCTGTATTAGAAGATGAGACAAACCTTTCGTGCATATTAGTTGTACCATGTTCTCTCTCAATGTGTCTGGCCAATCAAAAGAGCAGCATCCAGCTTCTTGCAACAATGCTAAACTGGCATTCAGAGGCGCAGAGCTGCAGAAAAGCTAAAGAACAAAGATATCCAGCTTATTTATTCATTTATTGTCAAATTTGTATGCTGCCCTTCTCCCGTAGGACTTGGGGCGGCTCACAGTAATAAAAACAACCCAACAATGGATATTAAATAACTAAAATTAAAATCAAATATAAAATCCCCATAATCCCCAAAATTAAAATCCACAACAGATCAGGGAAGCTGCTGAAAGAGCCATGACTTCAGGTCGGCATAGAAGGTGCGGAGGTCGGGGGCCGTCCGGAGCCTGATGGGCAACCCATTCCAGAGGGTCGGTGTGACCACAGAGAACACCCTCATCCTGGGGACCGCCAGCCGACACTGTCTGGCTGAGGGGACCCAGAGTAGGGCTGCCCTATGTGAGTGCACTGGGCGGTGGGAGGCCAGTATGAGGTGTTCCTGCAAATACCCTGTGCCCATGCCATGGAGGGCTTTATAGGTGAGTACCAGCACCTTGAAGCGGATCCGGAGGACCACTGGCAACCAGTGCAGCTCACGCAAAAGTGGTGACACATGGGAGTAGCAGGATGCACCTGATATATACATCAAGTGTAAGTCCTATTAACTACAAAATCCAGGTTCAAGTTCTCACATTTTTTCTCTCCCATCCACAGAGCATAAAGGGCTTGAAACAGCACTCTTTGGGGAGGGAGGAGCAGTTTCCAGCTATTCCTTGTTTTGGTAACATCCAACTAGTAGTTTCAAGTGTTGTGCTTTCGACATTGTGAGAACTGGATCTCAATCTGTATCTTTGGACTTGCTGTCTTCTGATAGATTGTAGAGGCTCAACCCTGAAGTGTCTGTGGAGAGGGTAAAACAAAAAAGTCAAGATGGGAGTCCCAAAGATCTGCCCCTTTTGTAGACACATGTATAAAGAGATGGAGCTTTGGTTACATGTCACAACCACAATCTGAACCTTTTTGACCTTCCATGGATGTCACTGACTTGTTGCAAAGCAAAGTACAATCTAGACTCATGAGTCTAGATGAGTCTGTTGAGTCTAACAGCTTTTTTAGAAAATAAATTGGTTTCCTTCGGGAAGCCAGTGCTTTGTTCTATGCCCACCTATCCAGAATGAAAGATAACCTCATTCCTGCATTGTCTTCTGGAAAAGGCATTTTGTGAAATTTCCAAGGAGCTCCCTTACCTCGAGAAGACCGGGGGGGGGGGGGGGGTCGGTCAGTGACCTGATCTGTCTGCATATAGAAACAAATTAGCATCTTCTATGTAGTTTCCCATGATATCTCTTAGTTTCTGAAGATCAGCTGATCTTGAAACAGACTGTAAAAGAAAAAAATACGACCAAATGTAATTAAATCCGGAACTTACTTCTTGCTTTTCCCCTTCCCTGCTTTGCATAATATTATCTGAATTACTAGATGCAGCAGGTGTTTAAATATCACAAAGACAGGCACCTCCAATTAGCTGAATCTCCAAAGGCAGAAACTGGAAAAGGAAATTGTGATGCACCCCAGCATAGAACAGAAGCTTGTATTTCCTATAGAATTAGCATAACTGGTGAGAATATCAGATTTTTTTCCTAAGCAACCGGAATTCAAAACTGACTCCAAAACTACTCTCCAAGGGAAGTATAATTTCTTATTGCCAGGCTTTTTATTACTTGGATAAAGTAAATAGTAAGTGTGTACAGTATGTGTAGGATGTAATGCTTCTTATTCATAGGTATATTGTTTTTTGCTGTGAAAAGCCAACTTTGAACATAAGGTGATAAGGCTAGGGCAGGAGTGCAGTCCTGTGGAGGAGATGGCTAAAAATCATGCTTGCTTATTATAAGCATCTTGTGTTATAAAATGGACAAGTGAGAGTATATTTAAGATGATGCACATATTGGGGGGGAGGGGAATGGTGGTGGGAATTCCAAAATATTCTTTCCCCTGAGAGCTTCTTGCCTGTGCATTCTTAGACTTGACAGGTCCAGTGGCAACATGTTGTGGATAATGTTATCAGTACCTCACATCCAGCTGCTCCTGTTTCTGAAGAAGTATTACCTTCAGCTCCTCCTAAGAGGGGCTTGTGATTCTCCAACCTCCAAGGACTTCAGGCCCTGAAGAGGTAGCCCCTTCCTCATTAGGAGGAGCAGACCTGAATTTGGGTCTTGAATCTCAGTATGTATATTACTACACTGACTCTAATTCAAATCCTGCCCATACCTTGGGCTTAGGTGGGTCTTATAGTTAAGCTATGTCCATCATGGCAACCATTTTATAAATCAGAAAAGCCTTCCCTAGAAGACATTTTCAATGTTGTCAACTTTGTAAATATGCTAACAAAAATATTGCTCTATTTCCTATGGCACATCTTTTTCTTGATGTTTTCATGTCATAAGAAGGCTACCACAAGCAAATGTTGAATAGCAGTGTGGATTCTGTTCACTTGCATCTGTCTGTCTGTCTGTCTGCCTGTCCATACTACAGGGTGGCTGTTACAGTCCTTACAAGGTATGATGTAGAATACTCTGGGTTTCTTTTAATCAGAATTAAAGAATATTGGCAAAAATTCTATTTTATCTTTATAGAACAGAACTAACTGCATTACAGTGTTTACCACATCGCTATACTTAATCATTATCCTTCTCCAGCAAGTGTTTTATTTAGTAGTATCAAATGCTACTGCATTATAACAGTACAAAGAAGTGCTGAGCAAAAGCTTGTATGTTCCCTAATGCATAAACACACATGTATACACACATGCACGGAGAGAGAGAGAAAGAGGGAGGGAGAGAGAGAGAGAGAGACACACACACACAGAGAATGAGAATATAGCCCAAATGAAATGACACATGCTGGGAAGAGTTTATCGGGTAGTTCTTTTCATCAGCAGAGTTTAAAGGATATCATATCATTTACCATTTTACTTAGGTCTTTCAAGTGGAAAAGAGCAGATAAGTTCTGCTTGCTGTGAGATGCCTTTAGGATGGATGGCTCTGAACCTAAGCGTCTCAGTCTGCAACAACATGAAGCTAGCTTGATACCGTGTTCTGACAACAGATGACTAAATGCAGGCTTCTTCGTGGCAAGGAAGTGACGTGGATTTTTGAAATTTGCCATGGTTCAGCTGAGATGTGAGTGTTCATCTTGAACAGAGTGCAGAAGCCTTCTGTCAGCTATGTCCATATGCTAGGCATATGTTCCTCTCTGCCAAGCACATCTTTTTAAATTTAGTCCTGGTGGGAGCATGTTCTACACCTTACTGATGCTTGGAATGAGTGTACTCCCTTCCCCCCCCCCCCCCACCAGTTGTGTACTTGAAATTAAAGCACACGTTCATTTCAGAATATCCTCAAGGCTCAGGAGATGACAGTTCCTTCCCTTTCAAGCAACAACCCTTGCCAAGATCTATTTACTTGTTCCTTAAATCAGAGGAATACAATGAATCACTGGACTCCTTTTTCACAAGGAGGTCCATAAATGAGTCTTTCGACATCCTTTTGCATTTTTTTTAATACACTGATCTCCTTTAAAGCTTTTAAATTTTAATATTGTATTTGATTCTATCAACCAGTACTTGTGGCCCTTGGGCCTGCCAGAGTTGAGGCTGTACAGCCAAAAGGCTTTCAAGGGTAACACATATTATGGAGCTCCCTGCTAGTTTCTTTCACCCCGCAGTTACGTATGCATCCTCTCATATGTACTGTGATTTTATCGTTAGGGCTTCTAGAGAAGACAGAAGGCTGAGGAGGAAACGTGACAAGATTTTTGTTGATTTAAAAAAGAAGCGTCAAAATTTTGGGGGATCGTTTCAGCTTCAGGGCTCTTAGTCTCCATCATATGGTCCGATCCTAGCAGTTCAACTACTGTGGAATAGAATAGAATAGAACAGAACAGAACAATAGAACAGTGGACGTGTCCCAATGCAAAAAAATATTGGATTAAAATTAGAAGTTGGATAGAAGAGATAATTGGCTATAACATGGATTGGAAACCAGAAACGTTTTTACTGGGGATATTGAACAGAACTTACAGTAAAGGAATTAGATATTTGATTCTGCATATAATTACAGCAGGAAGGATAGTCTACGCACAGTCTTGGAAAAGTGAAAAGATCCCAACAGAGGAAGAAATAATTAAGAAAATCCTGGACTGTGCGGAGATGGATAAATTAACGAAAGAAATAAAAGAAAAGGAAGATACAGAATATTATCAAGTACGGACTAAGTGGTATGATTGGCTCGAGACTAGGAAAAGTAAATGAATAAACGATGGAGAGAAGAAGGTGACAAATGTGCAAAATATTGTAAATGAAGAAAATTAAAAGTAAAGGGATGATAAAGATAATAAAGGATGGGAAAAATGGGGATTGTATATAGTAGAAAATAAGAGGAACGAAACTGATATGTAAAAAGAAACACATATCATGTGTTTGTGTTATGTGTGTTGTTTTGTTTTGTTGTAAAAGCAATAATTTTTTTTTAAATAGAATAGCATAGAATAGAATAGAATAGAATAGAATAGAATAGAATAGAATAGAATAGAATAGAATAGAATAGAATAGAATAGAATAGAATAGACTTCTTTATTGGCCAAGTGTGATTGGACACACAAGGAATTGGTTTTTGGTGTATATGCTGTCAGTGTACATAAGGAGAATAAAATACATTGATCGAGAATAAAAAGATACAACACTTAATGATAGTCAAGGTTACTAATAAGCTATCAAATCGTACTAGTAAACAAATAAAAACAATATAAATTGAAACATACAAGCAACATGGTTATAGTAATAAGTTGGAAGAGAAAGATACTAGTAAGGAAGAGAAGAATAATAGTAATATAGTCTTAGTAAATTATTTGACAGTGTTGTGGGAATTAATTGTTAAGCAGAATTATAGTAATTACCATGTTATATAATTACCATGCTATAGTAAGGATATACACACGAGTCTAATTCCCAGCACTCCAAGATCATGCCATTAAAGTTGCAACCTTCTAACACCCCAAGTGCAACCATCGTTCAGCTATATTGTTCCATTTTTAAGGCATGGGATACAAATGGTATCATTGAAATGGCTGAAATAGCAGCTAAAATATTGTAAGGTATGGGTGCACATCTGGGTAGGAATAATTACTACCAGCAGAGAGATTATTACAAAAACATAATAAGAATTCCTTTCCAAGGAAGTTCCTGGGTTGTTTTTTTAATGCAAGCCCAATATTTTCAAGCTGAATTCCTGGCTCAAGGGATGGAGCTCTTGCCTCGCAATCAGGAGATTGTGAGTTTGATCCTAGGTAGAGGCAGATGTAGGGTCTCCTGCTCAGACAGGGGGTTGGAGTAGATGACCTCCAAGGTCCCTTCCAACTCTGTTAATCTGTAAACATGAGTTTAATATTAAGAAATACAATTTAAAAAAAAAGCTTTTGCCCCTACATGTAGTGGGAGGGAGATGGTCTCCAAACACTGGACTTGTCCAGAATGACTGACACTTCTAAGATTTTTTTTTTGCATCATGAAGCACTTCCCCCCACCCCCCACCTCTGTTTTTTAATGCAGTGCTTCTCTCTCTTTGGTTCATTGCCTCCGCAGGCAAGGAAATGTTAAAGCCTGAAGTGCAGAAATCTTCAAATCGCTCTCTACTCTTCCGATTAAAATATTTAAATGAACCATTTGACATTCTTTAAAAGTGCCACAAACTGACTTTCCTTCTGACTCATGGAAGGAATTGCCCTCTTTTTAAATGGAATTAACCTTTCTCTGCATGTTGAGTGCCTCTTGATAGAAATGTTTTTATAGTAATAGTAGTTAAAACCTTTCTGCGCATTTCTCATCCTCCATCCTTGTGTTTTTTTAAAGCAATATTGAATAGCACACATGCCCATCAAAAGAAATCATTTCTCCTCTGAAATCTACAGATAAAACTGAACTGTAGTTTTATCACTAAAGTTCAAGCCACATAAATGAATTAATGATATTTCAACTACTCTTTAAAGAATAAAGTAGTTTACAGCAACATACAGATTTCAAAGAGAACTGTCCATGGTATCCGAACTGAACTATTTCCCAATGATAGAATTAATCCAGCAGAAAAACGAGGTAGAGAATTACCCAATACTATAGTATAAGTTCCATTAAAAAAAACTTTGGCTTATGATAAAAATGTTATTTCTGGTATGCATTATCTCACATACCACCTAAATATTTTCATTAAAAGAAATATCTTTTCTTTCTGGCTCAGAACTATCAAAAGAAAATGCAACCCTTTTTCTTTTTGGCTAGCAAATACTGATGACTTTTTATCTGATTGTTCCCAGAATCATAGAGTTGGAATAGATTTAAGACGCCATCAAATTCAGTCCTCTTCACATTGTAGGATTTACTACACCATCTCCCATCCAACCTCTTTTTGAAAACCTCAGGTGAGGAGGGAGACATGTCTCTTGCATTGATTGATATTTCTTACAATCAAGAAGTACTTCTTAATGACTAATCTCTATCTAAACAGAATATAGAATAACAGAATTGTAAGGGACCTTGGAAGTCTTCTAATCCAATCCTCTGCTCAGGCAGGAAACCCTACACCACTTCAGACAAATGGTTGTCCAATCTCTTAAAAACTTCAAGTGTTGGAGCATTCACAACTTCTGGACGCAAGTTGTTCCACTGATTAATTGTTCTAGATCCTTGAAGTTTCACCCACTTGTTCATCCACCCATCTGGATCAAGTGAGAATAAGCCCGAACTCTCTACAATGTGACAGTCCTTCAGATATTTGAAAACAGTTGTCCTGTCCCTTCTTAATCTTCTCTCCTGGAAGCTAACATACCTGGGTCAAACTTAATCGTATCTATTTATACTGTAGGTTCTTCCTGTGAAAGGGATAATCATAATTCCTAGAAGCACATAAAACAGTATTAATCCAGCATCAAAGCATTGGTCATTATATTGGAGGTTGAAATTTAGTAACACTATGTCTTCATTTAAAAAAAAAATAATAATTTATACGCCACCCTTCTCCGGAGACTCAAAGCGGCTTACAATGCATTAAGCATTGTGTCAGAATCTACAAGATATATAGACATAAGGTTTCAGATAGAGAGTTAAGGGTTTACTAGTTTTCCTTCATTGTCCCTCTGCCTGCTGTTTCTCCATGAGGTTGCAAACCTGAAAAGTACTCACCCATTGACTCTTCTGACAAGATGTAGCTAGCTAGGTGCTAGGTTTGCCTATGGATGCATGTTCCTGTAAATAAATTTCCTTTCTGTTACAAAATCTTTGCTCAGATTAGAATCCTTTTTGGAACCCTCATTTGCACACACAGAGCACTTCAACTTCCAACACACCCAAAAGAGGCGTGTTAGCAAAATTCCATCCTTTAAAAGCAAAGATCTATAAAACCAAGCCCTCTTAATTAAACATTTCTTTAAAAGAAAGGATTTCTGGAAAATCTAGACATTAATAAATACTGAACAAGTTTCTTCAAATATTCCCAAAATGTACTGTATAAGCCAATTGTATAAGTAGGAAGACTAAGCCACCATCCTTTCAACAGTTCTGTTTTTTTCAGACTTGAAATTCTGAATATTTAAGTATATTTCCTAAATTTTGATTAGAAGATATATTTCATTTTTCCATCTGTATATTTTTAAAAATAGGCCCATATTTTATTCTTTGAGAACTTGGTCTCCCATCTTATTCTGACAGTAACCTTAAAAGAGAGATTGGGTTGAGACAATGATTGGTCCAAAGTTACTGAGTCAGGTGGGTGATCAGTTGATTATTTGGACTGGAATTTCACTAATCTGGATAACTTTTTATAAATCTTACTGTGCTGGCTCTCTGGGCAGCGTATTCTATGGTGCCTTCATGTTTGCTTGCTTTTAGAATTGCTTCAGTTGCATTTAAAGGAGCTTGATTAAGCCAGATTTTTTTTTCCGCCTAAAGGCCACACTTGAATTTCATTTAGTATGCTGATTCTGCAGCCTGAAGATTGGGTAGGCCAGGAAGAAAGGGGGCAGAGCAAAACAAAAGCTAATTTCCATTTAATTTCCATTCAATTAAGTGTTAATTTGATGATCTAAACACAGTTAATACATTACCCATTCAACCCGTGTATTGAATATTTTTTCTCAGCTGTCATATTATTAAAATACATATAAATTATGCAGAATATGATGAATTTCTCGCTTTTGAATATGGTACAGTTGCATAATTAATGAATGATAGACTATGTTTTTATAGTTGTGCTAAAGTTTGTTAGAAAGGTAAGTTTATTCACTAAATAATGTATGATATAAACTCCCTTTTTATGACCCCGTAATCCCTTAATTCGAGGGAGAGTCAGGAGACTGGATGGAGCTGAGTGTTTACTGGCCAGATGCCTTTCCTGACACCACATGGAATTCATAGCAGATACTTTCCCTTTGTGTTCTAGGAGAGAAACATCTGTTGCTACCTAGGATTGAACTCTAAACCTTCTAAGTAGGAGGCGAGCATCTTCTGATTAACAGTACCTATTAAGTTGAGAGAGGTTTACTGCTTGCACATATATGCCAACTTTGATGCCTTTATAAACAAAGTCTTTTCCACATAATTATCTTGATGCAATTATTTGATGAGACATAAGCAAAGACCACATTTAAATATATATTTTTTAAATGCATAAATTTTTTCACATTATACATATTAGCATAAAACTTGTCACATCTGATAAAAATTACAAGAATAAGTCTATTATCTTAGTCCATATAGGACAGCAGGACAGCCAATCTCATCTCAGTATACATCTGTCACAGATTTTTTTAACTCATACCAAATTAAGTTGACCCAGACTCAAGAGCAAGACACAAAAACATTGGACCCAAATATCACCCTATAAGGGATGGGGAGACTTTTTATTTTGTAAAAAAGTATTTTACAACTGTGATATGTAAAACTTAAAAGTCTGTTTGTGAGGGCTTCCTTTACCCTGTACTCCATTATTTTTATACTATTACGTTTTTTTCTTCTTCTTACAGAGCCTTTTCTGTCTTATTTTCTCTCTCTGGGATTTATTCTAATTTTTTCTTCTTCTGTGTTAATGTTTTTTAATGGCCAGCATGCAAAGTTCTTGCACCTTTCAAAATTGCGCTGTTCCTTGCTGGGCCTTTATACTTCTTTTTTTCTTCAAACTGTCCAGCTTCCCTGAATGAAAATAACATTTTATTTCTTTTGGCTTCTCCATTCACTGGCGATTGCAGAGCTCCAAAAATAGGCCAGGCCAGGCTACACTTATGTCAAGTTTGCTTCTTTATTGGCAACTCTGCTTGCTGATGTTAGAGAAAGGCTCAAATGGGAGATAAAGGAAGGAGCATAGGTGTCTGCAATCTTCTCTAGCAGTTTGCTCTTCCATACCATCAAGTTGCAAATTTGGCTGGAAAAACCAACACGAGATAAGAGTTACCTGAAAGATGAAGAAAAGCTGAGAAGGTGGTGCATATTCCAGAAGATAGATGGTGAGTGCCCCTCTGCCAGTTATTAAACCCTCAAGGCTGAGTTGCAAGTTTCCAACATTAGGGTTGTTTTTTTTAATGACTGGCATAGCTGAAGCATTAGCTAAATTGATTCTAATTAAACAGAATCCTGTCCTGATTAAAGAACAGTAATTATCTCTGTGTCATTAGGTGAAATCAGTGTTAACAAATATTTTTAGCTCTTATTTTTAATTACACCCCTAACAGATTACCCAATCAGATTGGGATGTCACAGTGGCAAGACCAACTTTTCAGGCATGTTGCAGTGCGAAATTGTTAGTTAGAATGCTGCCTTCACAATATAGAACTGGCCAAGAAAAAACTTTTGAGGCACTAGTTTTAAAAATATATCTTCCCCTGCAACAACTTATCAAACAAGCCTTTGAGACAACTCCTTTTACGAACTACCATTGTACACATGAACAAACATAAGGGACAGCATATATGATAGAGACTTGTATGCGATGTAAGTCAATTGGTGGATGTGAACAGCTGTCCTTTCAAAAAAACCTAGAAAAGTGTTCACTCACTGATGGGCCAGTCTGAAACAAGAAAAGTGAGTACAGAATTCTATGCACTTGGATTTTGCCCAAGTCATGTTGTCCAAATCTTAACAATGTTGGGTGGAGGTGTTTCTCTGTGACCTCCATAAAGGTTCATAAACATACAGAAAATGCCATATCAAATGCCCTTTTGATTAACTAATGGGAAGGCCAATATGGACAAAATATAGTTTCATTCTAAAGTTTTGAGAATTATTAGCAAATGGAAAAGCTGATGGTGTTGTAGACATTATTCAGTTTTGTGTGCAATAAGAAATCTAGGACTTCTTGAAATTTGAATGGCATATTCTGGGTATCCCAAAAGAAAGCTTTATGTGCATGTGTAAAACTGTCAACACAGTGGGAGTGGCTATTTACAAAGTAGCCAGTTTACCAGAAAGCAAAATGATACTGGTCCTCTCCAAACCCACAGGCTCCTTTGGATACCGTCTAATGCCTTAATTCCTCCATTCCTACCCCAGCAAATGGACCCACATTAAAACTAAACTAGTGAAAGCTTTGCAAGCAAACAACCAAGCTCAGAGAATACCAAAGATTCCACAGCTCATCCCTACTAATATTCCCTTCTATTGATTGGTCGTTTCATCTCTGGTTCCAACAAGCTTTATATTATCCAAAGTAGTCAGCAACTTTGGCCAAGAAAAGTCAGCAATAATATACAGATGAGAAGATACAATATTTGTTCCATAAATGTATTTGAATATGCAACGATGTTCTTTATTATCTTTAAAAGGTCATTTTAGCCCTTTAGAGAGGCTTCCTACATAGCTATTAGAATGCTTCTAATAGAAATTAAGCTTCACTGAGTTTTAGAATTTAGAATTAAGATACTTTACTGCCAAGCAAGGCTGGTGTTAAATATGGGCCCTGCTGGGTACATGAGATCTACAGCAGTGGTGAAATTCAGCCGGCTCTATCTGGATCGCGCAATCCAGTAGCGCCAGCAGTGGAAGGCTCCGCCCACCCACCTGGATGTCATCACGTTCCATTTTTGACCCTCTGCGCAGGCACAGAAGGCTCTGCATATGCATGGAGAAGGTGTGTGCAAGCGTAGTGAAAGCGCACTTGTACTCACATTTGCGAACTGGTAGTGAAGGTAACACTGGTCTACAGCCTAGTAGGAGGATCCGGGGTGAAATCCTGCAGGTTATAACAGGTTCTGGAGAACCGGTAGCAGAAATTTTGAGCACTTCGGAGAACCGGTAGCGGAAATTTTGAGTAGTTGAGAGAACCAGCAAATACCACCTCTGGCTGGCCCCAGAGTGGGGTGGGAATTGAGATTTTGCAATATCCTTTACCCAGGAGTGGGGAAGAAATGGGGATTTTGTAGTATCCTTCCCCTGGAGTGGGGTGGGAATAGAGATTTTGTAGTATCCTTCCCTTGCCATGCCCACCAAACCACACCTACCAAGCCACACCACGCCCACAGAACCGGTAGAAAAAAAAGTGGATTTCACCATTGGGAGGATCCATTGCCAATGTTTAGAAATACAATCTCAGTCTCCTCCTTTTGTCACTGCCTGATCACATATCTCCTCTATCTGTCATGTACTGTAGGCAATTTATAATTTAAATCAATAAACAATAACTATTCAGAGAGGGCCCCTACCATGCGCATTTTGTAGAATGGATCTCTCAAAATGTGGACTGTCTAATCAAGTCAAACCATCAGATATCTCAACAATGTGACTTTGGTGCACAGGACAAGGTAAGCTAATAAAATTTTACAATTGTACATAATAGTGTTTTACACATGTTTATCTACAATTTAACACAAATTCGAAGTATTTGAAAATGACAGATTTCCAAGATCAAGTTAGGCTGTTATCTTTCACTTACCTTTATTCAAGTGATATAATGCCAGCATAATATTTATCAGTAGGTTTACAGCTTCAGAATAATTAAGAAGAAAAAATAATCTTAATGAAAATATGTGCTTCAAAAAGCAATAGCATTTAAACTATCACCAGCATAAAATATTTTAGTATAGGCAATTCTTGAAAGAAAGATTGGTTCTCCTATTTTTACCAAACCCCTCCTCCCTTATATTCCCTATTCCCTATCCATCATAAAATGATCCTAGAATGATCATCAAACACATAGGGGCTGTGTTCCCACATATTCAATCTGACAGACCGAGTGTCAGCACTGGCAAAATATAGTAAACCTGGTTAATGTTAAACTATTTAGATTTGGGAAGGAGGGAAATCTACTGTGTGAATTCTGCCAGTCTTCTCTGTTTCTGGTTTGATGTATTGCATCAGTCCCAAAAATTAATTAATTCCACACCCAGGTTAGGCATGCTGTTTGAACAGAACCATTCATTTTAAGATAAAAAAGGCAAAACAATTGGTAAATAATATTAATTACTACCTTCTGCTTCCAAATGATCAAGGCTACTGATAAATTATTTCCTACCTTACACCTCTTTGGAAGGGAAAAGTGATAAATTATACCATTATGTTAATCCTCTTGGACTAGGGCTGAGGGGATTTGTGGCTACAGACGGGTGAAATTCACTTACCTTCCCTACCGGTTTGCAAATGTTCACGCACCGTGCACGCTGTCGCTTTGCTTGCTCACGCCGTCATCTGCACATGCACAAAACCTTCTGCGCATGTGCAGAGGCTTAAAATCATCACAAAAAAGCGACATCATGATGTCTGTGTGGGCTGTGGGAGCCTCCCACAGCCGCCACTACTGGTTCTCCCGAGTCAGAACCAGCTGAATTTCACCCCAGGCTACAGATACATGAGCACCAAACTAAGTACAGTAATATATAATGGAAAATCTCATATAAACATTGTTAAACTATATATATATATTTCCTAAATGTGTTTTGGTTGGCAATGGCATAGTATGGAGAGCAATGCAACTTTTTCCTCTCCCTTTCTCCTTGATCTTTTGGACACTGCATGACTCAAACTAGAAATCAGAAATCGAATTACCTTTAGCAATTATTTTGTCATCTCTCAGGATTTATAACCATAAATGTAGAGATGAAAGATGGGTATGTTGGACAGTATGGGGCGGGGGGGGGGAGGAGAATTTTCACTCTAAGGTTCGCAGTGACCTTGAAAAGTAAGGAGAAACCCACATGCATGTCTAAATTCAATTATCTTTTTTCAAATCTTGTTTCCATATATCCAATCATAATGTTTGGTCACTCTTTTTTCAGAGAAGCCTAAGTCTCTAAACTTTTCTCTGAACTTAATACAAAATTATTTCCTTTACTTTTTTAATGCAGCACTTCTCTTTGTTTTCTCCAGAGAATCCGCATATTGCTTCTCTTTTAAAGGCAGACTGTTTCCTCTTATCACTCCTGAGAGGCAGATGAATTCTATTATTTTTCTCTCATATAACACCTTACAACGGGTCCTGGCAGAGTGCTTTATAGACACTTGTAAATTCATCGCTCTGAAACAGGCAAGTATTACTCAGCTGGCTGGCACAGCATGCCAAACCTAGAGACTGTGAATTGCCTTACAAAACCATCATTCTGGTTATCACTCTAGAAACTCCAAATTATGCAGTTTGGGGAAGAAGAAAATACCCAAAGGTCCTCTGGTAGTTGATAGATACATCCAGAAGTTTCCAGGAATCTCGCACAAACATTTAGGGGATTTGTGAGGAAACAAATGCCTAAATGGGATTTTGGGCTTTCTCCCTTCTTTAGAAGATGCATTCAACATACAGAAAGGCTTTGTCTTTTGCAGTGCATACATTTTAAAGGCGAAATGTAGCTGGAAGCCTAAGGCATCAAATACCTTCCCATCAAGCTTTGGCCTCCAAATTGTAATTTAATATCACACTGGAAAAAAAAATATTAAATGTTGGACAGTGACCATATTCATATTATTCACTTTAGAATTTTACTTTTATTAAATTTATTAAATTATTATTATTAGAATAGAATTTTACTTTTGTCCTAGTAAAGGTAAAGATTCCCCTTGCACATATGAGCTAGTCGTTCCCAACTCTAGGGAGCAGTGCTCATCTCATTTCAAAGCCGAAGAGCCAGTGCTGTCCGAAGACGTCTCCATGGTCATGTGGCCGGCATGACATTGCCAAAGGCGCACGGAACACTGTTATCTTCCAACCAAAGGTAGTCCCTATTTTTCTACTTGCATTTTTTATGTGCTTTCGAACTGGTAGGTTTGCAGACGCTGGGACAAGTAACGGGAGCTCACCCTGTTACGCAGCACTAGGGATTCGAACTGCTGAACTGCCGACCTTTTGATCGACAAGCTCAGCATCTTAGTCACTGAGCCACAGCATCCCCCTTTTTATCCTAGGCAGGCCCAAGTCTTAACTCCAATCCACTCCCTTGGCATTCTGCTCAAAGGCTAAGTATAGTTTCCTTAGCACCAAAACAGCTTTTGCCTCTTGTTTTATAAATATCAGATCAAATATTTAGACAGAAAGGTTTTTGCTTCAAATTGCGTATTTCCAAAAAAGCTATTAATTATGATTGGTGATACATTTGTTGCTTCTTGGGCTGTATTTTTAATGGTTAGATATTCATAAAATGTCTGTATGTCAGCAGGTTTCAGTACCGCTTATACAGAAGCATCCAAGGTACGTGGGATGAATCCTCTGCATTGCCAAATAAGGCAGAACTCAGTCCTCAAGGCCATCTGATCTGATCTGAGGAATCCATCAGCTCATGAAAGTCATGATTTGTTAGCTAGGATTGCCTGAAAATGACTCCTCTGCCTTCTTTAAGCAAAAGGCCTCAAACCTACTTATCCTCTTTCTGGCTGTAAATATCTTTGATGCCTCACAAGGAAGCCGGGGAGGGGGAAACTGAATCTGTGAGGTGAAAATGGAAAATCCTTCCTAAATCTAATAAAGCAACAGTAAATCATTAGAATGAATCTCATCATAAAAATACCTTACATAAATATATCTGGCTCCAGGCTGAAACTAATGAGATTTGTAACTCCCATGACAGTACAGGGAAACAATGCAAGAATCGTGTGTCTCTTCAATGTATTTTACTTTAATCAATTAATCAGTATGCATCCTGGACCAAATCACCTAGGTATTCAGCTGCATCACTGGTTGTTATGCTGGGTTCATGCAGTCTACAAAGTCTTTTTTCCTTCCCTTTTTAATGCTTCCAGGAGGAGATGCCTCCCACAAGCATTGATCCATCATGTGCAATTCTCTGCCCAGCAGTATATCATATGTATCGGTTTTGATTGCATTAACAATTCCAGGAATAATTTCTGTTCCTTCCTGTGCTGGGAACTTCAGCAATACTCTCTCTCACGCACAAAGAACAGAATGTGAGAAGCAGCACTGAGTTCACCCGGAATATTCAATATGCAGATGAAAATAAGAACTGTAGCTCGGAGGCTCCAGAGCTGCTAATTCTGGCTTGAAGCAAGCCGTTTCTTGAGAAAGTTTTTTTTTTCTTAATAAAAATTTGCTGTAGAATCTTGAATGAATGGTCTAGTAATTTTTCATTTGAAAATTAAGGTAAATCTCTGGAAAAAATAGCAATCCTAGAGATTCACCGCTTTTTGTTGCAGTAGTCATAAATAAAACTATGCATGATTTTCGAGAGTAAAAAGCTGGTTAGCTGGTTTTATTTATAATCTATTAGACAAATCCCAGCATATTTTAAACTTTCCCAAATCATATCTGATGCAAAGTTTACAAGATCCAGGGTGTTTTGATTTGCCCCATCTCCCTCAGCATGTGAATTAATGATGGAAATCATTTCTGTGATAAGTTAGAAGAAATCTAACCACATGAATTCTAACCACCTCAATGTTCCTCTCCTGCAAAATTGTTTCATTTTTATTTGTGTGTGTGTGTGTGTGTGTGTGTTCGTATTTATATAGAGAACCAGTCTGGTATAGTAGTTAAGGCATCAGAAGACTAGAATTGCAGTTCCATCTTGGCCACAAAGCCAGCTGGGTGACCTTGAGCCAGTCATTCTCTCTTAACCCTAGGAAGGAGGAAATGGCACACCTATATTGCATGGTCAGAATTATATCAATAATTCTGTGAAGGTGCCATGATTTGCTTTCAGAATTACCACTGTGATCCCAAGTAGAGCCAAAGAAGTCAGTGTTGGGGTTTGGGTGGATCAAAGACACAGATCCTGTGTCCAAGGTTAACATTACCGATACCAAGGAATCAGATCTGAAAGCTGAAAGATAACTGCTGTTTTTGGTTTTGTTCACTTTTCCTTCCTTTCTTTCATATATCCAGTTCTCTTCCTCCTCTCCCATCCGTGCATCATACTATTCAATGTGTACAGAGTATGTGGATAAACAAGCAGGCAGCAATGCCCAGGAAGAAAATAAGCAACACCTGCAGTTGTACTGCTAGGTACAGGCATGTTCTATTTCATATTTATAAATGAGAACTTTCAATTTACTAATGTACAGATCATTCTCAGCTTGCGACAATTCATGTAGAAACGATTTGAAGTTACCACAATGCTGAAAAAAGGAAAGTAAGACCAGTTCTCAGACTTAAACCATTACAGCATCCCTATGGTCACATGATCATGATTTGAATCATGGTCTCCATTTGTGGCTTTCCTAGCTGACTTCCAATCAGCAATGTCGATGAGGGACGGCAGATTTACTTAACAACCGCAGCCCAAAAAATCGGTCATAGTCACTTGATGTCTTACTACATCACTTAGCAACAGACATTCCAGTCCCAACTGCAGACATAAATCAAGGACTACCTATACTTCCAAGAACAGGAAGTTGTGTAGAAGAACTCTATGTCAAGATGGGTGAAGTTCTGACTGTTTATTTGGCATAAGGATTTCCAGCAACCAGCCTGTTTTGATGCAAATGGAAGAGGTCTAGAGTTTCCTTGCATAAATGGAATAAGATACAGCAAGTGCTTAATATGAATATAGTTCCAAGGTTGATTTATATATTGAGACACCTTTCCATATTTATTTTGTCACACTATCTTTTTAAAAATGTATAAGATGCTGAAGATGTTTGCTTGACAAGGTCATCCTGGGATGTTTTCATTGCGTAAATTACAACTTTCATAAAATGGATTTAATGTCCTGCAGTTTTAGATTTATCACTGGACATATATCCCATTTTTGGTTACTGTCAAGAATAGAGAAATAAAAAAAAATAGTTCCTTTTTAGGCTCAGCTTGAGGGTAAATATCCGAGTCTTGTCAAAAACCTGATAAATACTGAGATCCTTCTTTGCATAAGAATTAGTTTCAATTTCTGTATTTAATACTGCAAGACATATCTGAAAAATGGATCTCAGATATAACTTTGAGCCATTTACCAATGAAAAGTTTTATGTTACAGGATAGTCCTGATTAAAAAAAATATTTGGGGTATAACTGAGCCTCTCACTTTGGAGCAATTCAGCTTTCTGTTGTTTTTCAAATTAAAATTTTGCAGATTTTTTTTTAAAAAAGGTTGATTTCTCACAAAATAGGCTAGTTTATAGCAGTTTGTTCTGTTAACTCTAAATCCAAACTGGACAGATGTTCTAGATCTAGAACATGAGTGCCCAACCTTTTGGCTTGCCTGGTCTGAGTGAAGAGGAATTGTCTTGGGCAGCATATAAAATATATAATATAACTGCATATAAACAACACACTTTCCTTTTTTAATTTTTTTATATGATCTTATCTAAGGCCACATGTGGCCCATGAGCCACAGATTGGACGTGCCTGTTCTAGAATATAGAAATTATCATTGGCCCATCCAAATTATTTAATGTTAAGCACCTACATAAGCTTAATAGATATATTTTGAACCTTATAAAGCTAGCACTGAATAAACAGGGAATAATATTTAACTTTACTCTGCACTATAGGCTCACATTTACTTTCATTAGAAAAATCCCAATCCAATTATTTGTTTTTTTTCATCTTACTAAAGAGAAGGAAATTATTTTGGTGGCATTGCTATCACCAACTTTGGTACCAAGAGTACACGGCTCTCTTAATGGCATATCAATGTTCTTAACCTACTTATTAAAAATACTCCCTTTATTTCAGAAGCAAATTAATACGTATTGTAATGCCTTTGTGGCATCTTAAAAATATTCACATAGAATTAAATTAAATTAAATTAAATTAAATTAAATTTTCCCTGTCCACTTGTGTAGGACTCTAGCGGTGCTCATTTCCCTTTCTTAGCCAAGGGAGCCAGCATTGTCCAAAGACACTTCTATGGTCATGTGGTACACATGTGGTGTACCACATGTGGTACCAAAGACACTTCTGTGGTCATGTTGCTGAGGTACACAGAACACTGTTACCTTCCCACCATAGTGGTACCTATTTATCTACTCACATTTGCATGCTCTCAAACTACTAGGTGGACGGGAGCTGGGACAATAATGGGAACTCACCTCATTACACAACACTCTTGAACTTGGGCTGTCAGTGTTCCAACTGACAAACTCAGTATCTTTAACCACTGAGCCATTGTGCTCCCCATAAATTACATTACACATGTTTAATTTAACACGCTAATTGTTTCTAAAAGTTCGTGAAGGCAAAGAAAAAGAGTTGTAGTTATTTGCAGACTCAGTGATCTTCCTGATGAATGCATTATCCTGGTGATTATGAAAAAGAGCCCTCCACTGATTATACGGTATCCTAACCAAAGGACTTGCAGTGAAAGACAATTTTTTCTAACAGTCTAGATCTCACTTTTTTATCAGTCTCAATCTTACTCGCTCATAATTATTAAATTATTACATAATTTTCTAAGAAAACTTGCTGCCCTGTGGTTATTGATCACCATTCACTTAAAGTGTTTACAATATAATTTTGAGATTATTTTGATAATGTCTCTTTCTTAGGCAGATATTACATACTTTCAGAAGATGCAAACCTTTTGTGTTTAAGGTGACTTAGCTTAAATTCAAGAAATGCTTTGAGCTAGGCAAACCTGAAAAGCTGAAATTCCTTAACACCTTAATAACATGCTCTTTTCTTGAAAAGAGATGCAAACCATCTGCATTTTTGAACCAATGGATATGTAATACGATAAATGTAATGCTATAGAAATTGCTGTGGGATGGAACCAGGGGTGAAATGCTCCCGGTTCAGACCGGATCCATTAGCGATGGCCGCGGGTCGTTTGGAGAACCAGTAGCAAAAATCCCTGTGTACCCCCGCCCTCCATGCCCAGCTGATGCTCTGCAATCATCAGAGGCTTTTTTTTTTACTTTTAAAAGCATTTTTTCTACAACCTCTTTGGCTAAAAAAATGCTTTTAAAAGTAAAAAAAAAAGCCTCTGATGATCCCAGCTGAGTTGCCTGATCATCGGAGGCTTTTAAAAGCATTTTTTTCTGAAATCTCTTAAGGTTGTAGAAAAAATGCTTTTAAAAGTAAAAGTAAAAAAAAAAAGTCACATTACCCCCCCCACATACCAAGCCACGCCCACAGAACTGGTAGTAACAAATTTTACATTTCACCACTGGATGGAACCAAATGGCTCAAAAATTTGAGATTAACGTACATAAATATTGAATATTCTGTCCAGCTTCAGCAGAAATTGTTTCACCCATTTCTTCTGGGTAAGCTTTGCCGCTTCAAATATTAGGAAACAGGGGAAGCAGAATTTCATTTTGTTTTGGAATTCTTGTGGAATTTTTCCTAGCTTGAAAGTGGGATGAATTAATCCAGGTCCCTAACTTGCTGAATCAATTTGCCTCATGAAATTGCAAGATTTAAGAGAAACCATTTTATCAGAAAGCTGGTGTTCGAGCAAAGCTCATGAGGGACCCATTAAACAGTATTTTGCAATTTTTTCTGCTATATAGTCATTTGTCATTCCCTCTTCTATCCAAGGATTTAACGGGATAGACTATTAATTTCAACGGACTTTTTGCTGGGCTAAAACTCCCAAATCCGGCTCTCTGGTTCACGCAATGGCAAATTTGTATTATTATCAAATTAATTCCACGCAGGCTTACCTTCTTGAGTGTTCAGAAACATTTTGAAGGCTCCGCTTTCTCTAATGCATTTTCAAAAATGTTTCAATAATTAAAAATAATGGCTTTCTCAAGTGTCAGCCTTGACAGAAATAGCAGATTCAAACTGATGATAAATGCATGCGCTGCTGTAGTTGAAGCACATCATTTTTCATGAAGTTATAATTGAATTACAACTGTGTAGGTATAGAACAATAGCTAATTAACATTTAGATTTCAGTTCACTAATTAGCATTTACATTGTTTAACACAGCAAAGTTTGATTTTCAGACATGCATATCTCAAAGATATGAAGACATGGCATTGCATATGAAGAATAATTTGTATTTATCCCTAAATTTTGCCTTATTGTGTAACCTTGCCCAATATCTTTTTGCTATCGTAGTCATATCGAGAGATAAGTTGTGCAAACAACTGTGTTTTGATCTCTTGAGACATCAAGTTAGAGACACAACCAAGATAGAAAAATGTTAACATAAGAAGCCTGCCACTATATCCATCATAGTCTGTGAAAAGTATTAAAGTGTGTGTGCGTGTGTGTGTGTATGCACACACACATATATATACCACCACCACCACCCCCAATTGAAACTGGCATGTTGCTTCATGTCATGCTCATTAAGGAAAACATCAAGGGACTGCACCAGACTTAGTTTCATTCCCACTGTGGTCATTAGTGAGTCACCTATAGTCATTAAGCAAGACATCATGTGCAATTTTACTGCTGGCTTCTCCTTTGATTCTGCTTGTTGGCAGCCAGCTGTGAAATCTATAATTTCAAAACAAACAAACAAACTTACTTATCTATCTTTTTTGATCAATTTTGATCATGTGATAGTAGTCATGCTGCAAGGACTGGTCATAAAGTTACTTTTTCAGCACCATGATAATTTCAACTAAAGGGCTTTGTGGGTATGGTTGCTCTCCCAGTTAATGGCCCAATATAATATTAAAGTCCGACTGTTTGTCTGTTTATCCTGTCAATAAAGACCCAAGTACTTGGCTGGAGTCTCATAGCTATCCCTGCAAGGTCTTCTTCCTTTTGAATATTCTTGCTCTGGTATAATACAGTCCATGTAAGAGAAGACAGATGATATTTCTTTCTTTCTAAAGCGTTGTGCCATCTATCATTACCTCTGGTTAAAACCAGCAGTGTAGTAGCACAAAAATTAGGACTATTTAAAACTGAATCCTTAACACTGAACATGAGTTTGGGACTCAGTGACCTAAATCAGGATTGAGAATCAACTGCCCATGAAGCCAGCACCCCACTTGCAGCCCAGAGTGGGCAAAGGTGACATTCTTCTATTTCTTTTGCTTCGGAGATTTGGGGAAGGGATTTTGTAGATAGTTTAAGACTTTAAGGAATTCATAATATTGTAAAAATACAACACCGAACCAATTTTCCCCATGGGTGCCATTTCCCAGGAACTGAGCTAGAGTGGATGTGGGACCCTTTTTAATGCTGGGAGAGTATCATTGTTTCCAGACATCTGTTGTTCTTTGTTTATATTTTTGAACGGTTTCAATATTGTCATCTAGATTTGCAATGAGACTGAATAGCCTTATAAATTAAACTAGACAATCTGTGACACATTGGATCATTATTTCAGAGGTACTGTATTTCCTTACCTAAACAGTGAAACAGAATGACCATGAGTGGGGAAAACAGCAGTCAGAACAGGAGTGACTTCTGCCAGTACTCTATTGGAAATCTTCCTTCCTTCCTCCCTCCCTCCCTCCCTCCCTCCCTCCCTCCCTCCCTCCCTCCTAGAATTTATTTATTTATATTTATTTATTTATTTATTTATTTATTTATTTATTAATTTATTAATTTATTAATTAATTAGATTTATATACCGTCCTTCTCCTTACGGACTCAGGGCGGTGAACAGCCGAGTAAAAATTCAATACATAAAAGTTAAAAATTTTAAAACACATATACGTTTGGCTGAGAATTAAAACAAAATAAATATTAAAATGCAGCAACTCTACAAACATTAAAAATTTTAAAAATTCTAAAAATTCAGCAGGGATCAGGCTAAGCCGGCAAGTTGAAAAAGATGAGTTTTTAGGGCCCGACGAAACGTCCGGAGGTCGGAGATAATTCTCAATTCTGGAGGAAGATCATTCCAGAGGGTAGGGGCTGTCACAGAGAAGGCTCTCCCCCTGGGGGTCGCCAGCCGGCATTGTCTGGCTGACGGCACCCTGAGGAGGCCCTCTCTGTGGGAGCGAACCAGCCGGTGGGAGGCAATTGGCGGCAGAAGGCAGTCCTGTAAGTACCCTGGTCCTAAGCCATGGAGCGCTTTAAAGGTGATTACCAACACCTTGAAACGCACCCAGAACTCCACCGGCAACCAATGCAGCTCGCGCAGGAGAGGTGTCACGTGGGAGCGCCCCGACGCTCCCATAATCCCCCGCGCGGCTGCATTCTGTACCAGTTGGAGCCTCCGGGTGCACCCCAAGGGGAGCCCCATGTAGAGAGCATTGCAGTAGTCCAGGCGAGAGGTGACGAGTGCCTGAGTGACTGTGCGTAGGGAGTCCCGATCTAGAAAGGACCGCAACTGGCGTATCAGGCGAACCTGATAGAAAGCCCCCCTGGCCACAGCTGTCGTGTGATCCTCTAAGGACAGCCGTGGGTCCAGGAGGACACCCAAGTTGCGCACCCTTTCCGTGGGGGCCAGTGATTCGCCCCCAATGACCAGCGATGGTGTCAGCTGGCTATATCGGGACGCCGGCAGCCACAGCCACTCGGTCTTGGAGGGGTTGAGTCGAAGCCTGTTTCTCCCCATCCAGACCCGCACGGCTTCAAGGCACTGGGACATCACTTCCACGGCATCGTTGGGGTGGTCTGGGGTGGAGATGTACAGCTGAGTATCGTCAGCGTACTGGTGGAACTCCACTCCAAAACCACGGATGATCTCACCCGTGTTGAACAGGAGGGGCGAGAGGACCGACCCTTGTGGCACCCCACACACTAGGCGCCTCGGGGTCGACCGCTGCCACCTGTCAACACAGATTGCGACCGGTCGGAGAGGTAGGAGGAGAACCACCGTAGAACGGTGCCCCCCACCCCCAGTCCCTCCAACCGGCGCAACATGATACCATGGTCGATGGTATCAAAAGCCGCTGAGAGGTCTAACAACACCAGGATAGAGGAGTACCCCCTACCCCGGGCCCTCCAGAGATCATCCACCAACGCGACCAATGCCGTTTCGGTGCTGTATCCAGACCTGAAGCCGGACTGGAGCGGGTCTAAATAGACCCGCTCCAGTCCGGCTGGCTTCCCACTGGCTTCCCCATTTGCTTTGCTAGTGTGAAGCTTGCAGACAGAAAGTCAGTGTTGAAGGTCCAATACAAGCAGGCAGAGGAACATCTGCTGCCAGGTGGAAGAGGGTGCATCAGGGTGCAATGCAGGTCGCAAATTGTGTGTGGGAGAATGGGAGAGAGGTGCCACATGAATTGGAAAGGGTGTGTGAGGGTACAATGAAGCAGGGTTGCACAAGAGGTGCCATGCAGGTTGGGGAGGGCATATGGGGGTGGCGGTGACCGGGGTTAGGAAGGGTGCATGGTCAGTACCACATGTCAAGTAAGGCATCAAGGTGGTATTCAGCTGATTTGCACCGGTTTGCGTGAACCATTGGTGGAAATTTGGCCAAGGTCGCTGAACCGGTAGTGATGGCCAGATGGCCACACCCCTGAACCTGTCCCCTGGTCACCTCTTACTTGCCCCGCCCACCATGTTCATCACTGACATGTTCTTCGCACACGCACGTCCCTTTGCCTTGCAAATCCAATGGGATGTGCATGCATGAAGAACATGGTGGCGATGGCAGTAGCTTTTTCCGTGACCTCCGGTACTTTCAGTGGCCTGTGGGAGGCTTCTTTGCCAGCTGCTTTCCAGCAGTGGCAGCTGGCTGGGGGCTACCAAAAACTCCAGTCAGCTTGCCTTCCAGACTCTGGACCAGCCACTGCGGAAGGTAAGCAACCCGAACAAAGAGACTGTGGTGGGGGAGGAAGCAGAGCTAGGGCCGGGGTCGCTAAAGGAGGGGAAACGGGGGCAACTGGCAAAGGAGGGCAGGGATGGATAGGTGGAAATTCCAAAAAAAATCCTACCTTTTCTTGTGGGCGTGGCTAGGTGGGGGGGTCATGTGACTGAGTAGCCATGGGCATGAGTGACATCAAGTTCGCCACGCCCACTCAGTCACATGCCTCCCTCTAGCCACACCCGCCAAACCGGTAGTGAAAATTTTTTAAACCCACAACTGTAAGGCATGTGGGGTGCCTGAGTGGCCAGCACTGTATGAAGGCAGAGACTGAGGAAGTTGTGCAAATGAGGGAGATTTACTGAGCAATTTGCAACCTTCTCTGCTACCTTTCCCATTGCCTTGTGGGAAGCTGTCATGTAGCATTGGAAATGATGGACATCTGACTGTGGCTGACTTAGGCAACACAGTGGCATTAAAGCAGATATAACTTACCCAAATTTCATTCCCATGGGAGTAATGATGCTGCTATTCTGTAAATTAGCCCATTGAGAGACCTTGATTTAATAATTATTGCCCTGTGATGCACCATTTCACCCAATTGAAGGTTACAAACAGACACAAGAGTTTTAATCATATATAAATCAATGCAAAAAATACAAACCTATTTGTACAAATTATGGTGGACAATCTATAGCCCACAACTACAGATATTTTCCCATAGCCCATTTCAAATGTGAAATGAAATATATCAACTGAATTTGTTATTCCTGTCAATGGGCTTTGATCCCAGATATAATGAGAAGACCTTGAAATAAATTGTTACAAACATGTACTAGATTTGTTCAATTAAATCTTAATTAAGATAACTATTTCTTCTTAATGTAGGTTATTTTACATAGTCATAAAGCATCGTAATAAGCACAATGTGTGTGAACAGATATCAGGTGTATTTCCATCCTTATTGCTCAGTTAACCACTCAGACTTTCTGCTTCTGGTTGTTCAAATTGTTAAAACCATGCATAATTTCACAAACGCTAACTGAAGATTGAAGCTGCTATTCTATTTAAACTTACCTTGAGCCTATATTCTATGAGAACTCTCTCTGAGAACAAAAGAGTAGGTGGAAACAGCCTTGGTCTCATTGAAAATCAAGGCTTCTTTCAGTGGTTCTTAATCTGTTTGACCAATTACTCTTTTTCCTGGTCTCAAATAATGTCATTACCCCCAGAAAAAATCCAGATTCTATAGTTTTATCCAAGCATCTCAGCAGTGGCAATCCCAAACTGGTTCTTCACTTTGAAACAAGCAATTACTGCTGCTCTACCCTCAGGATATGCCTAAATTATCCCCTAATTACAATCACATTTATGAACCACTGGTGGTAACATTATGAACCACTATAACAACATTGCCAAAAAGGCATTAAGAGTTGTTAACCTAATCTTGTGTAGCTTCTTCTCTGGTAATGTTGTACTACTAACCAGAGCATACAAAACATTGCTAGACCAATTCTTGAATACAGCTCATCTGTCTGGAACCCGCACTGCATATTGGACATAAATACAATCAAAAGAATCCAGAGATATTTTACGAGAAGAGTCCTCCATTCCTCCAACTGCAATAAAATACCTTATGCCACCAGACTCCAAATTTGGGGCTTAGATAACTGAGAATTATGCCGACTTCGGTCTGACCTAAGCATAGTACATAAAATTATCTGCCACAATGTCCTTCCTGTCAATGACTACTTCAGCTTCAACCACAACAAAACAGGAGCAAATAATAGATACAAACTCAAAGTAAATTGCTCCAAACTTGATTGCAGAAAATATGACGTCAGTAACAGAATGGTCAGTGCCTGGTATGCACAACCTGACTCTGTAGTTTCTTCCCCAAACCCCCAAAACTTTAACCTTAAACTGTCTACTCTTGACCTCACCCCATTCCTAAGAGGTCTGTAAGGGGCGTGCATAAGTGCACCAGCGTGCCTACTGTCCCTGTCCTAATGTTCCTTTTTACTTATTCTTTTCATGTATTCAAATTATGTTTATATTTTTACCTGTTATCTTATATATGCTTGAACAAATAAACTTACACTTATATTAAAACCAGGTCAGGCCACTGAGATGAAATTATCCACCCTCTAGATATAATCATTACATACTTTAATTATATTTCAGGAAGTGTTTTAGAATTTATTTATTTATGCAAACATTTACAGGTAGTCCTTGACTTACGACATAATTGAGCCACAAATTCTGTTGTTAAGTGAGACATTTAAGTGAATTTTGCACCAATTTTATGACCTCTTGTCTCAGTTGTTAAATGAATCACTGCAACTGATAAATTAGTAAGCCGGTTGTTAAGACAATCCGGCTTCCCCATTGACTTTGCTTGTTACGAAGGTTGCAAAAGGTGATCACATGACCTCATAAGGTCATAAGTATGAACCAGTTGCCAAGCATCTGAATTTTGCTCACATGACCATGGGGATGCTACAAAGGTCGTAACTGTGAAAAACGATCATTGGTCACTTTTTTTTAGTGCCATTGTAACTTTGAACTGTCACTAAAGAAACTGTTGTAAGTTGAGGACTACCTGTATCTATAACATTTACGTGGCTGCAAATATTATTTAAAATAATCCTAGTTGGCAAACAACTCAGTATATAGATAACAGAAGACACAAAGTTAAAAACTCTTATGCATGACCAAGAGTCTTAACACACCAATTTCAGGAAAACACATGCTGGGCTCTGTCCTATCCAACTCATCAGGGAAAAACCAGGTCCTACAGCCTTCCAGAAGACAACAAGGTAAGGTTCCTTTGTAAATCTGAAAGGAAGCTTTTCCATAGGACAGGTACCACTCCAAAAAAGTCTTGCTTCCTAAGTCCTGCCATATGCCAATATTTAACAGGGGACCTAGAGCCAGTGGTGAAATCCAAATTTTTTTACTACCAGTTCTGTAGGCGTGGCTTGGTGGGCATGGCTTGGTGAGCATAGCAGGGGAAGGGTACTGCAAAATCCCCATTCCCTCCCCACTTCTGGGGGAAGGATATTGCAAAATCTCCATTCCTACCCCGCTCTATGGCCAGCCAGAGGTGGCATTTGCCGATTCTCCAAACTACAGGCTGTTTCCTGCCTCTGGAGGGCGGAGGTAGTGGAGGGGAAGGCCCATTTTTCTTTCTTACCTGGCTTCAGATCCTCTCTATTTATCTGGGAAGGGTGAAAACAGCCTTTCCCACTCCCTCGGAGGCCTGAAAGGCCCCATTTCCCAACTCCCAGTGGAACAGGAAGTGATGTTTTTTGCTGTCCCCAACCTCCAGAGACTCCTAGAGAGGCTCCTAGTGAGGCTCTGAAGGCTGGGGACAGCAAAAATGTCACTTCCTGTCCCACTGAGTTGGGAAATTGGCCGTTTCAGGCCTTAGAAGGGCCTCCGAGGGAGTGGGAAAGGCTGTTTTTTCCCTTCCCAGATAAATAGAGAGGATCTGGAACCAGGTAAGAAAGAAAAACAGACTTACCAGGCCATCATGTGCCAGGAGCAGGGGGGAGGGGGTTGCGCGCGCATGTGCATGGGCACATTCATGTGTGACCCTCCCCCGCCCCCCCTCTCCTGGCACACAATGGCAAAAAGGTTAGCCATCACTGCCATAGAGTTTTAAAAGTAATAATTGGCACCCTGAATTGCACCCAGAAAGAAATGGGAAGTCAATCAAACTCTGCTGCAATGGGATCACACAAACAAACTGCAGGATGCCCAATACTGTGTGTACTGTGGCATTCTGGATCAGCTGAAGTTTCCAGAAGGACTTCAAGGGTAGCCCCATATAGAGCGCATTGCAATAGTCCAGATGAGAAGTGACTAGGACATGACTGGCCACAAGGCCGACCACCTAGTCCATGCATAGATGCAAACTGATGCAAAATGACCAAGTCAGATTGACTTTTGAAGAACATATCTATCATCTGACAAACAATCGATATAATAAAAAATTTAAAAAAGAAATAAATTGAAACAAAACCAAAAACAAACCGACTCGATCTTTTTCTGCCATCAGTTTTCTATGTCTCTAAGAAAAAAAGGAATAAGTTTAACCCTAGAATTGCAACTTGGAAAACAGAAGTATCACTTGGGACTGCATTCTATTTTCAGGACACAGCTCTTTCATTTGTTTTCAAACCACATTCTGAGCTACTACTTCAGCATACTCATAGAGATATTTATTGCTTTTTTTCCTTGTGATTAAGGTTATCCATTACGGCAACTGTCAATTCTTGCCAAGCTATTGCAAAAAAACCAAAAACAAAAAAACCCACAAAGGATGATTCTGTTTTAAAATGTGAAACAAAGAAAGTGTGCCACAGGAGAAACGAGGCAATGATGCAATAGGCTGCAGGACTGATATTAACTTTTTTCCATTGTATTCAGAAGCGATTTACAAAAACGCTGCCTTACTTTTTCATGTATTGACAACCTAGAATGAAAGTGAAGAAATGGATAGCAGTGCATGTTCATATTTTAATACATATCACGTGACACAGTCTTTGCAGTAAACTATGGTTTACTGCCATACGAAAGGTCAACAGTTCAGCGGTTTGAATCCCTAGTGCTGCGTAATGGGGTGAGCTCCTGTTACTTGTCCCAGCTTCTGCCAACCTAGCAGTTTGAAATGCAAGTAGGAAAATAGGGACCACTTTTGGTGAGAAGGTAACAGCGTTCCGTGCGCCTTTGGCGTTTAGTCATGCCGGCCACATGACCACGGAGATGTCTTTGGACAGCGCTCTTAGGCTTTGAAATGGAGATGAGCACTGCCCCCTAGAGGCAGGAATGACTAGCACATAGGTGCAAGGGGAACCTTTACCTTTACCTTACTAGGAGGGATATGCAGAGGAAACTATGGTGGGCTACTGTCCCTAGCAGATTTTCTTGCCAAAACAATTCGATGATGATGTGACGTCACCAAACCGGTTCTTTCCCCCTGGCCCCCCACCCCATGTTATTCTTACCTTTTATTTGACCCCACCCCCAATCTATTGCTGCCTCCTGAGTCCCAGCTGATGGGCTATAAGGAAAACAACTGTTTAAACTCTTGCCGTGGGGTTTAAAAGGGCCGCCCTACAGCTGATCAGTGGTAAAAGGCAGTTTGGTGATAGACCAATGCCTCCAAAAACAAATGAGTAGACCGATGCCTGCAAAAATACATGAGTAGACCTGCAAAATAAGTGGGTAGACCAGTGCCTGCAAAAATACATGAGTAGACCAGTACAGCCCTGCAAGCAGTTAAAAGCCTGGTAGACCAGTACCTCTGCTAAATCCTAAAGGATTGTCACATGACCATCAAGCCACACCCACAAAATAAGCCACACCCACAGAACCGGTAGTAAAAAGTTTTAGATCCCACCCCTGGTTTATGCATATCATCTTATTTAAACAGAGACAATCCACCAGCCATTCACCAATTGTAGATCACTCAGGAAATTCATATACTTTTGATCCAAATAAGCCCTGATCCCCTGCTGTTATTGGAGTCTTGCTGGATGAGACAAAAAAGGCTGGTGTAAATCAAAGGTCCATTTATTCCAGCATGCTGTTTCCTTATCATGCCCTCTGGGAAACACACAGTCAAGGCACAACCATTGGTTTCATTTATTATACTAAGTCACTGGTCTTCAATCTATGATTCATCGACCCCTGGGGGGCTCCGATGTCATCACAGGCGGTACATGAAGGTTTGAAGAAATGTTAAGATTTAAATATTGAGGTAAATCTCGGGGGTCCGTGGCCATGGTCCTTGGCTACAAAACATATTTACAGGGGGTTCCTGGTGAAGAAAACTAATGTACTAAGCCATAATTGGTTTGTTGTGTTATTTGAACTCAACTGTTATAGTTTATGTAAGAAACTATGTTTTAGCCAACTCTAGGTTAACATATATACAGCATGAACCCAACCTAAGACAAAAGTCTTTTCTATTATTCTCTATTATTCTCAATAGATTATTCAGATATTACATAGAGGCTGCGGATTGTGAAGACATCCAATTTAACAGCCAACACATTTCCATCTTCAGTAGGTTTCAGAGTGAAGAGAGCAATTTTTGATTCAATAGCTCTTACCTAAATTCATGTATTATGCCCATAACCAAATATTGAGGCTAGCATTCACTCCTCTTAGTATAGGGAGAATTTATCACAGATAGTCCTAGACAGGGGTGGGTTCTACTTACCTTTAATACTGGTTCTCATTGTGCCCGTGCACGTTTTTCTGCGCATGCACAGATCACCGATGATGACGGCCGGGTCAGTGGGCGGAGCCTTCAACCAGTTTTAATACCAGTTCTTGCAAATCGGTCTGAACCAGGATCAACCCACCACTGGTCCTAGACTTAAAACCATTCCTTTAGCAACTGTTCAAAGTTACAACAGCACTGAAAAAAGTGTCTTACAACCAGTCCTTGCACTTAACAATATCCCCACAGTCACATGATCAAAATTTAGGGGCTTGGCAACCAGCATGTATTTATGTTTGCACCATCCTGAAGTCATGTGATCATTAGCTGTGACCTTCCCAGCCAGCTTTCGACAAGCAAAGTCAATGAAAGAAGGCAGATTTGCTTAATAACAGCATAATTCACAATTGCAGTGATTCATTTAACTGTAGCAAGAAAGATCACAGAATTGGGCACAACTCAACAACCACGTTACTTAACAATGGAAATTCTGGTCCCAACTGTGGTTGTAATTCCAGACTACCTGTATATTATTAACATAAGTAAATAATAAGTAACAGGCAAGAGTTACACTACAGTACATTATTACTGCTGCTATCCATCCTTCTCGCCCTACCCCACTTTCCTTTCTACAGCTTATATTTAGCTCACTAGGGTTTTTCAGCTAGGCTCTTCCAAAAATACATCCGGTCACTGAGTAACATCAGTTTTACCTCTGTAAATTTCCAGCCCCTTTTGGCCTAATTTATAGCTATTACAGATGCCTTGATGCAGTGTTTCTTAACCTTGGCAGCTTTAAGGAAAGATTTCTTAAGGCTTCCTCCCCCAGCATGGGGTGTCAGAAGTCTTCAATATGTATAACTTGCCTGATAGATCAAATGAGACGCCCCTTTCTTCTCAGGAAATTAGACCCAAGAAGCTGGAAAGAAATCAGGAGCAGAGAAGAAAAATTAAACCCGAGCTGGAGGGAGAGCAGGAAATCAGGCAGCCAGAGCCATTATGAGGAAGAAGGGAAGATAATGAGGAGCAAGCTCCCTATGTCTGCCCAGCCACACACACCCGTCTGGCCTTTTGGCATCTAAGCCGAGAAGAGGAGAGACTGTCTCCCATCAAAGCCTTGTTCTTCAACCTTATCAGCTTTAAGATGTGTGGACTTCAACTTCCAGAACTGAGAAGTCCACACATCTTAAGGCTGCCAAATTTGACAAATATTGTACCAAGGACTTTGTAATAACTATAATTTAGGTTGAGAAGGGCTGGAAATTTACAGAGGCCTAATTGCAAAGCTGTTACAAACCTAAGAGAAGAGAGGGATATTTGCAGTTTCATAGAAGGCCCTGATTACTGCCTGGAAAGTGGGCCGTAGTACCTGTTAGCTAATAGCTAACATAAAACTATGTGTGTATGTACATATTTATCTTGATTACGCCCTTTCATCCTGCTTGCCTGCCCACAAAAACACAAATTTTTGTTAAATCGATATTATTGCCTTAATCTATGGGCTAGCGATTAATATTTTATCTCACACACACACACACACACACACACACACACACAAGGTTTCAATGGAAAAATTAAAAAAAAAAAAAAGAAAAGCTTGAGTTCCCAGATCAGCTTCATCCCACCCTCTTCTTTAATATATTTCATTTTAAGGACAAGAACATCTGCTACTGGATCATTGATTTTTGTCTCTATGGTCTTTCTTTACATGTATGAACAGTATTTTCAAGATGGCAATTACATCTAGGGAATAAATAAATAGCTGCCTGGATTAAAACCTTTTGTCTTCCCCCTTACCAAAGCTCTTTCAAGATTTATATTAGAATTGCCGGCCTGTTAAAGGTTTTTGATTAATTGTTTTCAGTGTAAAGAAAAGATCAACACATTGATTAAATGAAGCATAGAAAGATCCCTGAAGAAATATGCCAGGGGAGGAGCTTTAGGCGTCATCTATTTTTGGATGAATTTGTCACTTTCTGAAGAAAAATAAAAGCCACCTTTTAACTGCATACAGAGGTGGGTTTCAGATTATTTTAATACCGATTTGCCGAACTCATGCTTGTTTTGTGCATGGGCATGCTCGGTTTGCGTGCACACCTGCCTTCCACGCATGCACTTCACTTGAACACACGCTTTCCACACCTGCACACCTGACCTCACCTCAAAAATGTGCCTAAATAGAATAGCATAGAACCGGGGTGGGGGAGGCAAAGGGGCGGGCCTACCTGCGATTTCCGCTACCGGTTCAGGCGAACCAGTCGGAACTGGCTGAATACCAACTCTGATTGCGTATCTAAAAATATGGTTACAACAATCAAGATCTGGTCCTCATGGAGATTATGCTGATGATCTACCACAGGGGTGTCAAACTCACAGTGCCATGTTGTTGTCATGTGACGTATCATGACTTGTTCGCCCTTCCCTAAACTGGGAATGGGTGTGGCCAGCGCATGACACATCCAGCCCTCAGGCTGTGAGTTTGACACCCCTGATCTACCAGGCCAGAGATGGGTTTCAGCAGGTTCTGATCAGTTCTGAAGAACCAGTAGTGGAAATTCTGACTGGCCCCGCCCCCATCTATTCTCTGCCTCCCAAGTCCCAGCTGATTGGAAAGAAATGGGATTTTGCAGTAACCTTCCCCTGGAGTGGGGTGGGAATGGAGATTTTACAGTATCCTTTTCCTGCCACGCCCAGCAAGCCATGCCCAACAAGCCATGCCACGGCCACCAAGCCACACCTACAGAACCGGTAGTAAAAATTTTTGAAACCCACCACTGTACCAGGCCAGTAAGGAATTAGAATTAGTCTGCCTGAACGCCTCAGTTTTATATAAATATATACTTTGGAAGCTTCATAGATGTAAATTTAGTGCTCAGTATAGACTCCCAAATAAGCCCATCACTGGATCCAAAGATCCCTACATTCCCAATTAAACTATGAGTGTTGGGTTTCCTGAGGCTTGCTTCCAGACATGAGCATAAGCACACACATACAGGTAACTTGCAACCATTTACTGACTCTTTGGAGTTACAATGGCATGAAAACAGTGACTTACGACCTGTCCTTGCACTTATGGCCTTTGTAGCATTCCCATGATCACATGAGATCATATCAAGGGTGAAATTCAGCAGGTTCTGACAGGTTCTGGAGAACCGGTAGTGGAAATTTTGAGCAGTTTGGAGAACCAGCAAATACCACCTCTGGCTGGTCCCAGAGTGGGGAGAAAATGGAGATTTTACAGTATCCTTCCCTTGCCATGCCCACCAACCCACACCACGCCCACCAAGCCACTCCGACAGAACCAGTAATAAAAAAATTTGGATTTCACCACTGGACCATATGATGGCCAGTTGCAATCTTCCCAGCTGGCTTCCAACAAGCAAAGTCAATGGGATAAGCCAGATTCACTTAACAACTGGAGTAATATGTTTAACAATTGTGGCAAAAAGGCCATAAAATCAGGTGCAATTCGTTTAACCACCACATTGCTTTGCAATGGAAATTTTGGTCCCAGTTGTGGTTGTAAGTCAAGGACTATCTGGGTACACACACATAGGCATTACAGAGTTTTCCAAAGACCAAAGGATCCACCATTTTATTTTCCACCCTTCCAAAATTGCTCTGTTTCTTTATTTGTCGCCAAAGGCGACTCTAGGTGGCTTTTGTTGTTGTTGTTGTTGTTGTTAGTCGTGAAGTCATGTCCGACCCATCACGACCCCATGGACAATGTTCCTCCAGGCTTTCCTGTCCTCTACCATTCCCTTGGAGTCCATTTAAGCTCACACCTACTGCTTCAGTGACTCCATCCAGCCACCTCATTCTCTGCCATCCCATTCTTCTTTTACCTCAATCATTCCCTAGGTGGCTTACAATCAATCAAAACATTCATGTAAACCAATAAAACTTTAAATTTCATAATAACCTGTTATTATTATATAGACTCTACTAGACACCATAGAATTTCCTTTGACTAACCCTGTGTAAAATCCCACCGGATAATTAGCAAGTTCCTTTCCATTTGACATTAGGAGAATGAAATCATTACAATTTTTCTGCCTGACCATGGAGTGAACCATTTAGAAAGATAAGGTTGTTGAGCTTTTGTCAACTTTTCTAGCTGGCCAATTAATCTAAGGGCACATTTTAATCAGCAATTACACCTTAATTACTACTCACACAGCTTAATTAATTAAACCTGTTAGCTTTTAAATAGCAAAGTGTTAGGAGGATAGAAGGAAATAGTATATCACAGTTGTGGAAAAAAATCACAAAAAAAGAGTATGGTTCTACTATTGTGAATTAGTTTAAAGTAAACCAGTCTGATAATTAAATGTATATCAAAATTATTTTAATTCTAACTTCCAGGCATATCAAATTCATAAAACACAAAATGAGAGAATACTGTGATGTTTTTTTATCCAAAAAGAAAGAAAAATGAGGGTCTTTGTGTTAATGTACGGAATGTTAATATTCATGTTTAATTAGCCGCATAAAAGAAATGGCAAGATATTATTCAAACTAAATCTCAGCAGTGTGTGAAGCCAAACGTTAACATGTTTGTTTGGCCTCGAAGGAGCTTCCCTGCCCCCCCCCCCCACGCACACACATTTCCCCATCTCAGTTAGCTTCTTCTAACTATTTATGTTTTTATTCTCCTGGGATTCATGAAGATATAAGGTGAGATGCGCTTCATCAAGCTTATACCAGCCAAGCTTATATGAATGCGTCATTCTCATAGCTAGGATAATGGAAAAAGAAATCTCTAGTATTTCATTTTAGATGCAACTGAAATCTGACAACAATATCAGGCTTCAGAATTTACATCATTTGTATGTATATATATGTACATACATGTATATATGTTTATATATCATATGAATATAAACATGTATATGTGTGTTTGTGTGTGTGTGTTCATTGAAGTGAACTTTAATTTTAAACCAAATTTTCCATTTAGGCTCTTAAGGACTTTCCTAATATCAAGAACAGTATAGTCATAACAATGATTAACATAAGAAATTATAGTAGAACTCTTCTTCATATCTATCTTGAGAGGTCAGAAAACAATACCAGCATAAAATTTGCTGTTCCCAGTAGTGATCCTTATCCTGTTAGAGATGCAATGTCAGGAAATGATATTGCTCTTACTTGGTGTTAAATAGTGGGCGCATAGAAGGACTGGACACAGGCGTGAACACAGATGTTTTATTTATTTAACGTTTTATTTATTTAACGTAAATTGCAATGGCAATCCCAGCCGCGGCAGCCCCTTTTATAGCTCAGAGCTGTCCACGGCTTCAGCCACTGATGCGTGCTTAAGTTTCCCGCTCCCGAGTCTCTTTCATTGATTGCTTGAATCTGCCATTCGTTTGAATCTGCCATTCAATACTCAACACTTAGTGTATATTGGATGCATATTGATGGATTTTCCCAACTTTGTTTTTCTTTCCTCCTACCAAACATCACTAGTGTTGCAGTCAGATGATCTTTAGGGTCACTTTAGGCTAGAGAGCATGGTGGCTCACATGGTTAGAATGCTGGGTTGACAATCTGCAAGCCCATGTTCGAGACCCAAGTGCTGCTATGTGACTGAGTTCCTGTTGTTCGCTCCAGCTCCTAACAAGCTAGCAGTTCGAAAGCATGCAAACAGAAGTGGACATGAAAAGACCCCCCAATGGCAATGTCACCAGCTAATCATTTCAACACGAAAGTGCCTTGGTATTTCCAACATAACAACAACTTTAGGGTAGCACAGGCAGGCACAGCTCCTCGATTCCAGTCCCTGGGCACTGCTTTTCAGCTACTGTACATCCTAGTCTGGGTAGTAGGAGAGACTAGTTTCTTCAAATTCACCTTTACTCCAGGTTTTGCAACTAAACCCTGGCTCAGAGACCTAGATCAGGTTGAACAGGAGTTGACCTTGGTGGCAGGAAAGAGGGAATTACAGATTGAAATAAGAGAATCAAAGGTCTTCCTACTCCTTTATGGTTCAACTCTCCTTGCACCTGTCAGTATTCAGGTTGCTTTTGAACATACTGTAGGTTTAGCACTCTTTTGGAATTGTATTAAAATCAGATTACACACACACCCAAGTTGCTGGTTTTCAGCTGTTATCAACTGATACTTTGGTTCCCTTTCTGTAAAGACTGATAAATTACAGACATTAATCCTTATGAGCTTCCAATTTCCCCCAATCTGCCCTAGATAATCTATTTGAAAATCTAATAATGGGGAAATGGAGAGGAAATTAATCCATGGGAGGAAGGCAATGAAAACTAGAGGCAAGAACATGCAAAACCAGGATATTTCAGTGACAATAAACATCAGGATAATTAAAACAACCAGGGATAATGTATGGTTATAAAAGCTGACAACTAGTAAGAATGAGATGATGAAAATTGCACCTCCAGATTAAGATTTCAGTAGTTACCAACAGCATTAGAAAGGACTAGAAAAACCAGTCGATTAGTACTGTACCAAATAAAGACTAACCGTTCTCTTGAAGTGAGGGTTCAGCAAACAGAAGTTCTAATTTCTGTAAATTGGAAACTCATAAGGATTAAGGTCTGTAATCTATCAATCTTTACAGAACTAAAAATGGTTTATGCAACATGGCAACCATAGAATTTCTTCTCCGGTAATATTGAACTGCAAACTAGGGCATACAAGACTTTTGCCAGATCAATTCTTGAATACAGCTCATCTGTCTGGAACCCGCACTGCATATCGGACATTAATACAATCAAATGTGTCCAGAGATATTTCACAAGAAGAGTCCTCCACTCCTCTGCTCGCAACAAAATACCTTATGCCACCAGACCTGAAATTTTGGGTTTAGACAACTTAGAACTTCACCGTCTTCGGTCTGACCTAAGCATAGTACATAAAATTATCTTCTACAATGTCCTACCTGTCAATGACTACTTCAGCTTCAACCACAACAATACGCGAGTACAAAATAGACACAAACGTATGGTAAACCGCTCCAAACTTGATTGCAGAAAATACGACTTCAGTAACAGAGTTGTCATCAATGCCTGGAATGCACCTGACTCTGTGGTTTCTTCCCCAAACCCCCAAGACTTTAACCTTAGATTGTCTACTGTTGACCTTACCCCATTCCTAAGAGGACTGTAAGGGGCGTGCATAAGAGCACCAGCGTGCCTACTGTCCCTGTCTTAATGTTTTCTTTTATTTGTATCCTTTTCAGGTATTTAGAATTATGTTTATACTTGTATCTGTCATAAAATATATGATTGACTAAATAAACAAACAAACAAACAAACAAATAAACAAAAACAAAAAAACAAAAAAACCCAAAATACAATACAATACAATACAATACAATACAATACAATACAATACAATACAATACAATACAATACATAATTCTAGTCTTCATGGCTGTAGAATCAGAATAATTGGAAATGCTTTACAGTATGTTACTCTCTAAGCTACCAGGTACCAAAACAACCTTAGAAGCATCAAATTAAACACAAAAAGACCTGAGTTTCAACTACCTATAAAACATGGCAGAATTCAGAGACATTAGACAAATAATGGGAAACTATTAAATACTAGTATCAAACTAGATATCACTGAAATAGGCATGTTTCATTACACAAATATAACTCTTGCACATTTTTCATTTGTTGGGTAGACTCTAAGCATATTTTTTTTCAGGTATTTATATATTCCTGGCATTAAAACTGAAGCTACGATACTGAGAAAATGCAGCAACTTCCCCCTTTCCTGCATCACTAGTGGAAAAATAAATACCACTTAAGAATTGGGATGATTTGTATAAAGTTGCTGTTGTTTTGTCATTCTTTTGGATAGTGTGGCACACAAATGACAGTGACCATTATTACAATCTTTGTACATATTTCCTGGATTCTAAACTGCTAATTGCCATCGTGGAAGTTAGAGGAGAATTCTACTCAGGATCCTAATAATATTAAGATTTTACTCTCTTCCCCACCCTTGTTTTGAATGAATGGAGTTGAGTGAAGAATGACTGCCTCTTTGCCCAGTTTTGAGTCTGACACTGAACTATTACTGACTTGTTTAAATGAAAAAGAATGGGAGTCAGGTTTTTCCTGCCAGATGGCTGGACAGCTTTAAGTGGATGTTTACCAGGTCAATTCACTTCATATTCTTTATTGGGTCTGGAAAGAAACATGCAGGCCAATTGCCTCCTACCTTGCCTGGAAAAATGGAAGAGCCTTTGACTAGTCAGCCATAGCTACACAGATAGATCACCATTTCTAACATATCAATTAGATGTTTTGCTGTCAGCAACATGATACAACAATGAGAGCTGGGCCAGCATACTGAAGTCCTTACATAGCAGTGGTGGCTACAGGATACCTGAAAGTGGCCATAAAAGAGCAGTGAGCAGGAATGGTTTTCCCCTGCCAATAGCACAGGTCCTGTGGTGGTGAGTTATGACCCAGTGAGATAAAGTGGGGCAGTAACAATGTGGCTGGATCTAGCCTGGTTCCTGTAATTGTGACTTATCACTCTGTATGGAGTTGGAAACCATTTTGTCACTTTCCTTCACCCCAAGCTGTGAAAGGACAACATAATAGCCATTATTGTGGTGTGCTTCTGACTTCCATTGTCCTTACATCTATACTTCATAGAAGATGACTGTAAGCTTATAGGCAGTCCCAGTGGTTCATAGTCCTTGGCGACATCAACCTCCTTCCTTGGCTCAGGAGTTGGACATCAATAACAGCCATGGATCTGATCCAGTCATTGACAATTGGCACATAACAATGGTTATATACTGGATCTAGTTTTCTTATCAGATCAGTGAAAAATGCTCTAAAGTTGGGGAAGATTTTATCACTCCTCTGTCTTGGTTAGCTCTCATTCTGTGACCTGGACTTCTTTGGTTGCCCCACCCTGTAGAGAGGCTGGACTCATTCAGTGAATCCACTCCAGGTGACTAAGGGACCAGTTGGTTTCCAGAAAGAATTTAGGATTGTTTCTTAGATTTGGTGCACTGTGCACTACTGACTTTTGGAACATGAGGAGGTTGGAGACTCTATAAAAGATCTCCCCAGCATTAGGCAGGTTGTTTGCCAGACCTCCTCTTCCTGATCTTGTCTATCTATCGCATCAGATCCAGCAGGAGAGACATGCTACAGGTACTACCTGTTAAGGGATGCCACTTGGTGGGATTTTTCTCTCATATTATCCCCCTGGAGATCAGATTGGTCCTAACTCTGCTAGGAAGACCTTCAAAACATGGATATGTTTCAGAGCTTGGGGACAGAATGTCTGTAGGAAGCTGCAAATTTATCGAAATATTTGTGTTATACTTGCACTGATGATTTCTTTTAGTGTTGTTATCTTGGCTGCTAATTATCTATATATTTTATATTTTGGTGGAATTTTTCCTGGTTTTGTATTGTTTTAATTTTTAAAAACCCAGAGTCACTTGTTTGAAATGAATGACCATATAAATTACATACATACATACATACATATCACAAATCAAAAACAAGCTTAGCTAGTTTGTGCTCACTGTGTTTGCAAATCCAGACACAAGAGTTAGTTCATTATTCAGTAATACAGGCAACTGTATTAATTCAGTTAAGTGAACAACAGCTAAATAAATCATTAGCATGTTGTGCAAACACACAGTCATAGTTTACAGAGCAACGGGACAAGAGGGGAACTGAAGACCGTGACAAGTCTCAGGCCAAAGTACAAGACTGTACTTACTGGTTTGTCATTCTCCTGGCTGTCTCTCATAAGCAGAAAACAGCATATTTTCAAACTGATCATCTGGACTAGCCATGTGAGTTACTTTTGGGGTTTTTGCCCACATCACATAAATAATCCAGCTGCATGGTATTTTAGATTCTCATGAATGAGAGCCAAGACAGCTGTTTTCCCCGTTTTAAATTCATGCTATTCTTGTGTCCTTTAATTTTGAAGTATCAGAAAGACTTTCCTTTTCATAAAAGTCTTAAATGTTCACGATATCTAATATTAGTTTTATTAACACATATGCAAAAAAGAAATTGGACGTAAGATGATGCCTCAAACAGAAGGAGCAGCAAATAAAGAGAAAAATATTGACAATTTAAGGTAAAATACATGAGATTAAAATATACCATCTCTTCACACTTTGATCAGAAGGGGGGGGGTACCTAAAATAGCTCTGCTTTTAATTTTCAACACACTGCAATACACATTAATGTAATAATGAAATCAAGCTTGTGAGATGTATTAGTGTTATCGTTATTTTTAGAATGTAATTTACCGGGTTCAAACCCATGCTAAGTAGTATATTTGGTTTAGACTTTGTAAATTGGCTATCACAAAATTGTTCTTTTGATATGGAAAACTAGCCAAAACTTGCAATATTCCTTAGCTTCTTTATTAATATTATTGACCCAGATAATTTCTGTTTCCACTGTCAATCAGTTTCCTTCTTATCCAAATCGGATAGTTCACATTGGGTTTTGATATCTGTCTTACACTTGGATCCAAGGTATCAATACTTCTCTAATATACAGCCCCACAAAGCCTTTTAAACAAGTTGCTAAAACCATTTGTACTTACAATAGCTTTTTGCTATTGTGTTATTGATCCCTCCATTGATCAGAATTTCTCTTGCACTAATCTTGATAGTATATTTGAGTTTTTCATGTAGACCGTAACCTGCAGGCCTGTTTTCTTTACTCTTTCTTGTTAAATGACATGGCCCAGGAAAATAAAAAATACTAGAAGCAAACACCTGATGCCTAGACGTTTGTTATGCGGAAAGCAATGAATGGGCCAAACTCTGCAATTTCCTGGAAGAATCACACAAGGCTCACAGACCTTAATTTTGCTGACAATGTTGAATTGTTATCAGAAACTAGTGCCTTGTTGCAGGACATGACTACCAACTTAGACTAGAAAAGTAGGTCTATGTATTAGTGCAAATAAGTCCAAAGTCATGTTGACTGGGTGTCACCCTACTGACATATTAATCAGAACTAGCGAACAGACCTTAGAATATGTCCAAGTTCCAACAGATTACATACTTCAGTAACATCATATCTCAAGATGACTGCATAGATGCAGATGTCAAACGTAGAACTAGTAAAGCCTCAGTAGTATTCCAGCACTTATAACCTATTTGGTCAGCCCCAGCTATAGATAAGAAGACCAAGTTACAGCTTTATAAGGCAACAGCGTTTCATATCAGTGAACATGGGCAATAACAGCACACCCAGCACAAAAACTCAATATATTCCATCAGCATCACCTATAAAGAATTCTGGGTGTCACTTGGTACAACCATGTCACCAATTTTTTAGTAGAGTAGATCCAGAATATTGGAGGCCATTGTTACCAAATGTTGAATGTGCTTAGCTGGACATATTCTTCTCTTGCCAGAACATCAATATCTGAAAACTGATCAATGATGGGTGCCACCAGAGGAAAAGCAGAGATGGGGCAGACCATGATACATTTGGCCTCAGGCATTAAAAGATGATTTATGGACAGTAGACATCAAAGGGGGAAGACCATGGATAGGATTCATTGGAAAAAGCTTGGTGCCAGATGCACTTTATGCAAAAGGAATTAATGTTGATGATATTGATGAACACAGGGCTGCCTTTAAAGACTACTTGGAAGCTGCAACTGGTACAAAAGGTAGTAGCCCACTTATTAGTTGATGAGCGCTACTATTTATATATAACTGCTGACTCTGCACTGATTACCAATAAGTTTCCAAATACAATTCAAACTGCTGGGTTTGAACCATAAAGCTCTTTATGGCTTTGGACCTTCCAAAGAACTTCCAAAACTATCTGCTCAATAGGAATTCTGATGGTTCCTCCTCCCAAAAAGATTCAGTAGAGACCAAGGAACTTACTTGACCAAATCAGTTTTTTCTAAAAATCTTCAAGGAGCAAATCAATCCTGTCTCAGATCCCCTTTCTGAGATCATTGAGAATTCATGGCATGTGGGCATAGTGCCAAAGGATTGCAAAAGAGCAAATTTTGTTATTCGAAAAGGGAGGGGCAAGGTCCCAGGTAGCAACAGATTTCTCAGGTTGATATTGATAGTAGGTGAAGCCTTGAAACAGATATTGAACAGTTGAGCACTTAAAAAACTGCTGAGCACTTAACTGCTTTGGCAGGAAGTACCATGGTTTTATAAAGAAAACCAAAAACAATCTGATCTCTATTTTTAATTTAGCTGACCATTAGAACACAATGGATTTAATTTAATACCAACAAATCAATCACTAATCTCTTATGAGATTCTAGTAGGGGAGATGGCAAAATGTGGACTAGGCAATGATACCATCAGATAGATGCAGAACTAGCTGAACAATCATAGTGGACAAGCCTAAAAGACAAATTATGTACAAATGACTTGGATCAGGTATTGGAATATAAATATCAAATGTACATAGGACATTGATGGGTACCCTAACTGATGTGGGTTGATTTTCGTTCTTCAGAATTAAAACATAATCACAATAATTTTGGGCAATTTTTAAAGGGATATATTAGTTTCCCTGCTATTCTCAACCCTCTTTCTGCTTCAGAAATGCTTTTGTTTTTCTTTTGACAAGCTGGAATCATGGGCAGAAACCAGCAAAATCAATTTCAACAAATATCAATGCCCAATTCATGAGGGTAGGAAATCCTAAAGTGTGGATATCAGTTGAGGGGACCATACTGGGCATCCGTATATATGCAAACAAAGACCAGAATGTTTTGATATATTAGAACAGTGATGGCTAACCTTTTTGCCATCGCGTGCCAAAAGCAGGGGGAGTGTGGAAGGGTCGCGCACACATGTGCCCACACCCATAATTCAAGAGGCTTTCTTGGGGCCTGGGGAGGACGAAAACGGCCTTCCCCACCTGCTGGAGGCCCTCCAGAGGCCAGAAACAGCCAGTTTCCCAACTTTCGGTGGGCCCGGAAGGCCCGAAAATCAGCTGGCTGGCGCATGCATTCATGTTGGAGCTGAGCTAGGGTAACGCTCACATGCCCACAGATATGGCTCTAAGTGCCACCTATGGTACACATGCCATAGGTTCACCATCACAGCATTAGAAGCTGAACATGAGTCAGCAGGATAGAGAGTTGTAAAGAAAACAAAAATAGAAGCAGAAGCAAAGGTGAAGTTTAAAGTCACATTTCCTCTCTATCCTGCCCTGGTTAGATTGTGCTAGTTGGGTTTTTTATATTTTAGGAAGGTTACTGACAAAATGGAATACCCAAAGGAGGGCACTTAAAATGATTAGAGGCTTGAAAGGAAAAATATAGGAGGAACAATTGGAAACACTAAGTATGTTTATCCTGGAGAAGTGAAGACCAGAGAGAGATATGATAGCTCATAAAAATCTGAAGCGCTCTTGTATAGAAGGCAAAAGAGAATTGTTCCATGGGTTTGAATTACACAACACAAAGTACTTCCATTAATGGATCCATGCACTGGGGAATAGACTAGATGAATATTTCTTAGACTCAGCACCCCTTCCCACTTTTAAAAATTATAGAGATGCTCACAAGAACTTTTATTCATAGGAATTATATTTATCAATATTTACCATATTTAAAATTAAAATTGATGCATTCACTGCTGTGACTGCCTCAGATAAAAGGAAGGGACTTTAGAGGCCTTCTAATCAAACAGGAAACCTTATACCGTTTCAGACAAATAGTTGTCCAAATAGTTGTCCAATCTGTCCTTAAACATCTCCAGTGTTGGAGCACCCACAACTTTTGTAGGCAACTTGTTCCATTGATTAATTGTTCTAACTAACAATTAATGTCTAAGGACATTTTTCCTTAGTCCTAGGTTGGTTCTTTCCTTGATTAGTTTTCATCCATTGTTTCTCGTCTTGCCTCTTGATACTTTGGAGAATAGATTGATCCCTTCTTTCTGGCAGCACACTCTCAAATATTAAAACATGGCTATCCTGTCACCCTAGTCCTTCTTTTCAACTGTTCTTCATATGTTTTAGCCTCCAATACCCTAATCATCTTTGTTGATCTTCTCTGCACTCTTTCTAGAGTCTCAACCTCTTTTTTAAATCATGGCAACCGAAACTGGATGTAATACTCCAAGTGCAGTCTTACTAAGGCATTATAAAGTGATACTAATACTTCACATGATCTTGATTCTATGCCTCTGTTAATGCAGCCTAGAATTGCATTGGGTTTTTCGGCAGCTGCAGCCCACTGCTGACTCATAAATAAGCAATTGTCCAATAGGACTCCGAGATCCCTCTCACAATAACAATTGTTGAGCCAGGTATCTCTCATTAGCCTCTCATGATTGAGCCTCTCCTGAGTGTTTGAAGGGATTTAAATATCAATATTAAATATTAATGCAGTATTAATGTTAATATTAAAATATATTTAATATTGTATTATTTAGATTTATTATTTAGATTTATTTATATTATATTATTTTTCAGTGTAGGCTGGCAAATAATTTTGATTTTTCAGTCCCATAAAAAGTTCTTGGGGAATTCCCAGGAGACATAGAATCACATTTAAAGAAACACTGAACTAAATGATTTGTAAAATCCCTTATAATCTTTACATTCTAACAAAGAAATAAACAACAGAAAACAATACATGTAAAAAAAGTCTGAAGTATTTTATTTATATTGAAATACCGCTAATCTAGTGCTACTACATCTCCTCAGCATAGTAAGTGGTTTAGGCATTAAATCTGTCAAAATATATATTCTACTCCATCAAATAAAACTGTAATTTTTATATGGTGAAATACATTTTCTTCACAACCTACTGAAGCATAGACTATATTCTACAAAGATAAAACTGTAGAAGCATAACATGGGATCCGTGTATCATGCTAAGCCAGAATGCAGCTTGCTTTTATACATCTCTTGTGTGAACCACAATATGTACATTTACATATTTAGTAAAGTACTACATTTACTAAATAACTGTTAACCAAAGTACATCTTAATGCAATGGTCAACCAAGTCATTGAATTTGAAGGATAGAGTACAGGTGCTGATGTAAGAAATCCACTACCTCAGTACTCCTAACAGATAGCTAGTCTGCCTCTATTTAATATTTCTAAAAAAGAGAAATCTACCAGATGATCCATGCCACTAATATATAATTCAGGAATTTCATAATATTGAGTAAAAATATTTAGTTAAAATTATACTTTTAATTCATCAGTCATATAGGTCATTCCTCTCAAACTGAAAATCAGTTTGATTCATCAGCTTTTTTCATAGGCTAATATCGGTATATTAGATTGCCCACAGGATTTGATCTCAAAACCTATATCACTTCACTCCTCAATAGAATAATCTGAGATATACAAAAGTGGTAAATGTTTACTCCACAACAACACTTGACTCAAATACAACAAAATGATATTTCTTTATGTAACTTTTGAGGCCATTTACTCACTCTATGACACTGTTGTTCATTCTGCTAATCATAAATATTTCTTATCTATTACCTCTTTAACAACCATTCAGGTTCAAGCAAAATTTGATTCAATACTCACCTTGCTTCTACTGCAAGACAGAAACATTTGTAAATAAAAATTGTAAAGGAAATAAATAATTTAAGATTTATTCCCTCCACAGATACTGGGCAATTACAAGACACAGTTTAGTGACAATTAAAAGTCTATTCAACACTGATTTTCCACTTGTGATCAACAAGAAGCATCAAAATTAGCAGAGCCTAAAAACAGAAAAACTTTAATTAAAAGCACAAAGTCCCTGATTTTCCTTTCACCTTGGACAGGTTGGTGCTGGAATTGCATTTTAACCTACTGCCTTGCTGTTCAAATCACCACAGATAGTTCCAATAAATATAGAAATTTTAAAATACCACTGAGCAACAAGTTTTAAATAACATCCTTTGAATTTATATAGAAAAAAATGAATGAACAAGGATGGCAATTTCAGAGTAAAAAAGCAACTGTTTAATACAGGTAGTCCTCAATTTATGACCACAACTGGGCCCAAAATTTCAGTTGCTAAGTGAGATGTTTGTTAAGTGAGTTACGCCCCATTTTACAACCTTTCTTCCCACAAAAATTCACTTGTTAAGTGAATCACTGCAATTGTTAAGTTAGTAACAAAGTTGACAGATGAATCTGGTTTCCCCATTGACATTGACTTTGCTTGTCAGAAAGGGGATCACATGACCCCAGGACACTGCAACTATCATAAATATGAGTCAGTTACCAAGCATCCAAAATTTGATCCAGGGATGCTAGACTGTTGTAAGTATGAAAAATGGTCATAAGTCACAAAGAAAAAATTTCTGCTGTGAAATCCATGTGGCATCTGAAAGGGCATCTGGCCAGTAAATGCTTAATTCCATCCAGTTGGCCTGACTCTACCCCAAATTAAGGGATTACAGGGTCATTAAAAATTGAGATTTTTATTTTATGAAATATTAATATTTTATTAAATTTTAATAATTAATAATTAATATCACAATAATAATTAATATATTAACATAATAAGTATAAAATGTATTAATATTTAATAATGTATTCATAATTGATGTAATTAAGTATTAATGCTTAATACTGAAGTCATACAATGCTAATGCTGCACACTCAAAATCTGATCCTACTGTATCTAGACTTTATTGTCTGGAAACTTGTCTTCCAAATGGCCACACAGAACATTTTTTACTATAATTATAGAATTAGTATCCACTTGATTATTTCTTGAGGGCCTATATCCATAAGACCTTTAAATTGATGACTCATTAAGCTATTGTCTTCTTGTTCAGTACTTTCAATTTCATTGGAAAATGAAATCCTTCTAGAGTTATCAAGCCACATTTTGAAACAGCAGGGATAATGAAACCATTATTTGCTATCATTGGTTTTTGGGTTGCAGAATTAGAAGTTGGATAGTTATTTTTACATTGCTCAAAATATTTCAGAAGGCGATTGAATAATTATTAGAAATTACCAGATATTCATGGTTTGTTCAGTGGTGCTGAACTAAGTATGTAATGACACTATTCAGCTGTGCTGCTCTACCACTGAATCTACTCAACATAGTAGAGTCATTATGAGATGTGAACATCTCTGTTTTCATTTGGTCCAGCTTGTATTTTTTATAAAAGTCATTGATTGCAGCAGTATCATAACATTGCTACTGCAATATTCTACCAAATATGCTACCAAATAGGGACACCGTGGTTCAGTGGCTAAGATGCTGACCTTGTTGATCGAAAGGTCGGCAGTTCAGCGGTTTGAATCCCTAGTGCTGTGTAATGAGGTGAGCTCCCGTTACTTCTCCTAACTTCTGCCAACCGAACAGTTTGAAAGCACGTAAAAAGTGCAACTAGAAAAATAGGGACCACCTTGGGTGGGAAGGTAACAGCGTTCCATGTGTCCTTGGCATTTAGTCATGCTGGCCACATGACCACGGACACGACTTCGGACACCACTGGCTCTTTGGCTTTGAAACGGAGATGAGCACCGCCCCCTAGATTCGGGAACAACTAGCACATATGTGTGAGGGGAACCTTGACCTTTTACCAAATATGAAATTACCAAAGCGTCTATAAAATATATACCGTAGGCCTATAGAACAGGGGGTCAACCTATTCTCCAAAGCATCTGAAAGCAGGACAAGAAGCAATGGATGGAAACCAATCAAGGAGAGAAACAACCTAGAACTAAGGAAGAATTTTCTGATAGTTAGAACAATTAATCAGCGGAACAACATGCCTCCAGAAATAGGGAGTGCTCTGACACTGGAGGCTTTTAAGAAGAGATTGGACAACCATTTATCTGAAATGGTACAGGGTTTCCTGCTTGACCAAGGGGTTGGACTAGAAGACCTCCAAGTATCTTTCAGCTCCATTATTCTGTCTAAATATAGACTCAAATATTTATTTATTTATTGGTGAATATGTATTTTTGTCCACAGTTTAAGTATGAAACAGTCCCAATTCTATTTTTTCCATTTTTAATTAGTTGTTAATAACTTCAAAAAATCCATTCTTACTTCTCTAGTTTTCTGATTATATATGCCTACCTTTTTACAAGGTCATTAATTTCCTGAGTGGAAAGCATCAAATTATTCATTTTAATAGGCAACAAAACATTGTCATCAAGAACTTTGATTTCTTTTGAGTTTGAAGAAGTCTTGCACTCAAGATTAATATTCTCATTCTCTCTCCCTCCCTCCCTCCCTCTCCCTCTGATAGATTTTCAAGTAATACACCAGACAGTCCTTCTCAAAAAAAGAGTTTTGTTTCTATGGATTTCAACGACTTGAGACTTTTTCAGCAGCTGATGTATACATAAGCTTTCCCCATTTTTTTCTAGGGGAAAGTTCTCCAGGAGCTTTGGCAACACAAGTATGGTTATTGAGCTTGTTCCTATTTCATCCAAACATTTAGATTTGAATGAGGTCATTATTTGTGCTCCAAACTCATTTTTTACCTTTCTGCTTTAAAATTATTTTGAAAAAATATTTTTACTACACTGTTGTTGCTCTCAACAAAAGATAGCTCTCCAGTCCTCCCCTTTCCATAATTGACCCTGACTTGCCTATTTCCAGTTTGACTAACAACATCACAAATCAATCAGCTTTCAGATAATTTACCCATTCCATGAAACATTGAAACAACATCATATAGGAAGGGCACCAGAACCAGGGAGATTGTTGGTGGTGTGGACAACATTAGATGCCCTGGAAGGCATCATAGAAAGTGAGGGAAGCTGAAGGAAATTTCTGAGTTATGCAACTGAAGCATCTGCAGGCTTCAACAGGTAATAGTATGTGGATATGACCTTGGGAGACCAGAAGAGGAGCCACAGACTAGACCAGAGGTCACCAACCTTTCAGACCTCAGGGACCACTAAATTCATAATTTTAAAACCCACGGACCACTACCAGTAATATGATCTGCCTAATGACTGGCTGGGTGGGTGTGGCTAGGTGGTCATGTGACTGGGTGGGTGTGGCCAACTCCTCACCTCCCCATGCCCAGGCTCTTTAGGACCACAACAGGAAGCAGTTTTTGGAGCTAAGCAGCCACCACGAGAAAGAGTTGGTAAAACAGTTGGCTCAGTTCAAATTGGATCTGGCCGAGAAGGAGGCTCAGCAGAAGCACCTCACTGAGAACTATGAGCATAGGCTTTCCAAGCAGAGGGAAGATCTGCGGTAATGCAAGGCCAGGTACCGGTGCCTGGAAGCTCAGCAGGCTGAGAATGTCAGCCAGTTCCAGATGCAGTCCCACTGGAACAAGGCCCTCCAGCTCTTCGCCACCACCGGCGCTTCCCTCCAGCCTTCACCCAAAGCCCCGCACCAGGAGGCAAAAGCAGACCCCGAGTCAGAATTTCTGCCCCCCCTCCGACCCGCACAAAAAGACTCTGAAAGGGGAGACTCTCTTCAGCAACACAAACGTTCATTGCACATATCCGGCCCAGGGGTCATACTTTGAGGACCCCTGATTTAGGGCAGTATAAAAAATGCAAATAATTTTTCTGCAGACCACCAGTTGGTGACCGCTGGACTAGACAACAGTTAGACAAGCAGCAGCTTAGCCCACCAAAGGAAACTATATTTAGCAAATTTCTCAGAAGAGATCCTAGTTTCTTGGACTGAAAAAGCTAGGAGGAAGAGATGTACTTTCAGACTTGTATCTTGCAAGGCTGGCAACTTTATAAATGTGGGTAATTTTGGTTTGTTCGCTGACTTTCAAACTAATTGGATTTATTTGAAAAAATAGCAATATTTTATTTTTATGTATGCTATGTGCTACACTGTGAATGCACATGGTTTATATGCTGCCTCCCCACCATGGCTTTATTTAAGCCAAAGAAAAACACATTATCTCATTATTTTTACTTCATCCCACTGCAATCCAGAATCCCGGAGCAAGACTTGCCCTTTTTGTTATGATATCTCTCTTCTTTGAACCCCTAATCTGAGGAGGGAAAGTATATCTTTTTCATGAGATGCTTGCCTATAATTTTGATAAATGAATACATTGTTTTAATTAATAATTAATAAATATTGTTAATATTATTCTTTCCATTTCAGATACCCCATAATGTATCTTTTCTAATCATATTTTAAAAATCTAGTAATTTTTTAACAACTTTGGGAGTCTCAAGAAAACCACATGTAGTGTTGGGCCTCAAGATGAGCCTTTCTATCTTCAAGGGTGGCATCCATCTTTATATTTATAGACAACACTGTCAGGGAATTGCATAGCAACTGTCCAAATGAAGCCAGAGACACCGACACAAACTTGTAGTTTTATATAAATAAATATATTTTATATCTATATATAAAGCAAGCTAGATAGTCAGGCAAACAGGACCATCATGAGGTAATCACAGAGCACACAGGGCACACAAAAGAAAAGGCAGGGAAAAACGAGAAACTCCCCCTCCACAGGAGGGAGCAAAGTAAAAGTAAACAAATCATAAGGACCAGCACACAGCTTTTTCATGAAACTTGCGAGGCTTCCACACAAATACAAATTTGGTATATTTATGAAGATCAAAGCAGGCCCGAGAGATATCTCGCTGGAGCAAAACAAATGGGATAGAAAACTTCCTAGGGCAAGTGAAGCTAGAACTAGAAAAGAGCACATTTTTATTCTTTGGTTAGGAAATGACTGACAAAGATGAAACTAGGCAATGTTCTCTACTATCGGTTCTTCTAGTTAAAACACCTACTCACTAAGATTTATCAACCAGCAGGCCTGAGTGCATCCAAAACACCCCCATTGATTTCCGACTTGAAGCTAGCTGGAAAGGTTTCAAGTCCTGTAGCTTTCCCATATAAACAAATCACAAATCATTCTAAATTGGTTACTGCGATATCATACAGAAAAGAAAAGAAAGAACTGTATAATCTGTATTACAAATTTAGCAGAAAATTAGTCTTAAGTCATAAAAGTAAAAGAAAAATAATTTAAGAAAGCCCTCCTTTTTTTATACCGTAAGCTCCATTTTGTGTGTGAGTGTGTGTGCCAGTTACAGTGACCATATTTTCTTGGAGAAAAATAAAAGGACAGATTATGAAAGGGGGCAAATCTGAACGAGACTCCTAAGGGGGAAAAATGTGTATTTTTGCTTTACAAGGGAAAATTCAAGAGCAAAGCTAAACAAATAAATAATGAAATAAATAAATTTAAAGGAGAGCTTTCTGAAATGAAGCGCAATCCTTTATAATAAGCAACATATTATGGTCACTGTGGCCATAGTCACTATCTCTCGCTAGTCTTATCAAAGGGGTTAAGATATTTAAATTTAGTAACTGGAGCAGTGTGATTAGACAATAAGCCAGAACACATAGTTGTGGTTGATTGATTGGAGAATGCTGGCGCCTGTGTGAGGCAATCTGCACTGTGATTGGTTGTTGTAGATGTGGAGGGGGAGTTTCTCTTTTTCCCCTGCTTTTTCTTTTGTGTGCCTGTGTGCTCTGTGATGGTCCTGTTTGCCTGACTATCTAGCTTGTTTTATATATAGATATAAAATATATTTATTTATACAAAACTACAAGTTTGTGTCAGCGTCTCTGGCTTCATTTGGACAGTTGCTATGCAATTCCCTGACAGTGTTGTCTATAAATATAAAGATGGATGCCACCCTTGAAGATAGAAAGGCTCATCTTGAGGCCCAACACTACATGTGGTCTTCTTGAGACTCCCAAAGTTGTTAAAAATGACTAAGTTTTTAAAATATGATTAGAAAAGATACATTATGGGGTATCTGAAATGGAAAGAATAATATTAACAATATTTATTAATTCTTAATTAAAACAATTATTAATTTATCAAATTTATATAGGCAAGCAAGCATCTTATGGATAGCTCACAATTGAAACAAAACAAACAAACAGAGCCTTAAAAATAAAACATGAATATATGGTAAATTAAAACCATGAGAGAGCATGTTCATGGTGTCACATACAATATAGCCATTTTGTGGCCTCCTTATTTTATGGGACCCCAAGCCTGCTGGCACAATTAGGTTAATTAAATCCATTTATATATATATTTATATATTTATTCACTTTATATTTTATTTTTCTATTTGCATCCAGTAATGAACTAAGTAGTAGCTAAGGACAACTAAAAGGCAAAAATCAAAACTAGTGATCAAGTGATGAAGTCATACATCTGTTACATGGTGCCATTAACTGACAATCCGAGGAAAGTTAAGTGTCACAAGATGCTAAGCAGCCCATTTAATTCTTAATCCCTCACCTCATTTAGGCTTTAGAATTAGCATTTTAAAAGATCATGCTATAATTTTTAACAGGGAAGTCTAGGTTCCTTTTCTGGTTTCAGTAAAACATTTTTTTTTCCTTCTTAACCAAGGCCATTTCTTTTGGTATGCAAGAACTTGTCTTTTCAGCACTAAACAATAGAGTGTGTCCTTGAATACACTTGTAAATTTTAAGACAGATATAATCCCAGCTGGGAAAGAGTAATGAACCCAAAAGTTGCAATTTATGTAATATTATCCAAACATTCATTCAAGAGTCATTGTTTCTTAATGTGTAAGTCAATGTCTTTTATTGTTTGATCACTTGTTTTCTGAAATATAACTTCTATTTATCATTTTCTGTACCCTGAAAAGACCCTCCTTAACAAATGCTTTATTGTTTGATAACTTGCTTTCTGACATATAACTTGTATTTATCATTTGTTTCTGTACCCTATAAAAAGACCCTCCTTAACAAACGCTTTTTGTTTTGTCTGAAATATTTGGTGATTCATATTTTTGGATGGCCAAAGAAGTCACTTTGCAAAAATAAAATAGTCTCTCTCAAATTCAGGGATCAAGTTTTAGTAGATCCACACCAAACTTGGGTGTCTGAATTTTGGGGCAACAAACGAAGACACCTGTGGGGTGGTCTGTGGGGGGAGGGTAATGTGACTGGATGGGCATGGCTATTTTTTTTTACTTTTAAAACCATTTTTTACATGTAAAACCATGTAAAAATGCTTTCAAAAGGCTCTGACAATCCCAGCTGAGTTGCTGGTTGTCAGGCAACTCAGCTGGGATCGTCAGAGCTTGGATCGTCAGAGCCATTTAAAAGTAAAAAAGTTTTTTTCTTTTAAATGGCTCTGGTGATCCAAGCTGAGTTGCCTGATTAGCAGACAACTCAGCTGGGATGGTCAGAGCTTGGATCGTCAGAACCATTTAAAAGGAAAAAAAGGCTCTGATTATCATGCGGCTCAACTGGGCATGGGAGGCAGGGGCAGGGATTTTTGCTACTGGTTCTCCAAACTGCCCGCCACCATCGCTACCTACTCACCTGAGCCGGTCTGAACCGGGAGCATTTCACCTCTGCCCCCCCCCCGCCCCAAAAAAGGTCTTTCACATCCTATTTATGAACTTCTCAAGGCTTCATCATTGTTACTACTGAAAATCTAAGCTAAATAAGGTGGTTCATATATCTTCATGAATCATGATGTAAGTCACAAAACTCCAAAGGCCATTTTTTAAATGAGAAAAACAGCTTCCTCGTTCACATGAAGATAAAGTGAGGGTGGGGAAAAGTACATTCAGACTTGCAAGATCCTGTTACTAGAGCTGCTACAATAAAACTTTTCTTGCCATAGTTGTTAAGTGAATCACTGCAGTTGTTAAATTAGTAACACAGTTGTTAAGTAAATCTGGCTTCCCGATCAACTTTGCTTGTTAGAAAGTCACAAAAGGTGACATGACCCCACATGACCCCAGGACAATGCATCCGTCAAAAATATGAATCAGTTACCAAGCATTTGAATTTTGATCATGAGACCATGGGGATGCTGCAATGGTCATAGTTGTGAAAAATGATCATAAGTCACTTTTTCGGTGCTGTTGTAACTTTGAATGAACACTAAATGAACTGTGTTAAGTCGAGGACTAGTTGTACTGTGTTTTTATTGTTTGTAAGCTGCCTAGAGTCCAAAAAATTAAATTAAATTAATAGCACAGGCTGGAAGAGTTAGGATGAGGCTCAAATTACTTTGAATATTTGAAGATCTGTTTTGCTGACTGAAAGCCTCTTCACCCTGAACTCCAAGACTTGTCAGTAATGAGAATTGCCAGCAGTAGCAAGAAAGCTGCTAAAAGAAGAACCAGGAAAGGGAATAGGGTAAGGCCAGTTTTAGGCTAAGGCTTAGTAAACACTGGCTTTGGGCACCAAAGAGGTGTATCCTAAGGGATGCCAATTCTGCCCTTCCAAGTCAGTCTACAAATGCAAATCTTTGCATTGGTAGGAACTGGTACCATTAGAGTTATCTTGCTCTTTACCTCCATCCAGACTAGGGAACTGGCTGAAAAATCAGCCATGTATTTCCAACTCCTTTTGGATTTTGATTCAGCCACCCTGACTTCTTTGGATCCTTTACCAATAGCTATTGCAGTCATGAACAAAAAGCCAAATGCTTAATCTTATTAAACTTACATCCTCTGTGCTATCTTGTAATTGCTTCTACAGATTGCTATGGGAGGTGTGAAATTATTACCTTGAAGTAATTCTGAGTGACCTCTGAATTCATTGGAGGGAGAATCAGTTTTATTATAATGTGAGAAATGATGAATAGAGTATACTTCTCTTTCAAATAATAAGAATTGTTTGGGTATTTAGAAATGAAGATGTCAGGCTTAACAGAGAATCCTTTTCATCCTTTTTTTCCTTTCTAGGCAATGACTTCATATTTGAGGTCTTCCAGTCAAACATTAGCATGCAAAAATCTTAAAACCCAGCTAATATTACTACAGTAGAACCAGGAAAAAAAGAAATCCTATAAGACTTTTTAACTGAAACATAGAAAACTTGACTTTGCTAGGATTGTGCCCATTATTAAATCATAACAAAGTTGCCACTTAGATATATTCAAAACAATTCTTCCTGATAGGCAGGCTGTAAATTGGCATTTTCTGAGTATCTTCACAGAGCAGTTAAACAGAAAATCTATAGCTGGATAATGAAATCATAATACCTTATAAGAACTACAGCTTTAGGCAATGAGAAGCTGTCACTGCAAAGTAGAGAGAAAAATTCATTTATTTTTGACTGAAATGCAAATTTATCATTTTTCAATCACTACAGGAACTGAAATATAATTAGCCTTTGAAATTTACGCTTCCTAAAACTTTACAATGTAGTTTGCCAAAAGTTGTGTTTACAAAAAAATCATAGGAGAAAAAAGCCTCCACAAAAATGCATAACTCATGAAAATAATGTACAAAATACATTATATTCAGATAAATTATTTTCAGAATTACTGATTAAGCAAAATAGCAAATCTAAATTCACATGCTGAAAAATAAATTTTAAAAGCGCTTATAAGTTTGGTGCAAACTTGGCTTAAGAAAAATAAAATCTTGCTAGAATCTGAGAATAGGGCAAACAGATTCTAGTAAGGTTTTATTTTTCTGCATTCAGTCACTCATGCCTGGTCATCTTGCATTTGGGCTAGTGCAATGCACTCTTCATAAGGCTACTTTTGAAGAGTATTCAGAAGCTACAGTTGGGATAAAATGCAGGCATTTCTAGGAGTTCTAGGTGGCCCATGTAATAGTGCTGTTGCACGAGCTGCACTGGTAGTTGGTGTGCTTCCAGGTTCAATTCAAAGTGTTGGTTATGATCTTTAAAGCCCTTTTTGGCAGCTACCTGGGTAACAATGGGATTGGCCCACCTCCCTCATTTCAGCAGAAGGGGATGCTGCAGACCCCATCAGTCAAAGAATTCCAGCTGTTGGGGGCCAGGAGAATAAATAAATAAATTTCTGCTGTGGCTCTTGCTCCACCTCCATCCGATAGTATCCTGTTTTGTTTTGTTTTTAATTTTATATGCCGCCCTTCTCCAGAGACTCAGGGTGGCTTACAATGCGTTAAGCAATAGCCTTCATACTTTTGTATATATCTGCTTAGTAGGGCTTTTGCCCCACCCCCAAGCGGTGTTCTTTTTTTATACAAAATCAGCTTATTGCCCCCACAATCTGGTCTTCATTTTACCTACTTTGAAAGGATGGAAGGCTGAGTCAACCTTGAGCCTGGTGAGATTCGAACTTGCAGTAATTGCAGGCAGCTGGTGTCACTTTAACACCACTTTAAGCTGCTGCGCCACCAAGGTTTTTAACTTACTTAATTTTGGTTTATTTAATATTTAATGTTTGCACCTCTATTTTTATGATGTTTGTAAACTACACGTTTTAGTGAGATGGGCATTTAATAAGCAAACAAAAAACAAACTGAACTTGGGAAGAGAATGAAGAATAATGACGGAAAGTTCAAGCTGATAAATGTATCCATTCCTATCTCTAGAAATCTGAAGAAATTATTTATTTAAAAGATTCATATAACTACTCATCTTCTTCAACTTAACTCTGGGCACCCACAAGAAATCCCAGATTTCATTTTAGGCCCAAGTAGTTAAGATGCCCACTCTGCCCACCACCAAGAGTGCTGTCCTAGATACCACAGCCATCTGACTCAGCATAGGACATGACAATTTCAGGTGACTGAAAAATTGATTCTGCAAGGCTGTATAAATCATCTGTGCTGACCTCAAATTCCTTCTTAAATTCCTTCTGAAGATTTTTTTTAATAACACTGAAAGCTTTCTCTTGCTCTTCTGTCCCTCAGAGATGACTCACTAGTAATAAAGAGAACAGTCATCACTAGCAGAGACCCCCTAACCCTAACAGTAAAGGGCACTGGCATTTTCAGAGAACAGCCTGAGCCTGCAAGATACTCCTAAAAATAAGATAGATAGATATATATTTGTCTGATGCAGATAATCCTCTAAAGGGAACTGCAAGTCAGAGCAATGGAAATGTGTTCAGTTATATATGAAATTTAGGCACCCGTGGTATGTTTTGATGAATCCCCATGTAGACTGAAACTGGCACAGTTTTCTGTCTGGTATAGGGTTAAATATGCCATCTTTCTGCAAATTTCAGTACGTGAATTTGCACTTAGTACTTATGTATGTTGTTTACAGATTCAGAATAAGAGAACTGGGTATTGTAAAAGCAGTCCTCTGGACACCCTTCAGTTGATCCAATGCCTTTTGCTTTTTGCTTTTTTTGTAAAGCTGTTGTAAGGTTAAAATGGTGAATGATTTTTTGACGCCTACAATTGCCAGGAGAAGAAATCCACAGGTGAAGAGATACTCTGACTCTTCTAACCCCTCTGACTGTAATTGTTGTTCTGTCTGCTTTCAGAAACCATGGGTTGCGTTGAACAGCTGCTGAACACTGAAACAAGAGTTTCACCTAAACTTACTGTATAATATCACAAAATATAGTCATCGGACCTGTGCACAAATTCATTTCAGAGATTTGAATCAAAAGTGATCTGAGAAATCGTTAAATCAATGTTCCCCTTCAAATAATCAGTTCTGCTTGTTCCTACCTGGTCCAATGATCTGATGTTGATTTTGGCAGAAATAAACCAACTCAATTTGACAGTCCAATTCAAAAATCCCAATCAAATCTATTTATAAATCCAAACTGACTTCTTACATTTGGCTCAATCCACCCACTTTTGCTGAACGTCTCAGCTTCACAGATCTGCAGCATTTAGAAAATGAGGCTATAATATGAGGCTATAGCAATCTTCTTCAGTTGTGAGTCATTCAGAAGTTCCAGCACTACAATCTGCACACTCCTTTTCTAAAAAGTAGTCATCTCAACACACTGAAAAAGTTTTAGCTCTAGCAATATGCGAAACACCATCAGCTTTTGCATCACCAGCTTCGATGACAGCACCATTCCAACACTCTACATGGAATGAAAGCAATACTGTCAGCTTCAATTTGGCATGCGGCTTTTGACTATCTGTCTTCAAAATATGTTGAGAGTGGTCATTTTTTTCCCACCCACCCCCAGATGAAGACCATATAGACTACAGGGATCATTAAAAAAAAAAAGAGTGGGAAATTAGGTTGCATGGGATCATAGAATGTAGGGCAAAAGAGAAGCGCAGTCTGATCAATGCCATCTGCCTGAGAAACTCAGAAAGTTATAACATTTCTGTGTGAGCAAGACAAACAGCATGGGGTGATCAGTCTGACCCTAAGTAAATATAATTATGTTTACAATTTGCTTCTTCATTCTAACAATATAAAATTCTCCTTCTTTTCCTCCTTCTCCTCTAGTCTTGTGCATCTTGTCCTTTTTAAGGTTGTTAGCCTCCAGATACCTTTTCTGTCTAATTCCCTTTCTCATGCTCTGTCTTTATTGATGGCAGCTGCCTCCGAAAATACTGCTTGTCTGGAAAGTGGGCTAACGCTAGAATTCAATAAATAAATAACCGCCTCAAAAAGAGCACAACTAAAACTGTTGATGTGACATCTCCACTGCGGTAGCTCTTTTCATAGAACAAAGGTGTGAATTTGGCTGATGGATTATTGTGGAGGAATCTGTTGGCTTTGCCTGAAGTAATTCCTAATGGGAATCAGGGTTTGACAAACATTAATGTTTCTTAAATAAGCAATTCGGTTAAGGTTGTGAAGGCAAGTCTGTCAGATAACTGCATGGCACGTGCAGCTTTCCAAAAGAACCCTTGTTGATTTTGAATGTCAGAGTGAAAGACAGAGCAAAATTGTTAAAAAGTCTTTGGGTTCGTATTAGCAAGAAAAACTGGAGGCCTGTCTTGGGGAAGGAAACTGCAATATATGGTCTCGGGAGATCTGCTGTCTGCTGAAGGGATGTATGTTCACTTCCACAATGCTTTTACTTGTTGGTAAATAAAGCAATTAGATGGACAGCTTTATCTTCAGTACTATTAGAAAGACAATTTTATCTCAGTATCCTGCCAACTGAGGTGGGAGGAATTATTTTCACAGCTATCACCACCCTATTACATTTCTGCTGTGTTAAAAGCAACACCACAGATAGTCTTTCACATTGTACTTGCAGGAGCTGAAGAGTTCTGCTTCAGAATGAAGCATGTCATTGTGGAAAGCTCCTGCTCTTGATCTAGAGCTTATTCTGGTCCTCTTAAGCCTTGCTCTAAGAAAGAAGCACTAGGTTTGGGATTGTGAAACACTAAGTAGGGCATCCATATGTGGGCCATAAAAACCTAGATAACCATTGGAGAATATCTCCAATACTCTTAAACTGGACAAGGAGGGGCATTCAGAAATAGCTGAATCCCCTTTTGCAACCTTCTGACAAGCAAAGACAATGGGGAAGCCAGATTCACTTAACAACCATTTTACTAATTTAACCACTTCAGCGATTCGCTTAACAAATGTGGCAAGAAAAGTGGTAAAAGGGGGTAAAACTCACTTAACAAATTTCTCACTTAACGACATACATTTTGGGCTCCATTGTGGTCATAAGTTGAGGATTACCTGTACTACATTAAAAGTGTAACAATAGCCTCACTTGCCAGCCTCACTACCAAGGCAGATTAGAGCTCAGCTGTTGAAACAGAACAAATTATTGTGGCATACTTTAGTTTCCATCTCCTGGTGGACAGCCTATTAAATTGGCTGTCAGGATGAGCCCTTAATTAGAAACCTGTGTCCAGCAGTGGCCTTCTCGGTGATGGTTGTTGCAGATTTACCCATCTGGCTGATCTGCCACCTGAGCTAAGAATCCAATCATAGAAAATCTGCGCTAATCTTTGGTAGTCTTTCATCCCCAGGAAACGAAGACCACAGGCCAATGTACACCAACCTAGGTTCATGTTTCATTGAACAAAATAAAACTTACTCCTTAGCAGGCATACATAGAACTGCATTATAAGCCCCCTTTCACTGAGATGAACTCAGAAACCATCTCACTCTTGTACTCATCACAATATTTAAGATCAA